>CM060701.1:236107909-236744640 GCA_030686995.1 Artemisia argyi
AGTAATTAACGTGTAAAAGATATCTAGGGAGTAGTGAAATCTAAGTAAACACATTTTCTCCACTTATTGCTCACAACCTTAGTATAATTTAGTTTATTTTCATTTCTAGTATTTTATTTTGATTGCATCTTTAGTATTGGGTTAGTTGACTAGCAACTAATTCCGCCCAAATCTTTCAAACCCGAGATTTTTACTTGCTTTCAAAAAAATATAAAAATACAAAAATAATCATCCCTCACCTTTAGAACTAGTATTTAGGTTTTCTAATCCTAGCGACACTATTCCTAGCTGAACGATCAATCCCCCGGTACTTGTCACTATACTATACTACAACGATCAGGTATACTGCCTGGTGGTGGTTGTAAGCTTCTCAAGATCCCTTGAGAGGTAAAGCCTGGTGCGATTCCCATGTATCAGGACTTAAAAGACTCAGTCGTTGTATAGTTGCATTAAATGCTTATAACAACTTAAAGACTTAAATCACTTGATCATAATAATTGGACAATGATGATCACATAACTACTTATCAAAGTGAAAGTTGAACCTTTCGTACATTTTCTTTTGAAAAATTCAACATATTAACAAATTCATAAGCTTAAATGTATATAAAGTCATCATGTAGATTTTGTTGGCCTTGCGTGATAATTGTACGTAAAGTAGAAATTATATACACTAAATGTTTGATTAATCTATATTGAAAATTTCACAAATATCGTGAAAATTAATCATTATTAACATCCGAGGAGATATTAGCCGGCTCGATGCTTTTGATCAGTTCAGCTCAACACGCGCGATTTCATATATATTTGGTCGATCTAAGTAGCTTATGACAAGTACAATGAACCCAAGTTGCCGATTCCTAAATATAGATGTTTCGTGGAACATCACACTTAATAGACTAGTTATTTTGAACTGGTACCAAAATAAACTCTGTGAAAATGATTGGTCAAATTTTCAAAAGCCATGTTAGACACTTTATTTCAACTTGGTCTTCATTGCATACCCTATATAAACTTATAACCCAACTCATAATTTCCATATGATATTTCGTAAACCATAAAAATGGGAAATTGTATCAAAAAGCAGCCAGCCATTCACCCCGACAACGATGACTGTCGATCACTAGTAACATCACCCGAAAATAAGTCTAACCATAATTGTGACAACAATCACAAGGTGGACAACTATGGTGAAAAAGGGGCGAAGACGGAGATAAAGATAAAAATATCGAAAAAACAATTGGAGAAACTATTGGGTAGTGCGGATGTGAAGGGGTTAACGACGGAGCAAGTGCTTGCTCAGTTGATGAATGTTAGTGATCGAGTTGAATCTCATCAACAGGCGTGGAGGCCTGCTTTACAAAGTATTCCGGAGTAACCAACTAGCTATATGTGATCCGTATCGGGTTGTTACTACAACCCAATAACGTGAATTTTTTATTTTTTAGCCTCTGTAACTTTTGACTAGACTTGTACATATAATTTTTTTTCTGGCCGATATATATGTTGAAATTCTTTAATTTATTTTTATTTAAGTGCATATTACGTAGTACTTGTTATTATTGGAGTACTTGTGTTTTCATGGTTTGATTTCAGTACTGAACATGTAATGGTTTGATCAGTTACATCCACAAAGCATTATCGATATTCACGATAAGATCTATACAACAAGGACGGACCAAACGGGGTTCCCGGGATGTTTATGAACCACATGATTTTTTTTTTCGTAATGTAAAATTATGTCAACTATAACTTTTAGCTTCTAATCCCTCACTACCAACAACACTGCATTGCATGCATAAATATAATTAGAACGTTCTTAATATTTAAATTTTCAACGAACTCAAAGCTATTTTAGTTTAGATATAAACATGTAGATCAATATACAGATACTAATAAAGTTTTAACTTATAAATGTTTTTTGACGACTAGAGTTAACTTCTAGTAAAATACTAATAAAATGGTGTACCAATCACTTTAAACACTTGGCCACATTTTCTAATATTGCGTACTGACCATGCTAGTCAAATTATGAGGCGTGCGAAATTTACGTTCTCATCCTTGAAAGTGACTCGAAGGCTTGAAGCTAGACTCAATCAGTTGAACATGATTGTATTAATGATTTAAAAACTTAAAGAATAAATCGCTTTAACATAATCGGATCAATGATTATAAATACTTAATCCACATGTTAATTTGCTTTGAAACAATGAGCATATTTATTAAACTGTACAAAACAAGGTACATGTTGAGCAAGTCATTCGATCACAAAATTATGCTTGGTGAACATGAAATGTTTGAATGTGTATCGTAAAGTTCGCTTATTATGTGATTATTGTTATAAACATCGAAAACATTAATGGTCTCGTTATCTTAGGTTAAAATTTGTTATAACATATTTGTTGATTGCCATGGTATTAATCAATGGTGAGAGCTCCTAAAACATTTAGGTGTTGATGAGCGACGGACTTTATGTGCTATAAATTACTTATGCACTTATACATAGACTCGGTTTTATAGAGTGTGCTTCAAACACGAATTGGCTATAAAAACTTTATTCGACTTGATTTTTTCATATTAGTATAATAACTAATGAATAAGATTTGTAGTAATCCGTTCCATCCTTAATTTATACTGCAACTCGACTAATTAGTAGCAGTGTAATTTTGCAAATATACGTGCACACACATTGTGAAGTTAAAATGTTAAATGACATGTGCTCTTTACAACTCGCTAACTTTACAAGTCAAGTCGTTAAATACTTTAATTTAACTAAACTTGAATAGTGCCGATTTCAGATGTTTTCTAAATCGATCCCGGCCAATTAATCACTTGGGAACTACCTAGTTTGATTTGATTTGATACAAAGTGTACGAGCGAATAACAAGATATATAATGTGAAGATGGTTGCTGGTCAAACTTTAAATGCCGCATAGGACACCTCAATCCAACGTGACAGTCTTTATTCCAACTTGGCATTCAATTCTTTGCATCCCTATATAACTCAACATAACCATTAGTCCATTAACTCAACTCATATTTTTCATACTATAAACTAAAAATGGGATATTGTATAAGAAAGCAGCCAGCATCCATTCATCCAGTCCTCGATGACTGCCGATCATTGGCTACATCACCGAAAAGTAAGTCTCTTCCATCTAGCAAATGTGACGACACTCAAAAGATAGACAACTATCCTAGTAATGGTGAAAAAAAGACAAAGACGGAGATAAAGATAAATATATCAAAAAAGGAGCCGGAGGAATTATTGGGTAGGGCGGATGTCCAAGGGTTAACGGTAGAACAAGTGCTTGCTCAGTTGATGAATGTGAGTGATCAATTTGAATCTCATCAATGCGCGTGGAGGTCTGCTCTACATAGCATTCCGGAGTAAGCATATATTGGTGATCCGTATTCGTATTATATAAACCAAGTACGTGAGTTTTGGCTTTTAATTAGTTTATGAAATTCTAGTTAGTATTATACATTTAGTTTTCGCATATTCCTCTTGAATGATACGGAGTATTTGTTTTTTTCTTGTTTTATTTTCCTGTGGCTAGCTCTTATGAACCAACCAACCCTTCAACTTCTTTAAAGTTTAAACCCAAATTTAGCTAGCTTTTGGTTACGTACATACTATATATGTCCAACATGTATATATATGGACACACAACATGCATGCATGAAATCGGTAAACTGTACGTTACTTGGTATATCATTCTAGCTAGTCTAAAGGTTAGTGATCAATCAATGGGTGTGGATGCCTACTGATGCGTGGGAATCGCACCTTGCTTTACCTCTCGAGGGATCTCGCGAGGCTTACAACCCCCACCAGGCAGTGTACCTGATCGTTGTAGTATAGTATAGTGACAAGTACCGGGGGATTGATCGTTCAGCTTAGGAATAGTGTCGCTAGGATTAGAAAACCTAATTAAAAGTTCTAGAGATGAAAGATGATTATTTTTGTGTTTTTATATTTTATGAAAGCGATTAAAATCTCGGGTTTTGAAGGAGTGGGCGGAATTAGTTGCTAATCAACTAACCCAAAAACTACTTTATAACTAATTAACTAATGAAAATAAAATTAAACTAATATTAAACTAAGGTTGTGAGCAGTGGTTGGAGAAATTGTGTTTACTTAGACTTCATTACTCCCTAGATATCTTTTACATGTTAATTACTTGTTACACTTGTATGAATGACGGGTTGTATTCCTTAATACCATTCGTGGAGTGGCATACATAACTCCCCAACTCTATGAGCTCTTATCTCCTCCTACACCATGACCCAGCACAACTATAGGGATTGTAAACAGTGGCTCATGCATTAAATACAACCAATAAAGACCTAGTACGCCTCGGTTCATGTTTCTTAAGACGTTCAAGCATGTTACCATTTGGAGATCTGCCAGTTTTCTTAAGCCTAACATATAATATCATTCATTCAAGACAAGAATAGACAAGTGATCAACACATAATCAACATCTAGGTTTCATTAGATCTAAGCAAACACAAAGGAAATTTAGCCTAGCATAGTAGAATTAAGATAAGAACAAAAGATAGACAACCAACACATAGACATATTGATTGAATTAAGAGTATACTTATCTCAATTACAATGCAAGGTCTCAAGGGTTTGGAACCCTTGAAAAACCTGTAAAAGAGGCACCAAAATCGTCTTTAGGGTTTCACCAAAACTTCTCCTTTTTTTTAATGAAAAAACTAGAAAACTATATATAGGAAAATCGTCCTGACGGCGTCAAGAGTAAAATCTGACGCCGTCAACTCGCCGCCATATACTTCCTCGGATGCCCTAGATCCAATCGTGACGGCCTATGTGACGCCGTCACCACCCTCGGTAAATTAATCTTGGTCATTTTGACGCCGTCATATCTTCATCTGACGCCTTCACAACCTTCGGTAAAATATTCATCCTTTCTGACGCCGTCAAGAGTAAATCCTTGACGCCGTCACCTTGTAATTCCAGCTTGGATTTGGTACTTTGTTGTTTTCTTCACTTTATGCTCCAAAAACGTCCAAAATAGCTTCTTTTCCAGAATTCACTCTCCAAACACCTAAAATCACAAAAGGAACGATTTAGGGCAATATTTGATCAAATAAATTCGGATTCGGGCTTAAATGACCCCCTAAAAACGGATCATTTTTCGCCTCATCATATACCCTTACACTTGAGATTTGCTTGTCCTCAAGCAAATGAGCTTTTATTCTACTCAAAAGACAAGTTAGGGGTCATTTAACACTAATATAAAAGTAATTACAACAAATAATCATTCCACTAAAGACCAATAGACAAGCATGGAGGTCATACACAAGCACCTCACAAATAGTGTTTAGATACTCACATCTCTCGGGTGTAATAAAGTAATATAACATTATGGAAATGGAAGATATCTCTCACTACCTGTCATAGCAAAATAGATTACCATAGGCTTGGGAAAGGATCAAACCTCCACCACATGGCGTAAGCACCTAGGATAAACTATCAAAGAGGTCTTTTAAAGGGTTATAATGTTAGGTGTAGGGATATGAATTACACGGTTTTGTTGGATAAAGGGAATTTTACTGGTGGCGAGTTAACAATCTTAGTTAATTACATGTACAAGATGGCGTTGCTAAGCCAAGACTAGACTCGACTTAAGCTAATAAATGAAAAATAACTAAAAACATAAAATAAACATAGAATGAAAACGGGATGGTAGTCCGTATGTTTTTTTTTTTTTTCTCTTTCTTTTCTATTTTTTTTTTTTTTTTTTTTTTTTTTTTTTCTATTTTTTTTTTTCTTTTTCTTGATTTTTTCGATTTTTTTTTTTTTTTTTTTTTTTTTTTTTTTTTTTTCATACACTCTTACCCTACCATCCAAAATAATACATCATAGGGGTTTGAGCATTCCCCTTACACTTGAATCTTTACATACTTTACATTAAACTAATCTAATGACTCGAATTAAGAAAATCAAAACACTTGGAGCACTTTTAAGATTAACGTACATATGGGGGTAATAAGTGTTGTTCTTCCCCATTACTCCATAAAATAAGTACTTACCCATGAGTCCCAATCGTCCCAAAACAATATGTACAAGGATATGACTCGACTTAGCAACCATGTAATCAATTAGAAAGTTAACTTAGGGTTTAACAAATAACAATAATGCACTAAAAATGAGCGCATACACGGAAGGCTAAGGCGATTTGGGTGTACATTTAAGTGGGGTGTAACAAATTCTTCCTTTAAGTAAAATGCTTAAAGTTAGAAACGAAAAGATAGGCTCGGAGGGGTGTACTAGGGGTATCGTGTACTAAAAATGAGTACAATACTAAGGGTGTGGGAAAAATTAGTTGACTTAACTAGCCAAGTAATATGACTTAAATGGTCAAGTAATCGTAATACGGGTTTAACACAAGGGTGATCCTAATGCCTCTTATCATGTAGTAAATCCTACTACACGAATGTAGTCTCACTAGCGGTCTCGGGATGCATCACTAACGCAAGTTCTAGAATCTAAATGCTACCGGTACACTCATAAGCACCAATAATAAATGCTTTTCCTATCAAAACTAAAGGCGAACCTCACATTTTTGGGTGGAAAATTTTTCTGAATATACGGTTATGTGCTAGTCATACAACCTCCTATCCATGAGACACTTGCTATGGCTAAAGTTTCACTCCTAAATGTTGTAAAAAATTTTAAATTTGGCGCTAAAATTGCACTAACAAGTATTTCTCATAGTTTTATTACACATCTACCATTAAACAAAACCAACTCAAGCGAAAGTGCATATGTAAGGTATCATCTTTTTACCCTCCCCTTACACTTAAGATGAACATTGTCCCCAATGTTCAAGTAAAGAATGTAAAAGTAAAATAAGTAAAAAGAATGAAATCAAATACTCCCCTGATTCGCTCGGTATGGATTATAGGTGGCCAGGTTAGATCTTCCTCCAAGAAAATGAACAATCAAAGCTTCCCTTCCAGAATATAAATCATCTTCTTGTCTCAAATAACCTGTAAATCCGGACAAAAGTAGACAAGGCAACCTCGCGTAAAATCGGCGGCATCCTATATAAGTTACTAAATCCTAGAAAACAAAATAAGATATAATGCTTGTGGAATGAAGTTTGCAGATTTCCTGGAGATTATAAAACTTAATAATTCACAAAAATCATAAGACTCCGTTAGAAAAACAAAACCGGTAAAATTTCCAGATTTTTAACTCCTGACGCCGTCAAGAGCAATTGCCTGACGCCGTCAGAATGGACCTGCAGAAATCTTTATGTTAAGTTTCCGGAAAATTTCTGGAAAAACTTTGTCCTACTTCCTGGAAAATCCTGCAAAACTTCATTATGACTCAATACAAGCATTTGACTCTAACAATTACGAATATACATGTTCATTAAATATTGTGGAGAATCATGATCGGTTTGTTTCTTAAAAACATATTTGGGGTTTCCCCTTACACTTATCTTTTGCAAAAATACCTTTAGGTTGAAGTTAAGACTAAGCTAAACAACATAATAAAGTATTTCCACATTCTAATTGAGAAACATGATCAACCAACAATAAAAATAAAACATGCATACGGAAGCAAATAACTATCAAACAAACAAACAAACAAATAAAAACACACAAAACATGGGTTGCCTCCCAAGAAGCGCTTGTTTTTGTTCGAGTCACGAGCCTGACTCCACCCTTATTTCACGGATAAAGGTGAGGTTTTCCCTACACTTAGGATTAAGTGCGGGTGAAAGTAGCGATACACACCCTTAGGGTGAAAGCATGCCACGTGAGAGAAGAGTGGTGGATGAATTATATGCTCAAACGGGTGTGCTCCTTTCATCATAACCTTACCTAGTTCACTTTGGTCAATGAGTGAGTTGAAGTTTTCTCCTAAGAAGGGATCATTTTCTATCAACTTCGAGAGATTCCTATTTGGGGATCTATTTTGACCTAATAAACCCGGTTTAAACCCATAATGTTTCTTACGATCAATCATGAATGGGTGATGTAAGTATGTAAGGTCATGGTCCACTCCTATTTTGGCTTCTTCTCTACAAGGCTTGGGGTCTACTACCTTCAACGTAAAACTACTCGGACTACATGGTTTGATGGGTGGATCGGGACCTATTTCAATTCCTAAATCTTCATCCAAGGATAGAAGATTAGGTAATGGTTTTGGTTGAGGCTCCGGTTCATCAAAACTAGGAACTTCCCTAGAACTAGGAGTAAGGTTATCACTACAAGTGTTCAAACCTATATCCTCTGGTGGTGCTTGGTCCAAGGGTTCTACCTCAATTGGGGTTCCTATAGTCTCTTCTACTTCTTCCGGGTAAGTCACGGGCAGTGTATGTGCCTCAAATGATGGTAGGACTTGTGGGGTACTTTGTGGGCTTGGATTATCCACCTCATCCTCCATTGTACCTAGATTACCTATATGTTTGTTTTGTACTATGATATTAGGTGCCATCCAACTAGGTATCTCAACATGAGTATATTCATCCCCCAACAAACTTCCTGTTTGCTCCATCAAACTTGTTTTTGATTGATTTGTGATGTTGTTTGTTGGGTTGTCTACTCTATAATAATATTGGGCACAGTTTTCTATGGTATCCCACGCTTCTTCATCATTTAATTCCCTAGGGCCCCCATTGGCAAAATCATCGATGCGCATTTGGTCACATTGGCTGACACGATAGTAAAAGGTTTCGGTTAGGGATGATAAAGAGAAACTATGATGAGGGAATTTTCGAAGTAGAATTTTAAAACGAGTCCATGCATCATATATGGGTTCATCTCGATATTGTTTGAAATTCAAGATGTCAATAGGGTAGAATGGCCTTTGTGGTTGGTGGTATGGTGGATTCGCGTACTCCATAATGGTGAACGGAAGAGTCAATGAAAATTACGAACAAACACACAAAGAAAAAGATAGACTAAAGAAGACCTAAAAATAAAAAATAAAAATCTTACTAGAAAGGAATCTAGCAAGTAGACCTAATAAAAAGAAATTCTAACCTAGACAATAACTATTTCCCCGGGCTGCGGCGCCAAAAACTTGATGCGTGGGAATCGCACCTTGCTTTACCTCTCGAGGGATCTCGCGAGGCTTACAACCCCCACCAGGCAGTGTACCTGATCGTTGTAGTATAGTATAGTGACAAGTACCGGGGGATTGATCGTTCAGCTTAGGAATAGTGTCGCTAGGATTAGAAAACCTAATTAAAAGTTCTAGAGATGAAAGATGATTATTTTTGTGTTTTTATATTTTATGAAAGCGATTAAAATCTCGGGTTTTGAAGGAGTGGGCGGAATTAGTTGCTAATCAACTAACCCAAAAACTACTTTATAACTAATTAACTAATGAAAATAAAATTAAACTAATATTAAACTAAGGTTGTGAGCAGTGGTTGGAGAAATTGTGTTTACTTAGACTTCATTACTCCCTAGATATCTTTTACATGTTAATTACTTGTTACACTTGTATGAATGACGGGTTGTATTCCTTAATACCATTCGTGGAGTGGCATACATAACTCCCCAACTCTATGAGCTCTTATCTCCTCCTACACCATGACCCAGCACAACTATAGGGATTGTAAACAGTGGCTCATGCATTAAATACAACCAATAAAGACCTAGTACGCCTCGGTTCATGTTTCTTAAGACGTTCAAGCATGTTACCATTTGGAGATCTGCCAGTTTTCTTAAGCCTAACATATAATATCATTCATTCAAGACAAGAATAGACAAGTGATCAACACATAATCAACATCTAGGTTTCATTAGATCTAAGCAAACACAAAGGAAATTTAGCCTAGCATAGTAGAATTAAGATAAGAACAAAAGATAGACAACCAACACATAGACATATTGATTGAATTAAGAGTATACTTATCTCAATTACAATGCAAGGTCTCAAGGGTTTGGAACCCTTGAAAAACCTGTAAAAGAGGCACCAAAATCGTCTTTAGGGTTTCACCAAAACTTCTCCTTTTTTTTAATGAAAAAACTAGAAAACTATATATAGGAAAATCGTCCTGACGGCGTCAAGAGTAAAATCTGACGCCGTCAACTCGCCGCCATATACTTCCTCGGATGCCCTAGATCCAATCGTGACGGCCTATGTGACGCCGTCACCACCCTCGGTAAATTAATCTTGGTCATTTTGACGCCGTCATATCTTCATCTGACGCCTTCACAACCTTCGGTAAAATATTCATCCTTTCTGACGCCGTCAAGAGTAAATCCTTGACGCCGTCACCTTGTAATTCCAGCTTGGATTTGGTACTTTGTTGTTTTCTTCACTTTATGCTCCAAAAACGTCCAAAATAGCTTCTTTTCCAGAATTCACTCTCCAAACACCTAAAATCACAAAAGGAACGATTTAGGGCAATATTTGATCAAATAAATTCGGATTCGGGCTTAAATGACCCCCTAAAAACGGATCATTTTTCGCCTCATCACCTACTTTACAAAGTATAGTGAATAATGTGATACTTATTGGGTTATTAGGTGTTATACCTGATAACACGAAGTTATATTTAGTCTATGTAACTTGTATTAGAATAGTACAAATAGTTTCCATTATCGTTTAATGTTTTGTATAGTTGGTGACTCTTAGTTGGACCAAACACATTCAACTATGATCCAAACTTGTATTTTATCTTTGTGCTCTTGTATGTCTTTGTAACGTCTTGCTAGTTTAATAGAAAATCGTCATAAAGATTTCTCAACAAACCCAGACTCCCAAAGTTATGATATGATATTGTTTGCAACAAACCTCTAGATCAATACGAGACTTATAAAGTTATATGTGCTTTTTGTGACTAAAAGTTCACTTAAGCCAATAAATTGGGCCCACTACTTTGAACCTTCGTCCAATTTTCTTATCCGTACGTCTCTTGATATTCAAATTGAGAGGGTTGCAAAAGCTTTGTTCACATCCTTGAAAGGGACTTATATATTAAAGAATCACTCAGTTGAATATAATTTGCATTGATGATTATAAAAAATGAAAAAAACATGCTCAAAGACTTAATCACTTGAACATTATTGGATTAATGATTATAAAAACCGATTTAACTGAAAGTTGAACTAATCCTACGTGCACACTTCTTTTGAAACAATCAACAAACATATTACTATTAATTAAACTCAAAAGGGTACATGCAGAGCATGTCACTTTGCCAAATTAATTTGAATGTGTGTAAGTCATGTATTACCACGTATAAACTTCATTATTGATATGATGTTAAAATTGTAATAAACACCAAAAATGATGGTTTCATGAGGTTAAAAGCGTGCCTAAAATTGTTAAGAACACAAGCTTTTTAATTAATTGCAACTGTATTTGTTAAATGGCGTGGGCACAACTCGATCCTAAAACATTGAGGTCTCGAGGAACGTACAATGGACTTTGTGCTGTTACTACTAGAGCACTTAAAACTCGAGTTAGCTCTAAAACTTGGAACTAGACTCGGCTTGTTTACTAGTTTAGTACAATAACAAATAATAATATCAATCGATCAAGATTTGTACTCGCTAACTTGATTGCATTTTTTATAGTTCAAATCGATTAGTTACTAGCAATGGAGTTTTGTAAATTTACGTACACGTAAAGGTGAATACATGTAAAATGATACACACTCAATATACTCGTGGACTGTACAAGTCAAATATTTAAACACTTTAGTTAATCTTAACTAAAGGACAAGTCAATTTCATATATTTTTTTAACTGTTCCCAAGTAACTAAGAAATTAACTAATTGGTATGTTACGAAGTGTACCAGGTAATAACTATGTGGAAAACTAGAAGGGGGGGTTGAATAGTTTACCGCTTTTTAACTTGATTATCTTTTAAAACTTTACGTTTGTTTAAAGATATAAACACAACATTATATGTTCAATTCCTTGAAAAGCTTTACGTGTAAATAACAATCCTAACTTTACTTGTTTAGTTCTTTGAAAAGCTTTACGTTTGTTTAAAGATATAAACACAACTTTACTTGTTTACTTCTTTGAAAAGCTTTACGTGTGATTAGCAATTCTAACTAAAGACAATATGTAATAAGCAAAGATAAAGAAAGAAACGATCAAACCACAACACGATTGTTTATCGTGGTTCGGCTACAAGGACTCTTTTTCCTTGCCCTTCATCCACGCCCCGAGTTTCCAACTCGAGAGTTATAAGCACTAATCAACAAGCTCCTTTCCCGGTGGAGAAACCTTTACAACGTCGCTTACACTTTTACCGACACTAAGCTAGATGTCGAGTTCTTTTACATGGGTACAACCACTCCCATCGTCGCTTACACTTTTATCGACACTAAGCTAGATGTCGAGTTCTTTACCAAGGGTACAACCACTCCCGTTAGTTCTTTTACAAGGGTACAACAACTCCCGACACACTATGTATTTTGAGGCCTAAAATACTAACCGATCACTTCTATACACATGATACAAATGAAGTATAAACTACCAAAGCTTATACATGACAAAGCTAACAAGACTTGCAACTTTAGAGTTGAAGCTTGTAACTTCTTGAATGATCTTGTGAAGTCCCTTGCTACATAAGAGGATCACGCAAGTCAAATGTTACTGAGTTAGTTGAGAGAGTATATGAAAATATATGTCCTAAAGTAATGACTCAAAACTAACAAATGGTTTGGTATTTATAGCAAAACCTTCTGCAGGTCTGGCGGATACGGCGGAACCCTCAGATGGGTTCCGCCCGTGTACCCCCAGGGTTCCGTCAGGGCTGCAGTTGGTTTTGCAATAAATCTCCCAAACCAAACAAGGTCACATCACATAAATACTAGTCAAACACAAACTTGCACAAGAAAACTTATGGTTAGTCAAACACACTTTCTTTCCATAAATGTATAATGACAAACTTACCATAAATGTGATGTGATATTTCTATTTAAAGAAATAAATGTGATGTGACAAGACTCTTTCTAATTTAATAAATAAAAACAATGTTTTGTTTAAAAGCAAATGTAATCCTTAGTTTAAACAAGACTTAAACACTTAAAGCGATGATTTACTCTTAGCTAAAGTTCATACTTTGTCATTAACAAAACTTAGCAAAGATCGTAAAATATAAATAACGTTTTTAGGCGATATTTGTATTAACAATCTCCCCCTTTTTGTTGATGATAAAACATAAACTTTATTTATAAGTAAGTTACTAGTTTTAGTGTTAAGTCTTATAAAGTTAGTATACAAACTTGTTTTTGCTAAGATGATGTGATATGAAAAAAAAAAAAAAAAAAAAAAAAAAAAAAAAAAAAGAAAAAAAAAAATTGAAACAAGTTTATATATAAATTCTCCCCCTTTTTGTCGAAAAAAAAAAGAAGAATAGCGAAGCGGAAGTATGCACTTGCTCCCCCTTGGACAATACTCCCCCTAAATGGAGTGCCAAGAGAGGAGACATGGATTTTGACCCTACAAAACAAAATGTTAGTTGCCACACAAGACAAGTCATGAAAGCATATCATGTCTAGAATATAACTAAGAGTTGTGAAGTGGAATAATGCAACACTCATGCTCCCCCTTGAATATTACTCCCCTAAATGGAGTATCAAGGAAGAAAAACATGGATAATGATCCTACAAAAAGAAAGGTTAGTTTCTAAAACACAAGATATATGTATGCTACCATATCAAGGTATAGTTCACTCATCATACATAAATAGTAAACAAACAATGCAAACCTTGTAGTAGAATGAAATTCATTTCATGTAAAATTTTGACTCTTAGAAAGTCAAAGACAAGAAATTAGGAAGAAAGCATCTTACTTCTAAAAATAAAAAGAAAAATAAAAAGAAACTAAGAACATAAAATCCTACATCGATAAAAGGAAACCATCATTTTCCTTAATGAGAAACATTTTCCAAAAACAAGGCAAATGTTGTTTAAGGAGGAGAATGTGTGTTGGATGATGTAGCGGGTTTTGTTTTGAATGTTGTGGAGGTAAAACGGTTTTGGTTTGTTGGTTTTGATGTTGGTTCTCTAAACTTGGTTTGTTGGTTTTAATGAGAAGCATTTTCTAAAAGAAACGGTTTTGTTTCATTTTGGAGACTCTAAACTTGAGACGATCCAAAATGTGGTTTAGGATAAACTTCATTTCATTGGTTAGAGAACCATGGATGTCTTTGTAGATAGGGTGAAACAACAATGGTTTTGGGTGGTGATACTCTTGTTGTGGTGGTTGGTTGTGGTCAAAAGACTCATTTTGGTCAAACAATGACCTTGGTTTTTCATTTGTGAAAGGTGGTGGTTTTGTTGGTCTTGGTGGAGGATCATTGAGATGCTTCTATTTTCTTATACAAAGAAAATAGAGATTCAAAGTGTTGGGAAGGTTCTTGTGGTGTAACATGGGAATAAAGAGCAGTTTTCATATTGGAGCAGATCCGGTAAAAGAAGGTATGACTAAAGTGCAGATTCGGCAAAAGAAAAAGAGGTAACCGTGTATTAATTTATCGTTTTGGGAATAATTAATTTACCTCGTACTTTATCCTTGGTAAATTAAAATTTGGTCCAATAAATATACCTCGTACTGAACTGAATGAGAAGTTAGATGTTTAAATTGAAATCATGGGATTACATTGTATTAATTATCATGGTGTAACATGGGACGGTGATGATGTATTGATTATTTTTGTGATTGGTTGCTTCTAATGAATAAACCTCGTATCTGATAATTCGTTAATTAATTGAAGACACATGGGTCGGTGATAATACTTTTATAAGGTTTCTTGGATTTGCCTATTTTATTTATCACCAATATACATCTGACATGGACGAGTTATTAGATTTCATTATTGTTTGTCGTTTATATAATGTGTTGTCGCTTTCTACAAAGAAGTTAAGATCACATGAGTCGATTATTATTTAAATTGACATCATGGGATTGGAAATTAATTGATCGGTGCATTATTTTAAGATTGTGGGTTATACGATTCTGCAAAGATAATGGGACACTGGTGCTGTTCTATTTGCTTTTATTCTGCTCATTTTACTGCTGATATCCCATCGATGGTTGTTGCTGACTGTGGGACAGCTTAAGTTATTTCAGATTAAAGATTTGCTATTTGTTAAGGTTATTTTATGTGTTGGTCAAATTGGTCAAAAGTTTGGAAAGTGGATCATTGATAATATATTTTGTCAATTGGTGATATTTTATTCAAGGAAGGTTGGCCATTGATTCTGATTGGGTTTTGGAATTCAACCTCGTGATGTGTTGAATTTTGATTCTGCTGGTTTTTGCGTTCCTACTGGTTGGAGATTTTTAATGCTATTGATGCTGCTGATTCATTATTGTTTCTGCTGATGATGAGAGTTGGTTCCTACTGATCATTGTTTTGTTACTACTGGTCAATATATGTTTCTGCTGATGACTTACAGTTCCTCCTGATTGGTTCCTACTGATGGGTTTCTGCTGATACATACGATGGTTCTTGCTGACTTCTTTATGGTTCCTGCTGACTTGTTGTATATTTTTTTTCTTTTGGTCAGTTTTGGTTCCTACTAGTCAAGTGAGATTACTAATGGTTAGGGAGGACGGAGTTATCAACCATCATTATTTCGTTGAGGAGATTACTTGTTGAAGACATTTGATTATAATTTATTTGATGCTGTATTTGAGTTTCACAGGTGTGTGTTCTTATCATATCTCAAGGTGGGTGTTACACTTTGGAGATAACTTGTTCGTGCGTTAATGATGTGACAAAGACTTGATGAAGGGGTACGATCCATATTATTGTGCTTAATGCGTACATTTGCTATCACTTTAAGGAGTTACGTTATTGTGCTCAGTGTCTCATTTAATTGAGGATTTGTCAAGAGGTCGCGGTCTACTTATACTTTTTGTGGGAGTATGAGTTTGGAGTTACGTGGATAGTACAAGATATAAGATGCAAGTTTGGGAGATTCAACTTCTTCATCAAATCAGTTATAGTCGATTTTCTTCATCAGTGATCACTCCTTTGAGCCTATTGGATTAAAGAGATGGCAAGTATAAGTTTAAGGGGAAGCTTATTGTTAATATACTTGATCATTCTCTTACACTTTGTGCTGATGTGATTTTTTTTATTCAGCTGATCGATACTGCTGATACTTACTGCTGATACTTACTGCTGATGCTAGTTACTGCTGATACTTACTGCTGCTGCTCGTTACTGCTGATTAGTTTAGTAAAAAAAAAAAAAAATTTGTTTTTGATATTTAATTCTAGGTCCGATGACGCCCTTGGATCTTGGACGACTAGTTGGTTCCTTCTATTCATTTGGTTTGGTGTTTACAGGTTGTTGAATACATAACATAATAATGTTGTGCGATGGCCGGGACCACACACATTATTATATTTTGATTTGGTTTGGTACCAATGGACGGTTATGGCGTGCGATGGCTGGGACCACACGAATAACTGAGGTGTATTTAATATGCTTGTCCGCACTACATCAGATAAGGATATTTGAAGCCGATTAAAGTTCGAGATATGCATCACTTAAGGGGAAGTGTTTACGAGTTGCACAAGACCCTATTAGAAGATTACAAAAAGGGGAAGAATAATTATGATGTGCAGCTTATTACTGGTGATGACATTGTTTCTTCATGCAGATTGTTTTGTAATATCAAATAGGGGAAGATTGTTGGGAATTACAGATTTGAAGATTACAAAACCATGAGCAAGAATGAAGAAAGAAGAAACAATGAGGGGGCTATTATGTAATAATAACTTAGCTTTGTTAGTAAGCTAGGTTTAGGGTTTCTTGTAACCTCCCTCTACTATATAAAGAGGGTAGGCGTCTAGGGTTACAAGGATCTTTTTCATCTTTTCATTCATAGTCTCTTCAATGAGAGTCTAGACACACGATTATAGCGTGTGTATATTAGTAGTTGTAGTAGTTTTATTTAATATTCAATAAAGAAAACCTTGATAGTAATGTTGATTATGTTCTTGTTCTTGTTCCGTTGTGCAATCAATATTACTTATCCTAGATGGGCTTAAACGATCTTTAACATGGTAGTTATTGTTATTGTGGTGGTTGTTGTTTGAACAAAATGGTGTAAGCTTGGTTCTTTGTAAATGGGGTGAAACACAAATGATTGTAGGTGTGTAAAACCTTGATCATTTGGAAAAATAGAGAATCTAGCATAACGGTAAGCCAACCGTTCTACCAATGATGGTTGATGGGGTTGATCATCTAATTGCTCACTTGGTTGTTGTTGGGTTTCCATTTGAGCAATGGTGTCAAAGAGTGACAAAGATGGAAGGCTTGATAATTTAGGTGATAGGTCTTCTAAAGTTTCCAAATAGGATAGTGGTGATGTTGGTGGTGTATGGAAAAGTTCCATTGGTGTAAATGTTGGTGATCGATGGTTGAAAAAGTTTTTGATGGTTGAAAAGTGTATATATTTGTATTGCCATGTTTGGGAGAGGATGTTGAAGTAGCAAGATTGAGGAAATCTTGAATAGTGGTTATGTTGATGTTGCAAGGTATTGAATATGGTGTTGAGGTAGTAAGGTTAAGGAAGTCTTGGATAGGTGAAGAAATATCAAGTGATGAGCTTGATTTGGTTTTGTTGAAGCAACAAGGTTTAACACTAATCCTAGTGGTTTTAGCTTGATGATTCGGATGAGGTGTTTGATTTAGTTATCTCAAATCTTTGGTTTGCAAGAGTTTTGAGATTGAGAGAAGTAATGGTGTTGGTGTGAGTTTTGGGGTATTCTAAAGTGATCAAACTTAAAAAGAATTGTGGGAAGGAGTGTTTGGATTTGATGTGTTCCATAGAAAGATTGAGGTTTCAAATGATTTGATGTCAATCCAATGGAATTGGGTGGAGTGAAAGACCAACATATGAACTCAATGCTTTGTGATCATGGGAAGTGATTTGGTTTGAAAATGTTCTAATAGTTTGAAGGATCCTTTAAAAGGGTTCCTTGGGTTAGTTATGTTTGAATTCGAATTTTTGGCGGGAAGTGGCTTCCTAATTGTTTTAGTGAGTGAGAGTTGTCCTAATATGGTATTTGCAGGTAATGGAATATGTTTCTCACTAAAGATAATGGTTTGACACTTTACAAGTTTTGAACTTAAGAAAAATGACAAAAATTTTCTGTAGGTGACTGGCGGAATCCTCACGAAACACAGGCGGAACCCTCCTGAGGGTTCCGGCTGGTCCGTTGGGCCATATCTGGATTGCCTAGAAAATACACTGGCGGAACCCATTTTTGGGTGCCGCCAGATTTGCCAGACCTGAAAAACTTGGCAGTCCGCATTTTTGACCCGCAAGACGATTTTCAAATTTTTCAAAAACTTCTAAAAACAAAAATATAATTCATATCTGGTTAGGAAATGCAAAAATTGGACTTGTAAAGACGCATACCATTGGACTTTGACCGGGGGCTAGCGAATTTCACTATACTTAGTGAAATTATCATAAACTTGAAAATTTGACAACATGCCAAATGTTGTCTTCCTGCATCATTGTTAGTTCCTACAAGTTTCAAATAGTACCAAATATCTTACAAACACACAAATACATAACACGTAATTTTTAAACGACCAAATTGTTCAAATAGCACCTAGTGCCAAACACTCCTACACACCCGCTCTCATAGATGGTCAATCTTCTTCTTGAGCTTTCCAAGAAATCTCTTGATGTTTTTGAACATCCCCTTTGTTTGCTTGAACTCCGCCGACTCATTTGGAATATCCAAAAGTTGGAAAATGTATTCTAGAGGTGGGAGCCTAGAGTTGGGCAAAGCCTCGAGTTGGAAAATATTTACCTTGGGCTTTGTAGATTTTCCTACCACTTAGTGGGACAAAAGCGTGTGGAATGAGAGAGTAGTCTAGGTGAAGACCTCTAGGATTTGATGGAATGGGAGAGATGAACCTAAAGAGACGGGTCAAGAGCATTCCAAACGGCATAGACGTTATGCCTTGCACGGGAATGTCGGCCATTCTCTTGGTCATGTAGTAGGCAAGGTTGAAGGGTTGCCTAACGGACAAGGAGTAGAGCATGTAGCAAAGGCAAACATTGATGTGATCCCGGTTTCCTATGGTGCTAATTACATTGGCTCTAAGGAGTTCTTCCCATTTCTTGAATTGGGGCTTGAGTTCATTAAGTTCTATTCCATACGCGTCCTTATCAACCTCATTTCCCGAATGGGTTCTCCTAGTGTTGGTTGTCCTAACAAAGAGGTAGTTACGAAGTTCATCTTTGGACACAAGAGGGGTGTCATAGGGATGGATGCGGTCAAAGAGTGTGTCAAGAGTTGAGAGGGAGTGCAAGTTGGAGTAGATGCAAGTACCATGGTTTGGGAGACCTATGATTTGAGAAAACTCCTCAAGAGTGAAGGAGTATTGATGACCAATAGCCCTAAAGTTGATAGACATGCAACCATACTCATCCGTGGAGAGAGTGACGGATGCATAGAATTCTAGAATGAACCTAGGACAAATAGGCTCGTCAATTTCTAAGAGACACTCAAAGTTGATTGTGGCAAGTTCCGTGTAGAGGTTTGTACCTTCTAAGAAGGATGGATCAATGGTTCTACCCTTATGGACATATCATTTTTCTAAGGCTTTGAAAACAACAATTTGAGTTTGAGTAAGACCTTTGGTTTTGTGGGTAGGTACTTGATGGTGTCCTTGTGGTCGTAGTGAGTTAGAGGAGGCATGATGATTCCTAGAAAATCAAAATTTCACATTTTAGTCTAAGTAAACGACTATTGTAATGTGTATGTTCTAGTGTGTGCCTATATGAAAACAATGTGGAGGTGCGGTTAACTTGACTCATTTTGATGCTTAAAAACATTTTATGATGCAAGTGATGTTTCAATGACGTTTTTCATTTGTTTTAACAATGTGGTGAACGGTGGTAAAGTATGGTTGACGACCGAGAGTGGATATGTGAAATGAGGTGGTGATTGCTTGACAACACTTGAAGCTTGGATATCTTCTTTGTGTTCTTCACTTGCTAGAAAGTGGAAGAGGCGCATTTCATAATGAAATTCACTTGACTTTTGACGACATAGACAAATATGTTAATGAGAGTATGGATATGACAATTGCCCTTTGTTTCAAAGAGCAATACAAGGGTGAACATAGGTTTATATATCATGAAAGGTGGTTTAATCTTAATAGGTTAGGTTATAGTGGGGATGACACACTTGTTTGGTTACATTGTGGAATCTTCTTGTGAAGATGACTAGGTGGAGTTATTGGTGAAGATGATATTGACTCTTGGTTTCTTTGAGGGCATGGAAATGGTGGATGACTCGATATTGATAGGACAAAGGATAACTCGGTTTCTCATTTCACATTGGTTGTTTGAGGTTTGAGTGATGAAAGGTTATGAGGAAGATGCTTGAAGTTTTGCTCATTTTGTGAATCTTATGGGCTGAGATATATCACAAGGTGAATGTGATGAGATGATGGTGAAAGAACAAGTGAACTTAAGTGCTAAATGTTAAATAATGAAACCCTATTGACATTCGTTCTTGTTCCTATTGATTTTTGTGGTTTTATCCTAATGTTCAAAACTAAGGTTTTAGGTCTTATGAGTCTTTGACTAAGCCTAGGGATGATGAATGCTTCTTATTCAAGAGATTTTGTGAAAACGTTGATAGAATGGTTAACGTATAAGACTTTCTTAGTTAATATGTTCCTCAATGAACATTTTTACCAAGGCGATGATGATGGATCACAATATGTCAATTAAGAACATAATGGATTGAATTGTCGCTGAAGTTGATGCTTCCTTTGTTGAAGGGATAACAATGTTGATAAAATGAATTCCGTTGTTGACACGAATTTACTTGTTCAAGCGAAGCTTGTTGATGTGCTTCTCCATTCGATACAAATTTGAGAACCTTACGCGTATTGGAGAATCATTGGGTAAGTAAGTACAGAAGTGCAAGTACCACTTGGGCTTTTCTTATCAACTTATTACCGACATAATTCCATTTGGCATACACTGTGGTTTCTATTCCCGTTCTTTTGGGATACCATAATCCTAGTTGTGTAGTACCTTAGGATGAATCCAAACAAGCTCTTTCGAGAGAGTTGGTTTAGGATCTTCTCTAAAAAGAACGAGCACATAGACAAGCACTAAACATAATGTTGGATTTATTCGTTGTGAGAATAAGTAAACTTCCAAGCATTTCTCTATGTTTAGTTTTACCTACGGATATACTAATTTCATTCTTGATAAGTCATAAAGGACTTAATCATTGTGAACATGTGAATAACTAGGAATGTCTTTGAGTGATTATCCTTTGCTTTTGGAGCTTGCATAAAAATAAAAAATCTTTCATAGATTTACATTAATTTCTATTTTAAAAAGACTCATTTTATTTTAATGGTTGCTTTACTCTAATGTCCAAAAATACTTTTTATCAAATTTATTTAAGTCACAACTATGACTTATGAATCAAGTTTTTATGACCTTGTCAATATTGCTTGACTCATTGTTTGACACAAGACGAAAGAATATTGTTTTTCAATCTTAATAGTTCATCTTCCTTGTTATTGATTTTTACTTGTATTATCAATTTTAGACTTTCGACTAAGTCATCATCTACCAAAGATGATATCTGAGAAGGAGGTGTTCTTTCATCGAATGTTAAATTCAATGACTCCTCGACTCTTTGGGTTTATTTACTTAAAACACTATGAGTGTAAATGTCCAAGAGATGCAACATCATAAGACTATGGGTCAAATTTGATGTGCAAATCCTAGATGTTTATAAATCATTTTCTCCCAATCATCCTAATGAATTCAAATGATTTATTTTTCTTTGTGTGTCTTATATGAAATTTTAACAAAAGAATGGTTGAATTTAAGACACAATTGAAAATGTAAGGTATAATGTCAAAAGACGTTGTACTACAAATATCTATGAAATGTTGTGGTTTTGCTAGATTTGCAAGCATCACAAAAGTGTTGGTTGTCTCATCACTTAGGAGATTCATAGTTAGTTCACTTGTAGACAAGTATTAAGTAAGACTCACTCAAGAGTTACTCGTGTCTTTTCCCGAAGGTTAAAAGAAGTAAAACACCTTATATCTCCTACTAAAAGTAGTGTCTAAGTCCTTTAATCACAAAGGATCTAATCCTTATTGTTACTTACACAATATAACCATCTTAGAGTAAAAACTACTAGTATCACTCATGATAGAACTTAATACTAATCAATATGAAACACTGAAAGGTGAGTTGAAGAGACGTGTACCTTTTAAGCTCCATAGATTAGCCATCAAGAAGATAATCATAAAGCAAATAATCTTGACTCGTAGAAAAGCTAAACTCAAATACTTATGAATCCAAGAAGGTTAGACAAACACGTAAAAATATTTGAACATGATATTTTTATCTTTTTATCATGAGCTTCTACTAGAGATAGAATTACTCCTACAATTCTCTCCTAAGTTAAACACAACTTGCTTTGTTTTACTTGTTGATAGTTCATTAGAGTTAAATCCTAATCCGGTTCTATCTCTAAATGACTTTTGACTCTTTAAACAACATACAAGAGCTTTTGAACTTTCTTCAAATTTAGTAAGCATTTTTCCTTTTTCATTTTGCTTTTTAATCTCATGTTTGTAATCTAGACATAAATTACATTCTAGATCAATTTCAACATTACTCTCAAGTCTAGACATTTTATCTTCTAACAAGATTTCTTTTTCAAAGTTATTCACAAAGGATTTTGAAGATTCATTGTTAAAGATAGTTTTTACGTTCATGTTACCTAAAAGTTTAGACTCATTTTCTAATTTAGAAAATTCTAAGATAAATGTGTCAAAGCAAAAAATTTTAGTTTCAACATGTACCTTGCTTGTTGTTTCAATAAATTGACAATTACCCACCGGATCATTGTCTTCGTCTATATCCGTTTCATTCTATGATTCGCAAGCAAGTTCATCAAGACACATGTACTCATCTTCACTTGTACCTTCATTTAAAACATTTAAACTAGTAGCACATGTATTAACTTCTACTAAGTGTCTATCTATTAGTTTTTCTAAAACTTCTAATTCATATGTAAGATCAAATTGATCATCTTTGACTTGACATATTCCTTGATGAAAGTTGATTATATTTTTCCAAATATCATTAGCCGTTTGACAAAAATGCATTCTTTCATTTGATACTTGATAAAACTTTATAAATCATTATATTAGCTTTAGTATTTTTATCAAGTTTAGAATAGTCAACTTAGTTTTCAAAACTTGTTTTCTTTGGTTTGAAATCACCAAAAGAAATAATATGGCAAGGATCTTGATCAATTGATTTTACATAGTTTTCAAAATTATTTTTCCATTCAAGGAACTTTTCTTTTTCAAATAGCGGTGAGTTTTGAATAGGTTGCCCTTCTTTGAGATTTTCAAAATCAATGGATCGATCCAAGTTTTAAAATACATTATATTTTAAAGATCTTGAGTAACGTAGCTCCTGATGCCAATTGTGGAAAACTAGAAGGGGGGGTTGAATAGTTTACCGCTTTTTAACTTGATTATCTTTTAAAACTTTACGTTTGTTTAAAGATATAAACACAACATTATATGTTCAATTCCTTGAAAAGCTTTACGTGTAAATAACAATCCTAACTTTACTTATTTAGTTCTTTGAAAAGCTTTACATTTGTTTAAAGATATAAACACAACTTTACTTGTTTACTTCTTTGAAAAGCTTTACTTGTGATTAGCAATTCTAACTAAAGACAATATGTAATAAGCAAAGATAAAGAAAGAAACGATCAAACCACAACACGATTGTTTATCGTGGTTCGGCTACAAGGACTCTTTTTCCTTGCCCTACCTCCACGCCCCGAGTTTCCAACTCGAGAGTTATAAGCACTAATCAACAAGCTCCTTTCCCGGTGGAGAAACCTTTACAACGTCGCTTACTGATGAGTGTGTAAATACTCATCACTTTTACCGTTTCTGAGCTGCCAAAATATCTAAAAACACTCAATATTGTATCAAAATAGTGAAAATATCCCAGGAATGTGTTTTATATGTTTTAAATGCAAAATAATCAAAAACAGATGAAAAACGTACAAAGTTTGCAAAATTAGCAGTTTCAGTCCCTCAACTTTCAAAAGTTGTCAAATCTAGTCCCTGGTTATTCTAAAAACTTGAAAAAGTCACCAAAGGCCCTTTTTAAATCAAAAAGTTACATAATTAGTCCTTTGGTGCAAAGTTTCACAAAATGTCAAGTTTAGTCCCAGAAGTTTGGAAAATTGTCAAAAATGGTCCCTGGGATATTAAAACTTTGAGAAAATCAAATTTTGTCCTTGTACTAATCTTTTATGGCAGGATTGGTCCTTGATTGAAAGTTTGGTGAAATTACAAAACAGGTCCCTGAAGTTTGGTGATTTGGCAGATTTAGTCCCTGGGGTTTTATATGTGAAAAATCAACTTTGAACCTCATACTATTCATCATTGGCAGAAAATAACCTTGTGACAAACTTTGGAAAAGTGCCAAATCACACCCCTAAACTTTCGGCTAAATTACACATTTGGTCCTTGTGATATACAAAACCAAACCGGACCCTTAATAATACTACTACCAAACCTAAGCCTAGTCCAATCCAAACAAACCAAAAGCCCACCCCTTGTATTATCCTAGGCCCAAACAACCCCAGCCCAACACCCCGTTTTAATAAACCAGGGTCAAAGCTTTGACCCTCGGTCGAACCGAGTCAAACTACCACCCTCTTCACCCTTTCCCTCCCCCACACCACTTGCAGACCATCACATCACCACCATCCCACTATCCCTGTCCAATCCACCACCCAAACCACCACTATCACCTAATATCCCATCCACATTTAATGCACCACCCTCTTGCCTATAACAGTCCAAATCCCACACACCCAATTTTGGCGCCAAAATCAGTTAAACGGCCAAGATCAAATTTTAATCATCCAAGGGCTCAGATTGCAAGTGGGAAATGCTCAGAGGTCATCACAAACCCTAATCTTCAAGTATAAAAGGATGAGAAGCCAAGAAGCAAGAGTTGTTTAATTTCTTAGCATAATTTAGGTCGTATTAGTTGTAACTTGTATTTCAATTGATTTTCTAAGCTTTTAAGCATTGTTGTAGCTAATTTAAGTATAATATCAACTTTTTCAGTAATCAATTCCAAGTTTTATTCCATATCTCAGTTTGTGCAATTTTAATTTTATTTCAAATTTCTTAAGTAACTGTGGTGTATTCATTAATAGAGTATATGGACTCTTAGGTTCACATAAGCTCCCATATAGCTTATTAAAGCTATTAGTAACATCTAAAAGCAGTGTAGTTAAAAGAAAATCAAAAACTCAAAAAAGTCAAACAAAGTCAACATTACAGGTTTTATTGAAGAAATAGCTGGAGCACAGTAAATTTGGGATGGCTGTGGGTTAGAACTCCAAGGGGAGTGTTAGGATTGGTTCTATGGTTCTTGGTTCATTGGGATAAGCTGGAATGCAATTTGTAAGCTCTTGAAACCTATTTCTTGATTAATACTGTAGCATTGCTTATTTCATTACCTTTTAGCTTTTCTGAGTTTGTTTAGTGTTAAATAGCAATAATCTAGCTTAAAATCAGTAGCTTGTTTGTTAAAATCCATAGTTGCTTAAAAATTCTTAGTTTCACAGTCAATTAGTATAATTAGTATCTTTGGTCATTTGTGGTTATAATCTATTTCTAAGTGCTTATTTGAGGTTACTTTATCATAATAAGTCACCGTGGATCAGTTTCATAAGCCTTAGTAGCCATTTGCCTCTCAAAACACAAAACAGTCAATATATTAGGAGTGTTTGGATTTGTGTGATTCAAGGTGTTGAGTTGTTTCATTGTTGTTGTTTCTTGCTCATTAAAGTCACTTAGGATATAAATAGCTCAGAACAACAACAAAAACCAAGGTTCATTTATAGAAAAGTCAAAATCAAGTGTTAAATGGCCTAGTTTACCCTCTGTGTTGGATTAAGAGTGGCTTATGCCCCAAATCCATTCACTTGTGAGTGGTTTAGTTCAATTTAGTCTTATATTAGCTCAATTCATCAAGTTTAATCAGAAAATCAGAATCAAAGTTCATCTTAGTCAACCTTTTACATAATCTCAAAAAGTCAAAAATTACCATTGTTTTAGAAATCCAAATTTTGGAGTAATTTTTGTGAATTTTGTGTTAACTTTGAGAACTTGTCCTTTTCAGAAGTTAAAATCTACCACCTAGTGTACAAAAACCCATACTCAGCTTATTTTTAAGAATTTTGTGCAAGCTTGTGCATTAGCTTAAAGTTACCTGCAGAGCAAACACTTGCCCTGTGCACAGGTTTAGACCCATTTTCCCAAGTGATTTGTGGCTTACCCAGTGGGACCCACCCTTAGCTTTTTATTTTTTTGGAAAGCCATACACCCCATTTTGATAAGCCAAGGCTTATTTCAGCCTTTTGAGCTTATTTGATAGAGCTGCAAGCCCCATCAAGTTTGGCCATCTTCTGAGTCAATACTGAGCACTTAGTGTAAGACCCCAGCTTCATAGCCTGACCTAGTATTCATTAGTAAGCCATAGGATTAGCTTATTGGCTTATTTTGTAGCTTATCAGTCCCTTTATAAGTTTCAAGTTTAAGTTTGGACCCTAGATCACTTTTGTGGACCCCACAGAGGTCCAAAACCTCTCATCTCAGGCCTGTTTTGGCCTATTGGCTTTTAAGTGCTTATTTGTGATTAATTGCTTATTTTTTTGTTATTTGGTTCTTATTTGCTTATTTCTTGTTGTTAATCATCTGTGCATGCTTAGTTTCTCATTTCATAGCTTTTGCATAGTAGCTTAAATCCTAACAAGCTATTTGTACACTGTTTGGAAACAAGGGGGTGCACACAGCTTATTTTTAAGCTATATAAAAAGTTGTTTTGTAAAAGTTTCCTATTTTCATCTGTCAAAAAGAAAAACACCAAAAATCCAAACATAAAATTAGTGATAGCTTCTATTTAATAGATTCTATCTTTTCCAATTTTCTTTTCAGCGTATTAATAAGCACTTTTCCATTTTTATAATTTTCTTGTACCTTTAAGTATTTAAAATAATTTTCTTAGATTTTTCCTAAACAGTTTACTATTTATTAGATTTAAAAATAGTTTAAATAATTAAATAGTTAATATTAGTAGTTAATTAGTTTTCTTAAATTTTTATTAACAACAGTAGGTTTTTATAATTTTTCTAGGTTTTATAAATTAGTTAATACTTTTAGAAAATATATTTTTAATTTCCACTGTTCATTTTTCAATTTTCCTATTTAATTTAGTTAAATTAGATTTAAATTAATTAAAAGGTAAATAATTAGTAAAATAGCCTAAATATAATTTTTAAAAGTTTTTTTATAATTTTGTAGGATTCCTGTGATGGTTAATTAGTTTTATAAATTTTTCCATAATTTTTTAAGTCATTTAGGTATTATTAGTAATTTAAAACAGTTTAATTAGTTTAATTAATATAATTAGTTTTTAATTAATAAAAAACTCATAAAAAGATAAAAATATTTATTTTTATTTTTTTATACTTTCTTCAAGTTCATTTTAAGGTTTAGAAATTAGTTTTGCAAATTTTTAGTTTAATTTGTAATCTTTATAATTTTTAGTTAATATAAATTAGATTTAAATTAGATTTTAAATAGTTTAATTAATTAAATAATATTTAAGTATTAAAATAATCATTTTTATAATTTCATTTTCATTTTAATTTTTTTTTTAATTTCAAGTTTTCAAAAGTTCACCTGCACCCCCTGTAGTTTGTAATTTGTCAAAACCCACTTTTCTGTCTGTTACCTGATTCCAAATTGTGAATTTGTGCATATATCTGTATATCTGTTATTGTGAATATTATATCATTGGGAAAATACCAAAATATCAGTAGCAAAATCAATTCCCAATCATCTTGGCTACTGACCTCAGTGCCACTCATTCCCAAGAACGTTTTCCAAAAACACCATTGCAATCTCGCTGGGACTTAACGACCCGGGGACACACTATAATATCACCGGAGAATTGGAACGAAGCTGTCTTTGACTTATTGACCTTGGTAAATAGTATCTGACCGTTTCGGGACCAATCACTTACACTTTTACCGACACTAAGCTAGATGTCGAGTTCTTTTACACGGGTACAACCACTCCCATCGTCGCTTACACTTTTACCGACACTAAGCTAGATGTCGAGTTCTTTACCAAGGGTACAACCACTCCCGTTAGTTCTTTTACAAGGGTACAACAACTCTCGACACACTATGTATTTTGAGGCCTAAAATACTAACTGATCACTTCTATACACATGATACAAATGAAGTATAAACTACCAAAGCTTATACATGACAAAGCTAACAAGACTTGCAACTTTAGAGTTGAAGCTTGTAACTTCTTGAATGATCTTGTGAAGTCCCTTGCTACATAAGAGAATCACACAAGTCAAATGTTACTAAGTTAGTTGAGAGAGTATATGAAAATATATGTCCTAAAGTGATGACTCAAAACTAACAAATGGTTTGGTATTTATAGCAAAACCTTCTGCAGGTCTGGCGGATACGGCGAAACCCTCAGATGGGTTCCGCCCGTGTACCCCCAGGGTTCCGTCAGGGCTGCAGTTGGTTTTGCAATAAATCTTCCAAACCAAACAAGGTCACATCACATAAATACTAGTTAAACACAAACTTGCACAAGAAAACTTATGGTTAGTCAAACACACTTTATTTCCATAAATGTATAAGGAAATGTAATCCTTAGTTTAAACAAGACTTAAACACTTAAAGTGATGATTTACTCTTAGCTAAAGTTCATACTTTGTCATTAACAAAACTTAGCAAAGATCGTAAAATATAAATAACGTTTTTAGGCGATATTTGTATTAACAAACTAGATGTTAAGATGATTGGTCAAACTTTCAATACCACGACGTGCTCCATCCAACGTGGCAGTCTTTATTCCAACTTGGCATTCTTTATATCCCTATATAAACTCATAACCTAACTCACATTTTTCATATTATAAACAAAAGAATAAAATGGGAAAATTGTGTAAAGAAGCAGTCAGTCATTCACCCAGCTGCCGATTATTTAGGAGATGGTGAAAAAAAGGAGAAGACTGAGATACAAATGAAGATATCAAAAAAACAACTAGAGGAATTATCAGGCAGGACGGATGTCCAAGGATTAATAGTAGAACAAGTGCTTGCTCGGTTGATGAACGTTAGTGATCGATTTGAATCTCATCAACTATCTTGGAGGCCTGCTCTTCAAAGCATTTCGGAGTAAGCATATAGCTATAGGTGATATGTCTTGGGTAAAATTTTTTACCCAAAGTTCGCAAGTTTTGTTTTGAGTTTATGTAATTTTAGCTAGATTTGTACATATGCTTTTTCATATTTTCTTTGTAAGATTGTAGTGATAAATAAGTAAAGATTATAATTCAGCTCGAATAATGGCAAGTATGGAATTTTATATATTAGCTTTTTTATTTTATTTTATTTATTTTCTTTTCATGCTCTAACTTATCCCTCAAGCACACATATGGCTTTCCGTTATCTACTATGTGTGGTATGCCCTTACTGCTCTACATGTAAATGCGCGCACACCATGTCACCATGGATGAGATCTGTAAGTTGTCACTTATTATCATTTGAGTTCTTTAGGTTTAGGGCGATTTGTAAGCTTTCACTTGAACCCAATCAGATTTTTCGATAAACTTAACCTAGTTTAGTTTTACATTTGAATCCACTAGTACTATATATGAAAACGTTACTAGCCAGCCTTAGTTACCATTCTTGACAACATCTTGCTCCAATGTTAATGGTTTGATTCGAGTATTGAAGATGCAAAAAGTGAAACATGTTGGAGTTAATTAAGTGAATCTCGTACGTACGTACTAACCCGAGTATAATTTGGTTTTGGTGATTTCTTTATCAAATTTCTAAGCATGAATTGTTTTCAATATTGTTTTTCATCAAACATGAATAACCCATCAGGTGGACCTAATGTAGAATAGTGTCATTTTTGGTCAAAAATTTGCATACATTATCTTTGGCTGTCTTTCTTGGAAAATAGACGAGTATGGCGATTTATTTTGAGTTGTTTCATACAAATCACATGAAGCCCACAAGGAGCTAGCAAATGAGATGGTCACTCTTGAATTTGATAGTTTACAAATATAAATTTTGAAAAATCTTATTATAATATTATGCTTTCAATCAACAACCTCTATTATTCAATAATACATTTTTATCATTTGTATTGCCCCTTTGATCTTCATGTTGAATAAAACTAGTTATAATACCTGTGCACGCACAGGGTTTTCAAAATTTCGTTTTAATTATGTATTATTATCGATTAAGAAATGAATTGAACCACTTAACATGTTTCAAATGGTTTTACTTGGTGGACTAAAAATAAAAAATCATATGTATATGTTATAACCTACCTATTATTTTAGGAGAATGCTTTTTGATTAAAATTTATATTTTATTATTCAAGCAAAATCACATGATGCTACTTGACTTGCATGAGATGTTAGTGATATATGCTTTTAGTTTTACAAACTCGTGCTATCAATTTACGATGTGTTTTTTAATTGTGGTATTTCTTTTACTTAAATTTTCATTAAAAGTATATTTAGATAGCTTTGAAGATTGATTCATTTCCTTAATTATGAATAACCATTATATCATTTTTACTAATGCAACTTTTGTTTGGAAAGTTGCATTTTCATAACTTTGTGTTATTTACTTCTCATGTTTGATCATCAAATTACCAAATTAACATAAATGCTTACACTATAGCTTCTTTATTATATAAAGAGAAACGAAAAAAGATGTAATGGGTAGAACTCAAATTTAATCTTACGTTTATGTATAATGTATAAGAATAATTTTTCTCTAACCCCGAACTATATAAAGAAATTATTTTTACTTGTATAAGTAAATTATAAATGCATAAAAAAATGACAAAGAGTATATTCGCAAGTCTTTTAGGATTGTTTGAATATTACCGATATTTCACTTTAATGCAACTTTCTTCACAATTGGCCTAAATCATCAAGGTAAAAGACACCCATATTTTAGACCGTTTGTTGACACCAATAGTGTTATCAATGAAAACAAACACCTGCTAAGTTTTATTAACTCATTCAAAGACAAATTACACTCCGAAAATAATTCCTATCTTAAAATTCCCCATATAGGCACTAAAACACATCTTTGGTACATTAAAATACATGCATGTATTATCTAAATCAGCAACTCAACTAAATTATACATTCATACCTTGAGTAGACGTAGAAAATAATTTCACGACAATCATGTGTTGATACTTAATCTTCCTCTAAAAAACGCACACAACAAATTGCATTAAACTTTAGTGTGTGCGATAAGATAATAAAACTGCAAAAATCACTAATATGTTGCATTATAGTGAGGACAACAACAAAGTTAGTCATAACATCAAATAAGAAAACTTCATATTAGAACTTAAGGGGTGTTTTGTTATGCTTATTAAAGGTGCTTATTGGCTCATTCAATTACCATAACACAATAAGTGTATGATAAAACTATAAGATTTGTTTAGAAGCTTAGTGAAAAACCCCTAAACTCACAACTAATGCTATTATAGCTTAGTGTGTTTATAGTAAAAACACAAATATTAAGTGTAGAAGTTTTCAATAAAACATAAAAAATAGTTACTAAAAGTTGGTGTGTATAACAAAAAAGTTCAACTATAAAAAAGGTTACTAAATACTATCAGCAAGATAAGGCATAAGCCAAAGTTCTGTTGTGGTCTCTTTTGGATTATATTCAGAAGCAAAAAGAGATTTGCACATAAATCATAAGTATAGAATAATATTTGTATCTCACATCCGTGATTACCAACTCAATAACATTATCACAGTATAGTAACGTAATAACCTAATTAAAACTATATATTTTCGCTGAATAATTCTTATGTACATACTTTTAATTCGTTTACAACGGCCAACTATTACTTTTTTTTATAAAACATCACGTCAATGAATAAAATTCGGTTATCACTTACGTTTTTTTTTTCTTTTTTCTTTTTTTTAGGAGGTGATTGTTATCAAATAATGATTGTGACGCGTGCTTTTTTTTATATAATTTAAGGAAAACACCTTCTATATTAAACAATGACTATCTAACACATGTATGTCTTCTCTTTTTTTTTTTTTTTTTTTCTTTTTTTTTTTAATAATTAGTTTTGTATAACGTTTTTAACTTACAGACATGTTGAGGTTGATGTTGATTTTGTTATTTAACATTAACTATTGATATTATGTTGGTGCTTACCAATTGATATTTATATTCTCATTACTAATAATTTAGCCGTATTTCAAACTCGTGTACGCATAAATTAAACTTTTAAATAGTAACATGAATCTTTATTAAAAAAATATTCTAATGGATGAAAGTTTAAAACTAACATTAGTTTAAAAAAATATTTAACGTATACTAAAATTAATTCGCATATTTACCGAATTTTGTAATTTTAATGGATGAAAGTCTAAAAACTAATACTATTACTCATGTAATTTTAAACGAAGTTAATATTATAAAGTATAGGGGGTATAAAGTGTAAGGGGTTATTTGTGTTTTTTATAAAGTTATTAAAAAACATGGAAACTTGTAATTTTACACTTTACTCTATATAAATTATTTAAAATTCAATCACTAAAGTTTTATTAATTACTTCATTTTTTTTAAGTTTTTGTTTTCATAAATTTGACACCTATATTTTTATGCATTTTTTTTCTTAACCAAATTTCTCCACTAAATTTATTAAGTTTGACTAAAATCAATTTAATTTTGACTTTTTATTGACCAATCACGTTGCTCGATTTCACATACGTGGCAAAATCGAGCTCTGCTATTGGTTTAATTTTTTTCAATGAGAAGGGATTTGCAAAAACACTCTGAAATGATGTAATTCTTTTATTATATAAAAGATATGACCACTATTTCAACCATAACCACTAATATGATATTTGTGTAATAGCAACGATGAATAAAATTTCTTGATACTAATTTATACTTCCCGAAAGATTTTTTAGTTCCATATAAAGAAGTATAATTCCTACGTAATGTGCTTTACTCGGGGAAGTATTAGACTTATACCTTTTGCATTTTAACTGTATATTCATCAAACACTTTTTGCAAAAAATATTAGGCCCTAAGAACTTGGTAGTTGCGCATCTTAATAACGACCTTGTCAAGTAATTAACAATTTTCCACCCTTAATAGTGACATTGTCAAGTGATTATGAATGATCATCAATTATAAGCAAAGCTTAGAGCCACACTTAAGAAAGTCGGACCAAAACCTAATAGACTTTACGAAATCAATAATCAAACCACTATTTCAGATTTACTGTATCTTTTTTATGAACAAAAATTAGTTGCGAAAAAAATTATCGTAACTTACTACAAACAAAATTATATCATGAATTTGAAATTGCTTATTTTCCAATATTGTTTTTGCTTGTTTTTTTTGAAGAAGATGCACTTTGTATTATAAAAAATGTTGCATATATGTTTTTCAGATAAATAACTAGATTTTGATACAAGGAGTTCCATATAGTGTTTTTTTTTATTTTATTTTATTTTATTTTTATTTTTATTTTTTTTTAATTGAATTCGAAATAATTTCTTAACTTAATTTGAGATTTAATAAATAAACTTATTGACAAAATCTTTTACGGAGTAGTATTTTTGTGTTATCGACAAAAGGTTGGGTGTAATAACACAAGTAACGACATGTGTTCCCCTTAAAACTGCATTTTCGTTGAAAAAAACACCCCTACCCAATGCCTCTTGGACCTATTTTGAGCACAAGCCCATCATATGCAAGACCGAACTGTGGAGAAAGTTGTGTGGTGTTGATTTTCGTGAGATATATTTGTGCATAAGTGAGATATATTTTGATTGTTAAGTTGGTGGTCTTATTACATATGATTGGTGGTAGAGTAAAAATGTGATAAAATTAAGTTAACGATAATAATGCTAATCACCATTAAAATATTTATTTTTAAGTTGCTCGTAAGCAAGCAAAGTACTTATCTATACTCATTTTAAATCATTTAAGCTCATTTCTTGAAACTTAATAACAATAGTTTTTAAAATAAAAGTAAATTTAATTGTCTAATTTAGCATCTTTAATACCCCTAATTAATACGTTGAAATGGAAATTAGAAACTAATAAACGAAACAGATACCGATAGAAATTAATATTTTGAAGCACACGGTTACAAAAGTATAAACTAATAAATGAAATGGAAACCCAAATTCATTAGACATACACGGTTTGCAAAGTACAAATGAAAAGTTAGGCAAATACAAATTAAACATACATGGTTTAAACTTAGACATACACAATAACATATTTGTTACATTTGTTGTAACTAGATGTGTATAAATAACGAGATTTTATAGCGACATATAGTAGGGGTGAGGATCGGGACGAATCCCGACCCGTCCCGATACCGACAACGGGGAAAAACCCAAACCGACTCCCGACCCGATAATGGTCCCGACTCGCCCCGAATCCCGATAATGGTCCCGAATCGTCCCAAATCGTGATTTTGGCTATGTTTTCTCGGGACCATCTCGACTCCCGACCCATCCCGAATCCCGATATGTCATATAGTTATAATGATATTTTGATTAAGTGTTTTGTGTAACCAAAAAATCACTATAAATATCTGCCCACATAAAATCTCGTTGCTATGCACAGATACCCGTCTAGTCTAAAAGTAAAACCATAAAAATAGAGTTAACTACATTTTTGGTCCTTGCGATTTACCAGGTATAACGATTTTGGTCTAATAGTTTGAAAAGTAACGGATCCTGTCCAGAATCCGACGACCCGTAACACTTTTGGTCCACCATTAGTTTGACCAATTTTTACTGTTAAATATGAGGGCATTTTTGTCTTTTCATTTGTATTGTTAAATAAAATAGTTAACTACATTATTTTTTGTCCTTGTGGTTTGTCGGGTGTTTCACTTTTAGTCTAATACGTTTTTTTTAAATATATATATCAACATTTTTATCAACGCTTTTATGTACATTTTTATATACGTTTTTTTATCTAAGCTTTTATCTACGTTTTTATATATTTATGTAGTTTTTATCTACGTTTTTTAAAACGTAGATAAAAACGTATATAAAACGTAGATAAAAACGTATATAAAAACATGTATAAAATAAGTAGATAAAAACATATATCTAAATGTATATAAAAATATGCATAAAAAACGTAGATAAAAACAATAAAAATGTGTATAAAAACATAGATTAAAATGTATATAAAAATGTATATAAAAACGTAGATAAAAACGTATAGAAAAATATGTTTGAAAATGTGTGTATAAAAACGTGTATAAAAATGTGCATAAAAACTTATATAAAAACTTGTATAAATTTTAAAAGTTATTAGAAAACGTGATTTTTTTTAACAAAATTAAAGATTTTTTGAAGAAAATTAATACTCGAATTTTTGTCAACTTATAAGCAGTTTTTATAACTATTATAAATTTTATAAAAATTTAGTATTTCATTATTATTGTATATAGATTAAAAAGCAATTTTAGTTACTAAACCATTAAAAATAGTTTCGTAAGTTTTAAATTTCACTTTCTTTCTAATAAGAAAATTAGTTCTTACTTAAGTTTAATGTATTTCAAGTTTTTAGATTGTTTTAAATTTCTATAAAAGTTTTTAGTTGTTAAAAGTTTTTTTTCTTTTTCTTTTCTTTTCTTTTTTTTTTTTTTTTTTTTTTTATATATATATATATATATAAATTTATGAGTTAACTACATTTTTGGTCCTTATGGTTTGCTGGGTATAACACTTTTAGTCTATTAAGATGAGGGTATTTTAGTCATTTCACGTGTCTTAATTGGTCAAACTAACGGTCAATGAAAAATTGGACCAAATCTGTTACGGGTCGTCGAATTTTAGACAGGATCCATTACATTTCAAACTATTGAACAAAAATCGTTACACCCAATAAACCACAAGGACCAAAAATGCAGTTAACTCATAAAAATATCAGAAAAATATAGTTTTAGTCCGAAGAAACTTTTTCATTCCTCGACATAAAAAAATGCCCAAAATTTTTCAATCCAAATTTAATTTCGAAAAGATTCTTACACAGGCGCCACGCCGCCACAAATTCATTTCAACAAAAACAAAACCCACCAAACAAACATTATTTTGAAAAAAACCCCAAAATTCAAAAAAACTTAGAAAACACAAATCAATAAATCAAATATAATCACATTTATTCAAAGCCTAAACACTTTGAATTGACAATACTAATAATCAATTTAATCAATCATAATGGGTGATTTTGAAGCACCTTCATTCTCATTGTGTTTCGATTTCGATGATACACCCCAATCCCAAATCACACCCGCACCCCCAAATGAACACCCGGACACATCGAATCAGCAACAGTAAGCGTTTCAATCTCAAAATCATTTCCATTAGCAACAACACTCTTCTCGTTAGCTACTGATGAAACCCGATTCGATGATGATGATATCAAGGATTTTTCATCTCCAGATGATAATATAAACTGATTATATTATGTTTCTAAACCACCCCAAACGCCCTTTAATGGTGAAGCAAACTTATCACATAGACCATTACTGGCGTAGGTTACATGATTTTCATCTGGAAGTACTTGGTTATAGACGAGTCGACACAATCAAGGTTTAGTAACTTGTTGTCAAGCTGAATAGTTTGGTTGTGCCTATTTTCATTAAGGATCTTTTTCAGATGTTCCCACGAGTCTAGACTCTCAAAACCAAAACTTCCCCACCCTCTTCCCTTTCACCTCCTCGGGCCACTCTTCCAATTCTGATTCGGTCCATTCCAGCAGCCCATCTACAGATGGCCCTTCCTTGGCCCAAACACCTCCCGCACCCAAGGTCTAGACAGCTCATGATATCCTAACTGGCATAGTGCAATGTCTGATAGTTTAATGTACCATACAAATGTAAATGTTACTACTAATATGCAGCAATTTTTGGCCCAAGAAATGTCGCAAACATGTTGAGATCACCACACTGATCCACTTTGCATAAAAGAACTGATATATGTGTTTTTTTTATGACTTGTGAAATGTACATATATATCCAATGAGAAGTTTCTTCTGCTGCGGCTATCTTCGACTTGTGCTTTTACCTTGTCTATCAATTTTCAACATTAAATCCTTGTGTTTTTTGTGTTTTTTGTATGTGGGTGCGAATGTGAGTTATATATTATTATTCCATGAAGTAATATGTAGTCAGATGTATCTTAAACCATTGTGCTAACTACTATCACATGTATAGTTTATCGTTCCCTTAATTACTGGTTACTATTATTGAACTGCAGATGAGAAACTTTCGACACAACACCATTCAGTTTGTAACAGCTCCAAACTCTCGCTTACCGGACTTGGTGTTTTGACCAAAGAATCAGGAAAAAGAAAGCAAAATGTCGCAAATGTCACAAGTGCTCCAGAATCAGTAATTACAAGCTGCAGCAAACAACCGTTTCCAAAGTTGACTGTGAGTCCTCTTAGAAAGTTTCAGCTGATTGATTCTGACTCTGATTCTGATATCCCTTCAATCAATAAAGTTGCTACTAAGAAGACCTGTGATAAATCAGAACCTTATTTGAATAGGGGGCAATCTGTAGGTTTAAATCAGCCGAGAAAATTAAGTGAATGACTCGATACTTCAACCAGAAAAGATTTATGGGATAATTTTAGACACGAAAAGAGTTTCCATATCCCGACACCTGCACTAGATGAGGTCTGTGAGGAATACTTTAGTTCCATGAAAGAAAAAAGTAAAGTTCAGAATAATATGGGGAAAAGTAACCATAATAGTCATGTTATGGGCAGTGTAGTAGATTTGGGTGACCCTCGCCTGCCAGCACATCAGTATTTCTTCCATAATGATTTGAGGATTCAAAACCTTAGACCTTCTCGTGAGTTATGAACCCCGTGGATAGGATCATGACCGTTTCGTGAACCCTTGATTGATCTTTGAACCTCATGGATACACTTTTAACCCTTCTGCGAACCCATCAGGTGATTTTGAAGCACCTTCATTTTTAGGTTTCAATTTCGATTTCGATACCCAAATCACACCCACACCCCCAAATGAACTTACCAAATTAACAAGCGAATAATTGATCGAATCGGGCTGTTGTTGATGGTACTGATGATGATGAGTTTGAGATTGAGACGCTAACTGTTGCTGATTCAGCGATTAAGGCGCAGGTGTAGTTCAGGTTTGGGTAAGAGTAGAGTGGATCTGGGTTCGGTTGATGATGATGATGATGATATTGAGGATTTTTCGTCACTGGAGGATAATAATGCTAAAGGTAAATGATACTATTTTTGTTTAATGTGATTTTTTATTTGAGTTGCTTTGTTAGTTATGATATGATACAGATTAGGGGATGTTTGGGATTGTTTTATTGAGTTTATATGTTTATTGTGGTTTCATATAGTTTTGAGGGATTGCTTGTCCAAACTGCTTACCATATGATTTCGTGAATGAATGATCAAATATAGAACTTTTGATAAGCAAATTAGTAACAGTTTTTCGTAGGTACCCTTTAGTTGTGCTAGTGTTACTTTGGTAATGCTGATTATTAATGAAACGGTCAAGTAATCGGAATCAGATCTAAGCCTTTAAATGATAACAACAATCGCAATCAGTTAGCATCTTGCAAACACTAAAACATACTGATTATTTAGTGTTTCAAGATGTAATAACACCCCTAGTGCTTTTTTTCAGTAGGTTCAAATAAAGAGAAAAACAACGTTTGTGATTCTGTATTTCTTATCGGGGGCAGTCAATAACATTATTTTGAACTCTAATAATAACGATAAACTTGACTTGTTTTCTGTATGTTGTGGGTGGATGGACTTACGAGTAACTGTTGATTACTTCATAGTGTCTATTTAGTTAATCTTATGATAATGTAGCAAGTCTGGTGTATTTGGGGAATTGGTGCCGTTGGGCACTTGGGCTACAACTTACAACCCCTTTGGACGGTTACCAATGATTTTCATATCTGAATGACGACATGTTATTGTGTTTATTAACAGGGGATATCTTATGTAATTCATCATCCCACTTTGTAACTCATTACTGTATTTAGCACAGACATAACTCTTAAATACGCAGCAATTTGTGATTCTTTTTAATCCAAGAAAGATCACAAAGATATCCATAAAGTAATTTGCAGTCAGACGTATCTTAAACCAGTGTTCTAATTACTGTCACGTGCGCTTGTTTATCATTCCCATATTCACTGGTTGTTATTATTGCTAAATGCAGATGAGACTCTTCCAACACAACACTATTCAGTCAGTAACAGTTCCAAATAGGGGTGAGCATCGGGTCAAAACCGACCCGACCCGGCAAAACTGAAACCCGAAACTTGGGAAAAACCCAAACCAAAGTTACTCGGTTTCGGTTTTTGTCGGTTTTTTGCTCGTACCGTACCGAACCGAAACCGAAACTCAGTAAAAACCTAAACCGAGATAGAACCGAGTTTGGTCAGTTCGGTTTCGGTCGGCTCGGTCTTGTCGGGTCCCTCAATTGTCTCAAACACGCCAGAATCCGTAGTCAGAAGCTGCAGCAAACAATGTTTCCAAAGTTAACTGTCAGTCCCTCTTAGAAAGTTTCAGCTGATTGATTCCGACTCTGATTCTGATATTCCTTCTATCAGTAAAGTCTCTAGTAATAAGACCTGCAATAAGTCAGAACCTTATTTGAAAAGGGGGCAATCTGTAGGTTTAAATCAGCCGAGAAAATTAAGTGAATCACTCGATACTTAAGCCAGAAAAGATTTATGGGAAGATTTTACGCTTGAGAAGAGTTTCCATATCCCGACACCAGCACTGGATGAGGTCTGTGACGAATATTTTAGTTCCATGAAAGATAAAAAGAGAGCTCTGAATAATGTTGGAAAGAGTAACCATAATAGTCATGTTATGGACAGTGTAATAGATATAGATGGTCCTCACCCACCAGCACATCAGTATTTTTTCCATAATGATTTGAGGATTCAAGAGCTAGTTCGAATTCGTTTGTGCAATTTTTTTCCGTTAAACGATAGAGGTTCTGAGCAGCCCAGTACATCAAATATCGATTACATGTAAGTTAATTCTGCTATATTATTGAAAGTTTTCCGTAGGATTAATTTCAAAAAAGATGGTTGTATGCAAATGACTAAATAAAGTCTGATATCATTTCTTCTGCTGTCTTGTGTTTCTAGGGGCCAATTTAGCAATGGTGACAAAACTAAACAAGCTGCTAGAAGTAGTAAAGCTGAGGCAAGCTCATCAAGGAAAAATTCAAGAAAATCAAAAACTCAAGAAACGTCACAAGGTTTCATGAATCCTAAGGTTAATACTGCGAAATGGATCACAAAAGATGCTGGCAAAAGAAGGGTTCAAGCTGATGGTCAAGCTGCAGGGCATTGGTTCACAAACGGCGATGGGAAGAGGGTAAGTTGGAAACTTCTTGTTCTGTTATTGTAGTTATTTCAAATCTAGAAACTGTTCAGACCAAATACGGGTCAGGTTTGGGTTCGGATTGGCATGTCAGAACACCTTAGCCTGAGCACGACATGTTTAAGTAGTTAGGTGACTTAGGTCAGTTATGCCAATCCTAACCGGTTTAAACATAACGCGAACATTGCCTATTCTAAACTAATGGGTGAGTCGACTTATAATCTGTTTTAACCCATTATAAAAATAATTTATCTATAGTTAAAAAAAAACTCAAACGGGTTGGTGGATCAACCTGTTTAACACCCATGGCCATCAAACTGTTTAGACCAGACCCTACCCGTTTATTTTTTCGTGTCGGTTTTGGGTCGTGTTTTGTGTTAGGAATTGCTACCCCCTACTTTCTGATTGCATCTCTTTATTTGTTGTAAGATGTAAATAGATATTTCTTGTACTTTCAGGTTTATGTAAGTAAAAATGGGCAAGAAATGACTGGCAAAGCTGCTTACATTCACTATAAAAAGGTACTTCTGCTCAATTATATCTCCCAACTTTCTCACCTGGTTTTGCTTTATAACTGTTAAACATTGTTTCAAAACTTTTATTTTTTTTCGTGTAAATATGCTATGAGCTAAATAATGATGCTTTTGTCGTTCAGCAAGTCTGATTTCTATTAACATTGAAGAATATATGTTGTTTTGACAGGAGAGTGGAGGATTTAAAAATAAAAAGGCGAAGAAAACTTCCACCAAGAAGAAATGAGTGTTGACCGTGTCTTACATGTGGGATTGGTATATACTCATCTTGAGACGCTTATAGAGTCTGAATGGGATTGTTCAAATACAGTTGACACTAGTAGCTTCAGAATTGCTGGTGAATTTTTCTGAGGCTGGTGTCTTACATGTGGGATTGGTATATACTCATCTTGAGACGCTTATAGAGTCTGAATGGGATTGTTCAAATACAGTTGACACTAGTAGCTTCAGAATTGCTGGTGAATTTTTCTGACGCTGCTCGGTACTGCTTAACACAGATATAAAGCAGAAGCTTTTTAGAGGGAATTGCAAAAATCGTCCCTAAAGTATGGCCAAATTGCACGTTTCATCCTTGAACTTTCGAAAGTGCAAGGATCGTCCCTGTGGGAAACTTTTGGGGCAAAAATCGTCCCTGGCCTACTTCAAATGACTAAAATACCCCTGCCAAACTTTAGGGACGATTTTTGCAATTCTCTCTTTTTCATATTCTTACTCAAATGGTCCCTGTGCTTCGCTGGGCATTACAAAGTTAGTCCTAACTTTTTTTTTAATTAATTTATTTAACTATTAATATTAGTATTATTTTTTTTATACGATTTCGTCCGTTTTTGTCCGTTTTTCTTTCGTTTTTGTCCGTTTTTCTTACGTTTTTGTCCGTTTTTCTCACGTTTTTTTCGTTTTCATACGTTTTGTCCGTTTTTCTTACGTTTTTGTTCGTTTTTTTTCGTTTTCATACGTTTTTGTTCGTTTTTCTTACGTTTTTGTCCGTTTTTCTCACGTTTTTTTCGTTTTCATACGTTTTTGTCCGTTTTTCTTACGTTTTTTCCGCTTTCATACGTTTTTGTTCGTTTTTCTTACGTTTTTGTCCGTTTTTCTCACTTTTTTTCCGTTTTTATACGTTTTTGTTCGTTTTTCTTACGTTTTTGTCACGTTTTTTTTCGTTTTCATACGTTTTTCTTTGTTTTTCTTACGTTTTTGTCCGTTTTTCTCACGTTTTATCGTTTTCTTACGTTCTTATCAATTTTTCTTACGTTTTTTTCCGTTTTCATACGTTTTTCTTCCATTTTTCCACTTTTTCGTCTGTATTTACACTGTCCATCACAAACAAAAAAATTCCAAAAAAAATTTTCGAAAAAAAAAATAGAAAAATAAAATAAAAAAAGGTTTCCGAAAAAAAATTTGAAAAAATGTTTCTGAATTTTAAATTTTCAAAAAACATGTTTTCGAAAAAAAATTTAAATAATTCCAAAATTTTTCTAATATTTTTTTTAAATATTTCTTTTAAAAAGTTGTAGAAAATTTTTTTTGAAAAAAAAAAAGAAAAAAAAAGTTTTTGAAAAAAAAAATTCGAAAAGAATTTTATTTTTTAAAAGAAAAAATCTTTAGACTTCATCCAAAACGGAAAAAAACGTAAAAAGAACGGAGAAAAACGTATGAAAACGGAAAAAAACGTAAGAAAAATGGACAAAAACGGACAAAAATGTATGAAAACGAAAAAAACGTAACAAGAACGGACAAAAACGTAAGAAAAACGAACAAAAACGTATGAAAGCGGAAAAAACGTAAGAAAAACGGACAAAAACATATGAAAACGATAAAACGTGAGAAAAACAGACAAAAACGTAAGAAAAACGAACAAAAACGTATGAAAACAGAAAAAACGTGAGAAAAACGGACAAAAACGTAAGAAAAACGAACAAAAACGTATGAAAGCGGAAAAAATGTAAGAAAAACGGACAAAAACGTATGAAAACGAAAAAAACGTGAGAAAAACGGACAAAAACGAACAAAAACGTATGAAAACAAAAAAAAACGTGAAAAAAAGGAACAAAAACGTAAGAAAAACGGATAAAACGTATGTAAACGAGAAAAACGTGAGAAAAACGTAAGAAAAACGGACAAAAACGAAAGAAAAACGGACAAAAACGGACGAAATCGTATAAAAAAAGTAATACTAATATTAATAGTTAAATAAATAAATTAAAAGAAATGTTAGGACTAAATTTGTAATGCCTAGCGAAGCACAGGGACCATTTGAGTAAGAATCTGAAAAAGAGAGTTGCAAAAATCGTCCCTAAAATTTGGCAGGGGTATTTTAGTCATTTGAAGTAGGCCAGGGATGATTTTTGCCCTATAAGTTTCCCACAGGGACGATCCTTGCACTTTCGAATGTTCAGGGACGAAACGTGCAATTTGGCCAAACTTTAGGGACGATTTTTGCAATTCCCTCAGCTTTTTATAAAATTTAGCTTGTAGTCCAGATCTTTTTTACTAATAAACATATTTCAGACCTGAATTTAGTGTTTCTAAATGAAAATTTGAAGCTTTTTAAGAACTCTTACAGTTATACTTGGATATCATATTGGTAGAAGTGAGTTTGAGCCTAAAGTAGGATTGCTTTAGGTTACTGATACAAGTTTTACTTTTTTAGAAAGTCAACTGTGTTTTTGATGAAAATGCTGGGACTTGGATATGAAGTTGGAGATCATGTACAAATGAATCTATGAGGATTTTGCAAGTGATGTATGATCATACACAAAAGTATTAATATATGCTCTTTGGGTTAAAATCATTAAAAACAAAAACATTTGACTTTTTTAGTCAAAGTATTGACTTTCATCAGATTTACTGATTTTTTATTCATTGTAATGAACATATTGAAGGGCCTCTTATGACAAAAGCACTATATTTTTAATAAGTATTTACTTGGGTCAAAACCGTGTCAAGGAGATGACCCATGAACTGAAGTTTTGCTTTTTCACATTTTGACCACATAGATTTAAAACAATTAAGCTTATTTCAAAGTTAGTTTTGCCAACTATACTTGAAGCTAGGGCTGAGCAAACCACCCCAACGGACCGGACCGGCCGATGGACCGACCGAGACCGGACCGGACCGAACACATTCGGTCCGGTCCTTGGTCTTGGCTTTTGGGCTAATTCTGTCTCGGTCTTGGTCTGTCCGGTCCGGTCCGGATCACAAACCGACTATGTTGCTTTGTTGGACCGGACCGGACCGACCACATTTAGTCCGGTCCTCGGTCTCAGCTTTTAGGCTAATTCGGTCTCAGTCTTTGTCGGTCCCGTCTGGTCTGAGACCGATGCTCAGCCCTACTTGAAGCAACCCAACAACATTTTAAATACAGATTTAGCCACTGTGTACTCACAAATATATGTGTTAGTTGTATGGCGAAATATGTGACAAATCACAAAATATACCTCATTCAAATAAAGTTAGCACTACTTTGATTAATTTGTTCGAAATGTAGATCAAAATGATATACTCGTATAAGACATGACTAGAAGAGACTTAATATGTTTACGGACGTCATGTGAACATATGATGCTAAAGTAAAATATGATGCTGATTAGTGTTTGCAATGGAAATATGTGTGTGTATGTCGAAGTAAAATATGATGCTGATTAAGTGAAGACCCTTGGAATAATTGACTAGGAGTTGCCAACTTATCTCTTTATCATTGTTGACAACCGAAGTACATTTCGAAAGGAAAAATCTCTTATTGTGTGTAAACTACATTTCTTCTTTTTATCATTTTACACACAGTGACGTTTATAAGGAAAAATCTCTTTTGTGTGTAAATTACATTACTTCTTTTATCAATTTGCACCATTGTAAGAATACAACTGAAACTAGTATAGTAGTACTAGTATGTATACCAGTATACCACTATACCATTTCTTTTGCATAGTTGTCTTTATGTAAAAACCTTTAAGAAATTGAAGTAAAAAAGAGGAAAGAGTTGAAGGGCTTGTCATGTCATTACCCTTAATTCGTGAACATCGATTTTTATTCTCGAAAACCATAGGGAGACAAAAGATCGATCAAGAAAGATTTTGTCAAACGACAGGGAGTTATGGATCTTCAAATTAACCAAAAGGAGCATGAATACCCAATTGAAGGTAAAATCATTGTTGTACATTTGGTTAATTGTTGTACATTTGGTAAAATCATTGATGTGATTTGGTAAAATAATGATGCATGGGTAGCTTGAAGAATGATTTCCATGGTTTGACCATAAGACATGGTTCATAAATTACTCAAGAAATATCTCACTAGTACAGTTAGGGGTCTGGTCTAGTCGGCTTGAGGATAAAAAGTTGTCCTGAACCGGACCCTATTAAAAGTTTGGATTGTTGGGTTTGGATCTATTCGGGTCGGGCTCATTAGGGTTCGGGTCATCCCGGGATTTTGACTATTAATGTAAGGCTATAAGAATAAGTTACAAGAAGTATATTGAAAAATTAAAAAACCTTACTCCGATTAATCGAGTTGACCCGAACCTGAATCAACCAAAAATATTTAACCCGACACTCAACCCTCTTTAGTATTCGTGCGGGTTAATTGGGTCAACTGAATAAAATTTCTAACATGATTAGCTCGACCCGAATTGCTTTATAAACTCAACCAGAATACTTTTAATTGGGTTCGGCTCAGGTCGGCCTTTTTAACACCGTATGATCTCATAGGATATCTTATTCATTATCATTATCTAAGTCCATGACTTAAATAATAATATCATTTTATAACTCGATTAACCCAATTGGTAAAATGATCTCAATGTTCTTTAATTCATTGTTGTTTTCATTGTTCTTTAGTTCCCAAATAGTCAGATTTTTTTGAAAGAAGTTTGATTAGATCCACTCTCAAGTAACATAGTTCATTTGACATCATATATTTGCGTAATACGAGTAGTTTCCTGGTGCTAGAATTGTAAGTTGTAGAGGATATTTGAAGGTTTCATTTAAAAGCATATGTACCTACCAAAATATGTACCGAAAGACTTTCATAAATGCTAACTACCAAATGTTTTTAAATGCTAACTACCATGTCGAAAAACTATAGAAGCTTATAGATACTAGAAATAGGGGTCTCAAGAATATTCAAACCCGAGCAACTTGACTAACCTAAACTCTTATTAAGATTAGGTTTTGAGAGAAAGTTTTATTTTTGTTTTCATGCTAACACGAATAACCGAAACTCTTAATAAGCTTGAATTTAGGTATATTGTTCATTCTCGAAAATCCGAATAACCCAACATAAGTAATCGTTACCTAAATGACTATCCCGACTATATACATGCTCCTGATCATAAAATATATGATTAACCAAATTTTAGAAATAAATTTAAAAAAAAAAAAAAAAAAAAAAAAAAAAAAAAAAAAAAAGTACAGTACAAATTTGATGAGAAGGAACCCACCAAGAAAGCACATGACAATTGCAATAACTTTTCCATTCATATCCTCAAAAGAAGATATTACTGTATTGTCACATCATGTTCCCCAATATTACTAGTACCACTCCTATATGCACATATTTTCCTCAAAAACACGTTTTTCACCATAGTTCATCCCTCTAGCTTTCTTTCAACATTTTGAAGTTATGGCATCTACTTCCAGTTCAATCTTTCAAAAGAGCTTCAAGTACGATGTCTTCTTAAGCTTTAGAGGCGTAGACACTCGAAAGAACTTTGTTGATCATCTTTATTTTGCTCTTACACAAAAAGGCATTGAGACATACAAAGATGATGAGAAAATCAAGCAAGGAAAAATGATAAGTGATGAGCTTATTAAGGCCATTGAAGACTCGAAATTTTACATTATTGTATTCTCCAAGAACTATGCTTCTTCATCTTGGTGCTTGGAAGAGCTTGTTAAGATTATGGAATGCCGGAAGGGTTTTGGGCATACCGCATACCCCGTGTTCTACGATTTGGAGCTTGTTAATATTGTACCTTTTTCAGTTATAACTTAAATGGCGTCAACTTCAAGTTCATCCATTCAAAACATCTTCAAGTATGATGTCTTCTTAAGCTTTAGAGGCGAAGACACTCGAAAGAACTTTGTTGATCATCTGTATCTTGCTCTTACACAAAAAGGTATTGAAACTTACAAAGATGATGAAAAAATTAAGAAAGGGAATATGATTAGTGATGAGCTTATTGAAGCCATTGAAAACTCCAAATTTTACATTATTGTATTCTCCAAGAACTATGCTTCTTCATCTTGGTGCTTGGAAGAGCTTGTTAAGATTATGGAATGCCAGACGATGGACGAGCACACTGCTTACCCCGTGTTCTATGATGTGGAGCCCACTGAAGTACGAAAACAAACTGGGGCAGTTGGAGATGCATTTGCAAAACATAAAGAGGATGAAGCTGCTGGGAAATGGAGAGAGGCTATGAAAGAAGCAGCTGATTTGGCTGGCTGGGAGTTGAAAAGCATTGCGAATGGGTAAGTAAATTTCTTCATCATATCTTTGCAATATTCTTTGATTTTACTTCTTTTGATCTACGATTGAATGATTCTGGTGGGTTCCAATGTAGTTGTAGTTTTATGGGGCTGTTATTAGCTCCTTGCTAGTTGTATTTATATATATATACATAATTAATGGCTTTAAAAAAAACATGTTTCATCTCAAACGGGTCAAATGGGGAAATAACTATTTATATCCTAACGTGGTGTATTTTTAATGCATATATAAACCTTAAAGCAGTTTTTTATTCACAAACTTAAGATTTTTTCTGTATTGACACTGACATATAACCTTAAAAGCAGTTTTTAATGCATTGAAACGAGTATGTTATAAGTTAGATGTTGAAGGGAAGTGTTTGCGGGTAGACCCAACATGTTTTGACCCGGAAAAAATTTACCTTATACCCAGCCTATCTGTTATTCATTTACTGTCTAAGTGATAGCTGATTCTTTGCCATTACTTCATATACAATTGTATGTGTTATATATCTGAAATTGATTGTTAAAGTAGGATTTTTAACAATCTTATTTTACATACAGGCATGAAGCTAAATTTATCCAAAAGATTGTTCAAGAGATTTCACTAGAGTTACGCTCCATCAATTTCGGCTTGGATGAAAAGTTAGTCGGTATGGAGACTCGAGTAGAGGATGTTGTTTCATCTTTAGAAACCAGTGTTGGTGATGTTCGCATGATAGGGATATGGGGGATGGGAGGTGCGGGGAAGACAACTTTAGCCCGGGCTGTTTTTGATCAAATATCCTTCAAGTTCGAAGGTCAAAGCTTTGTTGAAAACGTAAGGGAAGAATCAAAACCATCTTTGTCTGGTTTAAAGTCATTGCAGAAACAAGTACTTTCAGATATTTCAAATGATCAAGGCGTCATCGTAAGTGGTGTTCTTGACAGGAAAAACAAGATGAAAAAAATGATGCGTGATAGAAAGGTACTTGTTGTTCTTGATGACGTCGATCATAAAGACCAGCTTGAGGCGTTAGCTGGTGACTGCAATTGGTTTAAGCCGGGAAGCAGAATTATAATTACAACAAGAGAAAAGCAAGTACTGGTAGCCCACGGAGTGAGATTGGTTCGTAATGTGACTTTGTTATCTGAAGCGGAAGCGGGTTGCCTCTTCAGTAGGTATGCGTTTGGAAGAGAGATTCCAACTCGAGGGTACGAAGAGCTATCAGGACAAGTTGTACAATATGCTCATGGTCTTCCCTTAACGCTCAAAGTTTTGGGTTCGTTTCTTTGTGGTCAAAATGAGCCTTATTGGATAGATGTCATTAAAAGACTAAAAACGATTCCATTAACGGCAACTATGGATAGTTGGAAATAAGCTTTGATGGTCTTGAGAACGAATACAAAGAAATATTCTTAGATGTTGCATGCATACTAAAAGGTTGGGTCAAAGAAGATGCAATTAGAGCGCTTGAAAGCCGTGGATTTCATGCTGAAGTTGGTTTAAGAGTTCTTGAGCAGAAATCTCTTATAACTATTTCTGAAAAGAATTGGGAAGGAAAATTGTGCTTGGGGATGCATGACCATTTAGAAGAAATGGGAAGGAATATTGTTCGTCGGTCACACCCGGATGAACCTCAAAGACACAGCCGATTGTGGATTTGTAATGAAATTGAGTATATATTGACTAATGATCTGGTAAGAATTAGTAAATCATACAGTATAAAACTGAGAGTTAACTACATTTTTGGTCCTTTTAGTTTACTGAATATTTCATTTTTGGTCCAATAGTTACCTGTCAGTTCTTAGATCTTGCTCTTTGTTTGTATCTCTAAAAGTTTTTCCCCAAATTCACTTTCTCTCTCTAATAATCATTCAAAATTTCGTTAATTCGAATTGAATTATCATTCAGTTCGCTTTATATCATCTTCATTCACTCTCAATTTGATGTGTGATTTTGGGCGCTTTGAAATTTAGGGTTCCGACTAAAATTAATGGGGTTTTATTTTTTCTATTTCAGGGTACCCAAGCAACTAAATGTCTATACTTTAAGTCATGGGATTTCAGTGCTGAAATTGCAGTAAAAGGTCTAGCAAAAATGAAGGATCTTAGATTTATTCACATAAATGATTATCGGAGCAATATTGTTGAATTTGATAAAGTTAGCGAATACCTTCCAAGTTCCTTACGATACATGAGATGGGAAGGATTTCCTTTTTCGAGTTTACCGAATACATTTCTAGGAAAATATCTTGTTGGACTTTACATGTATGGCAGCAGTATTGTTCAACTTTGGGAAGATGGAGAAGAAAAGGTAGAATTAATTTGTTGTTTTTCATGATTCATTATGATCCTATATATCTATTGGTTTGTCACTGCACCAATAATAATTGTTTTTTGTACCTATGTCAGGCTCTTCATAAGCTCAGGTTCCTCACCTTCAGGTGGTCAAAATTACAGACCTTTGACCTTAGGTTGGCTCCAAATCTTGAGCAGTTGATTATTGAAGAATGTGATGATTTCAGAGAGCTTCATATACCTGCTCATTCTTCGAATCTTAAGAAGCTAATAATCAATCACTGTTATAAATTGGTATACCTTCAGATGCCTGCTGAAAGTCCAAAGCTCGAAGTGGTCAACCTCAGTCATTCACAGTTGAAAAACCTTCACCTCGGGAATACTCCGAATCTTGAGACGCTAATACTCAAAGGCTGTAATGACTTGGTGGAACTTAAAGTTCCTGATCTAAAGCTCAGTAATTCAAAGTTGAGGACCCTTGACCTTGGGCTGACTCCAAATCTCAAAAGGTTAGATCTTGAAAATTGTTATGATTTGGTGGAAATTAATGCTCCCATTGGATGTCTGAAAAAGCTTGTCTTCTTAGACTTAAGTGGTTGTTGGAGGTTTAATTCTTTTGTGTTTGACAAACGGGGTCAACCAGCTGAGGCTGGTTCTTTATCTGAGTTACATCTGATTGCAGAACCCACAGATGTTTGCCCGTTGCACTCTGATAATGATTCTCCAAAGTTTCGGTTTGAATGTTATTATAAAGAAGATCCAGGTTCGTCGTTTGGAAATCTTGAAAGGCTTATTTCTATAGGTCTGTGTGCTTGTACTAGCCTTGAGTGTTTTTCAAGAAGCATTTGTAGCTTAGAATGTTTAAGAAAGCTTACACTTGAAGGCAGTATTACAGAAGCACCCGCGGACCTTGACCAATTAGAATATCTAGAGGAGCTAATTTTTTCATCTACAGAGATTCGAAATCTTCCGGATACCATTTGTAAGTTGAAACATCTCAAATCTCTCGAACTTAAATCATGTTTGCTTCTTGAGAAGTTACCCGATGATCTTGCCCAAATAGAATCTCTAGAGACGCTAATTATGACGAATTGTAATCGTTTACAAGCTTTTCCAAACAGCATGGGTAAGATAAAATGTGTTATATCCAACAGGGAGAAACTTAATCCCCTTGTGGCCATGGAGGTTCACCTGCGCCGACTCCGGGCTTTCCAAAAAGCTAGTCGCCCTAGGACTAGTCGGCTCTCAATGTCGAGTTAGAAACCCAGGTAACCCAAAAAAAGATAAAATGTGTTATATCACCAAAGGTCTACATGCACTATAGACATGGGAAATATAAGTAGCAGCCGTAAATGATGCTGTTGACAGACCCAAAGGAGTCAATACGTAAATAGCTCGTACATTTTCTCTCTGTTTTTGTATTGATAGCTTTTCATTGTTGATTGTTGATTATTTTCAAGTGATTTTGGCGTATCCGTTTTGGTCATTGATGATTTTCTCGGGTATACTCCCAAAAGTACTATCGTTTGTAAATAAGTGTTTCAAATTATGATTTCTTTTATCTTTCAATATTAGTAGTACTTTTTATTACACTGTTAGATTACACTGTAATCCTCATCTCAGATTTTGTACTTATTACTGTAGATCATTGTAGAATTTGAAGTTAGATAAGTTAATTGATGGAGTTCAATAAACACAGTTGACTTCTAAGAAAGTCAAACTCTTTTCTTGACGAAAATGAACAGAATTTTATGCGATGCTGGAGATGATCATGCTAATAATAAACTTAAGTGTTATGAGTGACGTAAGATCATATACATGTTTTGATTCACATACATAAGATCTACATTTGGATGAAATCATCAAACATCAACTATTTGACTTTTGAGTCAAACTACTGGCTTTGATCAAATTTAGTTGAGATTTCCATGGAATTGTACCAACAAACATATTTCAGTGACTTGATTAGTCATGATAAGTAGGGTAGTTATGCAATTATACGCAGACAAAGGATGAAGACGTAAATGACACACTCAGTACAGATAGCTCGTGAACATCATTTACATGTCAACTATCAAATAATCGAAGTTTATATCAAATATTTTTTCAGTCGATCCGAGTAGCTGGTACACTGATTTACAATTCTTGTTGCCGATAACTTAATAAAAGAAGGTACACTTAATAGTATTTTTTTGAACTGCTACGAACTTAAACACTATGTGAAGATGACTGGTCAAACTTTCATAAGCCACGTAGGACACCTGTAAAATCCAATGTGGCAGTCTTCATTTCAAACTGATGACTCAACTATTTTTTTATGTCCATATCATAAACTAGAAAATAGGAAATTGTATAAAAGAGCAGCCAACCATTCACCCGGTTGACGATGATATCCGATCACTAGTAATGTACATCTCCAGAAACCAGATCTTTTGCAGGTAGTTATCGCAACGATACTGGATCAAGAGGTGGACAAGTGTGGTGAAAATAAGGCAAAGAGGGAGATATGATCTATGTACATTTTTGCTTTTGCCACAAACACATGAGAAGATACAAAATTTATTCCTCTTTTTAATAAAGACATAAAAACAAATACCCTCCGCATAGATCATAATCAATCATTGTCCGGACCTTTAGGTAAAAAGTGTAATTTTTTATAAATAAAAGTTGCTTCAAAGACTTTTTACGTAAATCTAATCAATTCTTGACCAATCAGCTAGCTTATTCAAATACGGAATACCTTATTTTTTTTCATATATATGGTTCAAATTTCTTCCTAATAAAGTTCGACTTTGGTTCACATTTCATAGTCGCTCTTTTCCGTTGGCTTTTTTCGACTTGGGTCAATTTGTGCATGCATGATCTTGTGTCGATAACTCGATAAGGCTAAACTATAAATAAGGACAATATATGGTCCCATGTCAAACTCGTGGATGGATTAATAAGTACTACTAAGAGACGACATACAAACTACTCCCTCCATCTCAAAATTTAAGTCAAGTTTGACTTTTTGAATTCAATTTTGACCTTAAATATTTTTGATTGTGTTACATAATATTTGATGCAAAATGTATAAAAGGATTTGGTTTTAAATATATTTTCATATGATATAATTTTCATCAAGTATTATATAATAAAAAAAAATATATTCATAGTCAAAGTTGGATTCAAAAAGTCAACATGAAATTAAATTTTGGGACGGAGGTAGTATAACCAAATATGGACATTTACGATTTACAAGTTATCTAGAAATTAGAGCACAAATGACAGATACAAAGAAACATGTTAGTTTTTTATTTCTATTTTTTGGTGTATGTTTTAAGTTGTCATTATATGTCAAATTGCCAGGTCATCTTGTAAGGAGTTTATAGAAGTGTGAAGACAAATAACATATGATTTATAGAGTAAAATGGTCCAATCGAAGAATTGAACATGAAGATATAATTAATCAACTCAAAACTTATACCACACTTCACTTTGTATATATATTTCCTTACAAAGACAAACTTTTCAATTCTGAAAATGAAGATATGAATAAATCATTATATTCTCACTCACCAACCTCAAACAAATATAAAGAATAAAAATGAAGTAGAAGAACTTGTATTTTAAATGAACAAGCTCAAACTTGAAAAATATCTTTCTGATTCTCGAATGCAAAAGTTGATCGAGAAACACAAAATTTAAATTATATATAGATATTGAAATAATAACCTTATCTCCATATGTAGCATGTCATTATTGAATTATGAAAAACATGTCATTCATTTTCATCAAATAAACAAAACCATCTCATGAGTATGAAGATTAATAAAAAATATATCCATTTCTCAACTATTTAAAGTTTAAAGTTAGGAATAATTTCACATTCTCGAATGCATATCATCACATTTTTGTCAAGTTACTTGCTTTTTGATATTTTTTGTGTATTTATGACCATTTTTCCTTTTATTTTATTAACCTGTGAGGGGCAAAATGGTCAGAAAATACATGAAAAAAATATAAAAAATACAAGTTTAGTACATAAAAAAAAAAAAAAAAAAAAAAAAAAAAAAAAAAAAACGTTTGATACATATAAAAGAAAATCATGACAACTATGATACATTTAAAGACCATTAGCCCTAAATCTTATCAATGAAGTCCACCCGCCTTATGCATTCGTTATAATATGGCCGGAATACAACAATATATATCGGGTGGAAAGTAATATATATTCACAAACAGGTTATTTTGACGGGGTAACTTTAATTCGAGATTCAATTTGATCCCGTTATGACTTTTCTCTAAAGGCCAAACTTTCGACAACCATCAGTTGTTTTGGATAAATCAAAAAGATTGCTATCAAACACAAGAGCTACTTCGTTGAAATTAAGCAATCACTAATCTATACCTTTTGGGTTGCAAAGTAATATATACTGTATTACTTTTACGTACTCAAAGTTCAAACCTATGTAAAGTTACAGTACTACTCCGTATGATAATTACATTGTACCTTTAGATAAAACCTACGTATATATCAATACTGTTATAATGCTTTATTGCTTTTGCCGACTATCTTTCATTTTAACTTTTTGCATGACAATATAGAAAAGAAAATGGACCGGTCACTTTAAACCTCTAACCCTACCAAATCGCTTGTGTATCAATACAATCCCATGTGTGAGAATGTTTCTAAACAAAATGATTGTAGATTCAACTCTTGTTTAAGTCTTGATTTATTCTATAAATATTATAAGATAGTTAGCTATTTATTAAATAAAAAAAAAAAAAAAAAAAAAAAAAAAAAAAGACTTTTCCCCTATTTTCTTATGACTCATACTCCCATGCATGCATGCTAGTTAAATTGTGAGGGTTGCAAAATCTATAAACATTATTCTTCAAAGGGACTTAAAGACTAACCAAAGCAAACTAATACAAATAAAGGCATCCATTACCTTAACAAGATACTTAATAATAATGGACCCAAATAAAAAACATCACAAGATGAGATATATTAGCTGTTGGCTTGATGCTTTCCAGTTCAACTCAACTCGATTATAATAATAATAATAATAATAATAATAATAATAATAATAATAATAATAATATGCTGTTAAAAAAAAGTACTACAAATCATATAACCGATAACACTAATCATATATAGTACTGCTAATTATCGACTAGATCCTTTTCAGTTAGTAGGAAAATTACACATGCAGCTAAATACATATACACAAAGAATGAAACACGTGAAAGGACACAGACTCAGCACAACTCGCAAACTTTACGTGCAAGCCGACTATAAATACACCAAAGTAGATTCCAAATATTTTTAGTCCATCTAAGTAGCTTATGAAAATTACAACGAAGTCTGCATGTTGACGATTCCTAACTATAGATGTTTCGTGGAACATCACACTTAATAGACTAGTTATTTTGAACGGCATGGGATATAAGGACGGGGCTACATTTTTATTTTAACGGTGGCTACATTTTTAGGTGTACTTTTTTTTTTATGTTTGTGTTTTGTGTGTTTTGTATATTTGTATTTAATAATTTTTTGTATATGTATAATGTTTTGTATAATTATTTTTGTGTTTTGTGTGTTTTGTATATTTGTGTTTAATAATTTTTTGTATATGTATAATGTTTTGTATAATTATTTTGTTTGTATAATAGCACATTAAATATTAACACATTAAATAACTGCAACAACAAATGTTATTATTAAATTAAACGACACGTTAAATATTACCACGTTAAATAACTGCAACAACAACTGTTATTATTAAATTAAACGACAACGTTATACATATTATTTAAAAACAACAACATCTACGACATATTAAGATTATTCATTTCATTTAAAAGATCATGGAGCCGGACACTTGACTGACAAGCGTAATCCTCTTGCCATTTCTAACTCCATCTCCAGCGTCTTTATTCTTGCCTTCAACAACTTGTTATCATTATCTTTAGCAACGCAGTTTGAGCACTGCGTTGAAGAAGAGGTTGTTGAAGAAGAGGCTTGATTAAAATACTCTTCTTCAAATTCATCTTTCCACTTGAAGTATCGACACCTATAGTCTTTAGTACCTGGCTGTTACATGTTAAGAAAATAATAAGAAATGTATTTTTAACAGACAAATTACTTACATAACTAAGCAAACATATGATTATTTACCACTAAAAGAGGACATGCATAAAACGGTCGCCCACGACTACCATCTTGCCATGATTTCCGTTCTATAATAAATCCTCTATCACATCGACACCAGAAAGGATTTCTTCGGCCCACCTGACAAAAGAATTTGCATAATCAATCAATAATGTTATTTACTAATTTAAATAAATATTTAATCATTTACTATATAATACAAACAGTTATTTACAACATAAATCAATAATTATTTACAATGTTTTACAAATACAAAAATTACAAAGAATACATTTTTACAAAAATAAATAACTATTACATATGATTCACTATGTTTTGTCGGTATCTCTATTATTTACAACATAAATCAGTAATCATTTACAATGGTTTTGTCGGTATAATTATTTACAACATAAATCAATGATTCATTAGTCGACGTTGATACAAAGTTTCCCATTCGGCTGCAACTAGCACTCTGTAAAACCTCCATTGTGGGTGGAGATGGGGTAGTGGAGAAGCTCTGTCTAGCGTCGGTAAAATGAAGTGAGCATATTCTCCATCCCCCACACGCGCAATCACAAGGGGGTCGGTTTCATGTGATGAGTTTGGGCCAGTAAGAAGCGGAAACACATGTGTTCCAACCTTGCTCAGATAAAAATACAACAGGTCGGTGAATCATTGAAGCGATAACCAGCCCCGTGAGTGGCATCACCATCCAGCGACCAATGGGTGCCCCTCCATTGAACCAGTCTATTGTATACCAAAGAAAGTCAAAGTCATGTTGCTGCCACATATTTATGTAAGCTTACCTATGATAATCTAACTCTTGCAACAACATGTGTCTGACTTCGCCCCAACTATTTTCGTTTTGAAAAAGACTGTGGGCAACGCACTGAAACCCACAATTTCCATCACCCCGCACATTACGTATGCTTATTACGTATGGACGGAAAATATGTGGAATATGCTCAATAAACGCATTGCTCACACTATCTCCAGCATATAATCGGTGGCGTAGACTATCACCCGTGTAAGAGCTATGTCTTGCAAGTTCTTTTCGCAAGTTCGGGACTATTGTAGATCTTGAATTTGTACTTCTTCGGTGATCTACGATTGGTACTTCATCAAAGTCAGGGACTTCATTCAAGTCCGGGACTTGTGTAGCCTTGCCCTTTTTGTCCTTTGCGCTCGGACGTCCACGGGTATTTTTTTGAATAGCTGGTTTACGTGTGTCAACAGCTTCAGGCTGGAATATGTCTCTTAACTTCGTTAACATATTTTTCTTGACAAACGATGTTGATTTGCTAAAAATATTCTTGAATTGTCGCATGCCATCATTAAACGAAGTATCGTCATCATCATCATCATCACCACCAGGTTCGCTGGAAGAGCCATCTTTATGCGGGGGCCTATTGATAACAGGCCACGGAACAGATAGGGTTCTCCAAAAAATATCAACTCGTTCCAGTGGAATCGGGCATCCTGAATTCAATTAAAGTGACTTGTATAAATTACTGATATTAATGTGGAAAACAACTTGATAGTTATAAATTTAATATACTTACCATGATATACATAGATTTGCATCTCGTGAAAGCATGGTAGTCCGAAAATTGCCCGATTCTTATGGCTACATTCTTCTGGGGTGATCGACAGGTGGAGTTCTTTGTGCATGAGGTTCAAAGCATGTTTAGAAACTTTATACAACAATTCTTGAAATAGTGGTATATCACACATAATTAGTTTCTCGTTGATGCTTCTATTGAAAGTCTCTTTTATCGCATCTTCTTGCGTAATGAGAATCTTATCGATCGACCTCAACAACCTGTCTAATTTAGACTGTGTGTCGTCCAAATATAATTTCAACAATGCGTGGTGAGCCTCAACTCTGCACGTTGTTGTCTGGCCGTAGGATTTATATTGGTCGGTAATATACGAGACAAACATAGGTGCGTAATCTTGCAACCAGTTATCCAGATACAAAGCGACATCTGAAAAAAACAAAGAATTACTAAAAGGTCATTCGGGTACTTATTTATTAAATAATTAAAAACAGTTAACTAATAATTAAGTACCCGGATGGTTGACCAATAGCTGTTGTAGGCGTTGATAACGTCGCTCGAACGATTCGAATGTCGGAGCTTTAACCATCCAATCCCATCGGTTTTTAACGGACTCATACTCATTTACCCCATCTGTGAATTTATTTCTGCAAAACTTAAGTATATTTTGTTGTATATGCCATCGACAGAGTAATTTGTGAGCGTCAGGAAATTCTGCTCTTACTGCCCCAACCAACGCTACTCTGTCAGTGACGATAACACGTGGGTAATATCTTTCGTCTATCACTTGCTTCACACGTTGCAATACCCATCTAAAATTATGCCCTTGTTCACTGGATAAAAAGCTATACGCCATTGAAAATGTTTTATTTGTTGAAGTTACTCCAACAATTTCCAACAACGGCAATTTAAACATCGTGGTATTGTACGTGGAGTCCATCAGCATGACTTCAGGGAATGTACACCATAGAGCATATGACGTGGGGTGCACAAAAAATAGCTCCTCAAGCTCGTTGGTATGCTCATTTACCCTCGGGTACCATGTATACCCTGAATCTCGCAAATGCGAGTAAAGGACTTGAATTGGAGTTCTATCACCTACTCTGGCTCTCCGAAACTTATCTTGTGCTTTATATATAGTTCTAACACTAGACACGTTATCCGGATTACGACCCTTTATTGTCGAAAGTATATTAAGTGTTCGTACGTTATAATCTGTCAATTCTTTGACCAAACCCAACTCATCATCCTTTAATCGCATTGCATATGCCACACCATGCATCGACTCTAGCATATCATGATTATGCGTATCATCCTTCACCCTCAATACCCAATAATTTTTTGTTCGATGATATTTCGCAACTAATCTGAATGGACAATCGGTTTTACATGTTTTGGTTTTTCGTCTGCCACTACCTTGAGGTACATACGTCCCACCCTTTGTACACCTGTAATTGATTTCGTTCATATGACCATCTTATGATTTGGTTCTATCTTTAACAATTACAAAACCGAGCTCACGAGCTATATTTTGCGCCCACTCAGTTACTTCCTCGTGAGAACCGAAAACCTGAAAATACATAACATTTTTTACTAATACTTTTGGTTTAGTTTTTATTACAACTTTTACATTTTTACATTTTTATAACAAAATACTTTTACATTTTTATAACTTTTATTTTTTACATTTTTATAACTTTTATTTAACTTTTTTTTTATAACTTTTATTTAACGTTTACATTTTTACATTTTTTACAACGTTTACATTTTTATAACTTTTATTTAACTTGTTTTTTTTACTAATGATATATAACTTTTTTTTTACAAAATAATTTTTTTTAACAAAACTATTACTTTTTTTTAACAAAACTATTACTTTTTTTTTACAAAACTAAAACAAATTTTACAAAACTATTACTTTTATTTACAAAAATAATACAATTTTTTTTTTTTAAAAATTAAAAAACGTGTATATGTGGACAGCTGTCTCACACCCACACACCTCACACGCGTATTATGACCACTCACACCTCTCACACACACCACACACTCACAAACTCTCTCTCTCTCTCTCTGTATCATCTGTGCTCTCTTTTCTCTCTCTAATTTTAGATCTAAAAACGTTTTTAGATCTAAAATCAATATTATGTGATGCCTATATGATGTTGTTGGTGATTTGTGAGAGAGTTTGTGAGTGTGTGGTGATGTTGTTGGGTAGATGGTTCTGTGATAAAAAAAAGTTTAGATCTAAAAAAAAATAGATTCGTGATGTTTCTGTGATGGTTTTGTTAGATCCGTGTTTTAATTGAAAGATTCTTACGTTAATTTATCAAAATCTTGATTTTTTTTTAAAGAAACCATAATTTTTTAAATTAGGGTTTCGTAAAAGTAGTTTGGGGGTTTTCAATCTGTGAATAGATCCGTGATGTTTCTGTGATGGTTTTGTTAGATCCGTGTTAATTGAAATATTCGTACGTTAATTTATCAAAATCTTGATTTTTTTAAAGAAACCCTAATTTTTTAAATTAGGGTTTCGTAAAAGTAGTTTGAGGGTTTTCAATTTGTGATAAAAAAAAGTTTATATCTAAAATCAATATTATGTGATGTTGTTGGTGATTTGTGAGAGAGTTGTGAATGTGTGGTGATGTTGTTGGGTAGATGGTTCTGTGATAAAAAAAAAAGTTTAGATCTAAAACAAAATAGATCCGTGATGTTTCTGTGATGGTTTTGTTAGATCCGTGTGTTAATTGAAAGATTCGTACGTTAATTTATCATATCTTGATTTTTTTTAAGAAACCCTAATTTTTTAAATTAAGGTTTCGTAAAAGTAATTTGGGGGTTCTGTGTTCTTATGTGATACTGCTTATATGACATGTGGTGGTGGTTCTGTGTTCTTATTTGATATGGAAAATAAAATGTGGTGCTGGGTCTAGTAGTCAAATATGCAAGCCCCCGTCCTTATAAACCATGCCAATATGGAAGTTATGCCTTTTAGGGTTTGCTTATGCCTTTTAGGTGTACTTTTTTTTTTTTTTTTTTTTTAATGATACTGCTTATATGGAAAATAAAATATGGAGGTTTCTGTGGTGGTGGTTAACCTGTGGATGTGGGTAGGTTAATACCTTGATCTTCCACCTTTGAGTGGTATGAATACCTGCTCTGGCCTACCCCCAGTCCACAGGCTCTAGTTTTAAGCATATTTACGGCGATGATGATTTTAAAAAAAAATTGATTTTGGCATGGCATTTCCAAATGGACGGCAATAGAAACTTGATTTTGCAACATTTGAAGTTGCAGCCATATAATCTGAGCCTAATGTAAAAGCGTAAAACTTATTGTTACCTCATTTGTGTAAAATCGTGACCTAGACATTTTGGCAGCCTTGTTACAATGTTGTTGTGATACTCTGCCCCAACCCTTGTTGTGATACTCTGTCTTTTGTTGTGATACTCTGCCCCAACCCTTGTTGTGATGCTCTACCTTTTGTTGTGATACTCTGCCCCAACCCTTGTTGTGATGCTCTGCCTTTTGTTGTGATACTCTGCCCCAACCCTTGTTGTGTTACTTGTTGCCTTTTGTGCTTTGTGATTGAGAGTTGCTTTGTTTATTGTGGTTGAGTAGTGTTTGTTGTAATGGTTGTAGTATTTGTTGCCACTTGTGTGAAACTGAGTGTGGTGAGAGTAGTGAAACTGATTGTGGTTTGTAGCTGATTGTTACTTGTTGCCTTTTGTGCTTTGTGATTGAGAGTTGCTTTGTTTATAGTGGAGCAAAGCTGATTGTTACTGTTAAGCTTGTGAGTTTTTCACATGCTTGTGATACTACTATTCTTTGTGATTTGAGGGTTGCTTGAGGAAAGCTGCAAAAGCAAGAATTTTGCTGTTTACAGGCTTGTGAGTTTTTTTACAGGCTTGTGGATGCTGTTGAGGTTATGTAACATGTGCTTTATAGGACGGGGGCTATATTTTTATCTTAACGGGGGCTATCTGCACTTGGACATGACAAATTTTGTGTGAATCTGCACTTTGTAACAAAGGCGATGACGAATGGTTTTTAAAACCGAATGGCATGGCAAAGTGATATTTTTATCACTTTGCAGCCTTCATTATCCGAGCCTTAAGTCCATAATGAAATAGCCCCCGTTCTTGTATAATACGACCCTTGTGGGCAATTGTGTTTGTGTGATACTACTGTTCTTTGTGATTTGAGGGTTGCTTTGTTTTTAGTGGAGGAAAGCTGCTGCAAAAACAAGAATCTTGCTGTTTATAGTGTAACATGTGATGCTGGTACAGGCTAGTACTTGTGATGCAGTTGAGGTTGTGTAACATGTGATGCTGATACAGGCTAGTGATGCTATTTACAGGCTTGTGTGATATTTTTCAAAACTATTAATTTGTAACTAAGGCGATGACGAATGGTTTTTAAAACCGAATGGCATGGCAAAGTGATATTTTTATCACTTTGCAACCTTCATTATCCGAGCCTTACTAAAAATCTGAGCCTATAAGGCGATGACGAATATTTCTTGTGTTTACTTTGTGGTGTTTGTGTGAACTGCACTTTGGTTGAACTTGTGTGAATCTGCCTAAACATGAATCTGCACTTTGTGGTGAATCTGCTGCACTTTGGTTGGACTTGGACTTGGACTTATTTTTTGTGTGAATCTGCACATTTGGACAAAAATTAATTAAAAGACTTGTGAAAAAAAAAAAGACTTCAAAAAATAATTAAAACACTTGTAAAAAAAAAAAAAAAAAAAAAAAAAAAAAAAAAAAAAAAAAAAACTTAAAAGATTTGAAAAAAAAAGCTGCAAAAAGCTGCAAAAGGTACCTAGTGTATAGAGAGGGTTTGCAGAGGCCACCCATAGACCCCGTTCTTATAGGGCAACCCTTTTGAACAGGTACTAACCTAAACACTGTGAAAATGATTGGTCAAATTTTCAAAAGCCATGTAGGACACTTTATTTCAACTTGGTCTTCATTTGCATACCCTATATAAACTTATAACCCAACTCATAATTTCCATATCATATTTCGTAAACCATGAAAATGGGAAATTGTATCAAAAAGCAGCCAGCCATTCACCCCGACAACGATGACTGTCGATCACTAGTAACATCACCCGAAAATAAGTCTAACCATAATTGTGACAACAATCACAAGGTGGACAACTATGGTGAAAAAAAGGCGAAGGCGGAGATAAAGATAAAAATATCGAAAAAACAGTTGGAGAAATTATTGGGTAGTGCGGATGTGAAGGGGTTAACAACGGAGCAAGTGCTTGCTATTAGAGTTGTGGATAAATATTAATATGTATATGTCTAGAATCGAACTTGAGACTACGGGATTGCACACTTTACGTATAAGAATCGATGTTAAATAATTAATATATAAATAGTTATGTTTAATCATTAAATCACGAAATATTTATATGGTCGAACAAGGAAAAAGGAGGGGGTTGAGTGTCGAGTTTTAGAACTTACGGAGGTTCTAGCAATGACTTGTTCGACAAGGTTAAGTGCTATATATAATGTCCTTGGTGAGCTTAGTATTATCTAGACATTCATTATCCCTAACCGAATTTATTATTCGGCTCCACTAGACGACACTAAAAACAATATTTAAACCCATTGTACTCTTGTTTCTCCTGTTCGACAATAACACAAAGGATATTAGATATTATGCATGCTAGTATTTGTATGCGCATGCAATATTTAACTGCATGTATTATTTCTTTTTAATACATGCTATTAGCTATATATCCTTTGTGGGATCCGATCATGCGATGCAAAGATTCAAACAAGAATAATGTATTCGTTGTTTTATTTGTGATTCAAGAACTAGCATTCACATCGAATCGCTATTAGTACGTGTGTACAAGAACGTGGTACAATCATACTATTGATTGTATCTTGGATCGATTAACAAAACGGTAAGGGGTTAATCAATAGATCCCTAATTCATATAAACCCTAATTAGGGTTCTTCAATTGTTCAAGAATTCAATATTGCATACGGTACGTTCCTATTTATGTTTTTGTTAATAATTATATGTTATACTTGATCCATAGCTTCCGCATACGTGTATATTTTGATTATGATTTATTTATATGATAATCATGTTATTTATATTCTAACACTTGCTCAGTTGATGAATGTTAGTGATCGAGTAGAATCTCATCAACGGGCGTGGAGGCCTGCTTTACATAGTATTCCGGAGTAACAGCTAGCTGTATATGTGATCCGTATTGGGTTGTTACTGCAACCCAATAAAGTGATTTTTTTCTTTTTTAGCCTATGCTTTTGAATAGACTTGTACATATAGGTTTTTTCTGGTCGATATATGTTGAAATTCTTTAACTTGTTTTTATTTAAGTGCATATTACTTGGTATTATTGATACTCACTATAAGATCTATACAACAAGGACGGACCAAACGGGGTTTTATGAACCACATGATTTTTTTTTTTCCTCCTAAGGGGATCGGCAACGGTCACGGGAAGAGGAGGGCGGTACCGTGGTACCGTGCGGGAACACCGCCGCCATTCTCTCGGTACCGCACGGTAAGCTTGTGGCACGGGAATTCTTCTGGCACGGGAAGGAGCGTGTTTTTGAACGTTGGAATCGACCGTTTTAAGGCAACGGTTAGAATCTTTTTTTTTTTTTTACTTTGGTATATATACACATTCATACAACACAAAAAAAAAAAAAAAAAAAAAAAAAAAAAAAAAAAAAAACATACCTACTATAACGTGTACATTCAATCCGGTCTAAAAAAAAAAAAAAAAAAAAAAAAAAAAAAAAAAAAAAAAAAAAACTCAACCATATGGAATTTAAAAGAATTGGTTCGACTCTATTGTTGGATGAGCCATTTCAGTGGTCCAACGATAGTAGCCTCGAGGTTTTTGCTAACGCGATTGACGAAGATGAGGTAGCTAATACGGCAAGGTCGAAACGAAAATCAGTAAAACGCGATCGGATCAAAGCTGCAGAAAGATTGCATCTTGATTATTTTTATGAAGATCCCAAATTCGACAATGAGTTTTTTGAAGATACGTATCGTATGCCTAAAAGTTTATTTTTAAAAATAACGCGCGCTATTGAGGCTAGATTCGAGTATTTTCAAGAAGGTTATGATGCTAGATCGAAAAAAAGTTTCACAGCCATACAAAAATGTTTGTCTACCATTAAACAACTCGCAACCGGTGCACCACCGGATGAGTTTGACGAATATTTAGAAATGGCACAAAGAACGTCAAGTGAATGCCTTCAATTTTTTTGTGATGCTATTTTTCAATTGTACGCTCGAGAATTCCTACGTACGCCAACAAGCCATGATGTTGCACGTTTGTACGAAGCACACGAAGAGAGACATCACATTCCGGGTATGATCGGTAGCTTGGATTGCACACATTTTGTTTGGAGGAATTGTCCAGTGGAATTGAGGGGTCAATTTAAAAGAGGTGATCATCAATACCCGACGATTATGATGGAGGCAGTGGCGTCTCAGGATTTGTGGATATGGCACCCGTTCTTTGGACCGCCGGGTTCAAACAATGATGTGAATGTTGTGATGCAATCTCCACTATTCACCACCGAGCGTAATGGTACGGCACCTAAGTGCCCATTCGTTGTGAATGGCCGTATGTACAAGCGTGGCTACTATCTAACCGATGGCATATATCCGACGTGGTCTACTTTTGTTAAAGCGTTCAAATATCCAACCGACCCGAAAGAGAAAAAGTTCAAGAAAGTACAAGAGTCGGCTCGAAAGGATGTTGAACGGGTATTTGGTGTTCTTAAAGGTAAATGGGGTATACTGAATCGACCCTTACGGCCACACACAGTAGAAAGAATTAGCAAAATAGTGTATACGTGTGTGATTTTGCACAACATGATTATACAAAACGCCGGTACCGCAATCTCGCCAGTTCATATTCGGGATCCTCCGATCCAACCGGTGTTTGACGAAGCAGCCTTAGCCGAGATACGAGATGAGGACACCCATTTTCATCTTCGATTTGATCTTATGGAGCATATTCACGCTCAACAATTACCATACCTTCAGGTGGACGATTCCGACGATGAAGTTTAGTTTTTTATTATTATGAAATTTAGTATTTTAATATTATGTAATGTTATTTTATGTTTTTTAGGAATATTATGTAATGTTTTATGATATTTAATGGAATTTTAGTTTTTATTTTTATTTTAAAGGAATTAAAAAAAAGAAAAAAAAAATGAAGTGAGGGATGGTGGTGTGGTGCCACAAGTGATGCCAACAAAAAAAAGGGTGATGGATGGGGAAAATGGGTGAATGATGTGGCACAAGAGGATTGGTTGGGAGTGAGGGATGTTGTATGATGCCACAAGTGTTGCCAACCCCTAATGTAAAATTATGTCAACTTTAACTTTTAACTTATAATCCCTCACTACCAACAACACTGCATTGCTTGCAAAAATATAATTAGAACGTTCTTAATATTTAAATTTTCAACGTTCTCAAAGTTGTTTTAGTTTAGATATGAACATGTAGATCAATACAAATACTTATAAAGTTGTAATTTATAAATGCTTTTTGACGACTAGAGTTCACTTTTAGTAAGACGAACTAAAATTAAATGGTGTACGAATTACTTTAAACATTTGGCCCCATTTTCTAAGATTTCGTACTGACCATGCTAGTCAAATTATGAGGCTTGCTAAATTTACGTTCTCATCCTTTGAGAGTGACTTGAAGCTTGACTCAATCAATTGAATATATGTTTATAGTCTGAAATTAATTGTTCATGTTTCTTTTCAAGTTGTATGAAATTAATTGTTTATTGTTAAGAAGACGGATATAAAAATTGATATAGTTTTTTTTAATTACATTTATTTGAAATTATTATATAACGAAAACTTTGGATAAAAATAAAAATGTGAATTTTTGTCAGCAAACAATTATAATAAGATGAAAGAATAAAGTGATTATAAAAAGTTAAAATCTCAAAGAATAAATCCCTCCAACATAATTGGATCGATGATTATAATCTATTTACGAAAAAAGGTGCATAGCAAGTCACTCTGTCAATTTTATTTGCTTTTGCTATAATCACAAAGTTATGCTTGGTGAACATGAAACGTTTGAATGTGTATCGAAAAGTTCGCTTATTATGTTATAATTAGTGTTATAAGGGCTAATCACTTAATTACAAATGTATCCAACTTGTTATGTTTTACACTTTAAAAAGCAAACAAAAAACTTTGCAAATTAAACCCTAACTTTTTTCATTTGTTCACTTTTTGCTATATTGCACATGTAAAATGACGCTTTTACCTTTTTTTTTTTCTTTTTTTTATTACCATTATGTTGACAACAAATGGTAGAATAGCCTTTTTATATATACAAAATATATACTCAAAAGTGACCAAATTCAAAAGATTGGGGTTTAATGTGTACAGTTTTTATTCAGTGTTTAGAGCATGTGGTAAGGGAACCACGAGTTAAATCTTAACGCACTGTCACGTCAGCGCCACATCAGCTTTTCCTTTTTAACCTTAACTCTTGACTTTTCACCCCGGTAACATAACTCACCTATAACTCACCTTCACCTAAATTATTATTTTCAATTTCAACCCCGTTAGAGGGGGTGGGATGAAATTTTTTTCGTTTTTTTTTTTTTTTTGCTTTGCCTGGCTTAACGCACGTTAAGTGCTTGCCCATCCAACTTAACACACCTCTTGCCTTTGACACCCGGTAAGTTAACACACCCTATTTTTCTTGCCCGGTTAAGTTTTAACGCAGGGTGGAGGTTACGTTACCGCATGGTCTAAGGGTCTTGATATCTTAGGTTAAAATTTATTATAACAGTTTTGTTGATTGCCATGCATGGTACTATTAATCAATGGTTAGACCTCCTAAAAGTCTAAAACATTTAGGTGTCAAATTCGATGAGCGACGGACTTTATGTGATATAAATTACTTATGCACTTATATATACACTAGATTTTATAGAGTGTGCTTCAAAAACGAATTGGCTATAAAAACTTTATTCATCTTACTATTATTATCATTTTTTTTAGAAAGGCAAAAAAAAAAAAAAAAAAAAAAAAAAACTTTATTCGTCTTGATTTTTTCGTATTAGTATAATAACTAATGCATAAGATTTGTAGTAATCCGCTCCATTCTTTATAGTTCAACTCAACCGGTTAGTCGCAGTGATATTTTGCAAATATACATGCATACACATTGTGAAACTAAAATGTTAAATGACATATGCTCAATACAGCTCGCGAACTTTACAAGTCAAGTAGTTAATTACTTCAATTCAACTTAACTTGAATCATGTCGATTTGAGATGTTTTTTTTAATCGATCCCAATTAATCACTTGGGAATTATTAGTTTGAATTAATTTGATAATGTGAAGATGGTTGTTGGTCAAACTTTCAAATGCCATCAAATGCCACGTAGGACACCTCAATCCAACAAGGCAGTCTTTATTCCAACTTGACATTCTTTGCATCTCTATATGAACCCATCATAACCATTAGTCCATTAACCCAACTCATATTTTTCATACTATAAACTTAAAATGGGAAATTGTATAAAAAAGCGGCCAGGAGCCATTCATTCGGCCCTCGATGACCGTCAATCACTTGCAACATCTTCAAAAAGTAAGTCTCTTCCATCTAGCAAACGTGACAACACTCAAAAGATAGACAACCATCCAAGTGATGGTGAAAAAAGGGCGAAGATAGAAGATAAAAATAAAAATATCAAAAAAACAGTTGGAAGAATTATTGGGTAGGACGGATGTCCAAGGGTGGTAGAACAAGTGCTTGCTCAATTGATGAATGTGAGTGACCGATTTGAATATCGTCAATGCGCGTGGAGGCCTGCCCTACAAAGTATTCCGGAGTAAGCTAGCTATATAGGTGATCCGTATTGGTATTATACACACCTAGTACGTGAGTTTTGGATTTTAGTTTATGAAATTTTAGTTACTCGTACATATATTTTTCATTTTTTTTATGTAAGGTTGAAGTTATAAAATATGTAACATTAGAGTTCCCTAGCCCAATCAGTATATATTGAGTTTCCTGAATGATTTTTTTTTAATTGTTTCCTTTTCCTGTAGCTCTTATGATCCAACCAACCCTTCAATCAACTCTTTAAAGTTTAAATCCAAATTTAGATAGCTTTTGGTTACCTACTATATGTGTCCAACATGTATATATATGAGACACAACATGCATGCATGAAAAAGTAAACTATACGTTACTTGGTATCATTCCAGGCCCGGTTTTGGGCAAGGGCAACCTGGGCCGGCGCACAGGGCCCAATTTATTTGAGGGGCACCACTCTTTGCAAAACCCATATGTATTTGTATAACCATAAGCCCTTTATTTAAGCCCAATAGACCATGTAATTCAAAATTCCAGCCTCTATATATCTATCTGTACTAAACTTTAAGAACAACAAATATAAAATACTTACTTTCAATTAGTTGGAACTATTTTTTGTTTTTGGTAGGGATATTCATTTAGTTGGGTTGTTCAAAAAAAAATATTATTTAGTTGCAAATTAGGATACATTTAGTCTATGATTGGTTGTACTCATTTTTCTACCGTTCCATTAGTATTAAATATGTTAAAAGTTTAATTATCGCATTTCAAGTTGCGTTAATGTGTCTTTAGTTGATTTCTTTTACATAAATACCGCTTGTTTAGGGGCCTCTTTTTATTGATCGCACAGGGAACCCATAATCTCCGGGACGACCCTGTATCATTCTAGCTAACTAGGCTGATGAACGTTAGCGATCAATGGGTGTTTGATGCCTTACTTTACAAAATATTCCTGAGTAAACTAGCAGCTATATGTAAATAATGTGATCCGTAATGGGTTAAGTTGTTAGTTGTTATACCTTATAACGCGAAGTTTTGTTTAGTCTATCTAACTTGTATTAGAATAGTACATCTGTACATATGGTTTCCATGATCTTTTAATATATATTTTGTATAGTTGGTTACTTTTAGTTGGACCAAACACATTCAACTATAATCCAAACTGGTACATGTATGGAATTTCTTTAATGTGTTATTATTTAAGTTCATATTACTTGGAAAGTTAATGTAGCCAGTTTATTTAGGTCGTAAGGGGAAAAGTATTAAATACGTTATCAAAATTCAGGTTGCTACTGGCCTGTAGACGACGGTTTTGAATTGATGACTATCCAAAAGTTCTAATCTCTTGGAGAGATGATGCTCATCTAAGCAAAATGTCAAAAATATGTTTCGACTTTGTCATCCAAATTCTAAACCACTGCCTGAATCGAATCGAGATTTAACAACTGAATCTATGTCAACTTGGAACAGCCTAAAAAATACACTTGGTGAAGAAAGGGAATGACTTTCTCACATTCTTGGATTTTAAATATGAACAGATAATTAAATTGGTATTGAATAATTTTATATATGAGTCTAGTTCAGCTTGTATGTTATCTTTGTGCTCTTGTATGTCTTTATAACGTCTTGCTAGTTTAACATGAAATTGTTATAAATATTTCTCAACAAAGTTATGATATGATATTGTTTTACAAGAAACCTCTAGATCAATACGAGACTTTTTGGGCATATTTCTTTTTTTGTTAGCTAAGGAAATGAGTCTACTAGTATTCAATATCTTTTCTTTATTATGTGGGGTCCATTCATTTTCCTTAGGGTGGTGACAGTGGTCACTCCCAAAATCCCTCATACCTCCAAACCAACCAATAATATCATTCCACCTCACTCACACTTTTTTCATATCTCCCAACCCTTTTTTAGTGGCAACCATACTTTTTTTCATACCTCCCAATTTTTATTTTTTTTTCTAGTGCCCAACGGTCCAAAAATTGCTCCATACCTCCGAGGCATGAATTGCCGCTGGAGCAAACCTCCCAACCAAACCGCTGGGGTGGCGGCGGTGTTCCCCGGCGGTTTGGGGCAAACCGCTGCCCACCCTGCTCCCATTGCCACCACCCTTACACTTTGTTCTCAAGTATTTTTTTTAGAATGAAAGGTAAAGTAAAAAAATCAAAGCAAAGAAAATGATGTAAGAGGAAGTAAATGTAGTGAAAATAATTGTGTTCTTAAGTTTTGAGTGAAAGACAAAGTGAAAGGTAATATGTCATAACATGTCAGTCACTTTTTATATTATTGAGTTTACATTTACTATATAATACCCTTGTACATACACACTAAGTACAATTGGTGAGGGGCACTTTTGTCACAAACAATTTGTGTCACTCTTTTCTTCACTTGCACCCCAAATATGGGCTTAAAGTTTTACTTGAAAAAAACAAAGAGCCATATGTCCCTTTCATGTACTTCCATTCCTTTTACTTACTTCAAAAAACTAAAGAACATGATTTTTTTGTGATCCTTCATTTACTTCTGATACGACCCTGTTAGGGGTTGTACCGGGATAAGGCACCACTTTTAGCGTGTGCGAGCTCCTTAAGAAAAAAAGAGAGAATAACTAGAGATTTGTTTATCTTAAACTTTGATTGATTATAAAATGACTACAAGAGTATTTATAAGACAAAGTAGGGTAAAACCCTAAGACCTAAATAGGCCATGGGCTCGGGCCCAGGCATATCATTCCTCACTCCTTCAAAACTACCTTTCCCTCAAGGTGTTGTCTTAAAATATTCTTTATTGACTTTCCTAAATAAACATGAAAACAGTCCTAAACAAAGACACGTAAATAAAGATAGATTATATTACGTAATTGTTATGCCATACGTTTGGACTTCTTGAGTCATTTAGGAGTCCGTCCTCCTGTAACATTGGTGTAATCCGGGATCCCATAATCTTCTTTGAATTGCAGCCTTCGCCTTTTTCTTCTTTCGTATTCCTTTACCTTGGATATAACACAACACCATTCTTCTGTCTTCCGCTACCCATGCCATAACACTCCCCACTCCTTCAAAAATCACCTTGCCCTCAAGGTGATACAAAGAATATGCAGATTGAGAGTCCGCTAATTCCTCGCTTAAATTCAAATTTATGTCATCCAAATGACTATCAAATTCACCACCTCCATCCTTAAGTGTCGACATCACTCTATTCAACTCATCCTCGCCAACCTTAAGAACTTCGCCACCACCCACAACCTCTTCAACTCCAATATACTCATCAGCATTCAATGACCCTTCAACCTTAGGTGAAGCAAATTCACCCTCTAATGGTAGAATGACATCTATTTTCTTTTCAATGATATGCTCTTTCTCTTCCCTTGCAATTGTCTCAAAACGAACCTCGGTGATACGAGCTTTGAAGAAGTCTTCTCCTAAAGTTAAAGGATTGACCTCAAAAATTCCCAAATATCTAGGTTTGTGAAACGTGTTTCTGCCGCACGGGTCAATGAAAAAGCTTCGTCTAGAGTTTTGGGATTTGACCGTAAGAGTAAACATTGTAGATCCAGTTTAAGTCTGGAGATATAAAACGATGTAAGTAAAGATTCATAGATCCCTGTTACTCGATTTGTGTGTACCACAAACTCACTCTCATATTCGGCCACCGTACCCATTTGCAAGAGCTTAGAGAGTGCGTATTTCGCGTCCTGATCGCTGCCGCCTGATGCCATGAATAATGCTCAAGCGATTAATAACTAAAAAAATATATATATTTTTCTGATGAATAGTACCCGCGATGAACAGTACTTCAGATGAACATTGCGATGAATAGTGCCGATGAACAGTTTTTTTTTTTTTTTTTTTTTTTTTTTTTTTTTTTTTTTTTTTTTTTTTTTTTTTTGGTAATTGGAACCCTAATCAAAAACCCTCTCAACGAGAGCTCTCAATGAAAGCACCAATTGATACGACCCTGTTAGGGGTTGTATCGGGGTAAGGCATCACTTTTAGCGTGTGCGAGCTCCTTGAGAAAATAGAGAGAAGAACTAGAGATTTGTTTATCTTAAATTTTGATTGATTATAATAAATGACTACAAGAGTATTTATAAGACAAAGTAGGGTAAAACCCTAAGACCTAAATATGCCATGGGCTCGGGCCTAGGCGTATCAACTTCCCTTTCTTTCAACAATTCAATATTGAGAACACACTGTTAGTGTGTTTGTTTGAACAAAGAATGAAAAGTGAGAACCTCCACATCCGATGTAACAACAGAGGTAGGACCCATAATTTTCTTAGCTAACATAATAAAGAAACGCCCCTTATAAAGTTATATGTGCTTTTTGCCTACTAAAAGTTTACTCGAACAAAATAAATTGGGCCCGCTATTTTGAACCTTCGTCCCATTTTCTTATAATCCGTACGTCTCTTGATAGTCAAATTTTGAGGGTTGCAAAAGCTTTATCCACATCCTCGAAAGGGACTTATATATTAAAGAATCACTCAATTGAATTTAATTGCATTGATTATTATAAAAAATGAAAAAGCATGCTCAAAGACTTAATCACTTGAACATTATTGGATTAATGATTATAAAATCTGATTTAATTGAAAGTTGAACTTATCCTACATTCATGCTTCTTTTGAAACAATCAACTAACATATTGGAGTAATTAAACTCAAAAGGGTACATGCAGAGCATGTCACTTTGCCAAATTAATTTGAATGTGTATAAGTGTATTACTACGTATAAACTTCATTATTGATATATATGATGTTAAAATTTTAATAAACACCAAAAATGATGGTTGCATGAGGTTAAAAGCGTGCCTAAAATTGTTAACACAAGCTTTTTAATTAATTGCAATTGTATTTGTTAAATGGTGTGGGCACAACTCGATCCTAAAACATTGAGGTCTCGAGGAATGTACAATGGACTTTGTGTTGTTACTACTAGAGCACTTAAAACTCAAGTTAGCTCTAAGACTTGGAACTTGACTCGGTTTGATTACTAGTTTAGTACAATAACAAATAATAATATCAACCGATCAAGATTTGTACTCGCTAACTTGATTGCATTTTTTATAGTTCGAATCGATTAGTTACTAGCAATGGAATTTTGTAAATTTACGTACACGTAAAGGTGAATACATGTAAAATGATACACACCCAATATACTCGTGGACTGTACAAGTCAAGTATTTAAACACTTTAGTTAATCTTAAATAAAGACGAGTCAATTTCATATATTTTTTGAACTGACCCCAAGCAACTAACAAAATTAACTACTCGGTGATTGGTAAGGTACAAAGTGTACCAGGTCATAGCTAGATGTGAAGATGATTTGGTCAAACTTTCAATATCACGTAGGACACATGTTTAATCCAACGTGGTAGTCTTTATTCCATCTTGGCATTCTTTACATCCCTATATAAACTCATAACCTAACTCACATTTTTTCATATTATAAACAAAAGAATAAAATGGGAAATTGTATAAAGAAGCAGCCAGCCATTCACCCCTTTGCTGATGATTTCCGATCACCGAGAGCTTCAGCCGAGGAAAACTTTATTTCCTACCCTGAGAAGATAGAAAATTATTCAGGAGATGGTGAAAAAAAGGTGAAGACAAAAATAAAAATTAACATATCAAAAAAACAACTGAAGGAATTATTAGGCAGGACGGATGTCCAAGGGTTAACAGTAGAACAAGTGCTTGCTCGGTTGATGAACGTTAGTGATCGATTTGAATCTCATCAACTATCTTGGAGGCCTATTCTGCAAAGCATTTCAGAGTAACCATATAGCTATAGGTGATCCGTCTTGGGTAAATTTTTTTACCCAAAGTTCGCGAGTTTTGTTTTGAGTTTATCTAATTTTAGCTAGAGTTGTACATATGTTTTTCATATTTTCTTTGTAAGGTTGTAGTGATAAATAAGTAAAGATTAGAGTTCAGCTCGAATAATGGCAAGTATGGAACCTTTTTTTCTCTAACTTATTACTTATCCCTCAAGCACACATATTGCTTTCCGTTATCTACTATGTGTAGTACACCCCTACTGTCCTACATGTAAATGCGCACACGCCATGTCACCATGGATGAGATCGGTAAGTTGTCACTTATTATCATTTGAGTTCTTGGGTTTAGGGCGATCTGTAAGCTTTCACTTGAACCTAATTGAATTTTTCGATAAACTTAACCTAGTTTAGTTTTACTTTTGAATCCACTAGTACTATATATGAAAACGCTACTAGTCAGCCTTTGTTACCATTCTCGACAACATCTTGCTCCAATGTTAATGGTTTGATTCGAGTATTGAAGATGCAAAAAGTAAAAAAAAAAAAATAGAGTTAATTAAGTGAATCTCGTACGTACATACTGACCCAACTATAATTTGGTTTGGGTGATTTCTTTATCAATTTTCTAAGCATGAATCGTTTTCAATATTTTTTTTCATCAAACATGAATATGTATGAGTATGACGATTTATTTTGAAGTTGTTTCATACAAACCACACTAAGGGCTTGTTTATTTTTTTTAGCTAAGGATTATGTGGGTCCCTTTTCCCTTAATATCTCTTAATGGAAATGAGTGGTTATTTTCACTCTTTATGCGCAAAGACCATCAAAGAGAATTGGTGGGCCCAAATAAAAAATAATGATTATATATACCCAAGTGGTCATTAAGAGACATTAAGGAAAAAAGTAAACACACCCTAAGCCCACAAGAAGCTATTAATTTTATTGCCCCCATGATCTTCATGTTGAATAAAATATGACCACTATTTCAACCATAAACAACTAATATGATATTTGTGTAATATAGCAATGATGAATAAAATTTGTTGATACTAATTTCTACTTCTCGTAATATTTTTTGGTTCTATATAAAGAAGTGCAATTCCTCTGTGCTTTAGTGCCCGTTTGGTTTGTAGATGGGTTTAGGATTAAGACTAGGATTATGATTAGGATTTGGATTTGAATTTTGATTTAAATTTGAATTTGTATTTGAGTAAAATATTATTTGTTATATTAAACTTTGCTATTTTAAAAAAAATAGTTTTATAATAAGAAGAGGAAAGAGAAAGAGACAACAAATATAACATGTCCCACAAAATAGTGAATTTGTCATAAAAGGAGTGTGTCTACCCTGGATTTATATATGCCTGGATCGAAGGGTTTTTGTGAGCTCAGTTTTTAACCTATCTTCACACCAAATAAGGAAATTGAACACAAACCCAAATTCTAAGGCTCACTCCCCTCTACTAAACGGACCCTTACTTGGAGGAAATATTAGACTTCCACATTTGTAAATGCATTTCTAACTGTATATTCATCAAACACTTTTTGCAAAAAAATCTTAGGCCCCAAGAACTTGGTAGTTGCGCATCCTCTTAATGACGACCTTGTCAAATAATTAACAGTTTTCCACCCTTAATAGTGATCTTGTCAAGTGATTATGAATGATCATCAGTTATAACCACACTTAAGAAAGTTGGACAACAACCTAAGAGACTTTACCAAATCAATAATCAAACCACTATTTCAGTTTAAACTTATCTTTTTATGAACAGAAATTAGTTGCGAAAAAAATTATCGTAACTTACTACAAACAAAATTATATCATGAATTTGAAATTGCGTATTTTCCAATATTAGTTTTGCTTATTTTGAAGCAGGTTCAATTTGTATTATAAAAAATGTTGCATACATGTTTTTTTTAGATAAATAACTAGATTTTGCATACATGTGTAGGGTTTTTTATTTATTAATTTTTTTAATTGAATTCAAAATAATTTCTTAACCTAATTTGAGATTTAATAAATAAACTTATTGACAAAATCTTTTACGGAGTAGTATTTTTGTGTTACCTACAACAAGTTGGGTGTAATAACACAATTAATGACATGTGCTCCCCTTAGAACGGCGTTTTCGTTAAAAAAAACCACCCGCACCTCCCCATGTAACTTTTTCATTCCTCCACATCCAAACATACCCAATTTTCAATCCAAATCAATTTTGAAAACATTTCTAATAATGCATTGCCCGCCACACAATTTTGAAAACATTAGTAACAATAATTAGAATTAGAATGGGTGATTTTGAAGCACCTTCATTTTCATTAGGTTTCGACTTGGATGATAAACCCCAACCCCAAATCACACCCACACCCCCAAAAGTCAAAAGAACACCCGAACGCATCGAATTGGGTTTCATCAGTAGCTAACGAGAAGAGTGTTTTTGATAATGGAAATGATTTTGAAATTGAGACACTAACTGTTGCTGATTCAGATGTGATGAGAATGAGGAGGTGTTACGGCCACAATTGAAGCGGTTAAGGCGCGGGTGTAGTTCGGGTTCGGCTAAGAGTACAGTCGATTTGGGTTCAGTTGTTGATGATGATATTGAGGATAATAATGCTCAAGGTAAAAGTATTTATTGAACTTGTTTATCTGATTATTGCTTTGTTTGATATAGTTTTTTAGGGTGTTTGGATTTAGGATTGCTTATCCAAACATAATCATACATCACAATCATTTAGCCTCTGTCCAAACACTAAATAAACTGATTATATTATGTTTCTAAGCAACCCCAAACACCCTCTAATGGCGAATAACTCTTGCCACTTGACCAAACTTGTCACATAGACCTTTACTGGCGTAGGTAACATGATTTTCATCTGGAAGTACTTGGTAACAGACGAGTCGACACAATCAAGGTTTAGTAACTTGTTGTCAAGCTGAATAGTTTGGTTGTGCTTATTTTCATGAAGGATCTTTTTCAAATGCTCCCACAAGTCTAGACTCTCAAAACCAAAACTTCCCCACCCTCTTCCCTTTCACCTCCTCGGGCCACTCTTCCAATTCTGATTCGGTCCATTCCAGCGGCGCATCTACAGATGGCCCTTCCTTGGCCCAAACACCTCCCGCACCCAAGGTCTAGAGATCTCGTGATATCCTAACTGGCATAGTGCAATGTCTGATAGTTTAATGTACCTTGTGGGTGGTAGAACTTAGTAGTAACATACAAACAGTTAATAACTTAGTTGATCTAATAATGATGTAGCAAGTCTGTCTTATTTTGGGAATTGGTGCCTTTGGGCTATAACTCACAAGCCCTTTGAAAACGCTATTAATGTACACCCTTACAGTTGTCATTAACATAACCAAAAACAAGTGTAAATGTTACAAATGAATTCTGATACTTGAAATATCAAAATGGGATTCTGCTTATCAACATGTGATATATTCTGTAATCCATCGTCCCAGTTTGTAACACATACTGAATTTAGCTTTATTATTATTATTTTTTTTAATCATAAACGCTTGAATATGCAGCAATTTTTGGCCCAAGAAATGTCGTAAACATGTTGAGATCACCACACCGATCCACTTTGCATAAAAGAACTGATATCTGTGTTTTTTATGACTTGTGAAATGTACATATATATCCAATGAGAAGTTTCTTCTGCTGCGGTTATCTTCCACTTGTGCTTTTACCTTGTCTACCAATTTTCAACATTAAATCCTTATGTTTTTTGTATGTGGGTGCGAATGTGAGTTATATATTATTATTCAATGAAGTAATATGTAGTCAGATGTATCTTAAACCATTGTGCTAACTACTATGACATGTATAGTTTATCGTTCCCTTAATTACTGGTTACTGTTATTGAACTGCAGATGAGAATCTTTCGACACAACACCATTCAGTTTGTAACAGCTCCAAACTCTCGCTTACCGGACTTGGTGTTTTGACCAAAGAATCAAGAAAAAGAAAGCAAAATGTCTCAGATGTCACAAGCGCTCCAGAATCAGTAATTACAAGCTGCAGCAAACAACCATTTCCAAAGTTGACTGAGTCCTCTTAGAAAGTTTCAGCTGATTGATTCTGATATCCCTTCAATCAATAAAGTTGCTACTAAGAAGACCTGTGATAAATCAGAACCTTATTTGAATAGGGGGCAATCTGTAGGTTTAAATCAGCCGAGAAAATTAAGTGAATCACTCGATACTTCAACCAGAAAAGACTTATGTGATGATTTTAGACACGAAAAGTGTTTCCATATCCCGACACCTGCACTAGATGAGGTCTGTGAGGAATACTTTAGTTCCATGAAAGAAAAAAGTAAAGTTCAGAGTAATATGGGGAAAAGTAACCATAATAGTCATGTTATGGACAGTGTAGTAGATTTGGGCAGTGTTGTCAAAAGCGAGCGCTACATGCGCTATAGCGAGAAGCGTAGCGAGAGCGGGCCCACATCGCTATGCCCACGAGGCAATAGCCCACAAACATTTAAAGCGACGATTTGGAAATTAGGGTGTGATTAAATGGGTGGGTTTTGGTCGGAATCATGTTATAAACACGATACAAGGGTCGAATTATACCCAGAAACACGTTTGGTTTGATTTTGGAAATTAGGGTTCATGGTAAGATTTGGGATTTTTTGATTTAGAGTGTTTTAATCCAATTAAGTTAGTGGGTTTTGGTCGGAATCATGTTATAAACATGATACAAGGGTCGAATTATACCCAGAAACACGTTTGGTTTGATTTTGGAAATTAGGGTTCATGGTACGATTTGAGATTTTTTGATTTAGAGTGTTTTAATCCAATTAAGTTAGTGGGATAGTGTTAGAATGCAGTGTGAATCTTATTACAACCCTAGAATCTAACCAGAAACACAAAATGAATCAAAATCAAAGTTTATTGCAACCCTGCGCTTTTTTTTTTATAGCCCGCACTTTTTTTGCGCTTCTCGCTATAGCGATTTTTGGGTCTTTGCGCTTTGCAATCGCTTTCGCTTTTGACAACTATGGATTTGGGTGACCTTCGCCTGCCAGCACATCAGTATTTCTTCCATAATGATTTGAGGATTCAAAACCTTGGACCTTCTCGTGGGTTATGAACCCCGTGGATAGGATCTTGACCGTTTCGTGAACCCTTGATTGATCTTTGAACCTCATGGATACACTTTTAACCCTTCTGCGAACCCATCAGGTGATTTTGAAGCACCTTCATTTTTAGGTTTCGATTTCGATTTTGATACCCAAATCACACCCACACCCCCAAATGAACTTACCAAATTAACAAGCGAATAATTCATCGAATCGGGCTGTTGTTGATGGTACTGATGACGATGAGTTTGAGATTGAGACGCTAACTGTTGCTGATTCAGCGATTAAGGCGCAGGTGTAGTTCAGGTTTGGGTAAGAGTAGAGTGGATCTGGGTTCGGTTGATGATGATGATGATGATGATATTGAGGATTTTTCGTCACTGGAGGATAATAATGCTAAAGGTAAATGATACTATTTTTGTTTAATGTGATTGTTTATTTGAGTTGCTTTGTTAGTTATGATATGATACAGATTAGGGGATGTTTGGGATTGTTTTATTGAGTTTATATGTTTATTGTGGTTTCATATAGTTTTGAGGGATTGCTTGTCCAAACTGCTTACTATATGATTTCGTGAATGAATTATCAAATTTAGAACTTTTGATAAGCAAATTAGTAACAGTTTTTCGTAGGTACCCTTTAGTTGTGCTAGTGTTACTGTAGCCATTTCATATCAAGATACTGTTAGAACCAAATACGGGTTGGGTTTTGGTTCGGATTGGCATATCAAAACACCTTGACCCATGTTTATGTAGTTAGGTCAGCTATTTCAATCATAACCTGTTTACATATAACCCAAACACCGTCTGTTTAACCCGTTTTTCAAAACTGGTCGACTGGTTCAACCCATTTAAGTAATTTAACCCGTTTAACCCACTACAAACATATTATCTAAATTTAAAAAAAAAAAAAAAAAAAAAAAAAAAAAACCAAACAAACCAAGTGGGTTGACCGATCAACCTTTTAACACACACGGCCTGAAACTGGTTAGACCAGACTCGGACAGGTTTATTGCTGTGTTGGTTTTGCATCGTGTTAGGAATTGGCACCCCTACTTTTTGACGGCATGTCTTTTTGTGTGGTATGAAGAATATATGCTGTTTTGACAGGAGATTGGAGGATTTAAAAATAAAAAGGCGAAGAAAACTTCCACCAAGATGAAATGAGTGTTGCTCGTGTGGCTGAAATGTGAGATCGGTATATACTCATGTTGAGATACTAAGAAACTGATTGGGATGTTCAAAGGCAGTTCGCTAATGGAAAACAGAGAATATAAAGCTTTTTAAGAACTCTTATAGTTATAATTGGATATCACTTTAATAGAATGTAAGTTTGAGCCTAAAGTTTGCTAATTTGAAGATCGAGTTATGCAAAATCAGCAGTGTATTCGTTGATTAAACATAAAAGGTAACATTTGCTATTTTTGTAACAAAACAGAGCTCGAGTCAAAGTATTGACTTTCATCTATATTAGTTAGGCTGTATTAATGAACATATCTGCGAGTTATTAATGATATTGAACATGTAGCTTATAATTTGACTTAAGTTGGATGATCATCAACCATTAGATTAAAATCAAAGGTCAAGATATCTTGATCAAAGGTCAAGATATCTTGACCTTTGATTTTAATCTAATGGTTGAGGATCCTCTAACTTGAGTCAAATTACTTGAAAGGATCCTCTCCTAATTTGGTTACCTATCATCTCGATTTTTTTAGAAAATTGGGCTTCATATTGTCTGTTTATGGACTCGGATCTTATCTTGGTCAAAACCGGGTCAACAAGAGATGACCCGTACTATGAATTGCTACTCGTAATATATATAGGGTGCGTTTGGTTTGAGTCGTGGAATCACAATGGGTATTGGTTTCTGAATTAGTTAGAAAAAGAATGAGTTTATGATTCCAAATTTATTGTTTGGTTTTAATTATCGGGAATAAAAATCATGAAAGAAATGTGAAAGTTACCTATTGTGGATGGTAAAGAGTATAGCTAATAAAAATGTTTGAATCCAATATTTGAAAGTCATACACCTCAACCAAACATCTACAATCAGAATGATTGTCATTTCTCTATTTCCATCCCCCAATACCAACCACATCCCTATTTTTGCAGGTCTGTTTTTCACACTTTTAACCATGGAATTATTAGAGCATAGGGTACGGTAGTTGATAGCTTGAGCCATTGCTAAAAACGCAAGCTTACGGTGCGAGATACCATACTGCAGCTGGGCTAGTACGACTTGGTGCCGTGGCCACCATCTCACGCGGTCGGTAATTCTTTTTTGTTGTTATATAAATTTACATTATTTGCTCCTGTTAATATTTTTCTTGCACCGTTAGTCCGTATTTTATTGTCTTTTTATGTACTTTTTTTTTTTTTTTTTTTAATTTAATGTACTCTTTTAATTTTATGTAATATGTTATATTAATGAAATTTAATTTTAGTTAAAAAATGAAAAAAAAAAAAAAAAAAAAAAAAAAAAAAGCCTACGGCGCCAGAAGGGTGTTTTAGTGCCATAGGAAAATCTGATGCCGTAGGAAAAAGGTGATGAGGTTTACACAATTTTTTCCACGGCACCACCATAAGCCGTCCTTCAACTTGTTTTTCAGACAAAAGGATATGTATCTTGAAATTGAAGTTAGATAATACTTTAGGTAAATGGGTATAAGGTATTTCTTTAATCATCATAGAATTTTCGACCTTGGAGTTTCAGTGAAATTTCTTTTGTCAATACAAATTTTTGACCCAAATAGCTAGGAATTTTCCAAGATATTTAAAGTGCAAAAGACAAGGAATTTTGTGAGGCAAATTTATTGGGGTGGGGAAATGAAATGGAATGTCAAGAAATAATGGTCCTTACTAAAAGAAACAAGGAACTTTCGTGTGTCGAATTGTTGGTGTAGGGAATAGGAAAGTTAAAATACGGTCCGCATCAAAGTTTAGAAATAGTCCTCGAGCCTAGAGGTGAGTAATATAATTTGTGCGTGTCTTGTAATTAAATTTCAATTGAAAAACTTTATACGCTGGTTTGAAATGTTATTCATTGTAGATGATAATATCAATTTTCGCTATCATTTAAGAAATAAGTACATAACCTTGTTTTTGTCATATGTGACAATGAGAAATAGTGTTAAAACAAGTCGTCACACCATAAGAAAATAATTTTCGCTATCACCCGTTTAAATAGAGATTGTTATCCACATATATTTTACCAAAAAAAAAAAAAAAAAAAAAAAAAAATCCACAGAAAGAGGTGGCAACGTGTGATTTGTGTATTTTGATAAACTTTCTCCCTCTTCTTTTTCATCACACCTATTACATGTTGACACCTCCTTTGTGTGGATTTGTTTTTGTAAATTATATGTGAATGTAGCAATCCTCATTTAAATATTCACAAAACTGGGTCAAGAAGATGACCTGTGAAAAAATAGTTCACTACAATGTTAGTTTTTTCCAAATTGTTAGAATTTATACTTGCATGCTCTCAACTTGTAGAAAATATTTTTAACCAATTTTGAGAGCTTGTCATTTTTTGAAATATATAACATAAAAAATGTAAGATTAGAAAAAGACTTTATGAATTATGATGTCAATTGTAATATTTGATTTTACTCGTTCAAAGATCCATCAATCCACTGAGATTAGTTAACATGTCTATTTTTTTTTAATTATTAGAATATGTAATTTTATGGAAGTAAAGTTCATATTGGTTTTTAGGAAGAGTAGTAATTGGCATGTCTAATTGGCAAGCCTAATTTCATGCCTAACAATTAGATGACCACACTTGGAATAATCAAAGGATATTATGAAGAGAGAAAAAATCATGCTCCACTTGTCATACATTGAGTGGATTAGGCATAAAATTAGTCATGCCATTTAGGCATGCGAATCATTTTCCTTTTGGGAAAGAGTAGTGATTGGCATGCCTAATTGGCAGGCCTAATTTCATCCCTTAAATGAACCTTATCTTTATTGACCAAATAACAGCCTTATGTTATTGAGTCTTTGTCTTCTCAATATACACTTGATAACCTTACCCATTTTTCTTTGCTAATAGTTAAGATAATTCTCTCAAAAACTGATCGATCCTTAGATAACAACTAGAATGGCGTCTACTTCATCTTCATCCATTCAAAAGAGCTTCAAGTATGATGTTTTTTTAAGTTTCAGAGGCGAAGACACCCGTAAGAACTTTGTTGATCATCTTTATTACGCTCTTAAGCAGAAAGGCGTTGTCACTTATAAGGATGACGAGAATACCGAGAAAGGGAAAAGGATCAATGAGCAACTCATCAAGTCTATTGAAGACTCGAGATGCTATATTATTGTCTTCTCTAAGAACTATGCTTCTTCATCTTGGTGCTTGGATGAGCTGGTTAAAATTATGGAATGCCAGAAGATGACCGAGCATACTGCTTACCCAATCTTCTATGATGTGCAGCCCACTGAAATCCGGAAACAAATTGGGGCAGTAAAAGATGCCTTTGCCGAAAACGAAAAGAAGGAGGCTGCTGGAAAATGGAGAAAGGCTATGGAAGAAGCAGCAGGTCTGGCTGGCTCGGTATTGGAGGATATGCTTGATGGGTAATTCCTTCCTTAATATATTTGCAATATAATTTCATTAGTTTCTTTATGGGGTGAGTTATGTGATATATATAAATCTGAAATTAACTATTCTTTTTATCTGGGACTTTCAAAACAGCTAATTGTATATATCTTTAACACACAGGCATGAATCTAAATTCATACAAAAAATTGTTCAAGACATTTCACGAGATTTGCATTCCATTGACTTCATTTTAGATGAAGAGTTGATAGGCATGGAGACACGGATAAGGGATGTGGTTTCATCTTTAGAAATTAACGTTGATGATGTTCGCATGCTAGGGATATGGGGGATGGGTGGTGCGGGGAAGACAACTTTAGCCAAGGCTGTTTTTGATCAAATATCCTTTCAGTTTGAAGGTAAAAGCTTTGTTGAAAATGTAAGGGAAGAATCAAAACCATCTTTGTCTGGTTTAAAGTCATTGCAGAAACAAATACTTTCAGATATTTCCAATGATCAAGGCGTCACCGTAAGTGGTCCTCTTGACGGGAAAAACAAGATGAAAAAAGCGATGGGTGGTAGAAAAGTACTTCTTGTTCTTGATGACGTCAATCATAAAGGCCAGCTTGATGCGTTAGCCGGTAACGGTAATTGGTTTAAGCCGGGAAGTAGAATTATTATTACAACAAGAGATAAGCAAGTACTGGCAGCCCATGGAGTAGGATTGATTCATAATGTGACTTTGTTATCTCAAGCGGAAGCGGGTTGCCTCTTCAGTAAGCATGCGTTTGGAAGAGAGAATCCGATTCAAGGGTACGAAGAATTATCAGGAAAAGTTTTACAATATGCTGATGGTCTTCCGTTAACGATCAAAGTTATGGGTTCACATCTTCGTGGTCTAGATGAGTCTGAATGGAAAAATGCCATAAAAAGACTAGAAACAATTCCAGTTAAGGATACTATGGAAGTATTGGAAATAAGCTATGATGGTCTAGATAATGATCACAAAGAAATATTCTTAGATGTTGCATGCATACTAAAAGGTTGGAGCAAAGAAGGTGCAATTAGAGTGCTTGAAAGCCGTGGATTTCATGCTACATATGGTTTAAGAGTTCTTGAGCAGAAATCTCTTATAACTATTTCTAGTGAAAAATATCAGGTCTCGGGGATGCAGGTCTTGGGAATGCATGATCATTTAGAAGAAATGGGAAGGAATATTGTTCGTCGGTCACACCCCGATAAACCTCAAAGACATAGCCGATTGTGGGTTAAGGAGGAAATTGAGGACATATTGACTAATGACCTGGTAAGAAGTAAATCATAATAATAAAATAGAGTTAACTACATTTTTGGTCCAGTAGTTTAAAAAGATTTTGAGTTTGGTCTAAAATGAACATTGATTGCATTTTGGTCCAAAATTTCTAACTCCGTTAATTTGACTATGTTTGACCGAAGGATATTATTTATTAGACAAAATAATAAGTTACTCCCTCTAAAAGTTTTCCCCAAATTCACTTTTTTCTCCCTCTAATAATCATTCAGAAATTCATTCAATTGAATTGAATTATCATTCAGTTAGCTTTATATCATCTTCATTCACTCTCAATTTGATGAGTGATTTTGGGCGTTTTGAAATTTAGGGTTCCGACTAAAATTAAGGGGTTTTATTTTTTTGATTTCAGGGTACCCAAGCAACAAAATGTCTATACTTTTGGTCAGATGATTTCAGTGCTGAATTTGCAGTACAAGGTCTAGCAAATATGAAGGATCTTAGATTTATGTGTATAAATCTCATGGAGGAGAGCGATATTTTTGAATTTGATAAAGTTAGCGAATACCTTCCAAGTTCCTTACGATTTATGACATGGATTGGTTTTCCTTTTTCGAGTTTACCGAATACATTTCAAGGAAAATATCTTGTTGGACTTGACATGTATGAAAGCAATATTGTTCAACTTTGGGAAGATGGAGAAGAAAAGGTAGAATTAATTTTTTGTTTTTCATGATTCATTATGACCCTATATATCTATTGGTTTGTCATTGCACCAATATTAATTATTTTTTGTACTTATGTTAGGTTCTTCCTAAGCTAAGGTTCCTCACCTTCAGGTCTTCAGACTTACAGACCTTTGACCTTAGGTTGGCTCCAAATCTTGAGCAGTTGACTATTGAAGAATGTCATGATTTTGTAGGGCTTCATATACCTGCTCATCATCTAAAGCTCGAAGAGCTCTACCTCTCTTATTCAAAGTTGAAGACCCTTCGCCTCGGGAGTACTCCGAATCTTAAGAACCTAACACTCCAATACTGTTCAAATTTGGTAGAACTTCAAATGCCTACCGAAAGTCTAAAGCTCGAAAATCTCAACCTCAGTCATACAAAGTTGAGGACCCTTGACCTTGGGCTGACTCCAAATCTCAAAAGGTTAAATCTTGAAAATTGTTATGATTTGGTAGAAATTAATGCTCCGGTTGGATATCTGAAAAAGCTTGCCTTCTTAGACTTAAGTTGTGGGAGGTTTAAGTCTTTTGTGTTTGACAAATACAAATGGTCTCAAACAGCTGAGGCTGGTTCTTTATCTGAGTTACATCTGATTGCAGAACCCACAGATGTTTGCCCATTGCACTCCGACAATGATTCTCCAAAGTTTCGGTTTGAATGTTATTATAAAGAAGATCCAGCTTCATCGTTTGGAAATCTTGAAAGGCTTATTTCTGTAGGTATGTGTACTTGTACAAACCTTGAGAGTTTTTCAAGAAGCATTTGTAGTTTACAAGGTTTAAGAAAGCTTACACTTGAAGGCAGTATTACAGAAGCACCCCGGGACCTTGACCAGTTAGAATGTCTAGAGGAGCTAATCTTTTCATCCACAAAAATTAGAAATCTGCCAGATAGCATTTATAAGTTGAAACATCTCAAATCTCTCGAACTTAAATCATGTTTGCTTCTTGAGAAGTTACCCGATGATCTTGGCCAAATAGAATCTTTAGAGACGCTAATCATAACGGAGTGTAACGTCGTACGAGATATTCCAAACAGCATTGGTAAGATAAACTGTGTTATATCACCAAAGGTCTACAAGCGCTATACTCATGGGAAATATAAGCAGCAGCGATAAATGACGCTGTTAACAGACCCAAAGGAGACAGTACATAAAAGAACTAATTTGACAGGTACATTCTGTCTCTGTTTTTCTGTTCATCGCCTTACATGACAACAACTTATGTGTCTATATTATATATGTGTTTTACTACGATCCTAACATTTGAACCACTTTTTTCAATTAGGTAGTTTTGTAAGTCAGAGGCAATGTAATGCCAATCAGCGCACAAGGTAAGCTACCCAAACTCATCTACGGTTCATATTTGAGACTAAATGATCAAATCAAATAACATGTTTTGAGTTTTTTTTTTCCTTCCATTTTTCGTGTTTACATTTACTTATTAACATTCAGTCATTATTTTTTCTAACTTGAAATAATTGTTGATTTTTTTCCCACGCATTGTTACTAATTGTTTTCATGTGCTTATACCCTGCACCCCTTCGTTTAAATGAAGCAAAGGATCATTGTCGCTCAATCTGTTTTGGTCATTGATAGTTTTCTCTGGCACACTCTCAAAGTATGATAATTTGTACAGAAATGTTTAAAGTTATGAATACTTTTGATTGTCTTTGATCTTTCAATATTAGCGCTTTATCATACACAATTGGATTAAGCTATAATTCCCTAATTGGATGTTGCACTAATTACTTAAAATCAATATAGAATACAAGTCAGATAGTTTAATTCATGGAGTTCAATAAACACACTTGACTTCTTCAGAAAGTCAAACTCTTTTATCGTTCAATATTACTATATTACTAGTAGTACTTTTTATTACACTGTTAGATTGCACTATAATCCCCATCTTGGATTTTGTACTAATTACTGTAAATCATAGTAGAATTTGAAGTTAGATAAGTTAATTCATGGAGTTCAATAAACTCAGTTGACTTCTAAGAAAGTCAAACTGATTTCTTGATGAAAAAGAACAGACTTTTATACGATGCTGGAGATGTTCATAAAAAGAACAGACTTTTATACGATGCTGGAGATGTTCATGTTAATAATAAACTTAAGAAAGTGTTATGAGTGACTTAAGATCATATACAAGTTTTGATTCACATACATAAGATCTACATTTGGATGAAACCATCAAACATAAAAGCATTTGACTTTTTGAGTCAAACTATTGGCTTTCATCGAATTTTACTAAGATTTTTATGAAATTGAACTGACAAACATATTTCAGTGATAAGAAATTATCAGGGCTTGAACCGTTTGTGTTTTTGAAAGCCATTGAGGAGTTATATTGTGTTTTTCCATGGTTGGGCTACAAAATGTAGAATGTAAAATTTGGAAAACAGTTTTGACATGGTAAAACTGAGCTAATATAAAACGTTGCTTAGAACTAAAACAATGTCACCATTGACTACGTAGGTGATATGTTGTGATTTTGATATGATACTATAGAGTCTATAAGGTTTGTATTTTTATCATAAAATTGCGGAAGATGATACCTTACAGGACATGGCCCCAAGCTTTGGTGCTGAAACACCTCTTCGTTATTATATTGAACTTCTTTCTAGGCACATAGTGAAATAGTCTAGAACAAATGATTGTAGCCGTTTATTTGTGCTGCTTTGTCAATCACTGTTGTTCTTCTTGTTGACATTTAAGCCTAGTTCCAGCTTTACTCTTGTTGAAACCTGACATGACTTTGCTGATCCAAATTGCGACATTTCTTATTCATGCAATAATCTATATCATGTTAATTATGTTTATGCTCATTAATGGAACTTGATTAATTATAAACGTGAATGGCCTGTTTTTTTTTTCGTGTTCTGAAGTAGGGATGAAATTAATATAAAAATTGTTTAACATTTTTTTTTCCAGCTGGAAATAATTTGTTTATGGTTTTTTTCCTCAGGCATTGTTGATTGTTTACATGTGCTTAGACTCCGCATCCCGTCACAGTATGGAAGACAAGGATCATTGCTGATTGGTGATTATTAAGTGAATTTTGCTCAACCTGTTTTGGTTATTGATAGTATTCTCTGGTACACTCCCAAAGTATTATTGCTTGTAAAGATTTAAGAAGTGTTTAAAAGTGTTTTTCAGTAGTACTTTTTTAATATGCTGTTAAATTAGGGTGTAGCCTCGACTTGGATGTTGTACTAATTACTTTAGATCAATACAGAATTTGAACTTAGTTTAATTAATGGAGCTCAACAAAAACAGTTGACTTCTTAGAAAGTCAAACTGTATTATTGATGAAAACGGTCAGAATTTCATTACCACGTATTAAACTTAATAAAGTGTTCTAAGTGATTTAAGATTGTAATAAACTTTGATTTACATTAAAAATAAAATAAAATAAAAATAAAAATTCTCTTCATTTGGTTGAAATCTTTTAACATTATAGTCAAACTATTGGCTTTCGTCAAATGTTGCTGAGATTTACGGGGATTGTATCGACAAACATCAGTGATAAGAAATTATCAGAGCATGAACTGTTTATATTTATGAAAGCCATTGTGTAGTCATATTGTGTTTTTCCATGGTTGGGCTAGAAAATGTAGAATGTACCGAAAACAGTTTTGACATGATAAAACTGGGTCCGTTTGATTTGTAGATTGGTTTGGGATTTGGATTAGGATTAGAAATTGGTTTAGGGTTTGGGAATTTGATTTAATGTATGAGAGATAAAATAATACATAAATATATATTATATATTTATAATATAATTAAAAGTTATTTGGGAGAATATTAGCTACAATTGCATTGTAGCTAACTCCTTACAATTTATTCTATAAACCGTGGGTCCTTGAAACCTTCTGTGGGTCTCTAACTTTTTCTTTGTGGGTCCCTGATTCATTCTTTAGTGTATTTTTGTTGAGGATTGTAGCCAATTGGCTACAAAAATAATAGTCAAGTTATCCCCAAGTTATTTAAATTATAATTGAGGAGAAAGAGAGATACATTAAATATTATTTTATTGTTTTATGACATGCATGGGAAGAAAAAACAAAATAAATTACCAAAGAAAACAAGCATGGTCCCATCTTGTGTCAAAAAACCGGCCATCTTACTCTCCTTTTCTACAAACCTTTATATTTAGCATTCTAATCTAAACCTAAATTTTATAAATGCAACCAAACAAGGGATTTAAACTATTTAACCCAAAACCCATGCAAACCCCACCAACCAAACGGCCCTAAACTAGCACAAACCGTTGGTTATAACTAAAAGCATATCACCATTGACCACGTAAGTGATATTGCTATGATACTAGAGGCTAAAGGTTTGTACTTTTATCATAAAACTGCGGAAGATGACAGAGTTCAAGGACATGACACCAGCCGTAACATGTGAGATGAAAAAATGATGAACTCGTAACATTGTGTTGTTTCATTTTGGGACTCGAATCTCAACTAAATGGAATTCATACTAAATGAGTTCGCTTATCCACACTCACTCATAATTTTGCGATGTTGATATCACGTAAGCTTTTTTTATAAAACGTTGACTGGTGGTGTTCATACTTTCTTCTCTTTTTGAGAATGAAAATAAATAAAATACACTTGGACGTGAGAGTAGAAGATTGTATGCTGAATGGGCTTGGGCCTGCGTTTGCGGAGAGGGTTTATATATTTCTGGTGAAAGTAATGTGGTCAAGGACTTAGCACCAAAAATCCCACAGCCAGGCCAACCAGATACTTGTGGTTTATTAAGCCTAAAACTGAATTACTTATGGGCTCACTACTACACAAAAGCTTCTTTAGATCACCTCAAAAAGATCACTTTTATTAAAAACTGATCTATTTGAGTAAGATTAGGGTAGGGACTAGGGAGTGTCAAATAGATCGGTGGTTACCAAATAAAACCCATTTATTTGTGTTTATAATCAAAAAGATCGGTGGTATAAAAGAAGCCCAATCCATTTGTTTGTGAATTTACTCAAGCGGGCTTTTCAATTTCAACTTTTTATTAACCCGCCCTTTACCAAAAACTTTTCATCACCCACCGCTACTTTACAAAAAAAATTCATTTCATCTTTTTTCCCACACCTCTCGCGTGGGGACTAGATATGGTTAGATAATATTGGAAGTTATATCAACCCTAGTCACACAGTGAATCTTGTTATCGCGTGGGGACTAGATATGGTTAAATAATATTGGAAGTTATATCAACCCTAGTCACACAGTGAATCTTGTTATCGCGTGGGGACTAGATATGGTTAGATAATATGAATGGTTATTGTATGAGATTATGTGATTGGGCTATAGGGTGCACCTATAGGGAATTCTTTTATGGTTTGACTTAGCTAGCGTAACAGGGTAACTTTATGTGACTCTATATGAGTGTAGTATCTATGTGATTGATTATGATTTCAGTTGTTGATTTTGAGTTGATTGCGGTTATCTGATTTGGAATGGTGATTTAAGCAGTGTAAGCCTACGTTAAGTTGACTTGTTGAAAAGGATGATTTGAACTCGAAAACCTTTTGGTTCAACTATATTGTTTTAACTAAAACTCTATGGACTCACCAGCGTAAGCTGACCGTTTTAGCATGTATTTTCATGTTTAAGGCGTTAGCTCACTATTTGAAGGCACTTGGCAAGGGCCATTGGTCATAGGCGACTCTGATATACATTTGGGACTGCTTTAACTTCTTTATGGGCCTATTTCCGCACTTCATTTATAAAATGTGAATTTAACACTTTTGTTAATGTATTTATTCTCTATAAATGAAATAAAAACCGTTCTTTGTACTTATGTTATGATACCAATTTTGGTAGCACCCCAATGCATGTATGCTTCCGCTAGACCCGAATTTTGGGGCTGTTACAATGTTGGAGCTAAGCATTTAGTGGTGGTTGCTGATCAAACATGACCTTAATCTAGGTCAGCTATGATTCGGGTAATACTGCAGGGGTAGACCCAAGACTATAAATCATCGGGTGCACAAATTGTTTTTACGACTACAAGAAAAATAAAAACAAACTAAAATGTATGACTTCATTATGATAAAGAAATTAAGCAGATATGTATTTCTAACTAAGCAAGACATGTATTTGTGCAACACAAAATTTCGAGACTGGGTTCAAATTTAAGAAATTGAGATTTTTAACGAAACTTTACACTAGGCAACAAACATCTATTGGGTTCTCATGAACCCCTAGGTCCACCTCTGCTTGTAAGTGGGTCAAGAAGATGACCCGAGAGAAAAATGAAGTTAGTATTTTATTTAAGTTTTGGGTTTTCACACTTTGGCCACAAGTACTAAAAAGTAGTTTCAAAGTAATGTAAGATTAAAAATAGATGATCTGTTTTTGGGTTTGAGTTCCATGAACAAGTATATACCTCTTATCATGTGACTGAAATTTGTTTAAAGTTTGTGACATAATTTGAGATGTTAAGGTGATATAAGAGTAGTTAAAGGCTTCATAATTTAAGATGTTAACATTCAATACTATGATCTGTTTTTTGTTAGTTTCAAATTTCAATACTATTTTAGTCTATTTGGCTTCATATCAGCTTTTTTCTTTTTTTTTTTGGGCTATATACTACTTAGTGCTTTTATCAACATAAAGTTCTTTAATTGATTGACTTATGAATATGCTCAAGTAAAACGAGGATTTGTGTCCTAATTATACCCTTTATTGTGTGATAAACTCCTTAACTAAATGGTTGTGGAGTTCAAGTCATATAAAATAGAATTGTTGTATATATTTTTAGATAGATAGTTGTCATTAAAAAAAATACCCCTGACGAATGTCTTGATATTTGAAAACTTTTAAAATACTAATATGAGGTTTAACTTTGAATATCACTTATTAATTCAAGGGAAAAAGCTATAAATGAATAATGTACTTTTCAGTTTGTATTGATACAAGTAACTTACTTTGAAAAGATCAATATCACTAGTGTATTTTCAAATTCTTAATAATATGACTAACTATAATGTTTTGGACCGTTATGTTAATTACATCGTTAGTCCTCAATACATAAACAAATGCACCGTTGGTTCTCAATACATAACCACCACTTAACACCACCCACCGTCATCCCGTTGCCACCCAACACCGCCACTTACCACCACCACTAACAGCTACCACCTACCACCACCACCACCACTTACAACCACCACCATCACTCACCCCCACCACTGTTAGATGGTTTGACTTAAACTCCTAAGGGCAGTTTGGTAATATTAGTACTAAGGGTATTTTAGTCATTTTGGTAGTATCTAGAATTTGTAAGTCGGTTAGTCTTTGTAAGGTCGGTGTTTTTGTATGTCAGTTTTGTAGTCGGTTGTTTAGCTATATATAGGATTGAATACATAACTTTGTACTGAGACTTCATAATTTTTCTAATAAAATTACCAGTTTCTGCTCCCAAACTTCTGAACTTCGTTATGCATCTGTTCTGAATTTCTGCTGCAACTTTGCTACTGCTCTTTTTTGCTTCTGATTATGTTCCCATGATCCTAAATCCTAACAAATTGGTATCGAGAGCCAGGTGATCAATTTGAACCTAGTTTCAATTGTTTGAGGTTGTGGATTCATTTTGGGATACCTGATCAGATCGACATCAGCTTTTTGGTTGATTGTTTTGAAGCAAGTTTCAATTGTTTGAGGTTGTGGATTCGTTTTGGGTTACCTGATCAATTCGTGGTTTGGGAATCGAGTTTAGCTTCTGGTTGATTTCAAGAATCAATTTCTTGACATCAATTGAAATCGTTTCGTGTTTGGCGGCTGGCTGATTCAATTAGTTGAAGACATCAGGTTTGTTGTTTTGTTGTTGTTCAATTGATTTTGCTTCTACTTGTTTGATAAGTTGAAGGAGTTTGTTGATTAGGATTTGGGAACAATTAGAATTTGGTTTTGTGGATTGATTGCTTGTGGGTTTTATACTTTGGTCTTTGTTCCTTATTTCATAGCAGCTAATAGGGTGGTTGTTTGTTATTTAGTAGTAAAACCCATTAGAAACACATTTAAAAAAAAAATATGTCTTCTCAATTATCCCCATCAGTTAGTAGCATTAGTATTGAGAAGTTCAATGGGGAAAGTAACTTTAGTTTGTGGCGAATTAAAATGCGGGCCTTATTGAAACAACAAGGCATTTGGGTACCTCTAGCCGGTCCCAAACCGGCTGATATGACGGATGCAAAATATGCCTCACAAGATGAAAAGGCCCATTCCACTATTTTGCTATCTTTATCGGATGAGATTCTTTGCGAAGTTGTGGATGAAGAAACGGCTAGTGGTGTGTGAAAGAAGTTAGAAAAGCTTTATATGACAAAGTCGCTGACTAATAAGTTGTTATGGAAACAACGTTTGTTTTCACTACGAATGAAAGAGGGTTCCGCATTAAAAGATCATCTTGATGCATTGAATGTTGGTTGTTTAGCTGCAAAACAGTTCCCAGATTAGGGTTAAGATAATCAATAAAGGTACCGGATATTCACTTGAAATCGTGGTATCACTTTCCAATAGAAACTATTCGACCCTATGCCTGGGTTACACGAATATCTCTATGGGATAAGACCAAGTGATGTTCTTGTTTTAGGCACAAACCAAGAACCAGATGCGTATTAGAGTGTTTAGGGTTTTGTGTTTAGAGTTGTATCTCAAACGTATCTCCATGCAGAATGATGTGACCTCTATTTATAATAGAGAATACTCAAACCCTAGCCCATGGTATTATGCATAATTAACGGCCCATTAATTATATCATAATAGTTTCCATAATTATAGGATCAGTGGTTATCAGTGGAAACATTATCATTAGCAGTGGTAATGTTAACACTAGCAGTGGTAACAACAACCCTTGCAGTGGTAACAACAACCCTTGCAGTGGTAACGTTAACACATCAGTGGAAACACACTAGCAGCTGAATCAACTAGCAGCAGATTCACAACATAACCACTAATAAGTCAGGGGATTCAGTGACCAAATAGGTGTATACTCCATACCTCCAAACCCATTACCAGGTGTGAATTGATCCCTCAAGTGCACTAAATTTTCCAACAATCCTCCCCAAATTTAGTTCACTACCTTTGCATGAAAATTCAAACACAAACCAAAACAAGTGCATAAATGAAAATATCCTGAGGATTGAATTTCCACATTAGTACATATACTTTCAAATATTCGAGAATCAGGGTGTTCTAAGAATTGAACCCTTCAACCCATTTGAATACCTGATGATAAATACACACAAGTTTTCAAACACTAAAATACTCCTGACACTATACAAGCCATGTGTCCATATCCAATTCATAAATGTTGTAAAAGCTAAAAGTCCAAAGCTTCCTGAAGCGGCAAAACTTCAACATTTACATAGGTGGTTCATCTTTAATTCATGCTCCTGCTTAGCACTTTTTCAAAGAAAATTAACCATTAAGAAGTGAAGACTTCATCCTCCTTCCAGCAGGTAACAAGCACAACCTTGGGATGTTTGTAATACATGTGCTTCAGTCCACTAAATGATCAGCTTTCCACATTGAACTCAGCTTCCAAGTTTCCTTAGAAGGGAGTTGGGTATCATTGCATTCAGTGACTAAGTTGAACTTAAACCCATCCCTTTAGCAGACTTCAAAACCAAGTCTTTAGCCAAACCCTTGGTCAAGTGATCAGCTAAGTTTTGCTGAGATTTAACAAACACTATAGATACCACCCCATTCATGATAAGCTCACGAATCATGCTATGCCTAACACCTAAGTGTCTAGACTTCCCATTGTACATCTGGCTATAAGCCTTTGCCAATGTAGCAGCACTATCACAACGGATAGAAATAGGTGCTATAGGTTTAGACCACAATGGAATCTCAAGAAGCAAGTTTTTCAACCATTCAGCTTCTTTGCCAGCAGCAGCTAAAGCCACAAATTCAGATTCCATGGTTGAACTGGTAATGCAAGTTTGTTTCTTGGATGCCCAAGAAATTGCACCTCCACCAAGTAGGAATACCCAGCCACTTGTAGACGAATTGTCTTCAGTGTTATTGATCCAACTTGCATCAGTATATCCTTCTAATACTGAAGGATAACCAGTATATGAGAGACTATAATCTATAGTTCTCTTCAAATACTTAAAGACCCTCTGAATTGCTTGCCAATGATGAGCACTAGGATTACTAGTATACCTGCTCAGTTTAGCCACAGCAAAAGCAATATCAGGTCTTGTACAAGTCATGGCATACATCAAGCAGCCAATCACCCTAGAATACTCAAGTTGAGATACAGCTTTGCCAGTATTAGGCATTAGCTTCTCACTAGTATCCATAGGAGTACTCACTGGAGTACAATCAAAGTAATTAAATTTCTTTAACACCTTCTCAATGTAATGAGACTGAGATATAGAAATTTTGTTACTTTCATGTTTAATCCTTATGCCAAGGATAACATCTGCCTCCCCCATATCCTTCATGGAGAACTTTGATGACAAAAATTCTTTTGTAAGATCAACTTGATTTTGGTCAGTGCCAAAGATCAACATGTCATCAACATATAGACAAATGATGACTCCTTTACCAGATTCATCAAATTTGCTATATACACATTTGTCAGCTTGATTAAGTAAATAACCACTAGACAAAACCACTTCATCAAACTTTTGATGCCATTGCTTAGGTGCCTGTTTTAGTCCATAAAGAGACTTAATCAGTTTACACACCTTGTTTTCATTGCCAGGCATGATGAAGCCCTGAGGTTGGTTCATGTAAACCTCCTCATCTAAATCACCATTCAAGAAAGCTGTCTTCACATCCATCTGATGAATAATCAGATTGTGAATTGATGCCAAAGCAATTAGCAATCTTATGGTACTTATACGTGCCACTGGAGCATAAGTATCAAAGTAGTCTATTCCTGACTTTTGTTTAAAGCCTTGAATAACTAATCTTGCCTTGAACTTTTCAACAGTTCCATCTACCTTCATTTTCTTTTTGAAAATCCATTTGCTACCTAAAGGTTTGCAACCAGGTGGTAGATCAGTCAACACATAAGTGTTATTGCCCATGATGGAGTCCATCTCATCATTAATTGCTTCTTTCCAGAAAGCAACATCCTGGGACTTCATTGCTTCTTCAAATGTTTTGGGATCATCCTCCACAATGAAGCAATAGGAGTATTGGTCAGAGACCTCACTCCTTGTACCTTCAATTAAGTATAATTGAAACTCAGGTCCAAATGACTTTGGAGTCCTCACCCTATTGCTCCTTCTGAGCTCAGGTTCAGGTTGTTGTTCCATAACCTCAGCAGGAACCTCATTAGCAGGAACCTCATCAGCAGGAACCTCTGAAACACCATTGTCATTGGTTCCATTTGGAATCCTTTGACTTGGTCTAGGGATAGATGAGAATCTGTTCTCATCAAATAGTGCATCCCTTGATTCAATTATTGAGTTAATTGAAACAGACTCATTAGGTTCTATAACATAAAACCTATATGCCTTGGAATGCTCAGCATATCCAACAAAGATGCATTCAATGCCTCTTTCACCCAAAGTTTTCTGCTTTGGATCAGGGAGTCTTATAACAGCCCTACAACCCCATATCCTAAGATAATTAAGGTTAGGTTTCTTTTTAGTCCAAAGTTCATAAGGGGTAACTTTGTTCCTTTTGTTGGGAACCCTATTTAATAAATAGCAAGCTGTTAACATAGCTTCACCCCAGAATCCTTGACTCAGCCCTGAATAGGACAACATGGAATTAACCATCTCCTTCAGCACCCTGTTTTTCCTTTCAGAAATACCATTTTGCTGAGGAGTATAAGGGGCTGTCGTTTCATGGATTATACCAACAGACTGAAAATACAGAGTATCCATGTACTCACCTCCCCTATCAGTCCTTAATCTTTTGATTAGAGACCCTTTTTGCAATTCAACTTCAGTTTTAAATACTTTAAATTTATCTAATGCTTCATCTTTAGAATGTAATAAATAAACATGACAAAACCTAGAAGCATCATCAATAAAAGTCACAAAGTATTTCTTATTCCCCAAAGAGGGAGTAGCATGTAAATCACAAAGATCACTGTGAATTAACTCCAAAACTTTAGTTTCACGTTTTACTCCTTGAAAAGGTTTCTTAGTTATCTTGTTCAACATACAAGTCTTACACTTCTCAGTGTTCACATCAAAGGCTGGAATTAACCCATTCTTAGACATATCTTGCATTCTTTTAAAATGTACATGGCCAAGTCTTGCATGCCATAGGTTTGAATCATAAAATTTAGATGTAGATATAAAAGCAGAATCAATATTATCATGAACAATATTAAGTCTGAACATTTGATTACATAAATAACCAAAACCAATAAACACACCATTTTTAGACAAAACAAACTTATCAGATTCAATAACCTGTTTATAACCACAATTATTTAAAACACTACTAGAAACCAAATTCTTTCTAATATCAGGAACATGTAAAACATTAAATAAAGAAACAATCTTTCCAGAACTAAACTTCAACTCAACACATCCTTTTCCATGCACCAGGGCAGTTGACTCGTTTCCCATGTGAAGAATAGAACCATCATTCATTGACTTGTAGGTCTTGAACCAGCTTCTATCTTTACACACATGAATTGTAGCTCCAGAGTCAACCCACCAAGCAACATCATCATCCTGCACAAAGTAAATATCAGATATATATGTAACATAATAAATCTTAAAAGACTTATTAAATACATTCTGACCTTTCAGAGAATTGGTGTTACCATTCCCTCCACTTGTGCCTGATCCATTGGATTTGTTTCCAACTTTACCACCCTTGCAATCTTTCCTGAAGTGTCCAGGTGTCCCACACTTCCAACAAGTCACCTTAGGTTTCTTGTTAAGATCAGATTTGGTGTTATCTTGATGCTTACGCTTGCCCTTGTTGTCATTGTACTTGGTGGAGTTGTTATGCTCCACCATATTGACAACTGATGGACCAGTAGCAGTGCTACTCTTTGGCTTGTCAATGTCTTGAGCTTTGAGTGAATCCTCAATGCGCAAGTGACTGCCCAACTCAACAAGAGTTAACTCCTCCTTCTTATGCTTAAGCATATGCTTGAATTCTTTCCAAGAAGGAGGAAGTTTATCGATGATACAAGAGACTGAAATAGCCTCATCCATGTTCATCTTGTGTTGTGTGAATCGACCAAGTATACCAAGAAGTTCATTGTATTGTTCCATGACAGGTCTAGAATCAACCATTTTGTAATTGTTAAAATTACTTACAAGGAACTTCTTACTTGATGCATCCTCAGCCATATACTTGGCTTCCAAGGAATCCCATAGTTCTTGTGAAGTTTCAACATTCTGATAAATATCAAATAAAGTATCAGACATACCATTGAGAATTAAACCTCTGCAAACATAATCATCATTCTCCCATTTGCTTCTTGCTCTCATCTGCTCCATAGTAGCAGCTTCTCCAAAATCTTTTGGAATCTCAGTAGTAAGAACATACACCACGTTCATACTGGTCAGCAAGAATTGCATCTTCTTCTGCCATCTTCTGAAATCCACACCTTCAAACTTTTCCAACTTGGAAAAGTTAGCAGCTATTTGTCTCATAGCAGCAGCCATTGATTATCACTAATAGTTTCTATTGATTGTTGGTTGTTTAGCTGCAAAACAGTTCCCAGATTAGGGTTAAGATAATCAATAAAGGTACCGGATATTCACTTGAAATCGTGGTATCACTTTCTAATAGAAACTATTCGACCCTATGCCTGGGTTACACGAATATCTCTATGGGATAAGACCAAGTGATGTTCTTGTTTTAGGTACAAACCAAGAACCAGATGCGTATTAGAGTGTTTAGGGTTTTGTGTTTAGAGTTGTATCTCAAACGTATCTCCATGCAGAATGATGTGACCTCTATTTATAATAGAGAATACTCAAACCCTAGCCCATGGTATTATGCATAATTAACGGCCCATTAATTATATCATAATAATTTCCATAATTATAGGATCAGTGGTTATCAGTGGAAACATTATCATTAGCAGTGGTAATGTTAACACTAGCAGTGGTAACAACAACCCTTGCAGTGGTAACAACAACCCTTGCAGTGGTAACGTTAACACATCAGTGGAAACACACTAGCAGCTGAATCAACTAGCAGCAGATTCACAACATAACCACTATTAAGTCAGGGGATTCAGTGACCAAATAGGTGTATACTCCATACCTCCAAACCCATTACCAGGTGTGAATTGATCCCTCAAGTGCACTAAATTTTCCAACATTGAACTCGATCTTGATGGATTTAAAAAATGTTGAAGTCAAGATCGATGATGAAGATGCGGCTCTTATTCTTCTAGTATCGTTGCCTCCCTCGTTTGAGAACTTTGTAAACTCCTTTGTTGTTGGTAAAGAAACCATCACATTAGAAGATGTTCGATCTGCCTTGCATTCCCGAGAGCTTCGTCATCAAGCATCAGAAACTTTGGAATCTCAACCAGTCGGTTTATTAACCACAAGTCGTGATAGGGGTCGATATCGATTTGAAAAGGGTAAAGATAAAGGTGGAGCATCATCAAGTTCTCGAGGTCCCAATCATCGAGATATTTGTAATTATTGCAAAGAAGAAGGCCATTGGAAGCACAATTGTCCTAAACTTAAGGAAAAAGGTCAGGTAGTGGTTGTTGCTAAAGACGACTTGAGTTCAGAATGTGATGTGCTCTAAATGGTTGGCGTTTTGGTATTCGAAATTTGAAAATCGTTTTGGTGTTTGAAGACTTGGTTATGATCAGGCCGATTAAAGTTTGTTCGATCGTTTGGAATTTGTCATATTGGAAATTCAGATCTTCATTTGTTGGGCTTTTGAAGTTGGTTGCCCGAATTTGATTGTCTTTGTTGAAGATCGTTCGAGCTGATTCGTTTTTTGTTTGGTTAACCGAGTTTGATTTGTCGGTTAACATTTGATACTTCGTTTTGAAGACATCGGCATTTGTTTTTGGATCGTTTTCGGATTCAATCGTTTGTTATGAATTTAGCTAGCACCTCTAGTGTTTGGAATTTTGACCTTGATTGAAACTTTGGCATCACTTAGGTCAGTGTTTTTGTATGTCGGTTTTGTAGTCGGTTGTTTAGCTATATATAGGATTGAATACATAACTTTGTACTGAGACGTCATAATTTTGCTAATAAAATTACCAGTTTCTGCTCCCAAACTTCTGAACTTCGTTATGCATCTGTTCTGAATTTTTGCTGCAACTCTGCTACTGCTCTTTTTTGCTTCTGATTATGTTCCCATGATCCTAAATCCTAACAACCACTAACATTCACCACCACAACCCACCGCCACATCATCAAAACCATTACGAAATCCATAAATAAATCATAGCATCACAAGGTCTGGAATCTATAATGTGATATGAACTTTGGATTCGATGGCATGTAATGTGATGGTTTCCTATCTAGTAGTTTGACGGAAGTGGTGGTGAGAGTTAAAGTCGTATGGTGGGAGTTCGGATGAAAGTGGTTACAATATTTTTGTTCTGAATTATAGAGGTGGTGACGGTGGGAAAGGCCAACAATAGTGGTGATTGTGCTGTAGCAGTAGTAGCAACTGTAGAGGTGCTGGTTATGTCGACTTGTGTTGTTTGAAGGGAAGATGAAAATTTATACTTGTAAAGATGTTTTTTTTTTTTTTTTAATTATTTTTTAAGCTTTTGAAAGTGTTGCCACATAGATAGTTACAGTCCACGTCAACAAATTATAACATGAGAAACTAGTAGAGTGATTCCCATAGAAGGGTTTTTTTTTTTTTTTTTTTTTTTTTTTTTTTTTTTTTTAATTATTATAATTTTTTAATGACTTGAATAAACAAAAAATTAGTAGAGTGACTCATACGAACACTTTTCAAAAGTAGATGGACTTAATTAACCTTTGTTCTTATGAACAAGAGGGGGAAAAAGTGTATAATAAATAAAAGGGGTGAGAAATGAAGAAAAGAAAAGAATTAAAGGACCTCTTATGTCATACTTCCAAATTTATTGACAGATGGATTAGAACTAAGCCCTTAAACAAGTTTCGGCATAATTGAAGGTCAAATAATTGGTCATGGGCTAAAACTGATAGTTCGTTATTGTTTGATTACTGAATCGTAATGGATTCATTAATTAATTAATTGCGAAAACCCCCAAAATGTGTCTGATTTTTTTTTTGCGTAGAAAGCGGGTAACAATACAGTGGATTCGGGTTTGGGTTTGGGTTCGGTTATTGATGATGATGATATTGAGGATAATAATGCTAAAGGTAAAAGTTACTTCTTTATTTTGGTGATTGATTTGTTAAAAGTGATTTATGTTTGTTTTGTTTGGGGTAATTGTATTGAATTTGTTTCTTAATATGAGATTATTTATTTATTTATTTTGGTGATTTATCTCAACTTAATCAGTTGACTTTACAAAAAAAGTCAAACTGCTTCCTTTAGGAAAAAAGTTTGGATACTAATACTATCATGTTTCAAATAAATAAATTTTTAGTACGGTTTCATAAGTAAAATGTAACTATCATAAACAAACAAGTTTTAAAAGCTACCCACATCTAAGATAACAGATATATAGAAAGTCATTGAGGTGAGTTCATTTTATTATCTAGCAGTATAGCTGATATCAATATACACGCTATATTCCATTCTTAACTACTTACTGAGTTTTATGCATATATGACATTTATATATCTTTAATATGTTGATGGCAATAATACATATCTGGTAATTGATTGTGTTTATGGAAATTTTTAAATAACTAATTACGTATTAAAATATTTAGGAAATGAATGCTTTATAACCACTACCATGGTAATGATTAAATAATGTTGGAATATATGAATAACTATAAACACATAAACATCAAAGAGTACGCAGCGGAATAGATCAAATACAAATAATAAATTAACCGAATATAAATGGATACGTACCTCTTTGTGATTTCTAGCAAGAACAAGAAATCAATTGAACAAGAACTATAAACCCTAATTGGGTTTAATGGTGGATCGACTAGGGTTAGTCGAATAGGGCAAATCACCTTGCTAGCAAAAGTATGCCAACACTTCGTTCTTGAACACACGTATTAGTAGCGTTTCAATAAGAAAAGCTAGGTTCTTAATTCACAAGCAATCCAAACATAATGTTTAGAAGATCGCGTAGGAACCCTATAAGGGTGTAGTTGATCAACTAAACAAGAATTGTTTGAGCTTAGAAATCTAGTAGGAACCCTATAAGGGTGTAGTTCGATTTCTAACTCAAGATGAGAAAGAGAAGGAGATTTGGTTTGCAAGTGAACCAAGGGATGAATGAATGAATGAGAGGATGTCTCATTATATAGCATTCAATAAACTTGGAGCAAAAGCTATCCCAAACCCTAAGGGGAAGTGGGGTGGCCGGCCATGGGCTACAAAAGCCCAACCCGAACCTTACTTTCACTCTTTTCCAAATCTAGTCCTTCATCTTTCGTCTAACGGTCGTTAGGTACCGTTAAATGCTCATTTCGTGAATTTAATAATTATTCGTCACTAAAACAATAATTATTAATTAATTGAAACTCATACGTAAAGTGTGCAATCCCGAAGTCTCGAGTTCGAGTCCGGTCATGATATATTAATTTATTATCCGTTAAAACTAACAGCTCCCACTCGGATATAGATTAATGTAACAATGACAATGGTTAGTCTAGCATAACACGCCAATGTCCCCAGAACGATCTCGAGTATGGTTTCCTGGAAAAAACCATCTTTGATGATTCATCATCATACTTATCCTTTTGATTCTAATACTATGTTAATATGGATATGGATCGAAGTCATTCCATAATTAACTAGTGTTTCTCGTTATTTATGATCAAGCAAGATTACCAATTCATCTGAACGCATTCCAGATAGACCTTGGGCATGGCCATGCAAACATCTTGTTAATCCTACGAGTGGCCAAACAGTATTAAACTTCAAAACAAATTTGAAGGAACCAAATCCCGTATTGACTACAAGCATAACCTATGAACTTCGCATCACCTCTGAAAATAATCCTTATAACTACCAGTTACGGATAGCGTTAGATTATCTCACAGAAAATGAGCTACATCCACAGTAGTTACCTGGTATCTCAAGTCTGAGGATAAATATTCATGATTTACTCTAATGACAACATCCATAAGTACAATCATGTAGTTGGGATTTTGTCCTATATCCAATTTTTCCAGTATTGAATATCATGTGAATTTGGCGTGTCTACGCACCAATATAATTTATATATTATACCAAATCTCACATTTGTCTTAGTTCAATAATACTCCCATATCATTAATTGACAACGGACAATTTAGAATAACATAACATAAGTTATTCATGGATTAAACATGCAAATATAGGATACAATATTTATGAATAGAAATAAACATAACACAATACTTCATTTCATTCGGATAATTATTGTTTACAATCCTTTATCCAAATACTAAATAGATCAATACATGAAAAATTCTTGTTAATGAATTTTGTCTCAAGTAATAACAATCATACTTGTTGACAATTATGCTCAAGTAATGATAATCATACTTGTTGACAAGGCATTATTCAACTAACTTTGATCTATCGGAATTTTGAGAATACTTATTTCAATAATGAAATTCTTGTATATGTGCATTCAAATAATTTGATATAACCACATAATACATCATAAAATGTGTATGACATCCTCAATATACAATTTATGATAATTAAACTTCCAAACCTTTAAAGTTTAAAGTATTCTTATTCTTTAACGTATAATGCAACTATGCTTTTCGCTAAGCATAACTAGTACACATGGCTATTAACAAGGATGAAATCCTTCCATGACTAGTATTGAGTGTCATCTCAATTTATATTAGCATCATTGTATGCAAACAACAATATGCTCTTTTCCGTAAACTTCAATGTGTAATGTTTTATTCCATCCAAACTTTCAAGTTTGTTGGCTATGACAATTTTACAAATTGTTCATTTTATAGAATCTAGAAATTTGTTCCAGGCTGAGGATGTGATTCTATATCCAAATATATTCCTTTAGAATATTTATTACACAACTTATCTAATATCTTTCAATTAGATATCAATGTTGTCAAATCATCTTTTATCAAAGCATGATATAACAACATGATGTACATGAAAAATTCTCGTGTCCAACTAAATTTCATTCATGTACTACATATCCATTTAAACTTTCTAAATGATATATCATGTTCTATTAGATTCATTTACCGCACATGTTTACATCAATAAACATATATTCAAGGTTGTATGTTTTACTTATTAAATCTTTCAAGTAAAGTTTCATTCCAAGTTATGACTTACCATTTAACTTATATAGAATGTTACTTCCTATATGTTATACAACATATATGATTTAAATAAGTAAACATAATACTCCCACTAGCTTTCAGAATTACTTAGGAGTTATCTTATTTTAAATTATAAATCAAATCATAGATTTAATATTTAAACATAAGATTTATCTCCTTGATGCATGCATCTATCCATACTTGGATTCTTGCATTTTGTATACTTTCAAAGATTAAATGAATTCATAAAACTCTTAATTACTTATCGTCCTCGCTTAAGTAATTATATAAGAAAGAGGTTTTATAATCCATTGTCAAATTTCATATTCATAAAAATGAGTATGACAATTACCATCTTTGTATTTTTAATGTGCTTAGGAAAGAGTATTCAATCATAGTTAATTACTTAAGTATGATTAATAATCTTGTCATAAGACATACATTAAAATATGTATACAGTTTTTGTCCATATGATTCTTTATGCAAAGATTTAAACCTCTAGGATTTTTTCTTCTCTTGCAGAAACTCATCTTCATTAAGATAAACCAAATTTTCAAAGTTGACTTATCTTTATAGACAGCATCTTAACATTCATAGTATGAGTAATTTACCATAATTAGTAAATGCGTCATTATGATTAACAGGCATACATTGATCCTGTAATTCATAATTCTCAGCATATTAATTAAATATCTGAGACATCCCTACGGATCTATGAATGAGAGTTTCATCATGTTGAGATTTAACCTTTACATTTCAAATCTCATCATGATTTTCACTAGTGTGGTTTTAGAAGATTATATATTTTGTAATTTTGATCTTTCAAGATCTAAACAAAACTCCCACTTGCCTTTTGTATTTTATAAATACTTTAGCAAGATGAGCAACACTAAATCGTTCTCATTTGGGATATTACAAAAATATTTTACAGTTCCTGACTCTTGTTTGTTAAAACTACTTATTAACAAAATCAGAACTTCATTTTAAGACTTTAATGTGATTCATCACATTCCATAATGTCTTATTTAATCTTCTAGGTTGGAGTCTTATTGAGTATATTCAATCCATACTCAATTTTCTAACCTTGATAACTTTTGGAAGAAAAGAAGTCATATTTATCTTTCAATCAAACAATATAACAAGAGTTTGATTATTCCTAACTGAACACACCACCAATTTGTGATGTTTCATTAGAATTAATATTGTGAGACAAACTAACAATATGTAAGATAAACTTATTCCCTTTGGCTTACCTATTTACCAACTAAGTCAACTTAATGGTACAATAAAATTTTCAAGCCAATTGCATGCTATATAACATAAGTACCTTTTGAACAAGTTACTTCATGTTCATGTCTTAAGAAGACATGAACTGTTATATTCCCACTTTACGTTGTACATCATTGATCAACTCAATGATTTCTTGTTTGAAACATAACAAGTTTAACGTATTACTTTATTATAAGTCTTGTAATAGTTAAAAGACTTCATGTTTATAAGAAGATATAAACATAAATAACTAAAGTATTTGTGAACACCATCACTTGGTTTCAATAGTAATTTCAAGTTAATTTACTACTTCATTTGCTTATGTCATTTTATGAATTATCCAATTTAAGAAACTGCAAACTCACATAATTCCATTACATCAGTTGATCTGCTAGTAATGAAATCATGTAGTTTACCTTCCTATTGCAATCTAGGCAGGTTACACCCTGACGTAAACTGTAAATTCAAGTGTTTCTTTTAATTTGAATATCATAAGACATAAAAGTAGTCTTATAATCATGACACATGTTCTACATAAGATAATCTTACACATTAAATGTATAAGTCCTATTAGAACATTGATCTCTTACCTTGCAATTAAGAGAATCCTATCATCATATTTCTATGTATTGTTCCTTTGCACACAATAAACAATTCTCCCACTTGTGCATTGAACAATATCATGTAGTATATAAACAACACAACATAAGTTTGTTTATGTGATTCAATATGATTTGTGTCATAAGTAGATGTAGGACTACTTTGTCTTATCAGGAAACACATATGGCTATCCTAAGAACATGAGTGTCTACAATTTTGAAAGTAATTATCTTGAAGATAATTTGGGCTACTACACAGAAATTAAATCTTGTAGCTCCCACTGAATTAGAGAACATAACAATAACTCTATATTCAGTAAACAACACAAAGCTCCCACTGGATTTGACAACATTGTACGTGTTTCAGAACCAGTGAAAACAATTTGCTTGTTTTTACTTTCCTACACATTTAGAAAAACCCATACGTAATAATTACTCAGGTTCTAAAATGTGTATTCTACTATGTTTATGATGGATTATCCATCAATGATATTAACTTGAAGAATTTGAGCATGCAGCTTCTTCCTTAATAGGCCTACCATCCCCATAATGGTATGTAGCACCTTTAAAGCACAACAACTAGATAAAATACTAGCTTTGCCTTTTACCAATTTTGCGGTAATTTGTCCAGCTTCTAATAACTCATATTTTCCATTTAACCAAATGCCTTGTTTGTTATAAAAGAATTCATTCACCAAATTAGAGTAATGAAATTTCTATGGAAAATAAGATGTGCTATATCCTTAAATATTAAGGATTGCTATGAGTTATATATTAGAATGTAGACAATTCTAATGTTCCTATCATACCTTTCTCAATCATGAAAAGGAATAGGATTGAGTCTTATTCTTTTCGCATGAAAAATAGACTTAGGATTGAGTCTTATTCTTACGTTCCTATCATACCTTTCTCAATCATGAAAAGGAATAGGATTGAGTCGTATTCTTCTCTCATGGAAAATAGACTCTTTCATTTCGGTAAATTTTTCTCAATCAAACATTATGTTTGAAAGCAGAATTATATCAATTTACCAATTTAAGACCAAACCACGTTTACGGCTTTAATGTTGCATTAATACGTTAAAAAGAATTACAAAATTCAATTTTAGTATTTTCGATAATTAAATTTTCAAGAAAATTAAATACCCATGGTTCATAATCAAATAACCATTTAATTTTCACTGAAAAACTAGGATCCAAATTGACATAAGTTCATCACATCAGTTGATCTGCTAGTGATGACGTTATTCAATAAGGTACGAGACGAACCTCAATTGCCAATATTCAATTGCAATTCCTAGAATCGATGGGATTTACATTAATTGCCAACCGCAGTTGCAATGTAAGCATGTTTTATCCCCATCTTCTTATGCCTTGAGTGATCAGTTCCCACTATCAACTCAATTAAGTTAACCAATTTAAGAAACAACAACCTTACATAATGACACCACATCAGTTGATCTGCTAGTGATGAAATCATGTAATTTGCCCTTCCATTGTAATCTAGTCAGGTTACGCCCTGGCGTAGATCCAATTTTAGGTGTTTCCGTTTCATTGGATGGCATATAACTTAAATTTAAGGGTAGTAAATTTGATGTGTGTAATCAAATATATGTACAAAGATGTCATGCATTCATCTTGTAGCATATGTTTCATGTAAAAAAACTTTTACTCATTTAGTTTCTTTACGAGCTTAAATCTCCAAACTTTTGATTGAAGCGTTGAGAAACTTACAACTTTGCCTTAAGTGCTTCGTAGTTATCATGGATGTTAGGTAAAGACTAAAATATGACTCACAGGCGAGCGGTAAGCCAGAATGGAGGCTCACTAAGGCCGCAATTTAATGCGTAGCCATCCTTATACCCACTTTAATAGTTTGTCATAATTAGTTCCACCTTTCAACCATTTAATACAGTCGCGATCAATCAACCAAAAGTCCAAGATTTATTAAGTAAGCTCAAACAAGATTTCACCATTATTAAGTCCGTTTAATATTTTATTTATTGAAATTACCCTTTGTTACTATCATGTTAAAAACATATAAAACAAAAGTAATAAAATAAAATAAACAAACAACAACAATAATGGTCATGCAAATTAAAATCAATATTAAAACACACTATTGATTTAATACACGATTAATAGGGTCTTCCCTAATATTATAATTAATCAAATTTTAGTAATCTTTATACATAATATTTACTAAACAATTTATCAATTATAAAAGAATCGCATAATAAGCATGAAATCTTAAAACCAAATCATCATAATCCAAGACAACACATGCATGGTTTGTCAAGGATGCCCATATTGCACATATTATAACAAATAATCATGTCAATCAAGGAACGCAACTAAACGGCATATAACCAATATCCATTTATATACACATAAATTACATGCAACCTAGGGTTTCTACAAGTTTTTATCACATAATTCATCAAACCCTAATTTCTTTTAAATAAAAAATTCGACATTTATAAAAAATAAATAAATTTAGGGTTTATGAAAAATATAAAAACATAAGAACACCAAGCATGTGATTAATCAAACGATTCAATTTTTATGTGTTTCGGTAATTCATTATAATGTATTAACAGCTCTTGATGCCACTGTTGGAATATATGAATAACTATAAACACATAAACATCAAAGAGTACGCAGCGGAATAGATCAAATACAAATAATAAATTAACCGAATATAAATGGATACGTACCTCTTTGTGATTTCTAGCAAGAACAAGAAATCAATTGAACAAGAACTATAAACCCTAATTGGGTTTAATGGTGGATCGACTAGGGTTAGTCGAATAGGGCAAATCACCTTGCTAGCAAAAGTATGCCAACACTTCGTTCTTGAACACACGTATTAGTAGTGTTTCAATAAGAAAAGCTAGGTTCTTAATTCACAAGCAATCCAAACATAATGTTTAGAAGATCGCGTAGGAACCCTATAAGGGTGTAGTTGATCAACTAAACAAGAATTGTTTGAGCTTAGAAATCTAGTAGGAACCCTATAAGGGTGTAGTTCGATTTCTAACTCAAGATGAGAAAGAGAAGGAGATTTGGTTTGCAAGTGAACCAAGGGATGAATGAATGAATGAGAGGATGTCTCATTATATAGCATTCAATAAACTTGGAGCAAAAGCTATCCCAAACCCTAAGGGGAAGTGGGGTGGCCGGCCATGGGCTACAAAAGCCCAACCCGAACCTTACTTTCACTCTTTCCAAATCTAGTCCTTCATCTTTCGTCTAACGGTCGTTAGGTACCGTTAAATGCTCATTTCGTGAATTTAATAATTATTCGTCACTAAAACAATAATTATTAATTAATTGAAACTCATACGTAAAATGTGCAATCCCGAAGTCTCGAGTTCGAGTCCGGTCATGATATATTAATTTATTATCCGTTAAAACTAACAAATAAAACCAAGCCTAGTCAAAAAGCATTCTTATGGTCTTTTTTCTATGTTTTTTGCACAAAAAGAATCTTTTTTGTGACCCCATCTGATTCCAAAGTTTTTCCACACAAAAAGATCACGTTCACATTCACCATTAATCCTTCGTAGCAACATCAGCTTAATATAAAATAATGGGTATATTTCGTTGTAATGTAATCAGTTTAGCCTCCAATAATGAACGAAGTGAACAATCTGTGACAATATTAATACAAAAATGAGTCTTTGACTCTTTTATGTCCCCGTCCCATTACAAAGTTTTGATAACACTACCTTAATTATTAGTATAACCTCTTTAGGCTTATTCATTTCATCCAAGTTTCTTTGTGATCAGCTTAATATTCTACTTTTTTCAGTCGTTATAACTTAATGGCATCCACTTCAAGTTCATCCATTCAAAAGAGCTTCAAGTATGATGTCTTCTTAAGCTTTAGAGGCGAAGACACTCGAAAAAACTTTGTTGATCATCTTTATTTTGCTCTTACACAAAAAGGTATTGAAACATACAAGGATGACGAGAATATTAAGCAAGGGAAAATGATAAGTGATGAGCTTATTAAGGCCATTGAAGACTCAAAATTTTACATTATATCGTCCTTTTTGAGGCATATATCGTCCCAAATTGGTCAAACTTTAGGGACGATACATGCACACGGGCCAAACTTTAGGGACGATACATGCACACGGGCCAAAATTTAGGGACGATCCTTGCAGTTTTGAAATATGTGGGACGAAACATGCAAATTGGTCAAACTCTAGGGATGATTTTTGCAATTTGAAGAAAAGAAGAGTTAAAGGACCTCTTATGTCATACTTCCAAATTTATTAACAACAGATGGATTGGAACTAAGCCCTTAAACAAGTTTCAACCTTTGATAGGCATAATTGAAGGTGAAATAATTGGTCATGGGCTAAAACTGATTGTTTGTTCTTGTTTGATTACTGAATCGTAATGGATTCATTAATTAATTTCGAAAACCCCCAAAATGTGTGTGATTTTTTTTGGTAGAAAGCGGGTAACAGTACAGTGGATTCGGGTTTCGGTTTGGGTTCGGTTAATAATGCTCAAGGTAAAAGTTACTTCTTTATTTTGGTGATTGATTTGTTAAAAGTGATTTATGTTTGTTTTGTTTGGGGTATTATTATTATTATTATTATTATTATTATTATTATTATTATTATTATTATTATTATTATTATTATTATCATTATTTTTAATTATCATCATCATTTTTTACCGTTGGGCTATCCGGCTATATACTAGTTAGTGCTTTTATCAACATAATTTTTTTAATTGATTGTAGGAATATGCTCAAGTAAAACGAGGGTTTGTGTCCTAATTATACCTTTTATTGTGTGATAAACTACCCAACCAAATGGTTGTGAGTTCAAGTCCAGCATAACACATATAAGATAGAATTGTTGTATATATTTTGAGATAGATAGTTGTCGTTAAAAAAAATACCCCTCACGAATGTCTTGATATTTGAAAACTTTTAAAATACTAATATGAGGTTTAACTTTGAATATCACTTATTAATTCAAAGGAATAAGATAGTTAAAGGCAGAGAAAAAAATAATTTATTTTTTAATTTTATTTTTAACTCTCAAAATGTAGTTAACTCTAAAGTTTAATTCAGATTATAGTGTAAGAGATAAAAAAAAGATAATCTATTTTTTAATTTTATTTTTAAGCTTTTGAAAGTGTTGCCACATAGATAGTTACAGTCCACGTCAACAGATTATAACATGAGAAACTAGTAGAGTGATTCCCATAATTTTTTTTTTTTTTTTTTTTTTTAATGACTTAACAAAAAATTAGTAGAGTGACTCATATGAACACTTTTCAAAAGTAGATTGACTAAATTAACCCTTGTTCTTATAAACAAGAGGGGGGAAAGTGTATAATAAATAAAAGGGGTGAGAAATGAAGAAAAGAAAAGAGTTAAAGGACATCATTGAAGGTCAAATAATTGAACTAAGCCCTTAAACAAGTTTCAACCTTTGATAGGCATAATTGAAGGTCAAATAATTGGTCAAATAATTGACAGTGGATTCGGGTTTGGGTTCGGTTATTGATGATGATGATATAGTGGATTTTTCGTCACCGGAGGATAATTATGCTAAAGGTAAAAGTTACTTCTTTATTTTGGTGATTGATTTGTTAAAAGTGATTGATGTTTGTTTTGTTTGGGGTAATTGTATTGAATTTGTTTCTTAGTATGAGATTATTTATTTATTTATTTATTTTGGTGATTTATCTCAACTTAATCAGTTGACTTTATATAAAAAAGTCAAACTGCATCCTTAATGAAAAAAGTTTTAAAAGCTACCCACATCTAAGATAACAGATATATAGAAAGTCATTGAGGTGAGTTCATCTTATTATCTACTAGTATATTTATAGCTGATATCAATATACACGCTATATTCCATTCTTAACTTCTTAGTGAAAGTTTTTTTTATGCATATATGACATTTATATATTAATATGTTGATGGCAATATTACATATCTGGTAATTGATTGTGTTTATGGAAATTTTTAAATAACTAATTACGTATTAAAATATTTAGGAAAGGAATGCTTTATAACCACTACCATGGTAATGATTAAATAAAACCAAGCCTAGTCAAAAAGCATTATTATGGGTCTTTTTTCTATGTTTGTTTACACAAAAAGAGTCTTTTTTGTGACCCATCTCATTCCAAAGTTTTTCCACACAAAAAGATCATGTTCACATTGACCATTCATCCTTCGTAGCAACATCCTTAATATAAAATAATTATGGGTATATTTCGTGGTAATGTAATCAGCTTAGCCTCAAAAAATGAACAAATTGATCAATCTGTGAGACTATTGTACAAAGTTCTGATAACACTACCTTAATTATTAGTATAACCTCTTTAGGCTTATTCATTTCATCCAAGTTTCTTTGTGATCAGCTTAATATTTTACTTTTTTCAGTTACAACTTTAATGGCATCCACTTCAAGTTCAATGATTCAAAAGAGCTTCAAGTATGATGTCTTCTTGAGCTTTAGAGGGGAAGACACTCGAAAGAACTTTGTTGATCATCTGTATCATGCTCTTACACAAAGAGGTATTGAAACATACAAGGATGATGAGGATATTAAGCAAGGGAAAATGATAAGTGATGAGCTTATTAAGGCCATTGAAGACTCAAAGTTTTACATTATTGTTTTCTCCAAGAACTACGCTTCTTCATCTTGGTGCTTGGAAGAGCTTGTTAAGATTATGGAATGCCGGAAAGGTTTTGGGCATACCGCGTATCCCGTGTTCTATGATGTGGAGCCCACTGAAGTTCGCAAACAAACTGGGGCAGTTGGAGTTGCATTTGAAAGACATATAGAGGAAAAATCTGCTGGGAAATGGAGGGAGGCTTTGAAAGAAGCATCTGATTTGGCTGGCTGGGAGTTGAAAAGCATTGCTAATGGGTAAGTAAATTTCTTCATCATATCTTTGCAATATTCTTTGATTTTACTTCTTTTGATCTACGATTGAATGATTCTGGTGGGTTCCAATGTAGTTGTAGTTTTAGGGTTGTTGTTATTAGCTCTTTGCTACTTTTATTTATATATACATAATTAATGGCTTTCAAAAAAACATGTTTCATCTCAAACGGGTCAAATGGGTAAATAACTATTTATATCCTAACATGGTGTATTTTTAATGCATATAACCTTAAAGCAGTTTTTTAGTCGCAAACTTAAGACTTTTTCTGTTGTGACATATAATCTTAAAAGCAGTTTTTAATGCATTGAAACGAGTATGTTATAAGTTAGATGTTGAAGGGAAGTGTTTGCAGGTAGACCCACCTGTTTTGACCCAGAAAAAATGTACCTTATGCTCAGCCTATCTTTTATTTATCTAGTATCTAACTGATAGCTGATTATATGCCATTACTTTATATACAATTGTATGTGTTATTATCTGAAATTGATTGTTCAAGTAGGATTTTTAACAAGCTTATTGAATCTTATTTTACATACAGACATGAAGCTAAATTTATCCAGAAGATTGTTGAAGAGATATCACTAGAGTTGCGTTTCATTAACTCGGATGTTGATGGAAAATTAATAGGCATGGAGACCCGAGTCAACGATGCTGTTTCATCTTTAGAAACCAGTGTTGGTGATGTTCGCATGCTAGGGATATGGGGGATGGGAGGTGCGGGGAAGACAACCTTGGCCAGAGCTGTTTTTGATCGTATATCCATTCAGTTTGAGGGTCAAAGCTTTGTAGAAAATGTTAGGGAAATTTCAAAAACCTCTGTGTTGGGTTTGAAGGAGTTGCAGAAGCAAGTACTTTCAGATGTTCTAAATGATAATAACATTAGAGTAAGTAGTGTTTATGACGGGAAAAATTTGATGAAAAAGTTCTTGCACAGTAGAAAGGTTCTAGTTGTTCTAGATGATGTGGATCACATACAACAACTTGAGGCGTTAGCTGTTCGTAATTGGTTCAAGCCGGGAAGTACAATTATCATAACAACCAGAGATGAGCAAGTGCTGCGTGCACACGGAGTGAACTCGATTCATGGTGTCAATTTGTTATCGAATGATGAAGCAATTTTCATGTTCCGTTGGTATGCATTTGGGAGAGAGATTGAAATTGAAGGTTACAAAGAGCTATCGATGCAAGTTGTACGTTATGCGTCTGGTCTTCCATTGACTATAAAAGTTTTGGGTTCATTTCTATGTGGTAAAGATAAAATTGTATGGAAAGATGCCATAGAAAGACTAAAAACAATTCCTTTGGAGGAAACTTTGAAAAAATTGGAAATAAGCTATGATAGTCTTGAGGAGGATTATAAAGAAATATTTCTGGATGTTGCATGCTTACTCAGAGGTTGGAAGGAAGACAAAGCAATCCGAGTGCTTGAAAGCCGTGGATTCCATGCTAAAATTGGTTTAAGAGTTCTTGAACAGAAATCGCTTGTAACTATTGATGAAAGGTTGGGGATGCATGATCATTTAGAAGAAATGGGTAGGAATATTGTTCGTCGGTCACACCACGATGAACCTCAAAGACATAGCCGATTGTGGGTTAATGAGGAAATTGAGTGCATGTTGACTAATGACATGGTAAGTATCAAGTTAGTTTGATTTAATAAAACTGAGAGTTAACTACATTTTTTGTCCATGTGGTTTGCTGGATATTTTATTTTTGGTCCAGTAATTTGAAAATTTTCGAGTTTGGTCTAAAATGAAACACCTATTGCGGGTTTGGTCCAAATTTTCTAACTCTAATAGTTTACACATACTAGTAACACCTATTGCGGGTATAAAGTCAGATATGTTCATTAATTCGAATTGAATTATCCTTCAATTCGCTTTATATCATCTTCATTCACTCTCAATTTGATGATGTTTTCTGTGATTTTGGACATTTTGAAATTTAGGGTTCTGACAAAAATTAAGGGGTTTTATTTTTTCGATTTCAGGGTACCCAAGCAACAAAATGTCTATACTTCGACTCAGATGATTTCAGTGCTGAAATTGCAATAAAAGGCTTAGCAAAAATGAAGGATCTTAGATTTATTCACATACATCTCGTAGAGGATTATTATTCTAATAGCAATATTTTTCAATTTGATAAAGTTAGCGAATACCTTCCAAGTTCCTTACGATTCATCAGATGGAATGGATTTCCTTTTTCGAGTTTACCGAATAAATTTCAAGGAAAATATCTTGTTGAACTTGACATACGTCGGAGCAAGATTGTTCAACTTTGGGAAGATGGAGAAGGAAAGGTAGAATAATGGTTAATTTGTTGTTTTTCATGATTCATTATGATCCTATATATCTATTGGTTTGTCATTGCTTAAATATTAATTATTTTTTGTACTTATGTTAGGTTCTTCATAAGCTCAAGTTCCTCAATATTAGTTATTCAGAGTTGAGGACCTTTGACCTTAGGTTGGCTCCAAATCTTGAGCAGTTGACTATTTACTATTGTCGTGATTTCATAGAGCTTCATATACCTGCTGATCATCATTTAAAGCTCGAATATCTCAACCTCTCTTGTTCAAAGTTGACAAACCTTCATCTCGGAAATACTCAAAATCTTAAGAAGCTAAAACTCAGTTATTCAAAGTTGAAGACCCTTCACCTCGGGAGTACTCCGAATCTTGAGATGCTAATACTCAAAGGCTGTAATGATTTGGTAGAGCTTAAAATGCATGCTGAAAGTCTAAAGCTCGAAGAGCTCAACCTCAGTCATTCAAAGTTGAGGACCCTTGACCTTGGGCTGACTCCAAACCTCAAAAGGTTAAATCTTGAAAATTGTTATGATTTGGTAGAGATTAATGCTCCGGTTGGATATCTGAAAAAGCTTGCCCTCTTAGACTTAAGTTGTTGTGGGAGGTTTAAGTCTTTTGTGTTTAACAAGTGGTCTCGACCAGCTGAGGCTGGTTCTTTATCTGAGTTACATCTGATTGCAGAACCCACAGATGTATGCCTACTGCACCTCGACAATAGTTTTCCAAAGTTTCGGTTTGAATGTTATTATAAAGAAGATCCAAATTCATCGTTTGAGAATCTTGAAAGGCTTATTTCGATGGGTCTATGTGCTTGTACAAACCTTGAGAATTTTTCAAGAAGTATTTGTAGTTTACGAGGTTTAAGAAAGCTTACACTTGATGGCAGTATTCCAGAGGTACCCCGTGACCTTGACCAGGAATGTCTAGAGGAGCTATTTTTTTCATCTACAAATATCAGAAATCTTCCAGATAGCATTTGTTTGTTGATGCATCTGAAAGCAATCAAACTTAAATCTTGTTGGCATCTTGCGAAATTACCAGAGGATCTTGGACGATTACAGCGTTTAGAGGAGCTAGACCTAACAGAGTGTATAGTTTTACGAGATATTCCAAACAGCATCTGTCAGATGAAAAGTCTGAAATATTTCCATCTCCCCTACTGTTTTCTAGTTGAAAAGTTGCCTGAGGAATTTGGAAGTTTAATACAGTTAGAAGAGTTAAATATAGTAGGTACGGGCATAAGTCATCTTCCACAGAGCATTTTTCAGTTGAAACGTCTGCGTATCAATGGCTTTACATGGCAGCTTCGGTCGTATGGTTTTAGAACAGTATTCCCAACATCAACATACGTATCTTTCGCCTACACCTCTTACCATTCTTCAGCCAATCATTTAGAGAAGACAGTTTGACTTTGCATGGCATCTTCAATCGTATATGTGTTACTCGTATGACTTGGGCTTTTTTAAATTCTTTCAGTCAGGAGGCCGCTGACTGGGATGCAATCATCACACAAAGGTGATTAATTTCCGAACAGAATACTTTTTACTCATATTACTGATTCTTCCTCGACTACTTTAACCAGAATACTGTTTATTCATTTGTGAACCGATTCATCTTATTTGAACTTAAAGAGGTGGTTTTGTCTTGTTTGAACTTCCATTTTAATTTACCTTTCGGAAAACTTTTCAAATACCTTCATGTAAGAACAATAATTTGGTACTGCAGGTCGGGTACTTTATAAGGTCAAAGTATTCATTAATAGTTTTACTTGATAATCATCTGCGTATCAAATACCTTAAGACTAAAAGGTTTTTTCTTGGCTTAATCAATCCTTGCCATTACTCAGGCCTTTAAATCAAAGTACAAGGAGGCGGGACTGATGATTCAAGTCTCAAATACAAGCTATATACAGTTAAATCAAGGTATAGTTATTAACTTTAGAAGTGTATTTGAGTAAAGCTAACTACTTATAATAAGCAGTTCAAATTTTTAAAGTTAGATAAGCTAACTCATGGAGTTCAGATAACACAGTTGACTTCTTCAGAAAGTCAACTGTGTTCATGATGAAAATGATTGGATTTTACATGATGTTAGAGATAATCATGTTATAATCATATTCATTAAAGTTTTTTAAGTGATTTAATATCATGTACAAGTTTTGTTTTAAATAAAAATCTTCTACATTGGGACAAAATGGTGAACCATTAAAACATTTGACTTTTCAGTCAAACTATTGACTTTGGTCAAATTCAATGAGCTTTTTATTTATTTATTTATTTATTAATCCAAGCCAGTCACAAAACAATTATGTATTGATAGAAGCTACTTAAAATGTTCCAGGTATGAGACGTTATCATCATAGAATGATTTGGGAAAATCCATTTTAGGACAGAGTTTGAAGCTGGGAACTCGAGATGAACGTGAACTTATCAAATAAAACGACATTACTGTGGAATGTCTAAATCAGTTTGGTCTCAAAGGCATGGATATGGGTGCCGGGCTTTGTTTAATATAATGAATTTGTGATATTTCATCTATTTAAATGTGCACGCCCTCATTTCTGTTTTTGCTCTATATCTTAGCAGTTTGCTGTTGATTTGTCAAGTTTTGTTTTCTTGTTTTCTGTAAATTTTGAAAGTTAATTTGTTTAGCCATTTCCTTGTTTTATTGGCACTTTGCTGTTGATTTGTCAGGTTTTGTTTTTGTTTTTTATGTTTTGGTATCTCCTAGCTAGTTTTAATAAATTAATTTCTTTTTTTCTTTTTTTTTTGGTGCAAAAGGTGAATGTATTATATCAACTTCCAACAAATTTACAACATAAGAATAGAGACAAGATTGGACAACACCCAATCTTGGATACAAAATCTGTAGCTATACTAAACTTTCACATACATTTCCACACTAACAACAGATATCGAATACCACTAATTTCAAATATATCTGATCATACTAATTTTGAACCAGTCACATTCACCATTGTTGCACCTACCATCTAGCTACATTTCCCCATCTCCAATCTACTACACCACTCATCCTGCCACCACCGTAGCATAGCAGAATTGGAGTGAGGCTTCACTAGGCACCCATAACCCATCCATGGGGGGGGGGGGGGGGGGGGGGGGGGGTCTCTTCCAAACAGCCTACATTTCCTTCTCAAATGGAAGGCTTCAACTGTTTTGGAAACACGCACCCTCCACGATGACCACCATTACCTCCTTTAGTGGTGTATTGGGTGGACCAAGAAGGTTCATCTTTCACACCTCTCTATTCCACCCATCATACACCACCCACCCAAGCTACTTACCCTTCACAGTGACCATTTCTTTATTATGGTACATCTACTATGAATTAGACCTCCTTTCCTCAACATAAGCTTTCCTATTCCCTCCCAAGGTCAAATAGAAGAAGCTTATGCATATTGGAAAGGTACAGTCACACCATTGAGACTCCAAGTACAAGAAATGGCCCACTGTAGTAGCCTGTATAAATATCTTGTGCTTAGGATAAGACTTATCCCAAACACTCCTTAAAGAACCGCACTATACCAAGAAACTAATCCAATGCCACAACTGAGAAATGCATACCATACTTGAGAAATCAGTACACCTTCATCATTCTAAATCCCACCATTTTGTGAAATAATGTTGAGATGTATATCCCAAATCCTCTGAATCTTGCATGTTGCCTTTGACATTTTTACCTTTAAGCTCATAAGTCTCAACTTCACAGTTTCACATATCAAATTGTACACTTCATCCTCACTTCTTTTTTCCTCACTGAATAGTCTCTTGTTTCTTTCTTGCCACACATAATACACACTTGCTGCCAAGCATAACCTTCTCACAATACTATCAATATTCTTACCATTGTAGCATCAGCAAATTTCATAACAATATCATTCCATACTAGCTTGTGACAGTCCATTTGTAGTCTCTGCATTATCTTGACCCAAATCTTCTGTGAATAATTGCATGAAAGAATAGATGTTGATGAGAGTCCATATCCTTATAACATAGAGGACAAACCATTACATCATAAGAACCCCAACTTTTGATTTTATCCTGAGTATTAAGCCTGTTTTGAATTGCTAACCATAGTATGAAAGAATGCTTTGGAATAAATCTATTTCTTTGTTGTTAAAGAAAACGACATTACTTCTTTCGGTGTAGTACCACGTGAAACTTGCCTTCATGTTTAGCGGTAATTTGGCAGGGTGTATCAATGTTTGTTACAGATGGGCTATATTGAAGAAAAGCTTATTCAAAAGTTGGACTACTTTTTTTGAAGAGATTTGATCTTTAAGTAGGATATTTGTGTTAATTCCATATAAATGACTTTTTAAGAAAGTCAAGGTCTGTTCTTCGTGAAAATGGTGGGAGTTTGATTTAATGTTTGAGATGATCATGTTTTTTAAATGCATAAATAAAGGTATTGAAAATAGTGGGTCGATCTTATCAAACTCAAAGCCATTTGACTTTTTGAGTCAAAGGATTGACTTTCATCTATATTAGTTAGGTTGTATTAATGAACATATCTGAGAGTTATTAATGATATTGAACATGTAGCTTAAAATTTTTTTACCTATCATCTCAATTTTGTTGGAAAATTGGGCTTCTTATAGTCTGTTTATGGACTCGGATCTTATCTGGGTCAAAACCGGGTCAACAACATCACTAGTACTAAATTTTAATATCTACAGTACGTTTTTACAGTTCCATTATGTAACAGCTCAAACATACCTAAATCACTAAACGAACAATAAACACAAGAAAATTCCTTCAAGTTTTAGTAAAAACAGCCATACCTGAATCAGTTAATTGACGACACGCGCGGAGTTTGAGATTAGGACACATGGATGTGATACGGATCATATCCTTATCATTAATGCTAGTGACGGATCATACGAGTGAGGTTTTGGTGGGTTTTAGTCGGAAGTGAATTTGTAATTTGTTTGTGTGTGTGAAGAAGGCGATGGGTAAAAAACGGGTGAAAATGATGACCCGGTTAAAAAGTGGATACTTTGTTTTATGTTTTGTTTCTTCACATTTTGGCCACAAGGTTTTAAATAAAAGGTCACTTTGGCTACTAGGCTTATTATATATGACCCTCCAGATGCAATTTTGAACCTTATCGTGTGTTGTGAACTCCCTGGATAGGATCGTAAGCCTTTCGTGAACAACCATCTGGATAAGCTTTTAACCTTTAGTGATCTCTTTTGTTAAATGATCTGGGTTCACACACACCATTTACAGTCGTTTCTTTCAGAAGTTTTTACCTCCGATCAAGCAAGCAAAACCTGTTTAAATGAAACCAGTTATTTAACAAACAAATATAATATGAATAGTTGGGGTTAGTTTGTATCGAAGTTTCATTTTTATTTATTAAAAAACGATCATATGAAACAATATTCTTGACACCGAAAAATTAAACTTCAGGAAGAAACCAATAATTACGTTATAAACAAGAAAGTACTAGTTTCATCCGCCTGATTTCATTGTTCTTTTCAATGACAGATTTACAACATATAATCAACTCATAAGCAATTATATGGTCCCTTGTATTTTTTTGTTCATAGAACTAATGTAGAGAATTTTGTATAATCGTTTTGTCTCTATCAAATACTGATCCTAGCTTCTTTTCTCTTTGATAATTTCAAACAAATACACAATGTTCACATTAACCGTGTAAGAACCATTGTTTTAGTAGAAACTTCATCTCAAAAAAATTTCGTTGCTATCATTTCGATCATATAAATTTTCCCCAACAAACACCTTTTTGAGTAGGATCATACAAGCATACCTTTGATGGCATCTTCTTCAACTTCATCCATTCAAAAGAGCTATAAGTATGATGTTTTTTTGAGTTTTAGGGGTGAAGACACCCGTAACAACTTCGTTGGCCATCTTTATCAAGCTCTTAAGCAACAAGGCATTGAAACTTACAAGGATGATAAGAAAATCGAGAAAGGGAAAACTATTGGCAGCCAGCTCATCAAATCCATTGAAGACTCAAGATTCTACATTATCGTTTTTTCCAAGAACTATGCATCTTCATCTTGGTGCCTAGATGAGCTTGTCAAGATTATGGAATGTAAGAAGACGACGGAGCAGAATGTTTATCCTGTCTTTTTTTATGTGGAGCCCACTGAAGTCCGAAAACAAAGTGGGGCAGTTAAAGAAGCCTTTGCTAAACACGAAAAGGAAGAGGCTGTTGAGACATCAATAGAGGCTATGAAACAAGCATCAAATCTGGCTGGGTGGGAGTTGAAGGCCACAGCTAACGGGTAATTCAATTTTCTTCATCATGTATGTGTAATATTTTGTCCAATCTACATTTATATACATGTTAATCCTTTTATGTTATAATTCCAAATTGTTTATGTAATGCTTTCAGCAAGATAATAATATAATCTTTAATGATACAGGGATGAATCTAAACTGATCCAAATAATTGTTGATGTTATTTTCAAAAAGAAATATTCCACTCTTTCGAATGCTGATGGAAAGTTAGTGGGTATGGAGACCCGAATCAGTGATGTACTTTCATATTTAGATATTGGCACCGAAGATGTTCGCATGATCGGAATCAAGGGGATGGGAGGTGGTGGGAAGACAACTTTAGCCAGAGCTGTTTAAGATCAAATTTCCCTTAATTTTGAAGGAATAAGCTTTAATGAAAATGTTCGTGAAGTTTCAAAACCTTCTTTGTGCGGTTTAAAGAAGCTTCAAAAACGGATACTAAAAGATGTGTTAAATAAACAAGACATTACTTTTAGTAGTGTTCATGATGGGAAAAACATGTTGAAAGACATGATGAGTCGTAGAAAGACACTTGTTGTTTTAGATGATGTGGATTGCATAGAACAGCTTGAGGCATTAGCAGGCGAGCTTAACTGTTTTAAATCAGGAAGCAGAATTATCATTACCACAAGAGATGAGCAACTGCTGTTAGCCCATGGGGTGAACGAATTCGTTCATGACGTCAATCTGTTATCGCCCATGGAAGCGATTTGCCTCTTCAATAGGTATGCATTTAAAAGAGAGATTCCTACTCGAGAGTACGAAGAGCTATCAGGACAAGTTGTACAATATGCTCATGGTCTTCCCTTAACGATCAAAGTTTTGGGTTCGTTTCTTTGTGGTCAAAGTGAACCTTACTGGGTAGATGCTATAGAAAGACTAAAAAAAATTCCATTAAAGGCAACTATGGAAAGATTGGAATTAAGCTTTGATGGTCTAGAGGATGATTACAAAGAAATATTCTTAGATGTTGCATGCATACTTGTGACAACCGGCAGTTTAGGGAGCTATTTTAAAAACCCGCATTACAATTTAAGTTCGTTTATAATTTTTATTTGAAATTTTCATTTCACAACGAACTTGTAAGACCTATTTTATGGATATTTTTAATTAATGACGTTATGGAATTCGTGAATTATGTTCATAATTCATTTTTGATTATACGTTCGGTGATGTATATTTGAATTCTCACTTGGTACTACGTTGACTTTGGCACTAGGATTACCTAACGACAGTTTTGTGATTCGTCTTACGAGTCCGGCTATATTTTTAATTATTTACGAGATGTTCTCGAGAGATATTGAAATTTTGAAATGAGTTCGGGTCCGGGCCACATGTTTTTACGATTTCCCGCGTTACCCGCTCCACCGTAATAATAATAATATTATTATTATTATTATTATTATTATTATTATTATTATTATTATTATTATTATTATTATTATTATTATTATTATTATTATTATTAATAACTTTTATAAATAAAAAATAAAAAAAATAAAATAATAAAAGATAAAGGGGTGTGTGTTGGTCCGGTTTTTACACACACACAAACACTCACTTATTTTCATTCTCTCTCTCTCAAACTCATCTTCATCCCTCATCCTAAACCCTAGCCGCCGACCACACAAATCCGGCCACCACCGCCGTGTTACCGACCCCCCAACAAAACAAACACCACCATTCTATCCCTCTCTTCGCCCTCTTTCATTTGATATATGATACTCACCCTAGAACCATCGTTAACACCATCAATCTTGTAATAATCCATTCGAATATTTATAACTTTTCTAGATCCGTGCGTTTGGAGGTCTAAGAAGGTGAGAAGGAGCCATTTTTGGGTTTTGGGAGCCACGATTTGGCTTTTATCCGTGGCTACACGGATTATTTTGTCGAGAATCGAACTAATCTTTAATGGGAAATGATGTTTTAGTGATAAAAAGTTAGTTTGGTATCCGGGTTTTCATGGTTTTGGTCGTGGTTGACTCAGAACCGAGAGCAAGGCTCTCGGCTTATTTTTGGTTCGAGCCCGGTGTGGTTTTGGATTCCTTGGTGATTATTGTTTAGTGGTTTGTCGAGGGTGTTATGTACCTCGATCCGAGCTAGCCGAGACCGTGTGGTCTCGGGGTTTCCTTGATGCTCGTATGCCACGCCGAGACCATATTGGGGTTCTCGTTGAGTGTGGTTCGAGCCTTGAGCTCGAGTTGTTGTGGTTCGACCCTTGTGGGTCGCGGCTTAGCCGCGTATTTATTTTTGATGCCGACAACCATCTGGGTCGAATAGGCCTATGGTTACCTTATTTGGCTCTTGTGAACTATGTGATGCTCATGTGTTGGTTTGAGTCCTAGTGACTCGCGGTTTGGAGCCGAGACTCAATTGAGTCGAGGGCTCGGGTCGGCTTGGTAAACCGACCCACACATTAACTTGGTTGATGTTATATTCTTGAACATATTGTGAACTTAATTGTTACCTTGTTGTAGTATTTCATTTTCGGCCGAATACTTTTGGTTGAGTCGAGACCATTGTGGTCTTGACATTGGATATTGTATTGGTAATTGAGGAGTTGTTGACGAGAGTTATTGGGGACCGATTGTGAGACGGTCGTTAGATTGACGGAGATAGGTTAGTCGGGTGCCGTAGTCGGACCCTATTGTTGTAGCCCGTGGTTTGAGATTGTGATGGACGGAGATTTGTTATTTTATGACTTTTGCTCATTATTGGACTTGGACAATGAGCCGAGAGTCATGACTCGGACATATGACCATTTCGTATAACTCAATAACTATTAAAACTAAAACGAAAATAATAAAACTCGTAATAATCATTATTGATAATATGAACGTTTATATGAAAGTATATACGTGAATAACGTATATATAACTATATAAACGCGTATATTAATAATAATAATAATCACGAGTCGTATTATAAATAATACGATTAGATATATATTAGGCTACGAAAGTGGCGTAATATTATTGAACGTATTATTATTATAAAAATTGTGTTATAAACGGGAAACTCCCGACAATTATGAAACGTTTAATAAAATGTCGTTTTGGATATATAACGGATAAACTTATTGAGTTAGGCGAAATTGTTGTCACTCGGGTCCAGGTAAGTTACTATTTGTGATGTTCGTGTTGTCACGGATATATGACGACTAATATAGACGTTTTCTATAATTCAATAACCACTTAACCGTAAGGTTGAGCCGGGTTATTTGGCTATATGAAACGAACATATTAGTGGGCATCGTATCCTACGACGCCCATAGGTTGTAGTATATGTAAAGTGTAATAGATTGCGAGTGTATATATCGGGAAATCTGGCCAATTTGACGATATATATGAGGAATTTATTAAACTATGATATATACTATATAGTAATTATGTGCTATGTGCTTTAGGTTGGGTGTAATCTTGGAACGGTATGTTACGTAAATAAATATGAGGATTATCAAATCGACGGATTTGGTAAACTTTGGCGATTTATTTAAATGATATATTGGGCTAATATTAGATCTATAGTTTATTTATCTTTCTATATGTGATCTCTCTTTGGTTTGTTTTGAGTCGACCCACCACCCGTATGGATACCAAACGTAAATACACCAAACTAATACGAAATGGATTTTCGGAAATAAAACGGATTCTCGTCCGGGTTTGGGAATATTATATATTGAGGAAATGATTTCTGAAAGAGTTAATGTTGTTAGGTCGTGCCAAGTCCGTAGTTGCCGTTTCGTGAGTTATCATACATCTTATTTCTACCTACCTCGTCTTGCTATTTTCTGGACTTGAGGTGAGTCATAGCCCCACTTTTTACTCTTGAACTATGTTTTCAACGATTGGGGTGAGAAACGTGCAAATCATTTTACGTGGACTATTATCGCTTTTATATTATTTCTAAACTTGCTATGCGTATGGACTAGGATCTATTGTCAGCTTTAGTCACACCTTTTGTGTGTACTATTCAAGGTTGGCTTATTTGGTTATTTGGATTGTCAGCTTTAGTCACATATTTGTTGTGTGTACTATTCAAGGTTGGCTTATTGGATTGTCAGCTTTAGTCACATAGTTTCGTGTGTACTATTCAAGGTTGACTTATTTAGATACTATAGTGTGCACCTATAGGTTATTAATACTTCGGAGGTTATCCGAGTATTTATTGGTATTGCGGGGGTTACCCGAATATCTATGTTATTGCGGAAGGGTATCCGTGTGTTATGTTGAGGGCGGAGGGTATCCGCAGGCTTTTAGCGAATCCTTAGTCTAGCTAGCAAGCGTTTTGCGTATATGTCCACTATATTATTAGTTGAATTTAAACCTATGATCTCACCAGCGAAAGCTGACTTTTAGCACGTTTTTTCAGGTAATTAAGTGTTGAGGTGCATGCTTGGATTGGAAGGCTCGGCTAAGGCTCACGGTTTATGGATCTATTTTTCTAAACTCTGATAATTAAATTGGACCTATTGTTATTTATTTTGGGCCTGACTCTGAATGATGTTGGGATAAATGTAAACCTTAAAACCCCGTTTTGGTTGTGTTTTTACTATGTTTACTTTATCTCGTTCTATATTGTCTTGTGTTGGATACCAATCCCCGTAGCACCCCGAAAGCTTGTTGAGTCTTCCGCTGTATCAAATTTTGGGGGTGTTACAATACTAAAAGGTTGGCGCAAAGAAGATGCAATTAGAGTGCTTGAAAGCCGTGGATTTCATGCTGAAGTTGGTCTAAGAGTTCTTGAGCAGAAATCTCTTATAACTTATAATGAATATGGGAAATTGGGGATGCATGACCATTTAGAAGAAATGGGTAGGAATATCGTTCGCCGTTTGCACCCTGATGAACCTAACAAACATAGCAGATTGTGGATTGGTAAGGAAATTGATGATATATTGACTAATGACCTGGTAAGAATCAAGTTATGATTGTATTTCGTTTTTGGTTCAATAGTTTAAAAAGTTTTGAGTTTGGTCTAAAATGAAATATTCATTATTGGTTCGGTCCAAAATTTCTAACTCAGTTAGTTTAATTATGTTTGACCGTTTAATAAAAGGATATTATTGTCTTTTTGGGTGTTATATTAGACAAAATAAGTTACTGTCAGTATCCTCAAATTCACTTTCTCCCTCTAATAATCTTTAAAAAATTCATTAATTCGAATTGAATTATCATTCATTTCGCTTTATATCATCTTCATTCACTCTCAATTTGATCATGTTTTTCTGCGCGTTTTGAAATTTAGGGTTCCGAAAAAATTAAGGTTTTTCATTAATTGGAATTTAACATGGTCATTATTTTTTCGATTTCAGGCTACCCAAGCAACAAAATGTCTATACTTCCGGTCACGGGGTTTCAGTGTTGAAATTGCAATAACAGGTCTAGCAAAAATGAAGGATCTTAGATTTCTTGACGTAGATCTCGCAAAGGATATTTTTAAATTGAGTAAATTACATGGTTGGTCCCTGTGGTTTATACAAAGTAACAAGTTTCGTCCCTCTCTTTTAAAAGTTGCATGGTTAGTCCCTAAGTGCGTAAACAAATAACACCACAGGTCCCTTGGTTTAACTGGTGTTAACTAGGTTAGTTAAAATTTACAAGTTAGCCCCCTTTGGTTAAATAGCGCTGCATCGTTAATCCTTTGGTTAAATAGCGCTGCATCGTTAATCCTTTGGCTAAATAGCGCTGCATCATTAATCCTTTTAACGTTTTCGCCCGTTTTTGTCCGTTTTTTTTTACGTTTTCGCCTGTTTTTGTCCCTTTTTTTTTGTTTTCGCCCGTTTTTGTCCGTTTTTTTTTACGTTTTCGCCTGTTTTTAACCGTTTTTTTTTACGTTTTCGCCCGTTTTTGTCCGTTTTTTTTTGTTTTCGCCCCGTTTTTGTCCGTTTTTTTTTTGTTTTCGCCCGTTTTTGTCCGTTTTTTTTTTACGTTTTCACACTTTTTTGTCCGTTTTTTTTTGTTTTCGCCCGTTTTTGTCCGTTTTTTTTACGTTTTCACACTTTTTTGTCCGTTTTTTTTGTTTTCGCCCGCTTTTGTCCTTTTTTTTGTTTTCGCCCGTTTTTGTCCGTTTTTTTTACGTTTTCGCCCGTTTTTGACCCTTTTTTTTACGTTTTCGCCCGTTTTTGTCATTTTTTTTTGTTTTCGCCCGTTTTTGTCCGTTTTTTTTTACGTTTTCACACTTTTTTGTCCGCTTTTTTTTGTTTTCGCCCATTTTTGTCTGTTTTTTTTACGTTTTCACACTTTTTTGTCTGTTTTTTTTTGTTTTCGCCCGCTTTTGTCCGTTTTTTTTTTGTTTTCGCCCGTTTTTGTCCGTTTTTTTTACGTTTTCGCCTGTTTTTGACCGTTTTTTTTTTACGTTTTCGCCCGTTTTTGTCCCTTTTTTTTTGTTTTCGCCCGTTTTTGTCCGTTTTTTTATGTTTTCGCCCGTTTTTGTCCCTTTTTTTTACGTTTTCGCCCGTTTTTGACCGTTTTTTTTTACGTTTTCGACCGTTTTTGGGGTAAAAAAAAGTTTCTAAAATATATTTTAGAAAAAATATTTTAGAAAAAATATTTTTTTTTACCCAATTTTTTTTCGAAAAATATATTTTAGAAACTTTTTTTTACCCAATTTTTTTTTTCGAAAAATATATTTTAGAAACTTTTTTTTACGCCAAACTTTTTTTCCAAAAATATATTTTAGAAACTTTTTTTTACCCAAATTTTTTTTTCGAAAAATATATTTTAGAAACCTTTTTTTACCCAATTTTTTATTCGAAAATATTTTTTTCGATGATTATTTAAAAAAAATTCAAAATTATATTTAGACAAAAGACGGACGAAAACGTAAAAAAAAACGGACAAAAACGTGTGAAAACGTAAAAAAAAACGGACAAAAGCGGGCGAAAACAAAAAAAAACGGACAAAAACGGGCGAAAACAAAAAAAAAACGGACAAAAACAAAAAAAAACCGGACAAAAACGGGCGAAAACGTAAAAAAAAAACGGTCGAAAACGGGCGAAAACAAAAAAAAATGACAAAAACGGGCGAAAACAAAAAAAAACGGACAAAAAAATGTGAAAACGTAAAAAAAACGGACAAAAACGGGCGAAAACAAAAAAAACGGACAAAAACGGGCGAAAACATAAAAAAACGGACAAAAACGGGCGAAAACAAAAAAAAAACCGACAAAAACGGGCGAAAACGTAAAAAAAGGGACAAAAACTGGCGAAAACGTAAAAAAACGGTCAAAAACGGGCGAAAACAAAAAAAAACGGACAAAAAAGTTTGAAAACGTAAAAAAAACGGACAAAAATGGGCGAAAACAAAAAAAAACGGACAAAAGCGGGCGAAAACAAAAAAAACGGACAAAAAAGTGTGGAAACGTAAAAAAAGGGACAAAAACGGGCGAAAACAAAAAAAAACGGACAAAAACGGGCGAAAACATAAAAAAACGGACAAAAACGGGCGAAAACAAAAAAAAACGGACAAAAACGGGCGAAAACGTAAAAAAAAACGGTCAAAAACGGGCGAAAACGTAAAAAAAGGGACAAAAACGGGCGAAAACGTAAAAAAAAACGGACAAAAACGGGCGAAAACAAAAAAAACGAACAAAACCGGGCGAAAACGTAAAAAAAACGGACAAAAACGGGCGAAAACGTTAAAAGGATTAACGATGCAGCGTTATTTAACCAAAGGATTAACGATGCAGCGCTATTTAACCAAAGGATTAACGATGCAGCGCTATTTAACCAAAGGGGGCTAACTTGTAAATTTTAACTAACCTTAGTTAACACCAGTTAAACCAAGGGACCAGTGGTGTTATTTGTTTACGCACTTAGGGACTAACCATGCAACTTTTAAAAGAGAGGGACGAAACTTGTTACTTTGTATAAACCACAGGGACCAACCATGTAATTTACTCTTTTAAATTTGTTCAACTTTGGGAATTTGATAAAGTTAGTGAATACCTTCCAAGTTCCTTACAATTTATGAGATGGTATGGGTTTCCTTTTTTGAGTTTACCAAATACATTTCAAGGAAAAAATCTTGTTCAACTTTACATAAGTCGCAGCAATATTGTTCAACTTTGGGACGATGGAGAAGAAAAGGTATTTGTCAGACCAACGTAGAATAATAGTTGTTTTGTTGTTTTTCATTATTCATTATGAACCTATATATCTATTGGTCTGTCATTACTCAAATATTATTTATTTATTTATTTTTTTTTAGGTTCTAAATAACCTCAGGTTCCTCATAATCGAGTTTTCAAAGTTGAGGACCTTTGACCTTAGGTTGGCTCCAAATCTTGAGCAGTTGACTATTGACTATTGTGATGATTTCGAAGAGCTTCATATACCTGCTGATCAGCATTCAAAGCTGAATATCTCACCCTCACTGCTTCAAAGCTGACAAACCTTCACCTCAGGAATACTCCAAATCTAAAGAACCTAACACTCCAAGGCTGTAGTGATTTGGTAGAACTTCAAATGCCTGCTGAAAGTTTAAAGCTCGAACATCTTGATCTCAGCCTCTTAAAGTTGACAAACCTTCACCTTGGGAATACTCCAAATCTAAAGATGCTAGCACTCGAAGGCTGTCATAATTTCGCAGAGCTTCATATACCTGCTGATCATCATCCAAAGCTCAAATATCTTCACATCAGTAATTCAAAGTTGACAAACCTTCACCTCGGGAATACTCCAAATCTTAAAACACTAGTACTCCAAGGCTGTAGCGATTTGGTAGAATTTCAAATGCCTGCTAAAAGTTTAAAGTTGATACGGAATAAGAAGTTACTGAAGGATCTTGGCCGACTGCAATGTTTAGAGAAGCTAATTATAAGGTTCTGTGAATTTTCTGGAGGTTTTCTAAAGAGCATCTTTGAACTTAAACGCCTAAAATATTTTCATTTGCTCGATTATACACTTGATGATTTGCCTGAGGAACTTGGACATTTAAAATGTTTAGAAGAGTTAGATATAACAGGTACATACATAAGTCATCTTCCACAGAGCATTTTCCAATTGAAAGGTCTGCGTATTATTGGGTTTCAAAGAACTCTCGAGTTATGTGGCTTAACACCTGTGAAACAAACCTCTGATATTGGTGATTATGAAATGTTCTGCTACACTGTTGTTTAATCCTCTGTAAACAACTATTTCAACATGTACTTCTATGTTTACCTGAAAATCTGTCTTACGTTAATTTAAGTTTTGAAATTGATATGATGTTAATTAATTTTCCTAGCATTCGATACTTATTTTAGTATCGATCATAACAGCTGAACCATTTCCTGCATGTTTGATTTCCAATCAGCACTTCTTTTAACCAAAAGGAACTCGAAGCTTATTCCCCGAGCCCAACACTTTGTTCTGGCGCAATCAGTTTTGCCATCTCTGAAGGATTTCACCAAATGTTGGGAGCATATCTGTGTTTATTTGGGGACATCGATACTCTCACCATCACTGTTGTGTCATCCTTATAGATTAAGCTCTAGTGTGGTGTGAAGATACTTTGTTGGTCATCAATGTATGATATATGTTAGGGATAATTACCAAAATAGATCGTTGACTTTTTGACTAGTCACTTTTTAGACTTTGAAATTTCACTTTCCAAAATTAGATCAGGGCAACTAAAAAATTGGGCAACCTTCATATATGTGCGACATGTGTCCTTAAAAGATTCTAGATTCTGTACTATACATTCCAAAATATTCTAGATTCTGTACTATATTAATAAAATATTTGACACGTGTCGCACATATATGAAGGTTGCTCAGTCGCCAAGTTGCCCTGATCCGCCGGAGGAAAGTGATTTAAAAACATCTATTCAAGGAATGTGCTTTGGGTGACTGATCTATTTTGGTAATTTTCCCTATATGTTATTAGGTACATTCACGAACAATGATTATTTTTCTTTTTATCATTCAGAATTAACGTTACAAAGTTTATTCATGGAGTTCAGTTTACACAGCCGAGTTGTTCAGAAAGTCAATTTGTGCTTTTAATGAAAGGTTTATAAGTGAGAATCATGAAAGGTTTATAAGTGATGTCAGATCATTAAGAAAGTTTTCATTTAAAGAAGCAAGTGAACATGTTTCAGAATGTTTTGACAGAGTTTGAAGATTTGTTCTAAAGAAAACAAAGTTTGGAACTAAAAAAGGGGATATCACATGTTTCTTATTGTTCTATAAGACTATAAGTTATAGGAATGTAATATTTGGTAAATCCAAACAAGGTGAAACCCTTGCCGCATACATGATCTTAATCTTGTCGATCACTCTTGAGGTGCTATTATACTTGTAATACTGACTCACATTTCTTTTGTAGTATTGTTGCCGTGTGCACTGAGATGAAATGATCAAATTATATGATTTAACTATTGACTTTTTAATACTACGTATGAATTAATAAGTTAAGTTAGCTTAGGAACTTCAGCAAACGGAGTTGACCTTTTGAGAAAGTCAAACTGCTTTTTTGATGAAAATAGTGGTATTTTATACCTGGTTGACTATTATCATATCAAAATTAAATTCATTACTCTATATATAATAGAGCATCAAATTGGTGCCTTCTCATTCTTGGCCCGCATTTGCTTGCCTCAATTTTACGTTACTATTTGGCAGCCCAACTAGCTTTTTTTCGGATCTGCTATTTAGCCCACGCTGCTGATGCTAAGGCCTAATATGGATTATTACAATATATGTTTATAGATTGCGTATTTAATTATAGAACTACAAATTTGCATGCATAATTAATTTCTATGATGTCACTTGGGAAACACGTATTTGCATGAAGTTTTTCCACATTATTGGCATGCTTATAGTGTATCAAAATACAATTACAGTAGTAAAATGCATTCAGCTTCTAACTTAGATATGAATTATTCAAAATTTATGTTGTACGCTATCAGGTGATCATTTACTAAGGCAACCTTTGATCTAATGTATATTCAATTATGGTCGTTAAAACATAAAACCATGTCCATCAGTCCATGTGTACCGATTAGGAAAAATTGTTGAATAAAGTCTAAAGATTTTAGCTAAACGTAGTAATGTACTAAAACATCTTAACTTATATATATATAGCCATCTAGCTATATATAATAGAGCGTCAATTATGTTATTTTTTATGACACCAAATTTGCGTCATCCAGCCCGGTTTCATTGTATTAGCCCAACCCATCCAAAACACATAGAACTAATGAGAGTACCTTGAAATCTTTTGCAACAACGCTACAACTGTATGAATAAAAACACGAACACAAGATCAATACGCATAAAAAACGAATACTCACTGCTCCGCCGCAACGCGGCGGCTCGCAACCTTCCTCGTATATATAATAGATCGTCGAGGATGACGTCAAATTTGCGTCACATTGGTGGCCAGTGTTTGGGAGCCCATTCCAGCCCATTTTGCATTAGCAACGCAGTCCGCCAACATCAATACCTAATCTTTTGACAACCAAAACATCTTTAGCCCAAACTAAGAGAGCCTGACCCATAAAAAAATATTGGGTTTAATTTGCCACTCAGGTTATGAAATATGAGAAAAGTGCTAACGGTAAAAAAAAATACGCTACTAAAACCCGACACACGTACAAAAACAATGCCGAAATAAGTTAAACAGCTAAAACCCGATACATATACACACGATTAATCATCGCCCCACCGCAACGCGGCGGTTTGCAACCATTCTTGTTAAGTATTATTATGTGATTTTTTATTATCATAAAGAGGTTTTTCTTTATATATTTATGTTCTAATTTTGATGAAATTGTTAAGCATACAAAGAGTTAACTTTTTGAGTCAGATTATTGACTTCCACCAACTTCACTGAGTTTTTCATTGAATTGTACTGAAGAACATATATAAAGGTAGTTACTAGTGTCAACTGAAGCTAATCAAACTCTTTTCAGTAGTTTTATTACATAATGATTTTGGAAAATCTATGTTCAAGGTTGTTATTGAACTGTCTCAATAAAAACGACACTGCCGTTTTTTTTCATGCGGCACCAAACAAAAAAGGCTCAAGTATTTCATTATGGATATAAGTTATGCTAGACAGTTCATATTTTATGTACTATTGCCTTCATGTTTGTCGACAAATTGTTGAATATAGGATATGGAAAGTAATTTGTCTTGGTCGAGCATGTCATTAATCTTTCACCCTTTCTGACTTGAGTGTGACCTCATGTTCTCTTTACCAAACATAGAAAATGAACACTCTTATAGGGTATTCAATTGAATTAAGACCCTGTCGGTCAAGACATGCTAGTTGTGTTTGTTGGAATTATAATATCATGACAAGCATATAAAATAAACCAAACAAATCAAGTGAGCATAGCGGAAGCAATTACCAGATCATATAATATGTAATTAATTAATCAAATATAAAAATAAACATACATTTGTGATTCTAGCCCGAACAAGAATCAAATGCAATCTTCAAATCAAGAACCCTAATTAGGGTTTATGTGGATTATAAGAATTACCCCTTACCTCTTTTGTAATTCAATCCAAGAATCAAACAATAGTGTGTTTGAATCACGTTCTTGTACACACGTACTAATTCAAGTAAAAGATTATGCAAGTAAATCAAACACAAAACTATTTAGCTTTAAGAAAATCGAATCCCTTAAGGGATTGTTTGATGGATCTATTATGGGACAAGAGAAGGAGAGAAAACACCAACGCTCTGTTCTCAAGTCTAAATTTTAAAGAATGGAAGGGGATGGAATGGGAAGGGCAAAGTAAGGAATGGCACTGTGAAGAAAGTGGTTATTTTTATTTGTGTTCTTGAGTTTTTATTTTTAAATGGAAAGGAAGGGATACGAAGTTACCCAAATTACCAATATACCCTAAAAACATAATTTACTCATCACATTTGTTTTATGCAGCCAATATTTTACTCCGTAACTACCTCTTCACTTTGGTACAAGCGGCAACCAGTTAGCTATTCACATTTGTTTTATGTGAACATTTTTGAGTATTTTTGCATATATGAGTAGTTTATTTTTTGAAAAAAGGGTGTAAGCTATGAATATTTGCAACAGACCACAAATACGAGTAATTTATTGACACATGTGACAACCAGTTAGCAAATATGAGTAGTTTATTATTTGAAAAAAATGGATGTAAGTTATGAATATTTGCAACAGACCAGAAATACGAGTAGTTTAACAAGTCAATTCGTGAGTAATGGGGATATATTTGTAATTTTACACAAGCCCATCATGTTAATAACATGCTTCCCTTCCTAATCCCCCCAAAATTGGAAGGAACAGATATACACAAAAAATCTCATACCTCCCCTCCCTTCCACCTTCCCATCCCCTCCTCTTTCTTCTAAAAAAAACTTAAGAACACCCATATTTTTGATTTCCCTTCCCATCCCCTTCCATTCCTTTAAAAAAAACTCGAGAACAGAGCGCAAGAATTGTGTGTCCAAGTTGTATGGAACAATGAATCTTGGGTTTGTATTTATAGGTGAGTAAACTTGGAGCTCAAGGCAAAGAGGAGGTGCCCTCTTCCCTTGCCGATCGGCCTAGACATCCCTAAGGGGATTCTAAAACCTTCTTGCCTTCCAATTTAATCATAAATAAAACTTTCCTTAGTCATTCTCCATTAAATACTAACGGTCGTTACAAGTTTTGTGTTTATTAATAATAATATATAACATTTATAAATAATTATTCTTTTACTCTTCATAAGTATTGTGTGCAATCCCGTGATCTCGAGTTCGATCCTAACACACAACTATTATTATAATGTCTATAAAACCAACAGCTCCAACTTAGACATATCATAATAGTGTGATCACATCGGTTAGCGTCTTGCAACACGCCGATGCCTCTAGTACAACTCGAGTAAGGCTCCAGGAAAACCTTTTAATGATTTCTCATTATTATTATCCCTTTGTTACTAATACCATGTTAATAAGGATATGGATCTAGGTCATCCTTTATTTAACCATTTTGTTTCTCGTTGTTAGTGATTGACAAGATTACCAAATCTTCTGAACCTTTCAGGAAAGACCTTGGGCGTGGCCACGCAAACACCTTGACAACCCTACGAGGGCCCCAGCAGTATTAAACTTCAAAAAATTAATTTGAAGGAACAAATTATATATTGACTACAAGCAAAACACACAAACTTTGTAACACTTCCGAAAACAACCCTTATGACTACCAGTTATGTATAGCGTTAAGTTGTTCCACAAAAATGTAATACATTTATGACTGTTATCTTGTATCTCAAGTCTAAGGATAACTTCTTATGATTTACTTAATGACAAGATCCATAAAGTAACATCATATAGTCGGGATAAGTCCTATATTCAGTATCATCGAATATCATCTGAAATGGCATGACTACGCATCAATATACTTTAAGTATATTATACCAACCTTCATATTTGTCTTAATTTAATAATATTCTCATATTATTAACTGACAACGGACAATTTAGAATAACTTTTATTCATGGATTTAAACATGCAAAAATAGGACAACAATAATTAGCAATAGAAATAAACATACCAACATACTTTATTACATTAAATAATAATTGTTTACAATATCCTTTATCCAAATATTAATCACAGTTATGCATGAAACTACTAGCTAATTTAAGCCCAATTCGATTGGCTAATTCATTAAGCTTTTCTTTCGCCAAAGCCTTAGTGAATGGATCAGCTAAGTTATCATCTGTGTGAACTTTCAGCAGATTTATTTCACCTTCGTTAACCTTTTCACGAACAAAGTGATACTTACGTAGAAAATGTCTGGTGCCTCTCATGACTCTAGGTTCATTGGCAAATATGACTGCAGCAGAATTGTCACAATACATATTAATAGGTAATTCAATTGAAGGCATAACACCAAGCCCTGAAATGAATTTCCTAATCCAAACAGCCTCCATAGCAGCTTCTGAAGCAGCAATGTATTCAGCTTCTGTCGCAGACATCACAATTGTACTTTGCTTCTTGCTCTTCCAGTCTACTGCTCCTCCATTGATAACAAAGACATAACCCGTCTGAGACTTCGAATCATCTTTATTACTTTGAAAGGACGCATCACAGAAACCTGTAACACCAAGTTCTGCAGCTGGTTCTCCACCATATACCAAAAACATATCTTTTGTATTTCTTAAATTCTTAAGAATATACTTAACAACAATCCAATGTTTTTCACCTGGATTCTGTTGAAATTGACTGGTGATATTTTGAGCAAACGCCACATATGGCCTTGTGCATTTTACCGCATACATAATACATCCTACAGCCGAAGCATAAGGAACTTTACTCATGCGAGCCACCTCAGCAGGTGTTGAAGCACAAAACTCATCACATAAGCAATGTTTCACTTCCATCGGCAAATATCCTTTCTTGGAATTTTGCATATTGAACCTTTTCAATATTTTGTCAATGTAAGCACTTTGACTTAATCCAATTAACCGCCTTGATCTATCTCTATAGATTTTGATTCCCAGAATGTATGCAGCTTCTCCTAAATCTTTCATAGAAAAGCACTTTCCAAGATATGCCTTAACTTTTTGCAAACTTGGAATGTCTTTTCCCATGATCAATATGTCATCAACATATAAAATTAGGAAAATTACATTATCACTCCCACTAGCTTTGTCATACACACATGGCTCATCAAGATTTTGAGTAAATCCAAGATTTTTGATCTCAGCATCAAATCTCTTATTCCATTGTCGTGATGCTTGCTTCAACCATAAATGGATCTTTGAAGTTTGCATACACGATTTCGAAACTTTGGATTTTCAAACCCTTCTGGTTGTGCCATATAGATGTCTTCATCTAGATGACCATTTAAGAAAGCGGTTTTCACATCCATTTGCCATATCTCATAGTCATAGTACGCTGCTATAGCTATGAGAATCCTTATAGCTCTTATGTCTGCTACAGGAGAAAACGTCTCGTCGTAATCGATTCCAAAAGTTTGAGTAAAACCTTTAGCAACCAGACGAGCCTTATAAGTGTGTGCATTTCCATCCATGTCAGTCTTAATCTTGTAGAGCCACTTACTCCCAACTACCTTGGCACCAGGAGGAAGGTCTACTTATGTCCAGTCTTCATTATCATGCATGGATTGTATTTCCCCATTCATAGAAGCTTTCCATTTTTCCTTTTCAGGACTATTAATGGCAGCTCTATAACTAGTAGGTTCATTAAGATCCCCTAGTAAATTTTCCTCAACCTCTACATTAAGACATAGACGGTCAGGAGCTTTCACAGGTCTAGAAGATCTGCGAATGGGAACTACTTCAACTTCCAGTGGAGGACCCAGACTTTCAGGTTCCACAAGGAAGTGTGCTAGTGTTTTCCGAAGGTAATGCATTATCTTGATCATATTCTAGATCATATACTCTCCCACTGAATTCTTGAGATACAAGATCATTTTCAAGAAAGTCACCATACCTAGCAACAAACACTTTGTTCTCAGGTGGGTAGTAAAAATAGTAACCCATTGTCTCCTTTGGGTATCCTACAAAAATGCACTTTACAGATCTTTGTTGGAGTTTATCTTGTGAGTTACGTTTAACATACGCCTCATGATGAGGCGAAAAATGATCCGTTTTTAGGGGGTCATTTAAGCCCGAATCCGACTTTATTTTATCAAATATTGCCCTAAATCGTTCCTTTTGTGATTTTAGGTACTTGGAAAGTGAATTCTGGAAAAGAAGCTATTTTGGACGTTTTTGGAGCATAAAAGTGAAGAAAATGGCAAAGTCTCAAATTTCTATGCTGGGAACAGTGCATGAAGGCGTCAAGAGTACTTCTTGACGGCGTCAGAGTCCCAAGAATAAAATACCGTGGTTGATGACGGCGTCACACAGGGCGTCAGAAGGCCGTCACGTGTTAACTTGTCAAAACTTGCGCGCGGAATAGCTGATATTGTTTTGGTCATAACTTTTGCATACGAACTCGGATTGAGGTGATTCAAAAGCCCAGGCGAAGAGGACGAAGAGATCTACAATTTGGTGAAAAAATGGTTGTGACGGCGTCAAGAGTACGAGCTGACGCCGTCAAGCCTTGCCGACAGAAAACATGCCTATAAATATAACTTCATAACTTCACTTTTTGTAAGCCCTAAACCCTAAGGTCGATTCCTGGGTTTAGGTGGGTGTTTTTCCAGCAACTTAGAGGGTTTCAATCACTCCATAAACATCATGTATTGGTTTGATGATTCTATCTTAATTATGTTTTCCATTATCATTGTTGTTTGCTCTTCTTTGATGATGATTTGCTAATTCACCTTGTGTCTACTTATGATTATGTGAAACTTGTATATAATTGATTAGATCTCATTGATTTCTTGTTGATGTTGTGTCTATCTCCATCAATTAAGGCGTGACAACTTCAATAGATCTAGTTGGTTTAGCTTATAATCCTTGTTTCCTATTGATTCTTGTTTTGATTGAATGATTTATAGGTTAGGCTTAAGAAAACTGGCAGATCTCCAAATGGTAACATGCTTGAACGTCTTAAGAAACATGAACCGAGGCGTACTAGGTCTTTATTGGTTGTATTTAATGCATGAGCCACTGTTTACAATCCCTATAGTTGTGTTGGGCATGGTGTAGGAGGAGATAAGAGCTCATAGAATTGGGGAGTTATGTATGCCACCCCATGAATGGTATTAAGGAATACAACCCGTCAATTAAAACAAGGTTACAATTCAATAGGTAGGATTGGATAGCTAGCAAGGAGTAACATATCATGGGTAGACATGCTTCACTTATCTTGTAGAACCTTAGTTTAGTTTTCTTGTTAATTAGTTTAATTAGTAGCTTTTGGGTTAGTTGATTAGCAACTAATTCCGCCCACTCTCCCAATACCCGAGATTTTTACTTGCTTTTCATAAAATATAAAAATACAAAAAGAATCATCCTTCACCTTTAGACCTAGTTAGATTAATTTCAATCCTAACGACACTATTCCTAGCTGAACGATCAATCCCCCGGTACTTGTCACTATACTATACTACAACGATCAGGTACACTGCCTGGTGGGGGTTGTAAGCTTCTCGAGATCCCTCGAGAGGTAAAGCCTGTTGCGATTCCCACACATCAAGTTTTTGGCGCCGCAGCCCGGGGAATAGTTATTGTTTAGGTTGAATTTGATTTTTATTAGGTCTACTCATTAGATTCCTTTTTAGTGAGATTTTTATTTTCTTTTTATTAGCTTTCTTGTAGTCTATCTTTTTCTTTGTGCCCTTTGTTTGTGAAACCATTTTCATTTGTCTCCATGGCGGATGAAATTCCATTTAGATCATTAACTATAGAGGAACAATTAGTTTACTCGGATAGATTTCCCTCTTGTTGTTCCAATGAATTTTTAAGTGATCTTACATATATACAAGAGGAGATGGGTGTAAAGTTAGATGGGTTTGATGAATTTTATGCATGTGTGTTTTCTATTAGACGATCATTATCAGGATCAATTCCTTTTAGTGAGACCCTTTGGATGAATTTTGAGAAAAGCTTCCTAACCATAACCCATAAGTTCAACGAATTGGTGGATTCGTATGAGCGAAATGGCCTAATTTCTAAGAACATGAACTTAGAATCAAACCAAGATTCTGATATGGTTAGTGTTGAACTACCTAGTTGCATGAGCGGGATAGATTTCACCAAAACATACAACACACATGAGGTTAGAGTTGAGCCACCTAGTTGCATGTCATGGTTAGGTACTACAATAATACAAGATGAACACATAGGTGATATTGATGTGATGGAAGAGATAGTAGAAAACCCAAGCCCACTAAGTACCCCACAAGTCCTACCATCATTTGAGGCATACACACCGCCCGTGACTTACCCGGAAGAAGTAGAAGAGACTATAGGAACCCCAATAGAAGTAGAACCCTTGGACCAGGCACCATTAGAGGATATAGGTTTGAATACTTGTAGTGATAACCTTACTCCTAGTTCTAGGGAATTTCCTAGTGTTGATGAACCGGAACCTCAATCTTTACATACCTTTCCATCCTTAGATATATTTCTAGGAGACAAGAGGAACCGACCCACCCATCAACCGATATTATCCGGGTAGTTTTAGGATGAAGGAAGCCATTCACTCACCCCCTTCACCTCACGTGGCATATTCACACCCTAAGGGTGTGTATCGCTACTTTCACCCACACTTAATCCTAAGTGTAGGGAGAACCTCCCCTATTTCCATTAAATAAGGGTAGAGTCAGGCTCGTGACTCGAACAAAAACAAGCGCTTCTTGGGAGGCAACCCATGTTTTGTGTGTTTTTATTTGTTTGTTTGTTTGATTTTATTTGTTTCTGTATGCATGTTTTATTTTTATTGTTTGTGGCTCATGTTTCAAAGTAAATTGTGAAAATGCTTTATTTTGTTTTTAACTTCGTCTTAATTGCATATAAAGGTATTTTGCAAAAGATAAGTGTAAGGGAGATCCAAATTTTTTTATAAGAACGAAATTGAGCATGAACCACAACAATATTAAATGGACACGTGTATTAGTACTTGTTAGAGTCAAATGCTTGTATCGAGTCGTAATGATGTTTTGCAGGATTTTCCAGGAAGTAGGACGAACTTTTTCCAGAAATTTTCCGGAAACTTAACATAAGAATTTCTGCAGGTCACTTCTGACGGCGTCACGAGTTTACTCTTGACGGCGTCATGTGTAGAATTCTAGAAATTTTGCTAGTTTTGTTTATACCGGAGTCTTAAAGTTTTTGTTGATTCTTTAGTTTTATAAACTCCAGGAAATCTGCAAACATTCATTCCACAAGCATTATATCTTTAATTGTTTTGTTTCTATTCCTAAGTCTGGAATTACATCTAGTTGTGAGTTATTTTTGTTCGGGTTGATGCTTTGGGTTTTTGTTTGTTTTCTCAGGTTTTACAGGTTATGTATGACAAGAAGATGATTTATATTCTGGAAGGGAAGCTTTGATTGTTCATTTTCTTGGAGGAAGATTTAACCTGGCCATCCTATTATCCATACCGAGCGAATCAGGGGAGTATTTGATTTCATTCTCTTTACTTTTTCACTTTTACATTCTTTACTTGAACATTGGGGACAATGTACATCTTAAGTGTAAGGGGAGGGTAAAAAGATGATACCTTACATATGCACTTTCGCTTGAGTTTGTTTTGTTTGATAGTAGATGTGTAATAAAACTATGAGAAATACTTGTTAGTGCAATTTTAGCGCCAAATTAAAATTTTTTTACAACATTTAGGAGTGAAACTTTAGCCATAGCAAGCGTCTCATGGATAGGAGCTTGTATGACTAGCACATAACCGTATATTCAGAAAAATTTTCCACCCAAAAATGTGAGGTTCGCCTTTAGATTTGATAGGAAAAGCATTCATTATTGGTGCTTATGAGTGTACCGGTAGCATTTAGATTCTAGAACTTGCGTTAGTGATGCATCCCGAGACCGCTAGTGAGACTACATTCGTGTGGTAGGATTTACTACATGATAAGAGGCATTAGGATCACCTTTGTGTTAAACCCATATCATAATTACTTGACCATTTAAGTCATATTACTTGGCTAGTTAAGTCAACTAATTTTTCCCACACCCTTAGCGTTGTACTCATTTTTAGTACACGAAACCCCTACTACACCTCTCCGAGCCTATCTTTTTGTTTCTAACTTTAAGCATCTTACTTAAAGGAAGAATTTGTTACACCCCACTTAAATGTACACCCAAATCGCCTTAGCCTTCCGTGTATGCGCTCATTTTTAGTGCATTATTGTTATTTGTTAAACCCTAAGTTAACTTTCTAATTGATTACATGGTTGCTAAGTCGAGTCATATCCTTGTACATATTGTTTTGGGACGATTGGGACTCATGGGTAAGTACTTACTTTATGGAGTAATGGGGAAGAACATCATATTATTACCCCCATATATACGTTAATCTTAAAAGTGCTCCAAGTGTTTTGATTTTCTTAATTCGAGTCATTAGAATAGTTTAATGTAAAGTATGTAAAGATTCAAGTGTAAGGGGAATTCTCATTCCCTATGATGTATTATTTTGGATGGTAGGGTAAGAGTGTATGCAAAAAAAAAAAAAAAAAAAAAAAAAAAAAAAAAATCGAAAAAATTAAGAAAAAAAAATATAGAAAAAGGAAAAAAGAGAGAAAAAACATACGGACTACCATCCCGTTTTTATTCTATGTTCATTTTATGTTTTTGTTATTTTTCATTTATTAGCTTAAGTCGAGTCTAGTCTTGGCTTAGCAACGCCATCTTGTACATGTAATTAACCAAGATTGTTAACTCGCCACCAGTAAAACTTCCTTTATCCAACAAAACCGTGTAATTCATATCCCTATACCTAACGTTACAACCCTTTAAAAGACATCTTTGATAGTTTATCCTAGGTGCTTACGCATGTGGTGGAGGTTTGATCCTTTCCCAAGCCTATGGTAATCTATTTTTCTATGACAGGTAGTGAGAGATATCTTCCATTTCCATAATGTTATATTACTTTATTACACCCGAGAGATGTGAGTATCTAAACACTATTTGTGAGGTGCTTGTGTATGACCTCCGTGCTTGTCTATTGGTCTTTAGTGGAACGATTATTTGTTGTAATTAATTTTATATTAGTGTTAAATGACCCCTAACTTGTCTTTTGAGTAGAATAAAAGCTCGTTTGCTTGAGGACAAGCAAATCTCAAGTGTAAGGGTATATGATGAGGCGAAAAATGATCAGTTTTTAGGGGGTCATTTAAGCCCGAATCCGACTTTATTTGATCAAATATTGCCCTAAATCGTTCCTTTTGTGATTTTAGGTACTTGGAGAGTGAATTCTGGAAAAGAAGCTATTTTGGACGTTTTTGAAGCATAAAAGTGAAGAAAACGGCAAAGTCTCAAATTTCTATGCTGGGAACAGTGCATGAAGGCGTCAAGAGTAATTCTTGACGGCGTCAGAGTCCCAAGAATAAAATACCGTGGTTGATGACTGATTCCTCCCGAACCGTCACTTATTTGTCACACAAGCCAACCACTTGTGAATGGTCGACCGTAACATCCAAATGGAGCCCGGGAGGAACTAGCAAAGTTAATCCGTGGGTCTTAAGTACAGAAAAGTATGTGAGTACAGAAAAGTAGATCCCCAGGTCGTTATGTCCCAACGAGGTGTGAACGTGATACTACCATGACTTGAATGTGTTGAAATAATATGTATATAGAAAAATGGGAATCTGAATGACTAACACTGGAATGTGAATAGTAATAGCTCTGTCACAGCTACTTCATTTATGAAACGTGCAATCAGAAACCCTTAAAATGATAAAGTATTTACAAACGTACATTTGATTTAAATAAACATAAACGTAACGAACAAAACAAAACTTTCCCAAAGAGGGAATTTGCATGCCTTAACGGCTTAAATGCAAATTTAAAAAGATATAAAAGAAATAACTATATTTACAAAGTTATTTTTATAGTACGAAAACCTAGAAAACTAAAACGCGTACGTAAATGTTTAAATAAACGTCTACGTAAAAAATAAAAAGTGAATACCGTCCAATATAAATCCCACAAATGTGAAAATTACAATTTTGGAATCCTAAAAGAATAAGAAAATTTTTAGAAAATTAAAACTTATTTTTATACTATGTACTTAATTATTATTAATTAAAAACTATTTATTTATTATTTAACTAATTAAACTATTTTAAAATATTACACATACTAAAAAGACTTAGATAATTAAGAAGATTTTTATAAATCTTATTAACCATCACAGGAATCCTAAAAAATTATAAAAAGTTAGTTTTATGTATTTTTAATTTATTTTACTAATTATTATTCTAATAATTAATTAATATCTAATTAAACTATTTAATTATAAAAAATAGAAAAGGAACAATAAAAATTCTAGAAAAATTCTTAAAATTATATTATATTATATATAAGCTAGGAAAAATATAAAAACTAGGTACTACTTTATAAAAACTATTTATGCTGTTTAAAACTTAATTGTTAATTAAAAACTAAATATACTAATTTTAAATCTAAAAATTAGAAACTAAAAGTGAAAATTGCAAAAGTATTTTTTTACATATGCTAAATAACTTAATAAAGTTATAAAAATTATAAAAATTATCTAGGATAAAATTTAAATACTAAAACTAGTTTATTTTTGGCCTTTTTTATTTAAACTAATTAAATTAAAATTAAATCTAAAAAACTATCTAATGAACAGTAAAAATTATGAAAAAATTATGGAAAGTAATTTATATAGTAAAGAAGCTGGGAAAAATATTATGAAGTTCACAGCTTATCCAGATAAGCTGGAATAAGCCAAACAGCTTGTATAAGCTTATTTAAAGAAGCTAAAATGTTTACTACTATAAGAAATAAAGTGTGCAAGGTAATAACTGATATGTGAGCTAGCCTAGGTGGGTTATGCAGTGAACGTGTCACCAATGGAACCTAGGTTCGAATCCTATACACACCCTTTTTGCTTTTTATTTTATTTTTGTATTTTTCTTTTTGCAAAACTAATAATAAGCTATAATATTAAGCTTTAACAAAGACAACTTTAATAAAACTTGGAAATAAGCTGTGTGAGAGCTTATTTCCATCTCAGTTGGCTTCTTTAAGCATTAAGCTTCTTAAATAGAAGCTATCACTGTGGTTAAAGCTTGTTTTGGTTTTTCTTTTTATAAAACTACATATATACAGATATTATACATATTTAAGGAAAACAAAACTTATAAAACCTAAAAATAAGCAAAACGTGGGCTTATTACCCACACAGTTGAGCTTTTGGGCTCTCAGTGGGGTATTAAGCTTGGAATAAGCTTAGAAAAAGCTATACAGTGGTATGAAAAGTAAAAAGTATATATGTACAAGTATTATGGGTATATACAAACAAGAATAAGCACTGAGTAGTGCTTATTAGCACAAGCTTATGGTTTAGACAGTTAAGCCTTTTTGGGCTTAACTTGGATGGAATGGAGGCCTGTTAAGCCTATAATAAGCTCCATACTAAAAAGTAAAGTAAAAAAAACTATATATACAAGTATTATATACATATTTACACAAGCTTATGTACTGAGATTAACTTATAAGCTTGAAATAAGCAAATAAGCTATTCTCAGGTACATAACAATCCAAACACCCCCTGCAACTAATTTGAGTGGCCAAATAAGCTTAGGAAATAAGCTGAAAAGACCAAACTAAGAATTGGAGTATCAAGCTGAGGTGTTTGGCTTTCCAAAAAGCCAAAGCTCATCAAGTGGGGTTCACTGATGAGCTTTTGAGAGGCTTATGAAAATCCTCCATTTCCTGAGTATTGTGGTAAAAGGCTAAGTGCTCAGAAAATGGGACAAACAAAAAGCATGTTGCAGCCCTATTAAATAAGCTACAACATAAGAATAAAGCACTGAATTTCAAAGCTTAGTTGATAAGCTTCCAAAAGAAACAAATCTCATAAGCTAGGTCCAACAGGTGAGCTTTTTGTGAGCTTATGAAATAGTCTAAGTTTGGTAAGATATGCTGAGGACTCAGCATAGCTTTTCATGGTGTGATAAGTTTAAGCTACTTGCAGCCTATGTAAATAAGCTACAAGGTGAAGTTAAAGTGAAGGATCATAAAGCTGGGTTGCTAGGCTTCCTAAAAAGCCAAGCCACACAAGCTTGTGATCACTATTGAGCTGGTGAGAGGCTTGTGGAAATGGTGTAATACCCTGATGACTCAGAGGTATGTTGTGAGTGGGCAAACAACAAGCTTTTATCCTACTTATCTAATAAGCTCATAAGAGCTCAACAAACACTGAGACATTGAGTTTGGTTGCTAGGCTTTGTGAAAAGCCAAAGCTCACAAGCTCAAGCTCAAGGAGGAACTTTTTATGAAGCTTTGAAAACAACTCACTTCACTGTTTGCTTCAGTGAAGTGAGTTAAGTGGAACAAATAAAAGTGGTGAATAAGCTATCTATTTAAGCTACAAACAGAAAAATAAGCTTTCACATAAACAACTAGCCACATAGGCATTACAAATAAGCCAAGTGCATAAGTCATGGTCAAGTCATGAAGCTTATGCAAGCTCATGAACTTGACAGATGAACTTGTGCACAGGGCAAAAACAAGCTACAATAAGCATTAATTTAAGCTATTAAACATCTGAACTAAAAATTGACAAAAATCATGCATAAAGATGAGCAACAAAACTAAAACATACTATAAGCACAAATTCTAAAACTAAATAACAAGATCACACTAAAATCAGACATTTATTCAAAAACCTGAAAAACTAACATTTGACTTTTTCTATTTTATGATCAAAGTTGACTTTGATCAACTTTGATCTGAATTTAAAGAACAAATATGACATATTAGACCATGAGAACATGAAACTAACAAATCTAAACAACATTTAAACACATATATTGGATTTGGACAGTTAAATCATCACAGTGATCAAATGAGTGATCCAAATTGTAAATTTTGACTTTTTGAGTTTATGATCAAAGTTGACTTTGATCAACTTTAATCTAATTTTAATGACTGAATAAGACATAATATGTTACAAGAACATGAAATAAACAAGTATTAACAACTTTTACACAGATTAGCAAGATTTTAGGGTGTGACAACCTCAGATTACTCATAATGAGACAGTCAAGTGTCATTTTGACTTTCTACCATGCTATAATCTTTGGTTAAGGTTTTACTGAGTCACTTAGGTCATATCAGAGGTATATCAAACAAGAACAACCACAAATAAGGCCTGTAACACAGATCATCTACCACATCCAAACAATCCTTTAATGGGCATGATTTAAGCTTATCATTTCATAAGACTGTATTAACCTAATCCATCAAATCCAGAGGATCCAAGATGTCAAATTGGACCTTTTTCAGTATACCCAAGTAGTCACACAAGTCTATACCTATGATTCTTAAAAATCATGAAAATGACAGTCAAAATGGATTTTCAAGCCATAATCAATTCCAAAACATAAACAACTAAGATTAAGCTATAATTATATTACATAACAACTAATAAACACATAAACATGAGAATTAACACAGAATAAAGACTAAAACTAAGAAATGCAAAATTGAGATAAATTGCTTACATGGTGATATGAGCTGAGACTTTGGAACCAATGATCAAAACCACTACCTATAGCCTCCCCTGAGGCACTAATACCATGGCAATCCATTATGAACCATGCTCCAAGCTGTGTCACCCAAGAACACATGTTTTTGATTTTCCATTGTATTTTCTCTATTTTTAGTGATTTTTGATTTTATAAAGACTAAGCTGATTTAAGGTTTCTAAAAGCTAATTAAGCTTTGTCAGGAGCTTAAGTGACTTATATGAGTCCATTAAACAACACTAATCAACATGAAATGTAAATGACATGAAATTTAAAGTGACAATTAAGCTAAAAACTTGAAATTGAAAGATAACTGACATTAAACTTTAAATGAAGGTTCCATTACACTATTTTGTGGATCATTACACTAATTAAAGCTGTAAATTACATTAATTTAAAGAAAGCATTAAAAATTAATTAACTACGTGACCTAGGCTAATCCAAAGGTGCTTATTCTTCTGCTCCAGCTTCTCTTTTTATAGTCTTTGATTTCCTTGGTGCCTACTCATAAAATCCCATCACTAATCTTGACCCTTGGATGTGCAGAAGTGATCTCAGCCTTCAAACTTACTTTTGGCGCCAAAAAGTCCTTGAGCAGCTGTGGTTGCGTGTGAAGAAATTCAGGGGCATTAATGGGCCTTGGGAAGTGTGGAGAGGTGGAGGGATAAGGTTAGGATAGTTGGTGGTGAGCTGGTGGTGAAACCAGAGAGGTGGAGGGTGGTATGGTGGACTGTGTGAGGTGTGGGAGAAGAAGAGGGAAAGGGGGTGGTTTTGTGGGTTTGACTGGGGAGTTTGACCCGGTATTATTTAAAAGGGTGGACTGGGCTGGGTAGTGGGCTAAGGGAGTGGGCTGGGGTGGTTTGTGTTTGTGTTGGATTTGATAATAAGGATCCGGTTTGGTTTTTTTTAGTGTTAACAAAACCCAAGGACCAATTGTGTAAATCTGCCAAAATTGAGGGGCTGACTTTGCCAACTTTCCAAACTTCATATGAGGGACCAAACCTGCCAATAATAATAACACAAGGACTAAAGTTGTATAATTTTTGCATTTAAGAACTTTAAAGGACCTAAAATGTTATTTTTGGATTTAGAGGGACTAAACTTGTAAATTCCAAAAGTTTATCAAAATTGTTCCAAATTGTATTTTATGAATAGTACAAAGGTAATTTGTGATAAAATTCTATTTTGAATACCCAGGGACTAAGTTTGCCAATTTTGAAACTTGAGGGGTAAAAATTGCCAATATGTGTAAACTTTCATCCAGGGATCATTTGTGAACATTTTTGGTTTCCCAAGGACTTAAGTTGACTTTTCATTCATTTTAAACCTTCAGGGACTAGTTTTGACAATATTTGAAACTTGAGGGACTGAAACTGCCAATTATGCAAACTTTGTACGTTTTTCATTTGTTTTTGCATATTTTGCATTTGAAACATATAAAACACACCTTTAAGATATTTTAAGTATTTTGATGTATATTTGAGTGTTTTTGTATGTTTTGGTAGCTCAGATTGGTATAAAATGATGAGTATTTAGACACTCATCAATGACGGCGTCACACAGGGCGTCAGAAGGCCGTCACGTGTTAACTTGTCAAAACTTGCACGCGGAATAGCTGATATTGTTTTGGTCATAACTTTTGCATACGAACTCGGATTGAAGTGATTCAAAAGCCCAGGCGAAGAGGACGAAGAGATCTACAATTTGGTGAAAAAATGGTTGTGACGGCGTCAAGTGTACGAGCTGATGCCGTCAAGCCTTGCCGACAGAAAACATGCCTATAAATATAACTTCATAACTTCACTTTTTGTAAGCCCTAAACCCTAAGGTCGATTCCTGGGTTTAGGTGGGTGTTTTTCCAGCAACTTAGAGGGTTTCAATCACTCCATAAACATCATGTATTGGTTTGATGATTCTATCTTAATTATGTTTTCCATTATCATTGTTGTTTGCTCTTCTTTGATGATGATTTGCTAATTCACCTTGTGTCTACTTATGATTATGTGAAACTTGTATATAATTGATTAGATCTCATTGATTTCTTGTTGATGTTGTGTCTATCTCCATCAATTAAGGCGTGACAACTTCAATAGATCTAGTTGGTTTAGCTTATAATCCTTGTTTCCTATTGATTCTTGTTTTGATTGAATGATTTATACGTTAGGCTTAAGAAAACTGGCAGATCTCCAAATGGTAACATGCTTGAACGTCTTAAGAAACATGAACCGAGGTGTACTAGGTCTTTATTGGTTGTATTTAATGCATGAGCCACTGTTTACAATCCCTATAGTTGTGTTGGGCATGGTGTAGGAGGAGATAAGAGCTCATAGAATTGGGGAGTTATGTATGCCACCCCATGAATGGTATTAAGGAATACAACCCGTCAATTAAAACAAGGTTACAATTCAATAGGTAGGATTGGATAGCTAGCAAGGAGTAACATATCATGGGTAGACATGCTTCACTTATCTTGTAGAACCTTAGTTTAGTTTTCTTGTTAATTAGTTTAATTAGTAGCTTTTGGGTTAGTTGATTAGCAACTAATTCCGCCCACTCTCCCAATACCCGAGATTTTTACTTGCTTTTCATAAAATATAAAAATACAAAAAGAATCATCCTTCACCTTTAGACCTAGTTAGATTAATTTCAATCCTAATGACACTATTCCTAGCTGAACGATCAATCCCCCGGTACTTGTCACTATACTATACTACAACGATCAGGTACACTGCCTGGTGGGGGTTGTAAGCTTCTCGAGATCCCTCGAGAGGTAAAGCCTGTTGCGATTCCCACGCATCACCACACAACCCCGGACCTTTAAATAAGACAAGTTCAGAGCTTTTCCAGTCCACATCTCATATGGTGTCTTATCAACCTTCTTTGTGGGAATAATATTTAAAATACGAACAGCTGATTCAAGACCATAATCCTAAAAAGACAAAGGAAGATTAGTAAGATTATACATTGATCGAACCATGTCCAACAATGTACGATTCCTTCTCTCAGATACACCATTTTGTTGTGGAGTATATGGAGATGTGAGATTCTGAACAATTCCATTCTCAGTTAAGAAATCTTTAAAATCTTGACTAAGGTATTCACCACCTCGATCAGAACGAAGAGCTTTAATCTTCTTTCCTAATTGCAACTCTACTTCTGCTTTAAAAACTTTAAATGTTTCAAACACCTCATGTTTATGTTTAAGTAAATAAACATAACCATAACGGCTGAAATCATCTGTAAAAGTTAAGAAGTAAACAACACCTCTCCTTGACACATGTCTAAGTAGTCCACACACATCAGTTTGTATCAAACCAAGTAGATCTGAAGCTCTTTCCATATTGCTATGAAAAGGTTTCTTAGTCATCTTCCCAGAAATGCAAGACTCACACTTATCAAATGACTCATCATTGATATTCTTCAAAATCCCTTCTTGTTGCAGCTTTTGCATGCGAGTCTTGCCTATATGGGCAAGTCTACAGTGCCAAATGTAAGAAGAATTCAAGTCATACTTCATTCTCTTACTAATGATGTACATTGAATTATTATTATTGTTGGACATACAATCATTCATATCAATTTCAAACACACCATTCATAGCAACAACATTAAAATAAAATACACCATTTAAAGAAACAGAAATTTTATTGCCATCAATAGTATGAGTAAAACCAAGATCCAACAAACATGAAAAGGAAAAAACACCGTGCATAATGACAATTGTTTAAAATCAGTACTAAACCAGAAGGTAAAACTAAATTAAACACTCCTATGGCTTCAACTGCTGCTTGTGCTCCATTGCCCACATGCAGAAATTGCTCCCCATAAGCTAGTCTCCTTTCCTCTCTAAACCCCTGTAGTGTATTACAAATGTTAATACCACATCCAGTATCATTGATGCGTGGGAATCGCAACAGGCTTTACCTCTCGAGGGATCTCGAGAAGCTTACAACCCCCACCAGGCAGTGTACCTGATCGTTGTAGTATAGTATAGTGACAAGTACCGGGGGATTGATCGTTCAGCTTAGGAATAGTGTCGCTAGGATTAGAAAACCTAATTAATAGTTCTAAAGGTGAGGGATGATTACTTTTGTATTTTTATATTTTTATGAAAGCAAGTAAAATCTCGGGTTTTGGAAGAGTGGGCGGAATTAGTTGCTATTCAACTAACCCAAAACTAATATATAATCAAAATAAAATACTGAAAATGAAATTAAACTAATTATTACAAAGGTTGTAAGCAGTAATTGGAGAAATTGTGTTTACTTAGACTTCACTACTCCTTAGATATCTTTTACACGTTAATTACTTGTTATACTTGTATGGATGACGGATTGTATTCCTTAATACCATTCGTGGGGTGGCATACATAACTCCCCAACTCTATGAGCTCTTATCTCCTCCTACACCATGACCCAGCACAACTATAGGGATTGTAAACAGTGGCTCATGCATTAAATACAACCAATAAAGACCTAGTACGCCTCGGTTCATGTTTCTTAAGACGTTCAAGCATGTTACCATTTGGAGATCTGCCAGTTTTCTTAAGCCTAACATATAAAATCATTCATCCAAGACAAGAATAGACAAGTAATCAACACATAATCAACATCTAGGTTTCATTAGATCTAAGCAAACACAAAAGAGATCTAGCCTAGCATAATGGAATTGAGACAAGAACAAGATATAAACAACCAACACATAGACATATTGATTGAATTAGAAGAACACTTATCTCAATTACAATGCAAGGTATCAAGGGTTTGGAACCCTTGAAAAACCTGTAAAAGATACACCAAATTCGTCTTTAGGGTTTCACCAAAACTTCTCTCTCTTAATGAAAAAAACTAGAAAACTATATATAGGAAAACTGGGCTGACGGCGTCAAGACAACCGTGTGACGCCGTCTGTCACAACTCACCATTTCAGGTCATTTCAGGTCATTTCCCGAACTTTGGAAAACACTATTCATCAAACACTATTCATCAAAACACTATTCATCAGTTTACTATTCATCATTTTTAGTGTCAGTTTGACATTCAGAGAAGCATTCAGAAATTTTACTATTCACGGAACACTATTCATTGCGGGAAAAGATTTCATCATACATGTGCATTACACATTTCATCGTAAATTTAGTTTACGGGTATTCAAATTCGCGTAACCGTATTGGTTCAGGTGCGAATTCATGCATTATCAGTAATGACATTTCATACGGACTGGAGATAGTCTGCATATCATTAGTAGGTCATTTACATGTTATACCACTCTTAGGATTTTCAAATTTATATATTTGATACATTTAACGTTTTCCGTATAAGTATTTATAATAAACGTTAACACCCGGTTTATACACAACGAATATATCTAAATATTCCCACAATGGTCCCGACATATTTTTATATCCATTATAACATCATAAAAGTTATAACATTCATTTACCCAGTATTTTGGAAATTTATTTTATTTACAACGTGACCTTATGAATATTACGGCGGTTTTCGTGAAAACTAAACAATAATCACCCTAACACTCAGTAATTGTACCCAACATATTTTTATCATTCTTGTGACTTTATTAAGTCCCGGTTAACTTCGTTAATATTTATTTCTAGCAAACCCGGTACCCGATTATAACTAAACTAACTAAATCTCTACACTAATACTACACTAGGAATTAATTAACAACTCAAATCACAATTTGCTTCTTTCTTTTTATACAAAAACCACACCATAACCACATGACTAGTTTTCTTAACCTCTAGCATTAATGTACTCTTATTATACATTATACTTATACCAAAATATCTACAAACACAAATCACAAAACACTTAATTCTTTTTTTAGATCAAAAACTCAACTTCTCATCTCTTTCTCTTCACCATATCCACGACCCATAACCAAAATCCATGATCAAGTGAAGGTTTTTCAAAGTACAAAGCATCAAAGTTGTTCATTTCATCATTCTAATCAAGAATCATACCTCAAAAACACAAGTAATCCAAGGTTTCTAATCATCTCATCACCTATTATTTCAAAGTGAGTATTCAAAATTATTTTCATGTTTTCATCTAATTAACATATGTATCTTATAGTATTCATGCTTAATTTCATGCACAAACTAGCTATACCACTTTATTTTTGTATACTTTTTGAACATACAAACCCTAGATTTTGATTTAGGTGTTCCCTTGTTAAATTAACTTGATTACTAGTCATTAGGAACCCATGGCACCCTAAGAAGGTGTATGGTAGGATTAGTATAGATTTGTGGAGTTTGCAAGAGTTTTGGTTGAGGTTGAAACTAGTTTTGAGCAAGAAAAAGGGGTTTGTAACAACTATATAAACATTCTGTCCCATTTTGGTAAATTCTGGAAAATCAGTAAACATAAAGGAAACTTTGGCAAAATTTTTAGAAAATACTTTCAAAAACGAATCCGTAGGCGAAAGAACGGATTAAAAAGAGTTTATAACGAAGAAGTTATGATTTTTGCAAATTTATTGACGAAAAGTATTTTCCGGAAAAATACATGCTGATGGACGTTTTTCGTCGGACAAAAAGAGACTTTAGACGTAACCCGGAGGGGTCAAGCTTTCTAAAATATATTACTACATGTTAAGACGTAACCGTGGATATAAAGAACAAGTAAAACGGGCTTATAACGACAAAGATATTCACGTTTCAATATCGGCAAAAATCCTCTATAATTGGCAGCTTTTAGAAATAATAATAACACTACGTACTAAATTCTAGATTTTCTAGAAATATTAACCAAGTACCCAATTTCATAACGAATGATGTATTAGTGATTACAAGTATATTTTCATTTCTACAAGGCGTTATTTCAAGAATTTCAAACCGAGGATTTCAACACAAACATTGGTACATACGATATATATATAAGTATATATATTGCAACTAGTTTTATTTTTCTAATAGCCATATTTTTCCTAAGTCTTGGAATATATATTTTTGATAACAACAAGTGTTTTTCAAAGAGTAGAGTGGTATAGGAAACATGTGCATGGACATTCATAACATGATTTGGTGATCTAAAGTAGATCGTTCATCATTTCATACTAGCAGGGTACCCGCGCGATGCGGCGGCGGGTACCCTGTAATTAAATTTTCCGGCAAACATTGTTTCTTATTATATGTTTTTCGTGACATCAATTATACGTATGATGAAAATTGTATATCAAAATAATTTTAAGCAATTGAAATTATTTCTTATGAAAATATTAGAGTGGCAGGTGCAATATAGAGCTAACATAAAAGCTGTAGTCAAAAGTATTATGACGGTAGCAAATCAATGTTGTTAATGTCGACTTATGTGGCAATTAGATATGACATGGTGTGATAAGTTTAATTTTATACTATATGGCATAAAAACATTTGGCTTACGACGCAGTTAGATTTGGCAAGTGTGAAAGAATAAAAACATTTGATAATCAAAACACGAAGGCCCAACATATTAGTTCATAAGGCCATAAGATAACTAAATTTTTGTCAAATACAATAACACATTCACAAATGACAATCTATATATTTATGTGAAATAACAAAAGAGAAAACCAAATAATTTTGTTTGATTATTTCTTTATAACATTAGATAGTTAGCTCTCACTTAATAAATAACTAAACTTTAGCCCATGAATTAAGTTTAATATTCGGTCAATCCTTAACATATCCAACCCATTAATGCTAAATCAGAAAAACATAAATATATGCAATCCCTAAAATCACTCACAAACCAACAATAATCAAAATTTAAAGCACCTTTTTTTTTTTTTTTTTTTTTTTTTTTTTTTTTTTTTTTTTTTTTTTTTCACCTCGCAGCCACAATCATAAACATAAAATGCTTCTATCATTTTGTTTTCTTCTTAGCCACAGAATCTAAAGGTTCGTCCTTTCATCACGAAAAAAGTACCAATATTTTCCGCTTCAAGATCTATGATTTTCGTTTAGGAAATAAGGTCTCGGGTAGGTGTTATGTGTTTTGATTTCGTTTTATTTGTGTCAAGATCTATGATTGATATGTGTTCAAAGTAAAAAAAAAAAAAAAAAAAAAAAAAAAAAAAAAAAAAAAAAAAAAAAAAAAAAATCTGTGAAAGATTTGTAACAAAGTTGAACAATCTGAGATATTTGGTATATTTTTGTTAATTCATTCAAGTCTTGTTTTGGTTGTTTGGAGATGGATTAGGTTAGTGTTGTAGCTGGTTGTTTGTTGGATTACGTAAGATGGGACAGATTTTTGTGTGTTGATGAGGTTTTCTTTTGTGTTTTCGAATGGTTCTCCTGGAAAGATGTTCGAAAGAAAATAAAAAAAACTGAGATCTTGGTAACGAATCTTGTTTAGGTTGGATTTGGCATAATATTTGATTATTAATGTAGAATTGGTTTTAATGGAGTGTTGTACATTATGTTTAAGTAATTGTAATAATAGGTCCAGGGGTGTTTTAAATGCTATTTAATGTCTAATTGTAGTATTTTGGTCTGAATTTCGAGTTGTGCTTTTTCTCATTGTACAAAATGCTTTGCTTGTTGTAATTCTGAAAAATCTTTGCTTTAAAGTGTTGTAAACTTTGCATAATTTTTTGTACATTTGGAATTTTTGGAGAGAGAGCCATTTGTCTATTATATGTAGTATAGATTAGATTGCGGCTAGTGTGCGCGCGTTGTTGTTTTCAGCTCATTACATGTTCATGGTACCATCATATTAGGTTGCGGCAGCTAATTGTTCATTGTTGTTCATTTCACTTCATCACAGTATCATCAGCTAGAGGTGAGTTTTCATAGCCCCGTTTTCAATTCAACATTTTTTATTGTTTTCAAATCCTACGGGGGGAATACATTGCATCAATCATTTTAGTACGAGCCCAAGTATTCAAACATATGTACATTGCTTCAGTTGCCTTACCAATCAGTTAAAGTCCCCTGTTTATTATCATGGACCGTTAATTTTCCGGTAAGCGAGAGTGAGTGGATAGATCTATCGAGGGTGACGCCTCCATCCGTGGTAGTGATTACCAACCGTAAGCGGATGCATTTCATGTCTTTTACAGTTACGAGTGTTCTGGTAAAACATTCGGGAGGGGCATACATCAGTCATAGCTTCGGTGTCATGAGCTTAAGGTCTATTGTACTATTTTACGTGACTTTTGTCATGCACTTTTACTTGTGGTGGCCGTACATCATTACATTTTACAAACCTATGGAATTCACCAACATTCGTGTTGACGTTTTAGCAATGTATTTCAGGTTATTAAGGTAGCTCATGTGACATGCATTTGGACCTTCATGGAGTCGCGGAGTCGACGCGTCTCATCATTATTTCATGCACTTATGTAAACGTTTGATCTAGTATGACTTGTTTTTCATAAACATGCAACACATTTTGGGGACCTCATTTTGTAAACTCTGGATTATTTCAATGATCAAATGCAGTATTTTCCAAACGACACTTTAGGTCGTTCAATGTAACTGTAACTGTGGTGCTATGACAGACACCCCCAGGTATTCCATTCCACTGCAAGTCAGGTAAATTGGGGGTGTGATACCGTCACCTCGCCGCCAAATACTTCCTCGGACGGCCTTGATCTACTTATGACGGCCTATGTGACGCCGTCACCAACCACGGTATTTTATTCTTGGTACTTTGACGCCGTCAGGATGACTTTTGACGCCGTCATCAACTACGGTGTTTTATTCTTGATGTCTGACGCCGTCAGGGTATAACTCTTGACGCCGTCACCTAGTGTCTTCAGCATGGAAAATTGATACTTTGCCGTTTTCTTCACTTTTATGCTCCAAAAACGTCCAAAATGGCTTCTTTTCCAGAATTCACTCTCCAAACACCTAAAATCACAAAAGGAACGATTTAGGGCAATATTTGATCAAATAAAGTCGGATTCGGGCTTAAATGACCCCCTAAAAACGGATCATTTTTCGCCTCATCAATCATATACCCAAGAATTTAATTTACGAGATAAAGTAAATAATTCAATGACAAATAAGTTACCTGAAGTACTGGCGCCCATGTGCCAGTCTTCTTAACCTTGTTATTTCGCAAGTCATCGAGATAAAGAGGACAATTCCTCATCCAGTGACCCATCACTTTGCAGTAATGACATCCTTGATCCTTCTTCGGATTATCCTTCTTAGGAGGGTTCTTCTTAGGTTGAGGTGGTTGATAAGCCATAACTTGCTTATTCTTATCAGCCTTCTTCTTACCCTTACCCTTCTTCTTGTTCACATTTGGCTTGTTAATTCTACCCCCTTGAATAGCTAGTACCTGGGGTGTAGGAGCCTTTTGTGGTAACCCTTTCTCATAATCAATGAGCAGTGCGTGCAATTCACTTATTGTCTTCCCCACGCAATGCATATTGAAGTTCCTCACAAAACCACTAAATTCCTTATTAAGGGATCTATTGATTAAGTTCACAGCTATATCGTTCTCATAGGGTTTACCAAGTGTTTGTAGTTGATCCATGAAACTCTTCATTTTCAACATATGAGCACTCACAGGTTCACCATCACCCTGCTTACAACCATGTAGAGACTCCATCAAATCGTAAATCTCTACATTTGATGGTTTCTCATATAGTTTCTTTAGTTCATCAATCATGTTCATGGGGAAGTATTCTTCAAACTGTCTTTGAAGAGCAAGTGACATCGCCCCTAACATCATTGCGGCCACATCAATATGTTCCTTACAAACTATCTTCAATTCAGCCTTAGCTGCATCAGTAGCAGTTGAGCCTTCAGGTTCAGCAGGACAAGGCGTCTTCAAGATTTCAAGTTGATCAGTCACTCGCAAGATAATCCTGAGTGAACCATACCAATCATTGAAATTCTTTGAGCCAGCCAATTTTTCTCGTTCAAAGTAAGCCTTGAACGCAGAACGTAAGTTGGTGTTATCAGTTTGATCCATTTCTACAGATAAAGAAAGTTCAAAACATTAGTATTTTTGATAATACAATTTTTCAAGAAAATAAAATACCCAAGGAAATCATATCCATAGAATAATCTTGAAAACTAGGATCCTCCATAAACATAGTTTCATCACATCAGTTGATCTGCTAGTAATAAAAGTATAATATGAGGTAACTTTTCGTACAATAATTGGCATAACATTTGTCCAATTCCTAGATTTATGGGATTTACAATCACAAAACACTAGTTTCATAACATTTGTTTTATAAAACATTTTTATTACCAATTCACTAAGAGTAAAATAGCAAAGTTTTGATTGAGGTATCGGGTTCACCAATTAAAGAATTACCAACAATTATCGTCCACTATATCGTACTTTTGCATAAGCCCTAAGACTTAGTGTTTTGGATAATCATTATGGAATTGTGGTGAATTCACCCTTAAGATGACAGTGTACATGTAATGGTTGTTCGGTAAGTCTAATTTACACACAAATGAGCGTTAAGACAGAATGTTGTCTATCTAAGGCCACAATTTAATGCGAAGCCAACCTTATACCCATCTTATAGTGTGTAAACTTCGGTCGGGCCTAGTTAACCATTACGTACAAAAACATCAATCAACCAATCATTTGAAATTTAAACTCTTAAAAAACCAAAACAATTTCGCCATTTATTTAGTCCATATTATTTTTTTATTCAAAATTACCCTTTTCGTTTATAAACATGTCTAACATAATAATAAACAAAAACAAGTAATATATAATAAAAAATAAAACAACCAAATAAACATATACATAACATAACAATTAAATATTTATAAAACATATAGCCACATGCAAATCTTATTCAATAGTCCTATTAATAATCAAGTCTAAGTGTAATATGCATTTATTCAATTAAGGCTTTCTTCTTCAAAGGAAAAAGAGCCACATACTGACATACATCGATAAATCGATTGCGTAAGCCAAAACTAAACGAATACCACATAGCACATAATTGATTACTTAATATTGGAGTCTTCTCCAATTCGACATCTATTAATAAATTTACATGTTTACTAATTTAAACAATTTAAATAATCACACAATTAAATTCATGCAAACATGCACTTTTCATGGATTATGCTTAACAATTAACATATTGCACCAAGATCGTTTACTAAAACGCATAACCAATTACATGACATCCTAGGGTTTCTAATCATATTAAAATTCAAAAAACAAAACCCTAAAAACCCTAATAGGTCAATCGACCTAATAAAAAAATTAGGGTTAGGAATAAAAAAAACCCTAAAAACATGTAATTAAACGAATCAAGATTCAATTTTTATGCGTTTCGATAATCAATTACACATTATAACGGCTCTAGATGTCACTGTTGGAATAATAATATCATGACAATCATATAAAATAAACCAAACACATCAAGTGAGCATAACGGAAGCAATTACAAGATCATATAATATGTAATTAATTAATCAAATACAAAAGTAAACATACCTTTGTGATTCTAGCCCAAACAAGAATCAAATGCAATCTTCAAATCAAGAACCCTAATTAGGATTTATGTGGATTATAAGAATTACCTATTACCTCTTTTGTAATTCAATCCAAGAATCAAACAATAGTGTGTTTGAATCACGTTCTTGTACATACGTACTAATTCAAGTAAAAGATTATGCAAGTAAATCAAACACAAAACTATTTAGCTTTAAGAAAATCGAATCCCTTAAGGGATTGTTTGATGGATCGATTATGGGACAAGAGAAGGAGAGAAAACACCAAGAATTGTGTGTCCAAGTTGTATGGAACAATGAATCTTGAGTTTGTATTTATAGGTGAGTAAACTTGGAGCTCAAGGCAAAGAGGAGGTGCCCTCTTCCCTTGCCGATCGGCCTAGACATCCCTAAGGCTAGGGGATTCTAGAACCTTCTTGCCTTCTAATTTAATCACAAATAAAACTTTCCTAATCTTTGTCTAACGGTCGTTAGTCATTCTCCGTTAAATACTAACGGTCGTTACTAGTTTTGTGTTTATTAATAATTATATATAACATTTATAAATAATTATTCTTTTACTCTTCATACGTATTGTGTGCAATCTCGTGATCTCGAGTTCGATCATAACACACAACTATTATTATAATGTCTATAAAACCAAATGTTTTTTTTTTTTTTTTTTTTTTTTTTTTTTTTTTTTTTTTTTTTTTTTTATGAACAAAGGCTACATTTCATTTCAAACCTCACAAATGGAGGAAGATACAACATAAGAAGTTACATCGAAACATAACAAGTTAAGCCAAACAAGACATACACCATAATAGTTGTGACAGCCTACAGCAACACCATTCAAAGGTGGGGGGAATCACCCGAGTGAGCTTTGACTGATACAACCATATAAAGGCGTAGCTTGACAAAAGTACACTAAGTACAAAATACATACAAAGAAGATAAAACTAGGCATCCATAAAGGAGCCGTACAAAAGCCTAAAAGATCTAAAATCAAACCCCTACGCAGCAGCAAGCCGACGATAACGGACCACAACAGATCTGAGCAGAAGAGGCCGGATGCCATCGGATCTGAGCAGAAGCAGCAGTGGCAGCAACGACAACAGCGACATCGGAGGAGATGACAAATCTGTGGGCAAACCTTTTATTTTAAAGAAAGAAAAGTACAGAAAGAACGGTCCCGACGGCCGGCCGTAGCCGACCGCCGAAAAAGGATCGGATTTTATGGATTTAGATCAGATATAATTTTTAGTGAGAAGGAGGAGAAACGTTTTAGAGAGAGAAAACAAACTTATCTGTCTAACTTGTTAGGTATATGCTATCAACTTTTGATAATCCCATGTGTTCTACTAGTAAGTAACTATAGCAGTTTAAAAAAATACTACGTGGTTTCTCGAAGGCAAAGAAGTTGTTCGCATGTTTGTTCTTGTAAAGCTATCCACATTTGAAAGTATATAAACAAGAGAGGGAAAAGTGTATAAATAAATAAAAGGGGTTGAGAAATGAAGAAAAGGAAAGAGTTAAAGGACCTCTTATGTCATACACGTATACTCCTCCAAATTCATTTAACAGATGGATTATAATTGAAGGTCAAATAATTGCTCATAGGCTAAAACTGATTATTCAATTGATTGATTAATTACTATATTACACTACAACTATGAATTCGAAACCCCCAAAAATGTGGTTTGTTTTGGGTAAAAAGCTGGTCAAAATGATGACCCGGTAAAAAAGTGGATACTTTGTTAAATTTCATTCAAAGGGAATGAACAAATTAGCTGCTGTTTTAATGGGAAGAGGGTTCAAGCGGATGGTCATTAGTTCACAAATGGCGATTGGTGGAGGATAGGGGGTTTTCAGGTTCGGCTACGGTGGATTTGGATTTGGGTTCGGGTCGGGTTCTGGTAAGAGTACAGTACTTGGGTTCGGTTGTTTGCTGCTAAAGGTAAAAGTAAAATTTTATTTTGGTGATTGATTTGTTAAAGTGATTAATGTTTGTTTGGGATACTTTTATTTAATTTGTTTGTTGAAATTATTATTGCGGGGTTTGATATAGTTTTTTAGGATTTAGGATTGCTTGTTATTTGATGTATATGTTTGTTACAGTTGGGCCACATACAAATTAATGTTTTTATCAACTGTGACAATAAGAGCAAAAGTATGAGTTACATGTATTTTATGTAGTAAAAACTTATGAAAGTCAAATTTAACATGATAGAATATTATCAATTTTCATGGAACTGTAAAAAGTATATCAAACATGTTACTGCAATATGAGATGACGTTTTATTTCAACGGCTACATGACTATTTCAAACAAGTATTATAAGAATTAGTTAAATTTTATTATATAATGCACCTAACACCCATAAAATCAAGAACCAGCCAGAAGTTATATGGAAACTTGTAAGTAGTTTTTAATTAATTATATACAAAAATAATGATACTTAAACACCACTAGTTAGGTGAATGGTCACAGCAACATCATCGGTGATATTATTTAATTGGATTGTGTATGTCAACTGTTTATGTGTTTTGTGTGCCGATCCCATCCTAAAGCTCTTTCAAACATTTACATCCAACTTTCTTACTTTTTAACAAATATTTGATTTATTTGGATCCTTAAAGCATACGTTCATTCAATGGCATCTTCTTCAAATTCATCCATTCAAAAGAGCTTTAAGTATGATGTGTTTCTGAGTTTCAGGGGCGAAGACACTTGCAAGAACTTTGTTGGCCATCTTTATGAAGCTCTTAAGCAAAAAGGCATTGAAACATATAAGGATGATGAGAAAATTGAGCAAGGGGAAAGGATCGACGATCAACTCCTCAAATCCATTCAAGAGTCAAGATTTTTCATCATTGTTTTCTCAAAGACATATGCATCTTCATCTTGGTGTCTAGACGAGCTTGTAAAGATTATCGAGTGTCGGAAGAAGATACCTGAGCAGACTGCTTACCCTGTCTTTTTTGATGTGGAGCCAACCCAAGTCCGAAAACAAAATGGGCCTGTTGGAGAAGCTTTTTATAAACATGAAAACAAAGAAGCTGCTGGGAAATGGAAAGACGCTATGAAAGAATTAGCGGATCTGGCCGGGTGGGAGTTGAAGGCCACAGCTAATGGGTAAGTAAATTTCTACATCCTATCTCTTTAATATTCTTTCTAATCTATATTAATATAAATGTTAATTCATCTATGTTATAATTCTAATTTATACAGGGATGAATCTAAATTGATCCAAATAATTGTTGATGCTATTTTCAAAAAGTTACATTCCACTAATTCGAGCGCTGATGGAAAGTTAGTGGGCATGGAGAACCGGATCAGTGCTGTTCTTTCATCTTTAGAGATTGGTACTCAAGATGTCCGGATGATCGGAATCAAGGGGATGGGAGGTGGGGGGAAAACAACTTTAGCTAGAGCTGTTTATGATCATGTGTCCACTCATTTTGAGGGCAAAAGCTTTGTTGAAAATGTTAGGGAAGTTTCAAAGACTCCTATGTCAGGTTTGAAGATGCTACAAGAACAAATCCTAAAGGATATTTTTGATGAAAGAAATATCTCCATTACTGGTATTTTCGATGGAAAAAAGATGATGATACAGATGATGTGTCGTAAAAAAGTTCTTGTTGTTTTAGATGATGTGGATTGCATAGAACAGCTTGAGGCGTTAACAGGCGAGTCTAACTGGTTTAAATCAGGAAGCAGAATTATCATTACCACAAGAGATGAGCAAGTGCTGATAGCCCACCGAGTGAACTTTGTTCATGACGTCAATCTGTTATCGTTTACGGAAGCAGTTTGCCTCTTTAGTAGGTATGCATTTCAAACAGAGATTCCAACTCGAGGGTACGAAGAGCTATCAGGACAAGTTGTACAATATGCTCATGGTCTTCCCTTAACGATCAAAGTTTTGGGTTCGTTTCTTTGTGATCAGAAGGAGCCTTATTGGATAGATGCCATAGAAAGACTAAAAACAATTCCATTAACGGCAACTATGAAAAGATTGGAAATAAGCTTTGATGGTCTAGAAGATGATGAATGCAAAGAAATATTCTTAGATGTTGCATGCTTACTAAAAGGTTGGAACAAAGAAGATGCAATTAGAGCGCTGGAAAGCCGTGGATTTCGTGCTATATATGGTTTAAGAGTTCTTGAGCAGAAATCTCTTATAAGTTATAATGAATATGAGAAATTGGGGATGCATGACCATTTAGAAGAAATGGGTAGGAATATTGTTCGCCGTAAGCACCCCGACGAACCTAACAAACATAGCCGATTGTGGATTGACGAGGAAATTGAAGATATATTGACTAATGGCTCGGTAAGAATCAAGTTATGATTTAATAAAACTGAGAATTAACTACATTTTTTGTCCTTTGCTTTGACGGGGTATTTCATTTTTGGTCCAATAGTTTTAGCGTATGCTTTTTTTTTTTTTTTTTTAAATAATAATATAAACAAGGTGTTGGCAAGCTTTTAAAAAACAAGCATATAGTGGGATTTGACTCAACAATTCTCATCTTGCTCTTTGTTTGTTTGTATCTCTAAAAGTTTTCCCCAAATTCACTTTTTTCTCCCTCTAATAATTACTCAAAAATTCATTCAATTGAATTGAATTATCAATTTATCATTGAATTCGCTTTATATCATCTTCATTCACTCTCAATTTGATGAGTGATTTTGGGCGTTTTGAAATTTAGGGTTCCGACTAAAATTAATTGGTTTTACTTTTTCTATTTCAGGGTACCCAAGCAACAAAATGTCTGTACTTTGATCCACCGGGGGGTTTGAGTGCTGAAATTGCAGTAAAAGGTCTAGCAAAAATGAAGGATCTTAGATTTATTTACGTAAATCTCCTAAAGGATGTTTATTTTAAGGGCAATATTGTTCCGGAATTTGATAAAGTAAGCGAATACCTTCCAAGTTCCTTACGATTTATGAGATGGTTTGGTTTTCCTTTTTCGAGTTTACCCAATACATTTCAAGGAAAATATCTTGTTCAACTTTACATATGGCACAGCAAGATTGTTCAACTTTGGGAAGATGGAGAAGAAAAGGTAGAATGAATAATGGTTAATTTGTTGTTTTTCATCATTCATTATGATCCTATATATCTATTGGTTTGTCATTGCACCCATATTAATTACTTTTTTTTTTTTTTTTTACTTATGTTAGGTTCTAAATAACCTCAGGTTCCTCGATATCAGCTTTTCAAAGTTGAGGACCTTTGACCTTAGGTTGGCTCCAAATCTTGAGCAGTTGACTATTGATTGTTGTACTAGTTTCGGAGAGCTTCATATGCCTGCTCACCATCTAAAGCTCAAATATCTCACCCTCTCTAATTCAAAGCTGACAAACCTTCACCTCGGGAATACTCCAAATCTTAAGAAGCTAAACCTCAGTGATTCAAAGTTGAAGACCCTTCAACTCGGGAGTACTCCAAATCTTGAGAGGCTTATACTCCAAAGGTGTAATGATTTGGTAGAGCTTAAAGTGCCTGATCTAAAGCTCCAATATTTAGAAATCAGACATTCAAAGTTGAAGACCCTTCACCTCGGGAACACTCCGAATCTTGAGAGGCTAAGACTCAAAGGCTGTAATGATTTGGTGGAACTTCAAATGCCTGCTGAAAGTCTAAAGCTCGAAGAGCTAAACCTTAGTCATACAAAGTTGAGGACCCTTGACCTTGGGCTGACTCCAAATCTCAAAAGGTTAAATCTTGAAAATTGTTATGATTTGGTAGAAATTAATGCTCCCATTGGATATCTGAGAAATCTTACCTTCTTAGACTTAAGTGGTTGTGGGAGGTTTAAGTCTTTTGAGTTTGACAAATGGTCTGAACGAGCTGAGGCTGGTTCTTTATCTGAGTTACATCTTATTGCAAAATCCACAGATGTTTGCCCATTGCACTCCGACAAAGATTCTCTAAAGTTTCAGTTTTTTTGTTATTATAAAGAAGATCCAGCTACATCGTTTGGAAATCTTGAAATGCTTATTTCGATGGGTCTATGTGCTTGTACAAACCTCGAGAATTTTTCAAGAAGTATTTGTAGTTTACAATGTATAAAAAAGCTTACACTTGAAGGCAGTATTCCAGAGGTACCCAAGGGCCTAGACCGGTTAGTATTTCTAGAAGAGCTAATTTTTTCATCTACAAAGATTAGAAATCTTCCAGATAGCATTTGTAAGTTGAAACATCTCAAATCTTTCAAAATCAAATCTTGTTGGCTTCTTGAAAAGTTACCTGGGGATATTGGCAGATTAGAATCTTTGGAGACGCTAATCTTAACCGAATGTAAGCTTTTACAAGATATTCCAAACAGCATTTGTAAGATGAAATGTATAAACAAGCTACATCTCCGTGGTTGTATTCGAGTTGTTGAATTGCCTGAGGAAATTGGATGCTTAGAAGGTTTAAAAGAGTTATGTATTGAAGATACAGGTATAAGACGTCTTCCACAGAGCATTTTTAAGTTGAGAGGTCTGCGTATTGTTGGGTCGGTACGGTATCTTGATACATATCGGTTATTAGTCAAGAGACGAAGAACCTCTGATGATGATGAAATAGTCTGCTACATAAACCCTTACTAACACATGCCAAAGGAGCCAATACATGAAGAGCTATTTTAAAAGGTACTTTATTTTGAAATTTTAAATTGATTATGAAAATATTCATTGTTTCTGCAAATTATGTCTTTTACTATGATCTGCAATTAGGAGGTCCAGGTGAGCAGGATTGCAGAAAGCAATGCCACTCAGCTAAGAAGGTGACCTAAAGCTCATGTGCATTGAAATGATTTATTTATGATTTGTTTTTTCTCCATGCATTGTTGATTGTTGAATCGTTGATCACTGTCAAGTGGTTTTGGCTCAATCCATTTCGGTCATTGATAGTTTTCTCGTGTACACTCCCAAAGTACGATTGTTTGTAAAGAAGTGTTTCAAAGTATGATTGCCATTTTACCTTTCAGTATTAGTACTTTTTGATGTACACACTGTTAGATCAAACTATAATCCCAACTTGGATGCTGTACTAGTACTTATTACTTTAAATCAATACAGAATTTGAACTTTATTTTAGTTCATAGAGCTGAATAAACATGATTGACTTGTTCAGAGAGTCAAACTGATGAAAATGGTGTGACTATGATAAAAGGTTGGAGGTGATAATGCTAAAAATAAACTTAAGAAAGTTTTATAAGAGATGTAAGATCATAAACTAGTTTTATATACATAAATAAGCTCTACATTTGGATGAAATCATTAATCATGCAAATATTTGACTTTTAAGTCAAACTATTGGTTTTCATCAAATTTCAGTGAGAATTCAATTGAATTGTACCGGATAACATATTTTAGTGATAAGAAACAACCAGAGCCTAACCGGTTTGTATTTTGCCATTGTGTAGTCATATTGTGTCTTTGTCATGGATGAGCTACAAACCGTAGATTGTACTAGGGATGAGCACTTTTATCAATACTTTGTTTATTATCTGTGATCATCACATAGCCACATGTTGAACTAGACAAATATAGACAAATAATTGTTGATCATCAAGTTGATTACTTATGTTCTTAAAAAGTTTAATTTTTTTAATGTTTTTATTAGCTTAATTCATTGATGCATGAGGTTATTTTTTTTTTTTCTTTAGAAAAGTGGTTCCTACCGGGTAGACCCAAAAGAACCGGAACCGTTACCAGAACCAAAAACTATATTTGGTTCGGTTCTCGGTTCCTACTTTCACAAAATTTGGTTCTCGGATCCACCGGTTCGAGACCCATGCTCATCCCTAGATTGTATAGGTGGTATTGTTACTAATCACTATAATCGTTACCAATCACTATAATCGTCAACTTGGATATTTTACTAATGACTATAAATTAACATAGAATTTGATGTCCGATAAGTTAATTCATAGAGTTCATAAAACACAGTTGACTTCTCAAAAAGTCAAACTATGTACTTGATAAAAACCCTGAATAGTTACATGACACTGGAAATGATCATATTAAGAATAAACTTTGGAAAGGGTTGTAACAACATATACAAGTTTTGATATACATTAGGCTCTAAATGTGGATTAAATCGGTGAATGTAATAAAGTATTTGACTTTTGAGTCAAACTATGCTAAAACTGAACAAACACAGAACGCTGCTTATAACATGTTAAAGATGAACTCTGAAACTCAGCTTCTTTATTTAGTACATTGAACTGGTTTCATGCAACAGAGTTGACTTCTTCACAAAGTCAACTGCGTTATTGATAAAAAGAGATGTGATTTTTTTCTATGAGTTTGGATATTATCATGTTAAAAAAAAGTAAGAAATAAATATGTGATACACTGATGCCTTCAATTCATTAACAACTTTTAAAGGTAAATTAATTATTCATACGCTAAAACTTATACTTTAATCTTGTTTAGTTACTGAATCCTAACGGATTGATTAATTAATTGTGACACTACCCCAAGGAATTCGAAAACCCCCCAAAATGTGGTTTTGTTTCGGGTAGAAAGCGGGTCAGAATGAAACCCCAGTAAAAAAGTGGACGTTTAGTTTAAATTTTGGTTTTTCACACTTTGGCCACAAGGTTGATAATGAAAGGTTTATTTATTGAGGTAATTCCCCAAATGCCCCAAAGTTACAAGTGTTGTTGCCTTATATGACCCAAAAAATTTTCATTCCTCAAGATGCCCTAGGGCGATAGTCGCCCCAGGTAGGTGGGGAAGGTTTATTTATTTGCACTTTAGCCACAATGTTTATAAAAAGTAGTGTCTGTCACTGGAACTTGTTTAATTAGAAAGTTTAAATTTTTATTACATCAAACAAATGTAACCTTGGACCTTATATATGAACCCCGTGGATAGAATCTTAACCCTTTCGTCAACACCTTTGGTTGATCTGTGAACTTCATGGATACACTTTTAACCCTTCTGCGAACCCTCAATTGATCCTTGAACCCTCAGTGAGTGATGATCTCTTTTTGTTAAATGATGATCTGGGTTCACATTCGCATCCATTTACATTTACATTTGTAACATTTGTTTACACCTCAAAATATACACGTACTTTCTACAGATACTATGTAGAAAGTCATTGAGGTGAGTTCATCTTATTATATATCTAGTAGTATAGCTGATATCAATATACACGTACGCTATAGTCCATTCTTAACTACTTAGTGAAAGCTTTTTTATGCATATATGACATTTATAAAGGGTATAGACAATAGATAAGGAAGCTTTAGCGGTGGTCATTGGTCATTTGTATGTAACCGCATGCTTTCTGATACTCTTCTATGGAATTTACATTTATAAGACACTATCAAGTCATGTTAATCAGCCTTTTAGAAAGTATAAAAAAACAAGAGGGGGAAAAGTGTAAGATAAATAAAAGGGGTGAGAAATGAAGAAAAGGAAAGAGTTAAAGGACCTTTATCATTATCCAAACTCATCGTCATGGTGCTCGGGTTAAGGTGTTCTGGCATAATCCAAACCCGACCCGTATTTGATTCTCCATTATTTGTGAACAGAACCCTCTTCCCTTTGAAATCAATTGCTTATTAAAAAAGAATGACAACAGATGACTTGCATTCTTTTTTAATGATGATGATACTAATGCTAAAGGTAATTAATATATTCAATTCATTTTGGTGATTGAATTTTTATATACAGTTTATTAAATTTGGTTTATGAGTTTTTTGATATTTGATTTGATGATTAGGATATTGTTTTATCAGATTTGTTTGTTACCTGCTTATTGCGGTTTCATATACTTTTCAGGGATTGCTTATCCAAACTGCTTATAATTAGTATTTGATTTCGTGAGTCAATTACTAGCAAATATGATAAGCAAATTAGTAACAGTTTTTCGTAGTTAACTTTAAGTTGTGCTAGTGTTACTTTGATAATGCTGATTATCAATGAAGTTTAAAGGTAAAGTACTCGGGATCAGACCGAAAACCGAACCGAACCGATGAGCCTAACCGGTCCAACCAAAACCAAACTGACCATCTTCAGTTTGGTTTTCGGTTCTCCGGAGTATATATTTTAGATTTTCGGTTTCGGTTCGGTTCGTGCCAAAACCAAGAAAACACACCTAAACCATACCAACACAAAACTGGTTTCGGTTCGGTTCCACAAAATCTGTTTTCGGTTCGGCTCGGTTTTGACCCGATGCTCAGCCATTAAGTCATTATGATTGAGCAACTTTGAAATAGTTTGTCTAAAATGACAGTTAACATCCGTCCAAACACTAAAATTAACTGATTATTTGCCATTTCAAAAGGATATTAAGAGCAATCCTAAACACCACTAATGCTTTTTTTATCTGGGGCAGCCAATTACATTATTTTGAACTCTAATAATAACAATAAACTGGACGTTAATCTGTATGTTGTCGGTGTTAGACTGATAGTACTTACAAGTAACCGTTGATAACTTCATTGTGTAATACATTTAGTTAATTTTATTGATAGTGTAGCATGTCTGGTGTATTTAGTGAATTGGTGCTGTTGGGCACTCAGGCTACAACTTACAACCCCTTTGGACGGTTATTATACACCCTTACTTTTGTCCTAAGATAAACAAGAAAGTTGTTGTCGTTACCAATGATTTTTCATATCTGAATAACGAAATGTATTTAGCTCAGACATAAACGCTTAAATTAGCAGCAACTTGTGATTCTTTGTAATCCAAGAAAGATCACAAAGATATCCACGTCTATGTAGCACCGAAACGGGAACGGCAAAGGGATACGGGGACAATACGGGAACGGGAAACGCCAAAAATAAAAATTTAAGATACGGGAACGGCATAGATACGGCAATAAAAAAATATTAAAAAACTAAAACTATATTAAAGAAAATCCAAAATAAATGGAAATGAAACCATTCTTCCATTTGTTGGTTTATAATTACTACCACTCTTGGTTAACATTTGTAATTCAAAGCCTTTAAAAAGAACACATTTGTAATTCAAAAATGGTTTACTAAAGTTAGAAAAAGAAAGAAAAAAAGAAATTAAAAAACTCACCAACCAACTGTCACACTTATCAACAAAATTACTATTTACTCTAGTATATACATTTATTACGGAGTAGTACTTTATCTTCAATTCCCAACACCCTTTCTTATTCTATTCACCACTTTTTTCTTTTCTTCTTCATTCTTTTTTCTTCTCTCATCTTCTTCGGCAACTATGTTCCAACAAATTACAAATCCATCTTAATTTTCATCTTCTTCTAAGTTCAATCTCATCTCAAGGTGGTTCCCATTAAAACCCATAAGAAACGGCTAGGGATACGGCGTGGAAACGTTTCGGGAGCGTTTCGGGGGCGTTTCCGTTCCCACCCCGTTCCCAAACGGGCACGCGGGTCTAATAGGCGTTTCGGTGCATCACAGATCCACGTTGATTAACTTTGCGTAAAGGGATGGTATTTGTGCTAGTTTTATGATTTATAAGATCCCATAAACTAATTTGCAGTCAGACGTATCTTAAACCAATGTGCTAATTACTGTCATGTGTGCTTGTTTATCATTCCCATATTCACTGGTTGTTATTATTGCTAAATGCAGATGAGCCACTTCCAACACAACACTATTCAGTCAGTAATAGTTCCAAATTCCCGCTTACCAGACTAGGTGTTTTGACAAGAGAATCAGGAAAAAGAAAGAAAAATCTCTCGGATGTCTCAAATGTGCCAGATTCCGACTCTGATTCTGATATTCCTTCTACCAGTAAAGTTGCTACTAACAAGACCTGCAGCAAGTCAGAATCTAATTTGGATAGGGGAAAAAGTGTAGGTTTACATCAGCCGAGAAAAGTAAGTGAATCACTCAATACTTCAGCCAGAAAAGATTTATGGGAAGATTTTAGACACGAGAAGAGGTTCCGTATCCCGACACCTGCACTAGATGAGGTCTGTGAGGAATATTTTAGTTCCATGAAAGAAAAAAGTAAAGTTCAGAGTAGTCATGTTATGGACAGCGTAATAGATTTGGGTGACCCTCGCCCGCCAGCTCATCAGTTTTTTTTCCATAATGATTTGAGGGTCCAAGAGCTTGTGCGAACTCGTTTGTGCAACTTTGTCCCGTTAAACACAGCAAATAGAGAGTCTAATCAGCACAGTACATCAAATATCGATTACATGTAAGTTAGTTCTGCTATATTATTGATAGCTTTTAAGGGGTTATATGCAAATATCTCTTTTCAAATACGGAGTATAATTTTTTGTTGTATTTCTTGTGTTTTTAGGGGTCAATTTAGCAGTGGTGACAAAACTAAATAGGCTGCTAGAACTAATAAAGCTGAGACAAGCTCAACAAGGAAAAAATAAAGAAAATCAAGACTCAAGAAACATCACAAGGTTTCATGAATCCTAAAGTCAATACTACGAAAGGGATCACAAAAGATGCTGGCAAAAGAAGGGTTCAAGCAGATGGTCAAGGGACGGGGCATTGGTTCACTAATGGTGATGGGAAGAGGGTAAGTTGGAAAGTTTTTGTTCTGTTATTGTAGCCATTTCATATCAAGAAACTGTTAGAACCAAATACGGGTTGGGTTTTGGTTCGGATTGGCATGTCAAAACACCTTGACCCGAGCATGACATGTTTATGTAGTTAGGTCAGCTATTTCAATCCAAACCAGTTTACATATAACCCAAACACCGTCTGTTTAACCCGTTTTTCAAAACTGGTCGACTGGTTCAACCCATTTAAGTAATTTAACCCGTTTAACCCACTACAAACATATTATCTAAATTTAAAAAAAAAAAAAAAAAAAAAAAAAAAAAAAAAAAAAAAAAACACCCAAGTGGTTTGACCGATCAACCTGTTTAACACACACGGCCTGAAAACTGGTTAGGCCAGACCCGGACCGGTTTATTAGTGTGTTGGTTTTGGATCGTGTTAGGAATTGGCACCCCTACTTTTTGATGGCATCTCTTTTTGTGTGGTATGATATAAATACAATTTTCTTGTACTTCCAGGTTTATGTAAGTAAAAATGGGCAAGAAATAACTGGAAAAAGCTGCTTACATTCACTATAAAAAGGTACTTCTGCTCAATTATATCTCCCAACTTTTTTACCTTGTTTTGCTTTATATTAAATAACTTTATGTTCAAAAATCTTTTGTGTGTAAATATGATCTGAGCTCAATTATGTTGATTTTGTCGTTTAGCAAATCTGATTTCTATTAACATTGAAGAATATCTGCTGTTTTGACAGGAGACTGGAGGATTTAAAAATAAAAAGGCGAAGAAAACTTCCACCAAGATGAAATGAGTGTTGCTCGTGTGGCTGAAATGTGAGATCGGTATATACTCATGTTTATATACTAAGAAACTGATTGGGATGTTCAAAGGCAGTTCGCTAATGGAAAACAGAGAATATAGCAGAAGCTTTCCAAAATTCAAGTTGTAGTTAAGACCTTTTTTTACTAACAAACATATTTAAGACCTGAGTTTAGTTTTAGAATATAAAGCTTTTTAAGAACTCTTATAGTTATAATTGGATATCACTTTGATAGAATGTAAGTTTGAGCCTAAAGTTTGCTAATTTGAAGATCGAGTTATGCAAAATCAACAGTGTATTTGATGATTAAACATACAAGGTAACATTTGCTATTTTTGTAACAAAATAGAGCTTGAGTCAAATTATTGACTTTCATCCTATGTTTTAAAACCTGGTTTTTTTATTGACCCGGTTTAGTTGCCAGGTCACCGGTTCAACCGGTTCTACACTTATATATAATTTTTGTATATTTAATATTTTTATCTGACTTTATTCGCAACTTTTGATTGAACTGGCGAAAAAACTTGAGATTCTACCAATAAGGCTTTGTTTTTAAGTTATATATTTATAACAATCAAGCAAATATTTGCAACAAAAATCAATTTATAATTCTAAGTTACAACGGTGTATATTAAAACTATAATAGTTGGTGTTTCTAAAGAATAATATATAACTTTAATTTATTGTTTTATAAAATTTTAACTAACACTTATTTCAACTTGTTAATTAAACCTATTAAAGTTGATAGAGAAAAAAAAAAATACTTTCTTAGGTTTTTTGATAAAAGTTATGACCCGGCCGGGTTTATCAAATCGGGTCAACCCGGGTCAACAAAAAACCGGCGGTTCAATCCGGTTCTCAAACAAGCAAAAACCCGATCACATCCAGCCTGGTCTTCGAGTCGGTTCACGGTTCAACCGGCCGGATCAACCCGGGTTTTAAAACATTGCTTTCATCTATATTAGTTAGGCTGTATTGATGAACATATCTGAGAGTTATTAATGATATTGAACATGTAGCTTACAATTTGACTTTACTTAGATGATCATCAACCATTGGATTAAAATCAAAGGTCAAAATGATCTTGACCTTTGATTTTAATTCAATGGTTGAGGATCCTCTAACTTGAGTCAAATTACTTGAAAGGATCCTCGCCTAATTTGGTTACCTATCATCTCGATTTTTTTTAGAAAATTGGGCTTCATATTGTCTGTTTATGGACTCGGATCTTATCTTGGTCAAAACCGGGTCAACAAGAGATGACCCGTACTATGAATTGCTACTCGTAATATATATAGGGTGCGTTTGGTTTGAGTCGTGAAATCACAATGGGTATTGGTTTCGGAATTAGTTAGAATAAGAATGAGTTTATGATTCCAAATTTATTGTTTGGTTTTAATTATTGGGAATAAAAATCATGAAAGAAATGTGAAAGTTAGCTATTGCGGATGGTAAAGAGTAGGGGTGGCAATTCAGGTCGGGTTCGTGTTCGCGGGTTCGGGTTGGCGGGTCAAGAACATTCAACCTGAAACCGACCTGTTTATATAAGCGGGTCAGACATCTCGACCCTAACCTGTTTACTTTCAACCTCAACACGACCCATATAACCCATTTAATTAAACAGGTTAAACAGGTTAGCGGTTTGAACGGGTCAAACAGGTCGACTTTTTATATGTCTATGTAGAACTTTTGAAGTGCAGACTAAATGATGACAAATGTAAAATGGTGAAGTAGATGATGGCGAATCCGAAGTCGACGTCACTGTTGGCCAGAATACTAGAATAACTTTGAGAGAAAATGATCAAACTTATAAGACAAATTAAGATGGTTAGATCATCTATGTATGGTGTCTGACAATATAAAGAGTGAAGACGTGGCTCTAGAAGAAAAAATGATGACATTTCAATTTTCAAGATAGCCTTTTCAGTATTTTAAATGTTGTCTTTACAAATTCTAACTAGCTTTTTTAGTTTTTATGCAACTACTCCGTATTAGTTAACTAAAGTATAAATATATATATTTTTAAATATATTTTAATAATTAATCGGGTTGACGGGTCGACCCATTTAAATTATCATCAACCTGAACCTGACCCGTTTATTAAACGGGTCAATTGAGTCGACCCAAAACCTACCTGAAATTTGTTTGCCTCAAACCTAACCCGCTAATTTTCGTATCTGTTTCAGGTCGGGTTTCGTGTCGGGTCAAGAATTTGCCACCCCTAGTAAAGAGTATAGCTAATAAAAATGTTTGAATCCAATATTTGAAAGTCATACACCTCAACCAAACATCTACAATCACAATGATTGTCATTTCTCTATTTCCATCCCCCATACAAAACACATCCCTATTTTTGCAGGTTTTTCACACTTTTAACCATTGAATTATTAGAGCACAGTGTACGGTAGTTGATGGCTTGAGCCATTGCTAAAAACGCAAGCCTACGGCGCGAGATACCATACCGCAACTGGGTTGGTACACACGCGGTCGGTAATTCTTTTTTGTTGTTATATAAATTTACATTATTTGCTCCTGTTAATGTTTTTCTTGCACTGTTAGTCCGTGTTTATTGTCATTTTATGTACTTTCTTTTTAATTTACTCTTTTAATTTTATGTAATATGTTTGTTGATACAAAAGTTGGGCGTACCTGATTGTTGGGCTTTGCTCTTATATCAATTCGTTCCTTAGCACTTTGTTACCTGCGTACTAAGAAAATAAACAACACCGTTAGGCTTATCGAGGGATTGTCTCCCCCGATTAGACTCCGGCGTGAGAGTAAGTAATCGAATTTAGGTTTTGGTTTAAGAGTTTAGGGATTCCGTGAAACGTACCTTCAATGAGAATCGTATGATTCTATATATAGGGGCTAAGAAACCGTGTTTCTTGCTCCTTACTCTACGCACGCATGGTGCTTATCCGAGGTAAGGATATCTATTCCTTGAATAGATGATCCTTATCGGATATCCGGTGAGTTAGATTGGGCCTTTGGGCTTCATAAGCCCAAGCGTTGATACTGCGGCCCATACCATTTGTCATGGTAGCCCATTCGTGATGGACTTAAGTATAAGTAATGTCTATCATTTGGGCTTGCGGCCCAAATATAGGCTATACGTCATCATGTCCCCCCAGTCTAGTATGCGCGGCACGTAGCCGCGGGTACTAGACTTAATGTAAGCAGCGGTAAGCGTGGCGGGATAATGAACAAATTGTTACCGCCTTTTTGGAGGTGCAATGCACCTAACAGGTTCAAAATAGTTACCTCGGTAATTGGGGGTGGTGTCCACGTATCACTTGGGATTCGGGAAAAAGTGTTGTACCTTTTGATCTTCTAGCCACACGTTTACTGTGAGTGGGATCCACATGGGCGTGAATTAGGGTTTTTACCACCCTATATAAGAGTGCCGTCCCCCTTTATTTTCACCACACAGTAAAATACACACACAACCACTATTCATCTTCTTCATTTTGAGAGCGTTTTTGCTAGAAAACCTTTGAGATTCTGTAGGTAATCATTGTGTGCGTCTACTTAGTTTTAAGATGAACATGGTCGCTCAATTAGAGGAGTTTCGCTCTGCGTTGTCTGTTGAGGATGTGATGCGCTTTTCTTCCGACTATTTTGTGCCTTTGGATATGCATCCAGAGGCGCCAGATGTCGATGCGTGTATAGCCGACTTCCCCGAAGGGAAGATAGGTTTATACACGAAATTTTTCGAGTACGCTAACTACCGCGTACCTATATCTATATTTCTGAGCGATTTGCTCAATCACTATCGCCTCCACATCTCTCAGCTGCACTGTATAGGTGCGGCGAAGGTGTCGAATTTTGAGGTAAACTGCCGTTTACTAGCGATAGAACCAACTGTAGATTTATTCCGCTCCTTTTACGACTCAACATGGTCGAACGGTTGGGTGTCCTTTGCGAAGCGCCTACGGGCGTTTCAATGTTATACGGAGAAAGTTGACGCCCTCAAGAATTGGAGGGAATTTTTCTTTTGGGTAGACGACGTGGTCTTTCCTTCCAATTTTGAGTTTTATACTCAGGCGTCTTTACCAAGGGATGGGCATCCCGCACCCGGTTCCTATAGTATTGCTGACGCGCAGACGTTAAATGCCAATCGCTTGGCCATTAACCCCTATCCGGAGGAGTTTTTGGTGCATGTAGGATTGAGTCGCGCGTATTTTGGCGCAGCGGATGAGGTTCCCACTTTCCTGAGTGAGGATGGCCGGGGTGGGTGTTCATCCTTTGTAATTGTTTGTAAGTTTTTCATCCTTTTTCTTCGCGCATTTACCAACTAATCTTTCGTTGTTTTCTTGCTTCATTTTTATATGTGCAGAGATGGACTTATTCGCAGTGGTGAAGCTTGATAAGCCAAAGCAGGTGGCCATAGGGGTGCGTCCTCTGAGGGAAGGGGAGCTGCCTTTGCTGGAAGCGACCGCGGGGCGTTTGACTGTTTTGCCCGCGACAGTTCCCGAGGACACGCCACCACTTGTGGTGACGCCCGTCCAGAGTATGGCGCCAGAGGTAGTGGTGGCGCCCACTGTGGTGCCTGAAGTGGAGGTGGCGCGCGAGGAGGCGCGCTCAGGGTCATCTGACAGTATTCGGATCCTGAAACCTGAGGAGGTGTTGAGGGAAGAGGTTGCGCAGAACTTGAAGCACAAGGGAGAGGCTGGAACCAGTGGCACCAGCAAGAGGCGTCGACACGTCATCAAAGACGCAGAGTCGAACGCGGAAGAAACTTCGACCTCCGGCGCACGGTTGAAGGCTGATGCTTCTCCGTTTCTGTAAGTGTGCATTTCTTCTCTCTCTTTTTTTTTTTTTTTTTTTTTTTGCAATTACTTGTTGTAATTTTTTGTTGACTGTCTTTGTTCCGTAGGGATGACGACGCGAAGGACGATGAAGTATCCTCTCCGCAGAATGAAAACAAGGGAGAGGACACCTTGGCAGCTGATGGTGGTGAGGCGCAGCAACTTCTTGATGAGTTGGCTGCGACTACTGCCCGTCAGGCTGAGCTGGTGGCGCAGCTGAAGGGAAAGCGCGTTGGGGAGAGTCGTGCTTTGGCCCAGAAGGAAGAAGAGTTGGAGAAGCTGCGCGTGCTATTGGCGGGCGTGCAGGCTGAGCTCGGGGAGTCAAGGGCGTATGGGGAGAAGATGGCTCAGGACAAGATGAGCATCTTGGCTGATCTGCTACATGCGAGGGCGTGCAACGAGCAGATAAAGGCCAAGGCATCATGGTCTGTGTCGTTCCTTGAGGAAAAAAGGTCAGAGCATTATGCTAGCCTGCAAGAGTTCAAGGAGCGCATGGAGAAGACGCTCGTGATGTATGAGGAGAAGCTGCGCGCACTTAGCATTGAGTACGACGAGGAGCTGTATCCTCATCTCATGTCTGTGATTGCTGAGCGCAGGTATTCTTACACCCTTATCTTTTAGAATTGTTTTCTTCACTCCATTTTATCTTATCTTGTTACCACTTTGTGAATGCAGGTGGTTGATCAGCCATGGGCTTCGTCTGGCAGCTCTAAGTACTTTAGAGTCTGCGGAGGTGGTGGAGGCCTTTGGGAAGGTTGTCCACTGCGCGATGGCGCGTGGCCGTTCGCAGGCGATGGAGGAGCTCCGTGAGGCCAAGTTGCTGGAGAAGGATTTGGCGGAGATTCCTGGTTATAGCTCAACGGCGTACGATGAGCTGGTGAAGGCGATGGCGGGGCTGAAGGTTCTTGAGCTGCCGCATATAGGGAAATTGGAGCGCGACCAAGATGACCCTATAGCTGTGCTAATGGCCGGTTTAACTTTGCAGCGCCATCTTGAGAAGAATGCGGAAGAGGAGTTAGACTATTATCTAAAACCTGATGTATCGCAGCTTCAAGTCCCAGTTTTTGCGCGGCCCCGTGATATCCTCAAGCCTTTTGCTCTGGAGAAGGAAGTCCCCTTGAAGGAGGTGCTGGAGCAACATGCGCAGAGGGCTGCTGTGAAGAAGGGTATCAAGGGCAAGGCCGTGATGTGCGGTATTGGCGCTGCACACCTTCCTAGATCAGATGGCGTGGCTGTAAGTGTTCCAACCGTATCGATGCAGGATGCCATAATCTTGAGTAAGTTGAAGGAAGGGAGTTCCGCCGCTCCAGAAGAGAGCCATGATCACCGCCATAGCATATAGGTTGTTTGTGAACTTATGTATTTTGTCCTTGTAATTTAATGAATATGGAATAAAATACATTTTGTTATAAGCTCGTAACTTAAATATACTTGCATTGTTTGCTAAGTTTGATTATTTTACTAAGTCTTTTAAGTGCGTGACTTAAATATACTTGCATTGTTTGCTAAGTTGTATTTTTGACTAAGTCTTTTAAGTGCGTAACTTAAATATACTTGCATTGTTTGCTAAGTTTTATTTTTGACCAAGTGTCTTGGCTCGTTATATTGCTAAGCTTGTACGGTGTACTTGGTATATGCGCATCCGTCGTGGGGTGCGCATATGAAACTTACTTTGACGTCTCAAGAGTAAGGCGCTTAGCAAGGATACGTGATCCAATGTTGATGGGTTTGCAACCCTCTTATTCAACGAGTAAATTAGTAGGTTAACTCATCCTTTATGCCTTCGTGGGTCTTTAAGTGGTGCATGCACGCCATGTAGGCAAAAAATATAAGATAGACAATATTGACATATATGCAATAAAGTAAAAGTGCGCTATGGAGTTAGCTAGAAACCATAACATTTTATTAATACTTGCAAGTTTATTGAAAAAATGGAAAACATAATTCCTAAGAAAGAAAAGAAAGACAAACACTTATTGGGCACCGCGTAGGGTGTGAGTGTGTTTGTGTAAGGGCCGTAGCCTAAAAGTAACATCTTTTGAGATTACAGATGTTCCAAGTGCGCGCTAGGTCGTGACCTTCCATATCGCGCAACCTGTATGCGCCGTTGCCGAGCGCGTCTGTGACCTCGTAAGGTCCTTCCCATTTGGGTCCGAGCTTGCCTGTGTCTTCTACGTGGCTCGCGTCATTGGCGCGGTAAACAAAGTCTCCTGGTCTGAATGAAGTGTTTTTGACTTTTGCATCATAATACTTCTTCATTTTTGCCTTAGCCTTTGCTTCACGTATAGCTGCGCGTTCGCGTCTTTCTTCCAGTATATCTAAGTCTATGCGCCGTTCCTCGTCATTTGTTGTGACGTTGACCTCTGCCGTGCGTATAGTTGGCATTCCTATCTCGGCTGGTATGACGGCTTCTGTTCCATAGACTAAGGAGAATGGCGTGTCGCCAGTACTGGTTTTGATTGTCGTGCGATGCGCCCACAAGACGTGCGAGAGCTCATCTACCCATCTTCCTTTATGTCTGTCAAGGCGCGCTTTTATGCCTTCGCCTAGACTGCGATTAGCGCGCTCAACTAGGCCATTGGTTTGTGGGTGTTTGACTGAAGCAAAGTGTTGTGTGATGTTTAATTGTGCGCACCAATCTTTGAATGGGTTATCACAGAATTGTTTTCCGTTGTCTGATACGATCTCGCCTGGTAGGCCGAAGCGACAGACAATATTGTCCCAGACAAAGCGTTTTACTTGGTTTCCCGTAATGTTCACCACAGCTTTTGCTTCAATCCACTTTGTAAAATAATCTATGGCTACGATGAGGAATTTTACTCCTCCCGCTGCGACGGGAAAAGGTCCTGCGATGTCGATACCCCATTTGTAAAATGGCCATGGTGAGGTGATTGGTGTTAGCTCGTGCTGTGGTCAGCGCGGAATAGGTCTATGTACTTGGCAGTTGCTGCACTTTCTTATTAGGTCGCGTGCGTCGCGGTGCATTGTTGGCCAATAGTATCCTGCCCTTAAAGCGCTTGCCACCACGGCTCGCGGTCCTGAGTGCATACTACATGATCCAGCGTGAAGTTCGCGGAGTACATAGTCTGCTTGAAGGGGTCCAACACATCTGAGCCATGGTTGTAAGAAAGATCGCCGATAGAGTACGTTGTCGCGGAATTCAAATCGTTGCGCTGTGCGCCGTATTCTTCGAGCGTCTTTATTATCTTGGGGTAGGGTTCCCTTGCTGATAAATTCGATGATAGGTGTCATCCACGTGGGATCTTGTTCTTCTATCACCGTTGATATTTCCATATCAAGGATGGACTTGTTCTTTAAGGTTTCCACCAATACCTGTTTTGAAAGGTGTGCGAAGCTTGTAGATGCGATCTTGCTGAGTGCGTCCGCCTTTCTGTTTTCCCCTCTAGGTACTTGTTTTATTGTGAACCTATCGAAGTTTTTGATCAGAGACTTTGTCTTTTCCAGGTATTGGATCATATGATCATCCTTGGCCTCGTATTCTCCTAACACGTGGTTAGCGACTAGCCGAGCATCTACGTTTGCCTCTAGGTTGCGTACACCCATTTGAATTGCGATGCGTAGTCCGGCCAGTAGGGCTTCATATTCTGCCTCATTGTTTGTGGCTGTGAACTCGAAGCGTAGTGCATAGGTGAATTCCATACCTTCTGGATTTGTAAGAATGAGTCCTGCGCCTGATCCATCTGCGCATGAGGATCCATCGGTGAACAGTGTCCATGGTTCCTGTAGATCCGTTTTTGCTGCAGATGTTGGGCTGTCGCCCTCTGGCTTCTCCACGATAAAATCAGCTAAAACTTGCCCTTTGATAGCAGTGCGCGGCCTGTATGAGATGTTGTACTCACTGAGCATTACACTCCATTTTTGTAAGCGTCCCGATGCATCTGGTTTAGAGATAACTTGTTTAATTGGCTGATCAGTGATTACCGCAATTGGATGCGCTTGGAAGTATCTGCGCAGTCTTTTGGCAGCGAACACTAAAGCCAAGACCAGTATTTCCATGGCGCTGTAGTTAACCTCTGTTTTCTTTAAGGCTTTGCTTACGAAGTATATGGGTGTCTGGACGGAGTCTCTATCTGTCAATAGTACTGCGCTAACTGCTCCGTGGGTTGCTGATAAGTACATGATTAGTTCTTCCCCTTGTCGCGGTGCGACTAGTTTGGGAAGAGATGCCAAATGATGTTTGAGTTGTTGGAAAGCTTCCTCCGCTTCATTGGTCCAACGAAAGTCTCCCTTTTTTGTACACTTCGTGAGTGTTTTAAAGAGAGGAAGGGACTTGTCCGCTGACTTAGATAAGAAGCGATTCAGCCCTGCCAGCTTTCCATTCAGTGATTGGACTTCTTTGAGTGTGCGCGGGGAGGGGAGATCAATAACAGCCTTTGTCTTCTCTGGGCATGGTTTGATTCCATCGGGTTCTATTAAGTATCCGAGGAACATGCCTTCAGTTGCGCCAAAGGTGCACTTTTTTGGATTCAGTTTCATGTTTATCCGCCCCAACGTTCGGAATGTTTCCTCGATGTCGCGCACTAACTCATCCTCTGTATGGCTTTTTATAACAAGGTCGTCCACGTAGACTTCCAAGTTGCGGCTTACTTGTTTTTCGAAAGCTGTGTCCACCAGCCGTTGGTATGTCGCGCCTGCGTTCTTTAAGCCAAAAGGCATTTTTGTGTAGCAGTATACCCCTTGACTGGTGTGGAAAGCTGTTTTTTCTTCATCCTCCACTGCCATTTGGATTTGGTGGTACCCTTTATATGCGTCTAGGAAGCACTTGAAGGGGTATCCACATAGGGATTCAACCTTCCAATCAATTTCTGGCAATGGATAGCAGTCTTGCGGGCATGCTTTATTGAGATCCGTGAAGTCCACGCACATCCTCCAGCTACCATCGCTCTTCTTTACCATGACTGGGTTAGAGAGCCAGTCGTGGTAGTACACTTCGCGCATGATGCCCGCATCTACTAACTTGTGTACTTCTTCCAAAATAGCTTTTGCACGATCTGGAGCCTGGCCGCGCTTCTTTTGTCGTATTGGAGGGTATCCTTGTCGGATTTGTAGTTTGTGCTCTGTGATAGAACGAGGCACTCCTGTCATATGCTTTGGTTCCCATGCAAAGATGTCTAGGTTCTTTTGCAAGAGTGCGCATACGGCTGCTTTACCTTTGTCAGATAAAGATCCTCCAATCGAAACTTGTTGTTCCGGATAGTCTGGATGAATAGCGACCTTTAAATTTGGCGATTTTTCCGTGCGCTGTTCTGGAATAGTATCTGCTTCAGTTGTCACTGCGATACATTCTCTTGGTGGTACCGTTGTGTTATAGAGAGTAACCACTCCTCCTTCAACTGGGAATTTAAGCATTCCGTGTGCTGTGGATGGTACTGCGCGCATGGATGATATTCCTGGTCTTCCAATTATGCCATTGTATGGTGAGGGAGACTTGATTACCATAAAATTTATCCATGCCGCAGTTGAGTGTTGCTCATCTCCTACAACCACCAATAAGCGTAACTGCCCCATGGGCCAGATCTTTTCTCCTGTAAATCCTGTTAGTGACATTGTAGCTGGTATCAACTGACTTTGGATTTCAGGTCGCAGCCTTTTGAAGCAGTGATCATACATGATGTCTGCGGATGCTCCTCCATCAATATACATGCGGTGGATGTCGTGTCCTCCTGCATGTATTTCAATGGTCAGAGGTTCCACGACTGCGTTGTCCGCAGCAATTGTAGGGAAGGATATCTCTTTTTCTGGAGAGAATTTTTGGCTGACTTTTTGCTTTATTTTGCGCTGCCATGATTGTATCATGTATATAGTATCAGCCTTTTCTTTTGGGGGTTCTTTCTTGCCTCCATTTCTCTGTCTCTCTTTTCCTTCCTTGATATTTTTTACGAGGTGGTCCATCCTTCCTTCTCTCACTAATTTTTCGATTAGTTGTTTCAGTTGGACGCACTCGTTAGTTGTATGGCCCTTTTGGCCGTGGTACTCGCAGTATCCACTACCTTGGCGTTTTTCTTCTGCCGTTTTAATTGGTGGTGGTCTTGGGAAGTTCGCACCTTCTGTTGCAAATATCTCCCTTGGAGTTTTAGTGAGAGGAGTATATTTGTCGTTGTCTCTTCCACTGCGGTAGTTCCTGCCGCGGTTATTGTTTTGATCATTGGATTGTCTCCGCGGCTGTTCTTGTTGCCTATAGTTTGAATATCCTTTTTTGCTATCCGCAGCAGCTGCTTCTCCTTGTATAAAGGATCTGGTGCGTTTTGTGAGTTCATCGAAAGACTGTGGAACTCTATCATTGAGCTTTCGGATGAGTTCTGGATTATTAATTCCATTCATGAACCCTGAAATTTTTAGTATTTCGGGACATGCTTTGACTTGTATGCACTCATCCTTGAAGCGCTCCATGAAGGCGCTGGTTGATTCTCCTTGGCGTTGCTTCACCCTTGCCAATTCTACAGGATTTTTAGCGCACTTCTTTCGCTGGGTGAAGTTGTGGCGGAATGCTTTTCGTAATTCCTCAAAGCCGCCTATACTCCTACGTGGGAGTTTGCTAAACCATGTGCGCGCGTTCCCTACCAATGTGGAATTAAACATGTGACACCACACAGGCTGTGGCCAATTTTCGATAGTTGCGGCTGACTCGAAAATTTTTAGGTGGTCATCTGGGTCACCTGTTCCATCGTATGTCTTCACATTAGTGGGCATGCGCCTGCGCCTGTCGTCTGAGTAGTCACTTATGCGACGTGTGAACGCATCAATTTTGTGGCGTCGCCATGGGAGAGACATATCCTCGTTCTCTTCCTCGCGACGTTTTCCTTTTGATTTCCAGTGCCCTGTTTCTTTATCCTCGTTGTCCGAGGAATCGCTGGAGGAAGAATAATCTCTCCTTCGGCGTTTGCGCCTGCTCCTTTCAGAAGAGGAGCCTGAGGGATCTCTGCTTGGGGATCTCCTCCTCCCCAATCTATCTCGTATTCGCCTACTTTCAGGTTTGGAAGATCCTTGGCTTGGCGAATGCTGAGGCCCTAATCGATCGTGTATTCCCCGACTGCCAAGTCTGGAATGGACATTGGTGCGCCTACCGCTGTCTCCAGAGTTTTGTGAGTCAGGTACCGCACCTAGCCTATCATGGACAGAGGTACGTTCTGTACGTCTTCCTCGCGGGTGGCGCGGTGGTGATGGTTCGCGTTCTGGACCAAGATTAAGTCGGGTTTGCGGATCCGCACCTGCTCTTCTTGCCGCTTCTTCTTGCATGAGGGCATTTAATGTTTCATAATTTTGGGATACAAAGTTTCCCAAAGTCAGATCCGGTGCGTCCTCAGTTGTTGCAAGAATTTCTTCCTCAGTGTTAGGCGCCCTGTTCCGTTCAGGAGCGCCTGGCGGCACAGTGTTGTTCACTGCGGGTGTAGCCTGATGAGGAGTGGTGAAGAGGGTGCGTTGGAGTTCTTCAACGCTGGGGACCTCTAAAGTAATCCTGGGTAGTTCTACCGCTGGGGGAGGTTGGGTTGTCCCTGCCTCATGGTGACCAGGTGTGCTGGTTGTCCCAGCGACTTGTCTAGAGGTTGGATCTTGTTGATTCTTCCTCAGATGGTCACGTTTTTCTGGCTGCGGAGTCCGCTGGCTCGAATTCTTATGTTTCGTCATTCTAGTTCGTTGTAGGGTCCCACGGATGGCGCCACTTGTTGATACAAAAGTTGGGCGTACCTGATTGTTGGGCTTTGCTCTTATATCAATTCGTTCCTTAGCACTTTGTTACCTGCGTACTAAGAAAATAAACAACACCGTTAGGCTTATCGAGGGATTGTCTCCCCCGATTAGACTCCGGCGTGAGAGTAAGTAATCGAATTTAGGTTTTGGTTTAAGAGTTTAGGGATTCCGTGAATCGTACCTTCAATGAGAATCGTATGATTCTATATATAGGGGCTAAGAAACCGTGTTTCTTGCTCCTTACTCTACGCACGCATGGTGCTTATCCGAGGTAAGGATATCTATTCCTTGAATAGATGATCCTTATCGGATATCCGGTGAGTTAGATTGGGCCTTTGGGCTTCATAAGCCCAAGCGTTGATACTGCGGCCCATACCATTTGTCATGGTAGCCCATTCGTGATGGACTTAAGTATAAGTAATGTCTATCATTTGGGCTTGCGGCCCAAATATAGGCTATACGTCATCAATGTTATATTAATGAAATTTAATTTTAGTTAAAAAAATGAAAAAAAAAAAAAAAAAAAAAAAAAACTGCGGTACCAGAAAAGTGGTGTGATAGCTAGGGAGAGGTGTTTTGGTGCCATTGTAAAATCTGGTGCCGTAGGAAAAAGGTATTGAGGTGACACAATTTTTTCCACGGCACCAGCTGTACTCAATGCTCTTAAATAGTTCAAATTTGCATAAACAGTCCTTCAACTTGTTTTTCAGAGAAAAGGATATATATTTTGATATTGAAGTTAGATAATAGTTTAGGTAAATAGGTATAAGGTATTTCTTTAATCATCATAGAATTTTCGACCTTGGAGTTTCCATGAAATTTCTTTTGTCAATACAAATTTTTGACCCGACTAGCTAGGAATTTTCCAAGATATTTGTTTAGTGCAAAAGACAAGGAATTTTGTGAGGCAAATTTATTGGTGTGGGGAAATGAAATGGAATGTCAAGAAATAATGGTCCCTATTAAAAGAAAGAAGGAACTTTCGTGTATCGGATTATTGGTGTAGGGAATAGGAAAGTTAAAATACGGTCCGCATCAAAGTTTAGAAATAGTCCTCGAGCCTAAAGGTGAGTAATATAATTTGGGTGTGTGTTGTAATTAAATTTCAATTGAAAACCGTTATACGATGGTTTGAAATGCTATTCATTGTAGATGATAATATCAATTTTTGCTATCATTTAAGAAAGAAGTACATAACTTTTTTTTTGTCATATGTGGCAATGAGAAATAGTATTAAAACAAGTCATCACACCATAAGAAAATATTTTTAGCTATCAATTTTCGCTATCATCTGTTTAAATAGAGGATTGTAACATCCACATACATTTTACAAAAAAAAAGATAAAAAAAAAAAAAAAAAATCTACATAAGGAGGTGGCAACATGTGATTGGTGTATTTTGATACACTTTCTGCTTCTTCTTTTTCATCACACCAATTACATGTTGACACCTCCTTTGTGTGGATTTGTTTTTGTAAATTGTATGTAGATATAGCAATCATCGTTTATTTATTCAGACCAAACTGGGTTAAGAAGATGACCCGTGAAAAAATAGTTCACTACAGTGTTAGTTTTCTCCAAATTGTTAGAAGTTATACTTGCATGATCTCAACTTGTAGAAAATATTTTTAACCATTTTTGAGAGCTCGTCATTTTAGGAAATATATAACATAAAAAATGTAAGATTAGAAATAGACTTTATGATGTCAATTGTAATATTTGATTTTACTCGTTAACGTAAGATTAGAACGTTCATAGATCCTTCAATCCATTGAGATTAGTTAACATGTAGTTTTTTAAGGAGTAATTATTAGAACAAGTAATTTTATGGAAGTAAAGTTTATATTTGTTTGGGAAAATAATAAAATGTATGTTGAAGACAAAGTAAAGAACGAGTGGTTCATGTGAGTTTAGCTATATCTCTTAAATGAACCTTATCTTTGTTGACCAAATAATAGCCTTATGTTATTGAGTCTTTGTCTTCTCAATATACAGTTGGTAATCTTACCCATTTTTCTTTGCAAATAGTTAAGATAATTCTCTCAAAAACAGATCGATCCTTAGATAACAACTAGAATGGCGTCTACTTCATCTTCATCCATTCAAATGAGCTTCAAGTATGACGTGTTTCTGAGTTTTAGAGGTGAGGACACCCGTAACAGCTTCATTGGCCATCTTTATCAAGCTCTTAAGCAAAAAGGCATCGAAACATACAAGGATGATAAGGAAATCGAGCAAGGAAAAACAATCAACGATCAGCTCCTCAAATCCATTGAAGAGTCAAGATTTTTCATCATTGTTTTCTCAAAGACATATGCTTCTTCATCTTGGTGCCTAAATGAGCTTGTGCAGATTATGGAATGTAAGAAGACGACAGAGCAGAATGTTTATCCTGTCTTTTTTGATGTGGAGCCCACCGAAGTCCGCAAACAAAGTGGGGCAGTTAAAGAAGCCTTTGCCGAACACGAAAAGAAGGAGGCTGCTGGAAAATGGAGAGAGGCTATGGAAGAAGCATCAAATCTGGCTGGGTGGGAGTTGAAGGCCACAGCTAACGGGTAATTCAATCTCATTCAGTTTTTATCATGATATCTACATTTATATAAATGTTAATCCTTTTATATGTTATAAATCCTAACTGTTTATGTGCCGCTTTGAGCAAGCTAATAATATAATCTTTAATGATACAGGAATGAATATGAATTGATCAAAATAATTGTTGGTGTTATTTTCAAAAAGAAATATTCCACTCTTTCGAACGCTGATGGAAAGTTAGTGGGTATGGAGACCCGAATCAGTGATATTCTTTCATCTTTAGAGATTGGTACTGAAGATGTTCGTATGATCGGAATCAAGGGGATGGGTGGTGGGGGGAAGACAACTCTAGCCAGAGCTGTTTATGATCGAATATCAACTATCTTCGAAGGAAAAAGCTTTATTGAAAATGTAAGGGAAGTTTCACAGCCTTCTTTGTCCGGTTTAAAGAAGCTTCAAAAACGGATACTAAAAGATGTGTTAAATAAACAAGACATTACTTTTAGTAGTGTTCATGACGGGAAAAACATGTTGAAAGACATGATGAGTCGTAGAAAGATACTTGTTGTTTTAGATGATGTTGATAGTATAGACCAGCTTGATGCGTTAGCAGGCGAGCCTGACTGGTTTAAATCGGGAAGCAGAATTATCATTACCACAAGAGATGAGCAAGTGTTGTTAGCCCACCGAGTGAACTTTGTTCATGACGTCAATCTGTTATCATCTACGGAAGCAATTTGCCTCTTCAGTAGGTATGCATTTCAAACAGAGATTCCAACTCAAGGGTACGAAGAGCTATCAGGACAAGTTGTACAATATGCTCATGGTCTTTCCTTAACGATCAAAGTTTTGGGTTCACATCTTCGTGATCAGAAGGAGGGATAGATGCCATAAAAAGACTAAAAACAATTCCATTAGAGGAAACTATGAAAAGATTGGAAATAAGCTTTGATAGTCTAGGGAATGATCACAAAGAAATATTCTTAGATGTTGCATGCATACTAAAAGGTTGGAGCAAAAAAGATGCAATTAGAATGCTTGAATGTTGCGGATTTCATGCTATATATGGTTTAAGAGTTCTTAAGCAGAAATCTCTTATAACTATTTCTGAATATGGGTACTTGGGGATGCATGATCATTTAGAGGAAATGGGTAGGAATATTGTTCGTCGGTCACACCCCGATGAACCTCAAAGACATAGCCGATTGTGGGTTAAGGAGGAAATTGAGGACATATTGACTAATGATTTGGTAAGAAATAAATCATACAGTATAAAACTGAGAGTTAACTACTTTTTTGGTCCTTTTAGTTTACTTAATATTTCATTTTTGTTACAATAGTTACCTGTCAGTTTTCATATATAAAACACATAACAATTCTCATCTTCCTCTTTGCTTATCTCTCTAAAAGTTTTCCCCAAATTAACTTTCTCTCTCTAATAATCATTCAAAATTTCATTAATTCGAATCCAATTATCATTCAATTCGCTTTATATCATCTTCATTCACTCTCAATTTGATCGGTGATTTTGGGCGTTTTGATATTTAGGGGTCCGACAAAAATTAATGGGGTTTTATTTTTTCGATTTCAGGGTACCCAAGCAACTAAATGTCTATACTTTAAGTCATGGGATTTCAGTGCTGAAATTGCAGTAAAAGGTCTAGCAAAAATGAAGGATCTCAGATTTATTGACATCGATCTCCTGGAGGATTATGATGAGAGCAATATTGTTGAATTTGATAAAGTTAGCAAATACCTTCCAAGTTCCTTACGATTTATGAGATGGGATTGGTTTCCTTTTTCGAGTTTACCCAATACATTTCAAGGAAAATTTCTTGTTGAACTTGAAATAAGTTTCAGCAAGATTGTTCAACTTTGGGAAGATGGAGAAGGAAAGGTAGAATTAATTTGTTGTTTTTCATGATTCATTATGATCCTATATATCTATTGGTTTGTCATTGCACCTTTATTAATTGTTTTTTTTGTACTTATGTTAGGTTCTTCATAACCTCAGGTTCCTCACAATCAGTGGGTCAAAGTTGAGGACCTTTGACCTTAGGTTGGCTCCAAATCTTGAGCAGTTGACTATTGAAGAATGTGATGATTTCGTAGAGCTTCATATGCCTGCTCCTCATCTAAAGCTTAAATATCTCAACCTCAGTCATTCAAAGTTGAGGACCTTTGACCTTAGGTTGGCTCCAAATCTTGAGCAGTTGACTATTGAAGAATGTGAAGATTTCCGAGAGCTTCATATACCTGCTCATTCTTCGAATCTTAAGAAGCTAATAATCAATCCCTGTTTTGATTTGGTATACCTTCAGATGCCTGCTGAAAGTCCAAAGCTCGAAGAGGTCAACCTCAATCATTCACATTTGGAAAACCTTCACCTCGGGAATACTCCGAATCTTAAGACGCTAATACTCGAAGGCTGTAATGATTTGGTGGAACTTCAGATGCCTGCTGAAAGTCCAAAGCTCGAATGTCTTGTCCTTACTAATTCAAAGTTGAAAAACCTTCACCTCGGGAATACTCCGAATCTTGAGACGCTAATACTCAAAGGCTGTAATAATATGGTAGAATTTCAAATGCCTGTTGAAAGTCTAAAGCTCAAATATCTCGACGTGAGTCATTCAAAATTGAAGACCATTCACCTTAGGAATACTCCGAATCTTGAGACACTCAAACTCAACGAGTGTAACGATTTGGTAGAACTTCAAATGCCTGTTGAAAGTCTAAAGCTCAAATATCTCGACGTGAGTCGTACAAAATTGAAGACCATTCACCTCAAGAATACTCCAAATCTTGAGACACTTATGCTCAAAGGGTGTAATGATTTGGTAGAATTTCAAATGCCTGCCGAAAGTCTAAATCTTGAGTATCTCGAACTCAGTCATTCAAAGTTGAAGACCCTTCGTCTCGGATATACTCCAAGTCTTAAGAAGCTAATACTCGAAGAGTGTAATGATTTGGTAGAACTTCAAATGCCCGTTGAAAATTTAAAGCTCAAATATCTCGACCTTAGTCATTCAAAGTTGAAGACCATTCACCTCGGGAGTACTCCGAATCTTGAGAAGCTAATACTTAAAGGCAGTAATGATTTAGTAGAACTTCAAATCCCTGCCGAAAGTCTAAAGCTCGCACTTCTCGACCTCAGTTTTACAAATGTGATAAATCTTCAATTAGGGAATACTCCGAACCTTAAGATACTAGTACTTGAAGGCTGTAATGATTTGGTAGATCTTCAAATGCGTGCTGAAACTTTAAATCTCAAATATTTCTACCTAAGTCATTCAAAGTTGAAGACCATTCACCTCGGTAATACCCCGAATCTAGAGAAACTGATACTCAAAAGCTGTATTAATTTGGCAGAACTTCAAATGCGCGAAAGTGTTAAGCTTACTCTTCTCGACCTCAGTCAATCAAAGTTGAGAAACCTATACATCGGGAATTCTCTGAATCTTAAGGCACTAATACTCGAAGGCTGTAATGAGTTGGTTGAATTTCAAATGCCTGCTGAAAGTTTAAACCTGGAATATCTCAACCTCAGCCATTCAAAGCTAAAGACTATTCGCCTAGGGAATACACCGAATCTTGAGAAGCTTTTTCTCATTGGCTGTAATGATTTGATAGAACTTCAAATTCCCACAAAAAGTCTAAAGCTGGCAGTTCTCAACCTCAGTCATTCAAAGTTGACAAAGCTTCACCTGGTGAATACTCCAAATCTTAAGGCGCTAACACTCGAAGGCTGTAATGATTTGGTAAAACTTCAAATGCCCACTGAAAGTCTAAACCTCGAATATCTCTACCTAAGTCATTCAAAGCTGAAGACCGTTCACCTCGGGAATACTCCGAATCTTGAAAAGCTTTATCTCATTGGCTGTAATGATTTGATAGAGCTTCAAATGCCCACGGAAAGTCTAAAGCTCGCAGTTCTCAACCTCAGTCATTCAAAGTTGACAAAGCTTCACCTGGTGAATACTCCAAATCTTAAGTCGCTAACACTCGAATGCTGTTATGATTTGGTTGAATTTCAAATGCCTGCTGAAAGTGTAAACCTCGAATATCTCTACCTGAGTCATTCAAAGCTGAAGACCGTTCACCTCGGGAATACTCCGAATCTTAAGGCGCTTACACTCGAAAGCTGCTATGATTTGGTTGAATTTCAAATGCCTGCTGAAAGTCTAAACCTGGAATATCTCAACCTCAGTCATTCAAAGCTAAAGACCGTTCACCTCGGGAATACTCCGAATCTTGAGAAGCTTTTTCTCAATGGCTGTAATAATTTGATAGAGCTTCAAATGCCCACGGAAAGTCTAAAGCTCGCAGCTCTCAACCTCAATCATTCAAAGTTGATAACCTTTCACCTCGTGAATACTCCGAATCTTAAGTCGCTAACACTCGAAGGCTGTAATGATTTGGTAGAACTTCAAATGCCTAATGAAAGTCTAAACCTGGAATTTCTCAACCTCAGTCATTCAAAGCTGAAGACCGTTCACCTCGGGAATACTCCGAATCTTAAGGTGCTTACACTCGAATGCTGTTATGATTTGGTTGAATTTCAAATGCCTGCTGAAAGTATAAACCTCGAATATCTCAACCTCAGTCATTCAAAGCTGAAGAACGTTCAACTCGGGAATACTCCGAATCTTGAGAAGCTTATCCTCAATGGCTGTAATAATTTGATAGAGCTTCAAATGCCCGTGGAAAGTCTAAAGCTCGCAGTTCTTAACCTCAGTCATTCAAAGTTGACAAACCTTCACCTGGTGAATACTGCGAATCTTAAGGCGCTTACTCTCGAATGCTATTATGATTTGGTTGAATTACAAATGCCTGCTGAAAGTCTAACCCTCGAATATCTCAACCTCAGTCATTCAAAGCTGAAGAACATTCACCTCAGGAATATTCCGAATCTTGAGAAGCTTTTTCTCATTGGCTGTAATTATTTGATGGAGCTTCAATTGCCCGCGGAAAGTCTAAAGCTCACAATTCTTAACCTCAGTCATTCAAAGTTGACAAACCTTCACCTTGTGAATACTCCAAATCTTAAGGTGCTAATACTCAAAGGCTGTAATGATTTGGTAGAACTTCAAATGCCCACTGAAACTCTAAACCTCGAATATCTCTACCTGAGTCAGTCAAAGTTGAAGACCGTTCACCTGGTGAATACTCCGAATCTTAAGGCGCTTACACTCGAATGCTGTTATGATTTGGTTGAATTTCAAATGCCTGCTGAAAGTCTAAACCTGGAATATCTCAACCTCAGTCATTCAAAGCTGAAGAACGTTCAACTCGGGAATACTCCGAATCTTGAGAAGCTTTTTCTCATTGGCTGTAATGATTTGATAGAGCTTCAAATTCCCGCGGAAAGTCTAAAGCTCGCAGTTCTCAACCTCAGTCATTCAAAGTTGACTAACCTTCACCTCGTGAATACTCTGAATCTTAAGGAGCTAATACTGGAAGGCTGCAATGATTTGGTACAACTTCAAATGTCCGGTGAAAGTCTAAATCTCGAATATCTCTACCTCAGTCATTCAAAGTTGTAGAACATTCACCTTGGGAATGCTCCAAATCTTGAGAGACTAAGTCTCATAGATTGTCATGATTTGGTTGAACTTCAAATGCCTGCCGAAAGTCTGAAGCTCAAACTTATCGACCTCAGGCAATCAAAGTTGACTAACCTTCACCTCAGGAATACTCCAAATCTTGAGAGGCTAATTCTCATAGATTGTCTTGATTTGGTAGAACTTCAAATGCCTTCTGAAAGTCTAAAACTGGTAGGTGTCCACCTTAGTGATTCAAAGTTGAAGACCATTCACCTCGGTAATGCTCCGAATTTGGAGAAGCTAATACTCAAAGGATGTTATGATTTCGTAGAACTTCAAATGGCTTCGGAAAGTCCAAAGCTCTTAGGTCTCGACCTCAGTCATTCAAAGTTGAGGACCCTTGACCTTGGCCTGACTCCAAATCTCAGATGGTTAAATCTTGAAAACTGCTATGATTTGGTAGAAATTAATGCTCCCATTGGGTTTCTTTAAAATCTAGTCCTATTAGCCTTGAGTGGTTGTGGGAGGTTTAAATCTTTTTGGTTTGACAAACAACTTAACCTCAATCATTCAAAGAAACAACTTGATTCTTTATCTGATTTACATCTGATTGCAGAGACCATAGATGTATGCCTACTGCATCCCGACGATAGTTTTCCGAAGTTTCGGTTTGAATGTTACTCCGTATTATAAAGAAGATCCAGCTTCATCCTTTGGAAATCTTGAAATGCTTATTTCTATGGGTCTATGCGCTTGTACAAACCTTGAGAATTTTTCAAGAAGTATTTGTAGTTTACAAGGTTTAAGAAAGCTTACACTTGAAGGCAGTATTCCGGAGGTACCCCGGGACCTTGACCAGTTAGAATGTCTAGAGGAGCTAATTTTTTCATCTACAAATATCAGATATCTTCCAGATAGCATTTGTATGTTGATGCATCTGAAAGCTATCAAACTTAAATCTTGTTGGCATCTTGAGAAATTACCGGAGGATCTTGGCCGATTAGAGTGTTTAGAGGAGCTAGACCTAACAGAGTGTATAGTTTTACGAGATATTCCAAACAGCATCTGTCAGATGAAAAGTCTGAAATATTTCCATCTCCCCTACTGTTTTCTAGTTGAAAAGTTGCCTGAGGAAATTGGAAGTTTAAAACGGTTAGAAGAGTTAAATATAGAAGGTACGGGCATAAGTCATCTTCCAAAGAGCATTTTTCAGTTGAAACATCTGCGTATCGTTGGCTTTACATGGCAGCTTCAGTCGTGTGGTTTTAGAAGCATAATACAAACATCAACATATGTATCTTTCGCCTACACCTCTTACCATTCTTCAGTCAATCATTTAGAGAAGCCGGTCTTTGATTTTGCATGGCAGCGTCAACCGTGTGGTACTTTCTCCTTTTTTGATTACTCATATAGCTTTAATTTACAATTAGTATATGTGTTACTCATATGACTTGTGCTTTTTTTTGAATTCTTTCAGTCAGGAGGCCTCTGACTGGGAAGCAATCAGCACACAAAGGTGACTAATTTCTCGAAAACAGAATACTTTTTATTCATTTGTGAACCAATTCATCTTATTTGAACTTAAAGAGGTGGTTTTGTCTTGTTTGAACTTGCATTTTTCATTTATCTTTCTGAAAACTTTTCAAATACCTTCATGTAAGAACAATAATATGGTACTGCAGGTCGAGTACTTTAAAAGGTCGAAGTAGTCCATAAACAGTTTTACTTGATAATCATCTACGTATCAAATACCTTAAGACTAAAAGGTTTTTTCTTGGCTTAATCAATCCTTGCCATTACTCAGGCCTTTAAATCAAAGTACAAGGAGGCGGGACTGATGATTCAAGTCTCCAATATATACAGTTAAATCAAGGTATAGTTATTAACTTTAGAAGTGTATTGAGTAAAGTTAACTACTTTTTATAAGCAGTTTACTGTGTTCATGATGAAAATGATTGGATTTTACATGAAGTTGGAGATAACACAGTTGACTTCTTCAGAAAGTCAACTGTGTTCATGATGAAAATGATTGGATTTTACATGATGTTGGAGATAATAATGTTATAGTCATATCCAGTAAAGTTTTGTAAGTGATTTAAAATCATATACAAGTTTTGATTTGCATAAATATCATCTACATTGGGACAAAATGGTGAACCATTAAAATATTTGACTTTTGAGTCAAACTATTGACTTTGACCAAATTCACATGTTTTTTTTTTTTTTTTTTTTTTTTTTTTTTTTTTTTTTTTTTTTTTTTTTTTTTTTTAAATCCAAGTCAGTCACAGAACAATTATGTATTGATAGAAGCTACTTGTGACCATTCCATCCAATTCATCAGTTACCATTTGCTGTGCTACCCGTGAGTTATCATCAAAGACATCCTCAATCTCCACATTCCTACATTGTATCTTTAATTCCCACTAATCCTTAAAGTACTTCCTCATTTCTTGTGACCACTTAGCTGTAACTTCAAATGTAGGTTGAGTTTTGTTTCTAATGAAAGCATCAACTGTTTCCCTTGATTCCTTACTCAGAGCATTCTCACTTACCTCTTCAAATACTGCATCCAACACTGCAAACTTATTGGCACTTTTCCTCAACTCGTCTATAAGTCTATAACATCTTTCTGCACAGTCCAACTTTTCATTGGACTTTTAGGCTTCTCATTTACCTGTGTTGTTTCATCACACTGTATTATTGGAGTCCACCTTAGCTTTTTCCACTGGTTGTTTAGCTATAGACCTAAATACCAATTTTGTTTTCACATATTTCCTCTGTTCTTTTTGCCCATTCTGACCCATTCTGTGCTTTTTCTGCTTCCTAGCTTCAATAAAACCTTCACCTTCTTTATCCACTAGTTTCTCACTATCTGTACTCACTTTCTCATTCTCAGTTCCTATATTACCACAAACCAGTTAAAATTTGGGCGGCTTTACTCTCTGATTCTTCATTTTGGTATTACAACATCAAAAAAAACACACACACACACAAATCCTCTCACAATCCCCCTTCTCGAAACCCTAACTGAAAAACACCATTAAACCAGTCAACAATTTACCCTCCTCAATCAATTGCACCGAATATTTTAAAACAAAAATCTCCCCCAAATCATTTAATCCCTAATTTGAAAACTGGATATCATTTACAAGCCTCACAAAACATTCAATGAATTTGAAAATTAAAACAAAAAATTGATGTTGTGTTTTTTATCGTTGTGTCAGGGGATTAGAATGGAGCATGTTCCGATTGATTAGGTCGTTCGATTATTGAAGACAATTTATTCCGACGACCTAATTGAGGTTATTAATTTTCTTTAATACTTTTTCGGTCGTTTTTCAATTAATTTTCTTTACTAGAATGGAGCATGTTTCGATTGATTAGGTCGTTCGTTTTCTGATTTCGTGCAGAAATGTTATTTGCAATAAGGTCCTATTTTGATTTTATGTTTATTATTCATTAATTTTCATTTTGTGATTTGGGTTTTGATCGTTTTCCGATTTCCTGCAGAAATTGAACGAAAATATTATGGATTGCCCTATGGTCATCTTTTTGATTTCGGATTTCTGGGATAACTAGAACGAACAAGATGTTATTTGCAATAAGGTACCATTTTTTATTTTATTGTTTTATATTCATTAATATTTACTTTAATGATTTTGAGAGAGAATGGTGTTAAAATCTTGTGCAGGAGCGCCAAAAAAATATAAAGTCAGAATTTGGAAAAGTTTAGTTGGGTAACATTACTATTTATATGGTAAAGAACATTCTCAACCTTTGTTGTATTACTATTTGTTTCTCACTTTAGGGTTGACGTTGAAATGAAACCTGGTTGGATTTATGTATCTATTAGTTTTTAGTGAGAAATTATTCTTATACTTGCAGCATTTTGATTGTACAAATTTTTACTTCTTTATCCACAAACCTTTCAGTAAGTGTAGACGGGGATGAGGCGGTGGGGGTGTGGTGGTCAGAGGGTGAGTGGGTGGTGGTGGAATAGGAGGTGTTTGACTGAATCCGGGTAATTTACAAACATGACTATATTACACAAGGATATTTTAGTCATTTCAGTTATATTTTAATAATAAACGGGTCAAATTGCTAACTTTTGGACAAAGTTATTATTTTGGTTACCTATAACATACAATAAAAAAGTTTGTTACCTATTATCATAAAAAAATGGTAAGTTCATTGGTAATTTATGGTTTTAACGCATATATATATATATATATATATATATCTATACTCCTTTATAAAGGAGCAATAAACATACCCTAACTCCGAGCCTTACACCAAACCTAAGTTTAAGATTCAACACCCAAGCCTAGCCCCGAACCTGTGAGATATAAAAAAAAAACCCTACGCACACAAACTCTCATACCTGATAACCACTCTCTCACTCTAAAATCACACATTATACAAATTTCTCTCTAAAATCTAAATACACATCACCAAACCTCACCATCATCCCGAAATCCCGCCACCAAGAAAACCACCACCACGAAGCCACTTACCACCACAGAAACATCAGCCGGAAGTCATAAACCAACGCAATAACCATCAATTTTTGAGGTACTTTTATAGATTTATAGTTTTTTTTTGTAGATCTATTGTTTTTTTTGTTAATCTATAATTTTCTTTGTATATCTATACTTTTTTAATAGATCCATACATTAGACTTACCTAATAAAGTTACTTGACAGAAACAATTGGATTTAACAAGCGACTCAAAGCTGTACTGTACACAGTAGATGCAAACTCTTAAATTCGTTTTAGAAGTTAAGAAATATCAGCAAATTATGGGTGTGAGGGTCGAAAAAAATTCGAGCCCACTCAAAACACGATTCGAACTTCATTAAAGGTATTTGTTTTCGATCTATAACTGTTTTAGTAGATGCATAATTTTTTTTATAATAGATCCATATTTTTTTAAATATATCCGTACATTTTTATTTTATAATAGATCCATATTTTTTTTAATATATCCATACATTTTTCTAAAAGATCCATGTTTCGTAATCTATACATGTTTTTTTGTAGATCTATCGAGTTTTTGTAAATTTATACGTTTTTTAGATCTATTGATTTTTCGTAAATCTATACGTTTTCTTTAGATCCATACATTTTTTTCCCTAGATCTAACATTTTTGGTATTTTTTTTGTAGTGCCGCCGCTTGCAGCCACTTACTGCCGATGTAGCCGCTACTCTCTAGCCGGAAAAAGATAGCATTGTCGCCGGAAAAAGATTGTGGTCGCCGGGAAAAATTGTGTCTCGACCGCAAATCGTTCTTTCGCCGTAAAAAATTGTGACTACTTTTATAATTTGTGGCCACATGTTTTTCTAAATCTGTATTTTTTGCCACTAATTTGTAGTTTTTTTTTTCAGTCGCCGTTGCCGGATTATTCCCCGCCTTCGCCGGAATCACGCTGCTGCCGGATTCTTCCCCGCCGCTGCTTCCTGAGCTGTCGCCGGTTATACCACCTTGAACTTTGTTTATAAATTAAAGTTTATTTCAAGATTATTGTGTATATTTGTTTGTAACTTATGTAAAGTTAGTATCAATTTTGTTATAAAGTTTTTGTATTGTGTAGATTTATTTTTGTATATTAGTGTGTAGATTTGTAAGTTTATTTGACAATTTTGTGATTTTGTTTTAACTGTGTACGTAAATTTTATGTGAAATTATTGTGAAATTGGTTGTTTCAATTTTGTTATTTTCTTGCTCAATTTTTTTTTTCATTGTTTTAGTCGAGTAATATTTTTTTTTAACTTAAAAATTATCGATGAGATTTCAAAATTTTGAAGTTTCTAAACTTTTGAATTTTTTTGATACTTTCAAACTTGTAAATTTTAATGACAAAAATAGTACATTTGCTTTTAGCTTCACGTCAGGAATAGTACATTTACTTTTGAAATATGAAAAGTTCATTTACCAAGAAAAGTTAATGACAAAAACACAAAAATAATACATTTGCTTTTAGCTTCACGTCAAGAAATAGTACATTTACTTTTTAAATATGAAAAGTACATTTACCAAGAATAGTACATTTACTTCACGTCAAGGAATAGTACATTTACGTCAAAAAACACTTGCCAAGAATCATTTACTTTTAGCTTCAAGCTCTCATGCATTTCTTCCATCTCAACATATGTGACTATTGTCTTGCATTTCTCCCATCCCAATAAATGTTTTCTATAAAGCAACTAAATACACTAAAAAGGTGTTTAGAAGACTCCTATAAAAGGTGTTTGTTGTTAAATAGGTATAGCGATATGGACAATTATTCTTTTTAATCTGGAAAATTACACCATTAGTCCGCAAACTGGAAAAATTTTGCGCATTTGATCCTATTTAGTTAGCAGTCGTTAAATTTAAAAAAAAAAAAAAAAAAAACTTTTAAATTGTTTTTCTTAAAATCTAGATAAAGTTTTATTTTTTTAACTTAAATTAAAAAAAAAAAAAAAAAAAAAAAAAAAAAAACTATAAACTTTTTTATACATTTATTTTTTTATTTTTATTTTTTAAATTTTGGATAAATTTTTTATATATATGTTTTTAATATTCAAAATTTTAATTAAAAAAAATCGATAAACTTTTTTATACATTTTTTCAAGTTTTTTTTTTTAATTTAATTTTATTTATTTTTTTTTTGGATAAATTTTTTATATATATTTTTTTTAATATTCAAAATTTTAATTTAAAAAATACTTAAAAAAATGTATAAAAAAGTTTATCGGTTTTTTTTTGGAAAAAATTTAAGTTTAAAAAAAAACTCTTTATCTAGATTTTAAGAATTTTTTTTTAATGTTTTAAAAAAGATATTTTAACGAACGTTAACTAAATAGGATCAAATGCGAAAAAATTTTCCAGTTTGTGGACTAACGGTGTAACTTTTAATCTTGGGTAACCTGTAAACCTGCTGGTAACCGGTCATATTACCTAGATTGAATAATATTTGAAAGTATGTTACGTAACTTTGACACTTTATAAAGTATATTACGTAGATGTGTTTATTTGAACAAATATGTTGCGTATCCTTAGCTTTACCCCTTTTAACTAAAAAATGAAACTAGAAACCATTTCGTCTCGAGGAAGCTGTTTATCGGTAAATATTCATTGTCGTCTATATGCACAGGCACCACACTATACATTGGCGCCACTATCCAATCATGAATTAAAAATGTATTCATCTAAAAGGATTTCTGAGCGCTACAAATACAAGTTGCGCCGCCAAACACCGCTGCCGTTAGGCGCGGGTACACGGCTAGTATATATATATATATATATATATATATATATATATATATATATATATATATATATATATATAGGGTCCCTTTCTTGCGAAAACCATTTTAAGTGCAAGAACTGCGAAAACCACCTTTTTACAACTAATAATACACAATGTACATCATTTAATGCTCCATAGCATTTTGTTATTTTTATTTAATTCAAAAGGGTATAATAGTAAAAGGCATTTTCATTTTATTTTTATTTTTTTAGTAATTTCCCTTTTTTATAACCTTAATTTTTGGATTTTTTTCATGCATGTTTTTAAATTATTCGGTGCATATGTGTTTTTTTGAAATTAATTATTCTATTTTAATTTTTGAAATAATTTATTAACATGTATGTTTTTTCAAATTGTAAGGTGTATCTGTTCTTTTTAAAAAAATATAAATTTATAACAAAGTAATAACATAACTAATATACACAAAATTCAATATTAATTAAAATACAATCTAAGAATACAAATAAAAAATATGGACCTTTATAAATAAATAAGATGCAAATATTGATATTTTACATTTCATTGATTACAATCAAAAAACACATATGCAATAATCGCATCGCTTCAAAAATCGCAAATTGCCTTCATGTATTTCATTAACTTCTAGGTCTTCAATGGTCATCATCTTCATCAATCTGAAAAAAGTATACACAAAATCAATTAAACAACAAATAAATAGGAAACTAAATTTAATCACAATAACTATGATAACATATATGCACAATATAATATGCATAGGCACAATTTAAAACATACATGTCTGCTTTCAAAAACATACATGTCCGCCTTAAAAACATACATGTCCTCCTTCAAAAACATACATGTCCGCCTTCAAAAAACACATGTGTACTTTGAGATTCTTATCAAATTCTTTAAAACCCATATGCACACCACTTTTTTTAAAACATATATGCACGCTACTAGATATATCACTTTCCTTAAAATACATATCCACCTTAAAACATATATGTTTTATACGTAAACATATATGTATCTTTTCAAAACATATATGTTTTATAATAATATCCGATAACATTCGACTAAAAACTAACTAATTTCTAGAACCAAAACTGTAACAATTCACAATTTCAGGTTAATTACCATTCCCGGGAAAATTTCACTATTCACTTTTACTATTCATTTTTCCCGAAATTTTCCCGAAACTTGATTTTTGTTTCTTGGCCTCGGGTGATAAATCATTTCCATGGCAAATTAAAAGTTTAACTTTTATAAGCTCATTTTCGTGAAAGTTATTAAGGAATTACACGTTTTAGGGTAAAACGTCATTCAGAAATTCTACGCACAACGAAACTCGACCGCGTTAAGTGACCCCGCATCAGAAAAATGTTTGACACACTCATGATTTATTTGAGAATTAATCGTGACTGAGAAAAACATGACCAAAATAAGCCTCGGCCGTGGAAAACTGGAATTTTCAGCTTTTAAGCGTTTTTACTCAGCCGTAACCTTAGCCTATACCTGCACCGCATTTATAAGACGATTTGAGTTTTCAACTTATTAGAAAAAGTCAACATATTTTTCCCTCCTCCTTTGACCAAAAATCATTCCTTGATTTTATAAGTCATTCCTTGATTTTTAGGCTTACGGTTTGATGTCTAAAAGACATTTAATACCAACCGACACTAGACTGAGCCCAGTCTAAATATTATAAGTCATTTTAAATCATTTTTATACTATTAGAAAAGTAACATTTTACTTTTCTCAATTTTACGCAATATTTGTACATTTTACGTATTACGCGTTTTAGACCCGTGTTTTCAGTTTTAGCAGGGTTTTACCACCCCAATGGAACCTACCACTCATTTTATATTTTATTATAAAGTATATTGACATGTTTAACCATACTTTCAAGTTCCACATTTTTACGATACCCGGTTTTACGTTTTGAGGCTTAATCATTTACGGTTAGCATTTCCCGGAGTAAAAACTAGCTACATAAGTTAGATAATATCATCCAAAGACCAAGTCACCCTCCTTATCTCATTCAAACAGCCTCTAGGGGGGGGGGGGGAGTCACACCCTTGTGTGTCTTGATCTCATGCAAAGTGCCCTAGGATTCAACCAAGTGTACAAGCTTCCTTTGTAAGCTTTGACAAGTCTTGTTAAGTAACCTCCTCACCTTGCTATAAGACCAAACTTATCTCTTTGTTCTCTCATCATAAGCAACGACCAAACACACCTTTTCTTGACCATTTTGATCTTGTATTTGCTAATTTCATCCATCATAAATTAAACCTTAAGTTCCTTGTTGATTCCTAGTTCCATTTATACCATAAACAACACCATAATCTCATCATCATTCCATGATTGATTTGGAAGATACATAGGGGTGCTAGGGCTGAGTTAAGAAGGTGATTACAAGGGCTCTCTAAAGTTATAATCAAGTGGTTAAAAGATTTGAAAGCTAGGGTTAACGTATTGGAAGCTAGAGCTATTGGTTGAAACTTTAGGATTAGTGATCTTGTCCTTGGTTTCTTGTTAATTTTCCTCACAAAAGTTGTAAGCAAACCCTAACATATTTCTTGTTAAATATCATTATCATGTTATTTACATATCATTCATGCTATATTTTGTCTTGTGATTATGTCCATGATGTATAAAAGTGAGTAAAACAAGTTATTGTACATGATTGTTAAGATAAGTTATTAAAACAAGTAAACTAGTGACTTTTATGGAGAACCACGACCAAAATAGTATAACTATGATATTTGAAACTTACTTACTGTTAAAGAGGACTTAACAAGGAAAACATAGAAATTTGAATCACCCAAAACGAGTACCCGAGTCAAAAGTTATGACCATTTGAAGTTAGCAAAACCAAAACGCCAAAACTGCCGATACCCTACTGTTTTGCATTCTGCCATTTTGAAAGTCACCCTTCTGCTCCGTTTCATGAAAAAGTTAAAACACGAAAGTTTTCCGGAACACCGTTTTCGTTCAGGAACAAAGAAGCTCAAGCCCTGAAAACACTTTCCGAGTGATAATTTCTTCAAATTCTAAACAGCCCATTTTTAGACCAAAGTCATTATATATAGGTTATGGTTTAAAAGGAACAAGAGGTCTTATGACCTATAATCAAGACCACAACCATGGCTAGAGCCAAGGTTGAGTCTCATGACCATGGAACAAGGACCAAAGGTCATGGCAAGGCCATGACTAAATTACCATACAAACTTACTTAGGCGAAAACATGGAACAAGAAATTGGCGATAACTTGAACAAGCAATTTGGATCTACTTCACTTAAAGGAACCATGAGATATTACAAAGAAAAATGGTCATACAAGACTTATGAAACTTCCCCTAATAACAATCTTCATGTAAAAATAAACTTTCCTAAGTTTATTCAAATATCGGACATGTAACTTTTCGGATAAAAAATTATATTTATATATTTTATCAACTACTACAATAGTAGGGAGCCTCATGTGAGGAGTTCATTATGTAAGCCGTCGAGATGAGTTGTGGATTTACGAGTTAAAGTGTCCTGGCTCCTCGAACACTTACTAACATGACTTCTGAATTATGTCGGCCCGAACGGTAGTAAACGATATTGTCACAACTCGTAATTTCCGGTCATTTTCTAAACCTTGACAAATTACTATTCACAAGTTACTATTCATCATTTACTATTCATCGTTTTACTATTCATCGTTTTTGAGGTCAATTTGACATTCCGAGACACATTCAGAAATTTTACTATTCACTTGACACTATTCATTCCCGAGAGAAAACCACTATTCACGTGCATTACTCATGTCATCGTAAATTTAGTTTACGAGTATTCAAATTCGCGTAACCATATTGGTTCAGGAGCGAATCCATGCATTATCATTTGGGACATCTCATACAGACTAGAAGTAGTCTGTATATCATCATTTGGGCACTTGCATACTATTCCACTCGTAGGGTATTCAAATTATATTCTTAATATAATTAACGAATTACGTATGTTTATTTTTAAATAAACACTAAAACGCGAACTATAAATGTGACTAACATGTCCAACACTCCCGATTATGATCCCTATATATTTTTATATTCATTTTTATAATATAAAAATTATAATATTGATTTACCCGGTATTTTGGATATTTATTTTAATTATTAACTTAAGTTTACTAAAATTTCGACGGTTCTCGTAGAAATTAAACTATAATTATCTAAACACCCAATAATTCTACCCAACCTATTTTTATAATTTTTATAACTTTATTTTATCCCGGATAACTCCGTTAAAATTTATTTTTAGTTAACCCGGTACCCGGTACATTTTAAAACTACAAAATAACACAATAACACACAATAATGCATAATACACCAAAAGTCTTACATTCATCCCCCCCCCCCTTGACTTGCCGCCCCCCCCCCCCCCCCCTCCATACTAATTTTCTTACACTTTGAATTATTACTACTAACTCATTAATATTTGTACTTCTTGTCTAACTTATAAAATATAAAACATAAACAACCATTTTCTTATCTCATTTCTCAAACCAAAGCAAGACTTTCTTCTCTCCTTTTTCTCTTGGTGGTTCACGGCAAAACAACAACAAGAAGCCATTTTCAACAACTTTTCCAAGATCAAGTGATAATTAAGGTTATTTAGTACTTCTTGTTAGGGTTTTGAAGTTTAAACACAAGGTTTTGCAAGTTTTTCATCTCCACTAATCCACTAATCCTTCAAGTAAGTATAACAAACTCCTTTTTATAATTTTTCCAAGTTTATACAAGATCCATATGGTTTTTATACTAGATCTACATGCATATGTTATTTATACCACTTTATTTTATAAACTTTTAACTTTCAAGCTCTAGAAAGTGATTTTTGGTTAGATCCTTGTTAGATCTACTAGGTTATGATGTTTAGGAACCCATGACACCCTAAGAAGGTGTATGGTAGGATTAGATTAGTTTTGTGGTGATTGAAAGTGGTTTGGATGAAGATGGAACTAGATTAGAACCCTAGAAACGATTTTTGAAACAATAAAAATACCTACTGTCCCTATTTTTATTTCGTGGGAAAATCAGTGGTTGATGGCTAATTTTTGACCAAAGATTTAGAAAATACTTTTAAAAACGAAACTTTAGGCGAAAGAACGGATTAAAAAGAGCTTATAACGAAGGAGATATGATTTTTGCAAATTTAACGACGAAAACTATTTTATTAAAAACTGCTTGCTGTTTGGCAGATTTCGACGTACAAATAGAGGCATTAAACGTAACCTAGAGGAGCCGAGTTATCAAAAATATACTAGTATATACAAAAACGAATCCGTGGATATAAAGAACGAAGGAAATGAACCTATAACGACCAAGTTATACCCGTTTTAACATCGTCAAAACTATATATATACATATATAGTCACAAATAAAAATAATAACTTACGCACTAAAGGGTATATTTTTCTAGAAACATTACTAAGGGCTATATTCTTAACAAACGAATACGTACGACCCGAGAGAATATTTATACGACTTAACGACATTATTCTAAGGTTTTGATACTTGGAATATAACGCTAACATTTTCGTACGAGATAATACGACAAGTTATATACTTCTCTAAATGGACTTATTTTTCCTAAGTATGGAAACTATTTTACCATGACGATAACTAGTATTTCCAAATTACAAGTGGTATGAGTATCATGTGCATGTGCATTCATTTCATTGCGGCTTGATCTAAATTAGATCACGATTATTCATTTAGGTTGCGGCTAGTGTTCGCGCCTCATTGTCCCGACTACATTTCCATCATTGTACCATCTTTGTACCATCCTTTCGAGGTGAGTTCTCATAGCCCCGTTTTAATTACTTATTTGATTTCCAATCCCACGGGGGAGAATACATTGCACAATTATTTTTGTACATGCCCAAGTATATCAAATTCCATACATTGCTTAAGTTGCCTTACTACCAAGTTAAGTCCCCTTATATATATCATGGACCGTTAATTATAGCTAAGCGAGAGTGAGTGGATAGATCTATCGAGGGTGACGCCTCCATTCGCGTTGGGTTGCTCCAACGGGACGAATGCATTTCATGTCTTAACGAATTGAGTGTCTGGTAAACACTCTGGTGGGGCCATTACAAAGTCTAGCTTCGGGGTCATGAGCTTAAGAGACAATGTAGCATTTTTGACATTTTTGTCGGTTTACTTATTTCTTGTGGCTTATGTACTTACGATTTACTTATAAACCTATGATTATTCACCAACATTCGTGTTGACCGTTTTTCGCAATGTATTTCTCAGGTTATTAAGGTAGCTCATGTTGCATACATTTGGACCTTCATGGAGTCGCGGAGTCGACGCGTCTCACCATATTTTCTGCACTTATGAAACGTTTGATCTTGTTGAACTTATTTTAACTATATTGGCACACTCTTTTGGGACCTAAGCTTTGTAAACTCTGAATGTTTTAATGATCAAACGTTGTATTTTCTAAATGACACTTTAGGTCGTTCAATATAACTGTAACTATGGTGCTATGACAGTCACCCCCAGGTATTCCATTCCGCTGCCATTCAGGTATTTTGGGGGCATGACAGATTGGTACCAGAGCTAAGGTTATAGCGAACTAGGATGTATCTTGGACCCTAGACTATAACCACATCATCATAGCATCTCATCATTTCATCATAGGTGCATATTCACTATACATGTTGTTGTACGCGTCGACGAGTTATTCATACCCATACTCATATATATATATATATGATTATATTGACCTGGTTCACAAGTGACATGTCTTCAGATACCCACGCTGTTATCTTTTCGTCGGATTCCGACATTGAAGATGCCTTGTCATCTTCCACTACCATTATACCACCAGTTGCGCGTATACCACCATGAGCACTATTGATTTGTTATAGGAATAAGGTTTTCCTATCATTTAACCTATACATAGAATGCCGTTTGGTAGAGTATTCAGACTTAATGGACTTACTAGGATGCTTATTACAAGGGAGATAGCATGTTTTCTTTCCTTCACTAGTAGGACGCTTACTACTCAGGTACTACCACCACCGTTGGTTACTTATTTCACTATTGGTCGCCCCATAGTGCGTACTTTAACTTTACCTCTTAGATGTCGCGAGATAGCGCGAAAGAGGGTAGTATCCCATTCACTATTATCACCATTATCTCCTAACTCATCACTAGGATCTCATTGTCATCAATGTTATTCTCATCCTTTAGAATACCACCATTGTCATTTCCCTTTTCCATTTCCACTTGCCACGAATTAGATAACGCCTTGTGGATAATACCAAGATTACGGACTCAACAGGAACATCCGCAGGTTCCTCAAGAATGGCTTAGAATCTACACTATCAAGGACTTGATCGATGCACAACTTCAGACACCACTTCAGGACTATCTCGACCTTATGATGCCATAAACCTGATTTCATCTAGAAGGACTACAGGAAGTCTTTAGACTAAACTTATATCTTTACTAGCTTTTACTATTATCCTAGCCACGAGAAGTGTGGCATTGTTCGAAGAAACTTGTAGTATTTTGATTGTTGCACAAACGGAATCATCAAGTATTGACTCTACTATAAGGGAATAGTTGTGCTATCTATGATATTGGTCCATATAGACCGAAACTTTCATGTATTATATTCATGTGTTATGAATATGATGATTTTTATTACCTATAGATTCTCATGGACTCTTATGATTTGATGGAAATAGATTTAAGCAAACCACTCCAAGCATGACGCAAACTGCTATTGGACAATCCATTGCCAGGAATGTAACTACCCGCCCTCACCAAGGAACTTACTCACGTGGAATTTATGGGTTGTAATCCCTCCTCCTTTAGCGGAAATATATACGCAAAGAAATTTCTCAAATGGTTCGAAGAATTAGAAACAATCTTTCAATGTGGTGACTGCCGTAAGGAAGATAAAGTTAAGTTCGCCACTTGCACTTTTCAGGAGCATGCCCAGAAATGGTGGACTAAGTATGTCCAGGTAGTAGGAGTTGATGCTGCTTACTCACACTCTTGGGAGAAACTAAAAAGGATGACGAGTTTGAAGTTCTGTGTGAAAAGCGAATTACAAGCAATTGAACAGGAAACACTAAACCTTACCATGGTAGGAGATGATGTTGTTAAGTATACTGCTTCTTTTTATGATTTAGCCCGACTAGGCTCTGCAATGGATGAGCCGGAAAGCAAGAAACTTGAAAGGTACATAGGAGGACTTTCTCTTGAAATTCGTATGTTAGTCATCTCATTGGAACCCGATACCATGCCTAAAGCTATCAGAATGGCAATCGAAACAAAGGAACGCATAGCTCACACCAAGATTTTAGGAGGCATGGTAGCAACAAGAGAAAGTGGGTCGGTAATCTGGATGCTAATGCTTCTCAACAACCGTTTAAGATACAACAAGTGGTGGAGACCTGTGCTGCTGGGTCAAGCCAAAAGAAAAGGTATGTTGGTAAATTACCCGAGTGTAACAAGTGTCAGTTTCATCACAAAGGATCTTGCCCCTCTCAATGTAAGAACTGCCAAAAGGTCGGACACGAAACCAAGGATTGCAAGGCTCCCACCCTCGCAAAGCATCAGAAACTCTCGGTAACCTGCCGCGAGTGTGGAGTAGTGGGACACTTCAGGAGTGAATGCCCGGAGTTGGGAAACCAGAATTGGAAGAAGAAGTTTATGTTTTAATTATATAAACCTTAGTTTGAGCCCTCTAGGGTTGTACTTTTCTTTTGGTACTTTCCATAAGTACGTTGGTGTAACCTAGTAGTATTAAGCACTTTCCTACCTAATGTAATGACTATCTTTTGTTACCTCTATGATAACCATAACTTTCGTTTACTCCGTTTTCTATCCCAATCGTTCAATCTTTAATCGTTTCGCAACATTATACCATTGTCTTATTGTGGATTAAGCCGATTTCGTATTTGACGGATTAATAGATTATTACCATTCCATAGTATTTACCCATGTATCCAATAAACCATTCAACGAGTTTTATTTCAAACTATTTTACTACCTTATGGGGAAATTGTTTTACCGAATTTCTAAAATAAGCCGTTTTGTTACCGTACTATAAACTGATTTTTCCGATATTACGCCAAATATTTACTATTATTACGCGAAACAATTTTTATGTTACTTTGAAAGGAAATATTAGGATACCATTTTTAATAACAATGCGTTGAACACCATCTAAAGCTTTTGAAAAAAATATACTATTTTGGCTGAATCAAGCATCGCATCATTAGTCCTCAACTATACATAGCCTGATCACCTATGTATACTTCAGGAAGGATTATGCCATGAAGGAAATAGTTATTTTTTTAAAGTATTGCTAATAACAATCTTCATTTAAAAGCGTTTTAAACAAGTAAACTCTTTTATAAGTATCTTTTTCTGACAAACTCTCCCTGGATACTTACCCCACATGTCACCTACTTAGCCATTACGTTGGATTGTTCCATTGACTTCTCTAGGGGAGACTTTCCATATCAATTACGAGTAGGATTCCTCGATACCAGAAAAGCAAGGAAAGGATTACAGAACTACTAACCAGGACTAGGAGTATATAACAAGAAAAATTCATAACTCAACAACAATCCTAAGACACCACGAGACCATCCGACTCACCATCTCTGACCTAGTTGTCCAATTTATTTACTCAAAGGTACTAGCTAGACTGAGCTACAGGATCGAACACATTATGAAGGTACGCTAAGCAACACCATGGGAATAAACTAAGCCTCCTAACCGATACTTTAGAGCGATTTGATTAAGCATGACCTCATCTAAATGCAAACTTCCCTATAATAAGTTTCACCAAGGAAAATTTGATTGAGTTAAGGGTATCGATATAGATTCCCTTAAGGCATTGTGTTCTTAGGAAATTCTAGATAACCTCACCTATACATCAAGAGAGGCATCAGGCCCAAGCATATCTCCCCAGCTACATGTGAAGACAATACGGTAATTCATCGACATAGTATCAATTGAAATCCTCATTTTGCCAACATGACGACAATTTCAACGATTAACCATCTCAAGACTTAAGCTGGTTGAATACCTAGGCTTGTAGTTTTACCAGATAACCACCAATAGGCACCATCCAATATCAGGAACCGAACATCAGACATCTATTCATTATGCGAACATTACCTATCCTACTATTTTATCCTTGTTAGTATTTTCACTTTAAGTAAAGTTGATTTAAAAATTTGTGTTTATACAAATCACATATCTCGTAGGAAATAATTTTTGAATTGCCTATTTTGAACAAATACGATCCTTTTAATCAATATTTAGCTAAACCATTGTACAATGGGAAATATATAAACATCCAACTTTGGTAAACAGTCCTATTCACAATCTATTTGAAAACTGCGTCACATTTCCTAACTATTGAATTTTGAATCATCAAGAAAGATATTATTTAGTAAACCATTTGCTCTATTTTCTAAAATTCGTTTATTCAGAAAAAGATTTCGACCAAAAACTCAAAAATCGCGAGATCAATTTTGAAAACCAATCACCATGCTACATCGCTTATGCATTTAGCGCTTTGTGACTTGACAATAAGGAATATTAGAATATGTGATGAAGGAAACTAGGAGGAACACCATAGAACGATTACAAATGTCAGTAATGGAAACCAAGCACAGTAGGCAAAGAATGACACATGTCTTAGCAATCCATTAGACCAAAACACAAGAATCAAACATTGTTACCCATATTCTATCTTCTTCGTATAACGCCGTGTTCGAAGGACGTAATGTTGTGGAATTAGTCACAAGATTTATTATACCTATTTCAATTGTTCCTGATAAAGGTGATCGAATCACCTCAGACTTCTAACAATCATTCTAAGATTTCCTTCGGAACCTCATTAAGATGTAAACACCGCCTATCATCCTCAGATCGATGGTCATAACGAGAGAACGATTCAAACATAGGAAAGTTATACTCAGAGTATGAGTGATTGACTCTAGAAATGGTTGGACTAACCATTTACCATAAATCGGATTCTTTTACAACCATAGTTATCGCGCGAACATAGAGACTACACCATTTGAGGCACTTTATGGTCGAAGTACCAATTACCCATTTACAGATCGAAATCGGAAAGTTAAATTCACTGGTCTAGAACTAAACTATGGAACAACAAAGGAAATTTCACAAGTCAAGAACCAGTTACAAACAACGAGAAGCTGGTAGAGGTAGGTTGGTACATGACACACATCATACGGATTGGGTATCCCTGAACAGAAAACTAACCAGATTCACGTGAGAGAACGAACTAAGTTGAAAGCTTTGCCTTGGAGAGGCATGATACGATTTTGGTAACACGAGAGATTGAACCTTTAAGTATATTGGGCCATTTCAGATTCATGTTAGAATCGACTAGCTGACATATAAGATTTGAGTTCTGACAGAGTTCAGCAACATATATTACCCATATTACGTTATAAACCTGAAGAAGCACTGATCATCTATTGACGAACCAAACTCGGAAAAAGCCAAACTCACTATTCCAGTAGGCATTCATGAAATAACCAGAAATTTCCTACAAGTCAAGAATCAATTACAAATTCTATAAGTTGTAAACCATTAAAACTTCAAGTTGGTAGCCAGATCATGTTGAAAGTTCTGCCTAGGAAAGGCATGATATCATTCAGAAAGATTTGGAAAGTTAAAACCGAAATACACTGGACCACATAATAGTTCAGACAGAGTAGGCCTAGTGGCCGTCAGACTTGAGCCTTGTTAAGGAACAGCCGGATTACACAACTATGTTTCACCTATTCAAATCCAGGAAATGACTTTCAGATTAGTCAATCATAATCCCATTTGGAAGGGAATCCAACCTTGAGACAAACGTAAACTTGGTAAGAGAACCAGTAGAAAGCATGAACCATGAGGTCGAACGGTTGAAGCAAAGTCAAAATTCCTATCGTGAAAGTTCGCTGAAATTCTTGAAAAGGACCCGAATTTACTTGTGAACGAGAGGACCAAATGCAACTCAAGTATCCACGTCTTTTTATCAAATATACTTCAGAGACCAACCAAAACTGAACTTCGGGACGAAGTTCCTGTTAGAGGGGAAGACTGTCACAACTCGTAATTTCCGGTCATTTTCTAAACCTTGACAAATTACTATTCACAAGTTACTATTCATCATTTACTATTCATCGTTTTACTATTCATCGTTTTTGAGGTCAATTTGACATTCCGAGACACATTCAGAAATTTTACTATTCACTTGACACTATTCATTCCCGAGAGAAAACCACTATTCACGTGCATTACTCATGTCATCGTAAATTTAGTTTACGAGTATTCAAATTCGCGTAACCATATTGGTTCAGGAGCGAATCCATGCATTATCATTTGGGACATCTCATACAGACTAGAAGTAGTCTGTATATCATCATTTGGGCACTTGCATACTATTCCACTCGTAGGGTATTCAAATTATATTCTTAATATAATTAACGAATTACGTATGTTTATTTTTAAATAAACACTAAAACGCGAACTATAAATGTGACTAACATGTCCAACACTCCCGATTATGATCCCTATATATTTTTATATTCATTTTTATAATATAAAAATTATAATATTGATTTACCCGGTATTTTGGATATTTATTTTAATTATTAACTTAAGTTTACTAAAATTTCGACGGTTCTTGTAGAAATTAAACTATAATTATCTAAACACCCAATAATTCTACCCAACCTATTTTTATAATTTTTATAACTTTATTTTATCCCGGATAACTCCGTTAAAATTTATTTTTAGTTAACCCGGTACCCGGTACATTTTAAAACTACAAAATAACACAATAACACACAATAATGCATAATACACCAAAAGTCTTACATTCATCCCCCCCCCCCCCCTTGACTTGCCGCCCCCCCCCCCCCCTCCATACTAATTTTCTTACACTTTGAATTATTACTACTAACTCATTAATATTTGTACTTCTTGTCTAACTTATAAAATATAAAACATAAACAACCATTTTCTTATCTCATTTCTCAAACCAAAGCAAGACTTTCTTCTCTCCTTTTTCTCTTGGTGGTTCACGGCAAAACAACAACAAGAAGCCATTTTCAACAACTTTTCCAAGATCAAGTGATAATTAAGGTTATTTAGTACTTCTTGTTAGGGTTTTGAAGTTTAAACACAAGGTTTTGCAAGTTTTTCATCTCCACTAATCCACTAATCCTTCAAGTAAGTATAACAAACTCCTTTTTATAATTTTTCCAAGTTTATACAAGATCCATATGGTTTTTATACTAGATCTACATGCATATGTTATTTATACCACTTTATTTTATAAACTTTTAACTTTCAAGCTCTAGAAAGTGATTTTTGGTTAGATCCTTGTTAGATCTACTAGGTTATGATGTTTAGGAACCCATGACACCCTAAGAAGGTGTATGGTAGGATTAGATTAGTTTTGTGGTGATTGAAAGTGGTTTGGATGAAGATGGAACTAGATTAGAACCCTAGAAACGATTTTTGAAACAATAAAAATACCTACTGTCCCTATTTTTATTTCGTGGGAAAATTAGTGGTTGATGGCTAATTTTTGACCAAAGATTTAGAAAATACTTTTATAAACGAAACTTTAGGCGAAAGAACGGATTAAAAAGAGCTTATAACGAAGGAGATATGATTTTTGCAAATTTAACGACGAAAACTATTTTATTAAAAACTGCTTGCTGTTTGGCAGATTTCGACGTACAAATAGAGGCATTAAACGTAACCTAGAGGAGCCGAGTTATCAAAAATATACTAGTATATACAAAAACGAATCCGTGGATATAAAGAACGAAGGAAATGAACCTATAACGACCAAGTTATACCCGTTTTAACATCGTCAAAACTATATATATACATATATAGTCACAAATAAAAATAATAACTTACGCACTAAAGGGTATATTTTTCTAGAAACATTACTAAGGGCTATATTCTTAACAAACGAATACGTACGACCCGAGAGAATATTTATACGACTTAACGACGTTATTCTAAGGTTTTGATACTTGGAATATAACGCTAACATTTTCGTACGAGATAATACGACAAGTTATATACTTCTCTAAATGGACTTATTTTTCCTAAGTATGGAAACTATTTTACCATGACGATAACTAGTATTTCCAAATTACGAGTGGTATGAGTATCATGTGCATGTGCATTCATTTCATTGCGGCTTGATCTAAATTAGATCAGGATTATTCATTTAGGTTGCGGCTAGTGTTCGCGCCTCATTGTCCTGACTACATTTCCATCATTGTACCATCTTTGTACCATCCTTTCGAGGTGAGTTCTCATAGCCCCGTTTTAATTACTTATTTGATTTCCAATCCCACGGGGGAGAATACATTGCACAATTATTTTTGTACATGCCCAAGTATATCAAATTCCATACATTGCTTAAGTTGCCTTACTACCAAGTTAAGTCCCCTTATATATATCATGGACCGTTAATTATAGCTAAGCGAGAGTGAGTGGATAGATCTATCGAGGGTGACGCCTCCATTCGCGTTGGGTTGCTCCAACGGGACGAATGCATTTCATGTCTTAACGAATTGAGTGTCTGGTAAACACTCTGGTGGGGCCATTACAAAGTCTAGCTTCGGGGTCATGAGCTTAAGAGACAATGTAGCATTTTTGACATTTTTGTCGGTTTACTTATTTCTTGTGGCTTATGTACTTACGATTTACTTATAAACCTATGATTATTCACCAACATTCGTGTTGACCATTTTTCGCAATGTATTTCTCAGGTTATTAAGGTAGCTCATGTTGCATACATTTGGACCTTCATGGAGTCGCGGAGTCGACACGTCTCACCATATTTTCTGCACTTATGAAACGTTTGATCTTGTTGAACTTATTTTAACTATATTGGCAAACTCTTTTGGGACCTAAGCTTTGTAAACTCTGAATGTTTTAATGATCAAACGTTGTATTTTCTAAACGACACTTTAGGTCGTTCAATATAACTGTAACTATGGTGCTATGACAGTCACCCCCAGGTATTCCATTCCGCTGCCATTCAGGTATTTTGGGGGCGTGACAGATATACAAAACATACATGTTTCATGAATCATTTCTTTTCAAAGACTTACAATATACATCATACCACATCATGGACTAGATGCAAGATATATATATATATATATATATATATATATATATATATATATATATATATATATATATATATATATATATATATATATATATATATATATATATATATATATATATAGGCACTTATTCATATTCTTTACTCCGATCCTAAGTCGCAACATTCTATTATAGGTTGCTCGTAGAAACCTTCACGATCCAACCATTACCTTCATTACTTGCTATCTTACTTAAGGTGAGTTCATAGCCCCACTTTCCATTACTTAATTGTTTTACAAACCCTTGGGGGGAATACATGATATTTTTAACTGAGCACAATGTTTTTAAATTGTATGCTTGCCTGATTGTTTTATTATCACTAAGTACCAGCCTTGCTAAACCGAGATCCTTTATTATGAACCATTTAATCACTAGCAATAGTGAGCGCGAATATTGTGAATAGGCCTATTGGGATTGACGAATCCCATTTGTAGTGAATACGTTCATACAAATGCATTAATATTTGAGACCTGGGTATGACAGCAATATACCTACCGGGATAAAACCGCCGATCGATATTGGTACCCGTTAACGTTTTGGTGTCATAAGCTTAGTATTTGATAATAACCGTACCGGGCGTATAACAACGTAGCCTACCTGTTTTTGTTTTCCAAACATTGGTGTGAGTCTATAGCTCACACTACCAACATATTGTGTTCAAACATTAAACAAACTCTATGAATATCACTCAACCTTTGTGTTGACCTCTCAAGCATGTATTTCAGGTTCATGACGATCAAGGATGGCACGGAAGGGCACGGATACTCAAGAGAGCTATAAATTTTATTATCATTCAAAAACTCATTTATTATACATTGTAAACATGGAACCATTTGGGACCTCATTTTGTAATCTCTGATATTTATATAATTTGAATGACAAACCTTTTAAAACGACTCAATTGGAGTTCGTTTTCTATTATTGTGACTATTGTGCCGTCGAGTAACACCCAGTTCGAATTCCGCTGCATCCATGAATTAGGGGTGTTACAAAAACCAACTAAGCCAAATCCGGTGGAGCCAACATCATCTGGATTGGTTGATTTTTAGGTTCGAACCGTTTAATGAACACCCCTAATTTCAACATTCATTTGTTCACAAATTAATCACCACAATATTTAATATTACTCTCAACATTCATAATTTTTGATTAATTTAAGATTTAAATCATGAAGAATAAAAGAAAAGGAGGTAGCATCTCACGTCAACTTTTTGTAAGAAAAAAAATTAAAAAATCAAACATACCTATAATACGTAGATCATCACTCAACGATATTTAAACTTTAACGGTTGGTGGTGGTGACGGATCCAGACGAACCATCACAGGAGGCGACGGATCTTGGTACGGCGGCAGTTTATATGATGGTGGTAGGAGGCGGTTACGTGAGAAAGAGAGAGGGTCGGCTTTTCATTTTTTCAATCGACTAATAAGAAGATAAATGATGAGGCGAAAAATGATCCGTTTTTAGGGGGTCATTTAAGCCCGAATCCGACTTTATTTGATCAAATATTGCCCTAAATCGTTCCTTTTGTGATTTTAGGTGTTTGGAGAGTGAATTCTGGAAAAGAGGCTATTTTGGACGTTTTTGGAGCATAAAGTGAAGAAAACGACAAAGTACCAAAAATCCAAGCTGGAAATACAAGGTGACGGCGTCACGACTTGAGTCTTGACGGCGTCAGACATGATGAATATTTTACCGTAGCTGGTGACGGCGTCAGATGAGTAGATGACGGCGTCAAAGTGGCCAAGATTAATTTACCGTAGGTGGTGACGGCGTCACATAGGCCGTCACAAGTGGATCTAGGGCATCCGAGGAAGTTTATGGCGGCGAGTTGACGGCGTCAGATTTAACTCTTGACGCCGTCAGGACGATTTTCCTATATATAGTTTTCTAGTTTTTTCATTAAAAAAGGAGAAGTTTTGGTGAAACCCTAAAGACGATTTTGGTGCCTCTTTTACAGGTTTTTCAAGGGTTCCAAACCCTTGAGACCTTGTATTGTAATTGAGATAAGTATACTCTTAATTCAATCAATATGTCTATGTGTTGGTTGTTTATCTTTTGTTCTTATCTTAATTCTACTATGCTAGGCTAGATTTTCTTTGTGTTTGCTTAGATCTAATGAAACCTAGATGTTAATTATGTGTTGATTACTTGTCTATTCTTGTTCTTGGATGAATGATATTATATGTTAGGCTTAAGAAAACTGGCAGATCTCCAATGGTAACATGCTTGAACGTCTTAAGAAACATGAACCGAGGCGTACTAGGTCTTTATTGGTTGTATTTAATGCATGAGCCACTGTTTACAATCCCTATAGTTGTGCTGGGTCATGGTGTAGGAGGAGATAAGAGCTCATAGAGTTGGGGAGTTATGTATGCCACCCCACGAATGGTATTAAGGAATACAATCCGTCACCCATACAAGTATAACAAGTAATTGACATGTAAAAGATATCTAGGGAGTAATGAAGTCTAAGTAAACACAATTTCTCCACATACTGCTCACAACCTTAGTTTAATTTAGTTTAATTTCATTTTTAGTATTTTATTTTGATTGCATCTTAGTTTTGGGTTAGTTGAATAGCAACTAATTCCGCCCACTCTTCTAAAACCCGAGATTTTACTTGCTTTCATAAAAATATAAAAATACAAAAAGAATCATCTTTCATCTCTAGAACTATTAATTAGGTTTTCTAATCCTAGCGACACTATTCCCAAGCTGAACGATCAATCCCCCGGTACTTGTCACTATACTATACTACAACGATCAGGTACACTGCCTGGTGGGGATTGTAAGCCTCGCGAGATCCCTCGAGAGGTAAAGCAAGGTGCGATTCCCACGCATCAAGTTTTTGGCGCCGTTGCCAGGGAATAGTTATTGTCTAGGTTAGGATTTCTTTTTATTAGGTCTACTTGCTAGATTCCTTTCTAGTAAGATTTTATTTTTATTTTTAGGTCTTCTTTAGTCTATCTTATTTCTTCGTGCCTTTGTTCGTAACTCTTTACCATCCAACATCATGGAAGGTGGTAACATCTTTGAACCCATCATCCCACCACAACAAAACCCACCACTAGAACCCCTTAGGCCCCGAACCTTAGGAGAATATTCCCGACCTAGCCACCAAGGCTACCGAAACACCATTGAGCTCACCGGAGCCAATGTGACCCCCTTGCGATCCGACACCATCCGGTTGGTGCAAAGCGGATGTGCATTCCATGGACTTCGTTCCGAAGATCCAAACCAACACCTTAAGGACTTCCTCAAAATCGTAGATTCCATAGACCTAGGTGTTGAAACTAGAGAGACTACCCGTTTACGCCTATTCCCATTCTCTCTGCGAGATCAAGCTAGCCAATGGCTTGAACGTTTCCCCGCGGGATCCATCACCACATGGGACAATCTCGCCAATCGTTTCCTTACCCAATTCTTTCCGCCTGAAAAGACTGCAATGCTTAGAAGGGACATTTTGATGTTTGAGCAACAGCGGGGTGAACCTTTTTACGAGGCTTGGGCCCGTTTTAAGGATCTCCTCCACAAGATCCCTCATCATGGCATAAACCTTTGGTTAGTAGTTCAGATTTTCTACGACCATGTTGATTATCACACTAAGCGCACCATCGACAGGGCCGCGGGAGGGAAATTGCGTGACAAGGATGCTGAGGAGTCATGGGCAATTATAGAAGAACTCGCTGTAGATAACAATGAGATTTGGGAGTTTAAACATACGGTGGAAGCAGCCATCAATGCAGTCTCGGCATCTGGAGGGACCACCGAAATCCCCAAGGAACTCTTATGCAAAATTGAGGCAAAAGTTGACTATTTTGAGGAAAGGCAAAGGAGACCCTTAAGTCCTAGACAAGCCACGGTCAATTCTGTCTCAAGATCAACCTCGGTACCATTATCTGAATCACCCTCTAGAGAACATGTCGAGACTTTTCAGAGGTGCACTCCACCTTGCTCCCCTCCCAAGGAACTTAGCTCGGAATTTGAGGCTATGATGAGAGAATATATGGCGACCCACTCTGATCGGCTTGCTAGATTCGAAGAAGCAGTATATAAGCAAAAGGAGGAGATGCAGGAGAAAATGAATGAGATGTTGAGTCTACTGGAGGAGTATGCCAGTCAGAAAACCCCCGAACGAATACTGCTAAGGAAAGAAAGTGCCACTCCCACCACCCAATTTGTTAACTCCATCACCATTGTCCATAAAGATAATGAGAAAGAAAAAACTCCTGCTAAACAGACCTTAGAAAAATCGCCTGAATCCCAACCTTTGAGCTACTACCTGAAACATGACATAAACAAAAGCACCATAACAAATTGGATTAAGGGTAACAGGCGTAACCAATCCTCTGAACAGGCTCCCGAGAAAGAGAAAGAAGAGGAGGATGAGTATGATACGCTTATTGGAGGATCAGTGGTCGAAAGGTTATTGGTGCAGAAAGTGGCTACTAAGCAGGTAGCATGCGGAAACTTTGAAATACCAACAAGCATCGGGGACTTGAAACATCTTAGTGCTTTCGCCGACCAAGGATCGGAAGTAAATCTTATGCCCCTAACTATTTACATCCAACTAACGTCGAAAATGCCAGCACCTACTCGTGTTAGGTTATCTCTTGTTGGACACTCGTACGTATACCCCCTAGGAATCGCAGAAGATGTATTAGTTAATGTGGCAGGGTTCATGTACCCCGTTGATTTTATGATCATTGATGATAAAGGGGATGGATGCATGCCGATAATCCCTGGGGCACCCTTCCTCACCACCGCTAGGGCTGTCATTAAATATGAAGATAGGAAGATTGAACTTAAATCTGGAAAGAGAAAGATTAGCTTCCAAACGACTCCGCGAAGTGGACATGAGAATATGAGTTGGAGAATGATTAAAAACAACATTGGCACAACACCCATTCGTGTTCAGAACAAAATTCTTGCATGGGAGGCAAGAATCAAAAGCTATAAGAAAGCTAAGGATGAAAGGAGAAAAAGCAATAAGGATCCGATAGAACTCAAACACACTCAACACGAAAGCAATCATACACCGTTTGAGGAAGGGAACGTAGTACTCTTGAGACACTTAGAAACAACAATACCACCCGATAAACCAAGTCCTTGGTGGTATGGGCCATTCACCATCGAAGGATTGAGCCAAGATGGGGTAGCTAACTTGAGGAGCAAATTAGGTGGGAAGGTGATTGCGAGTATTGATAGATTGAGGCACTACCACCATAACAGTAATGATCGAAATTATATGGGGTATATCATTTCAAATGATGAAATCACGTAGTAACCCACGACTTTGAGTCTAGCTACAAGACTCGTAAATAAAGAAAAGCGCTTCTTGGGAGGCAACCCATGTTTTGTGTGATTTTATTTGTTTGATTGTTATTTGCTTCCGTATGCATGTTTTATTTTTATTGTTGGTTGATCATGTTTCTCAATTAGAATGTGGAAATACTTTATTATGTTGTTTAGCCTAGTCTTAACTTCAACCTAAAGGTATTTTTGCAAAAGATAAGTGTAAGGGGAAACCCCAAATATGTTTTTAAGAAACAAACCGATCATGATTCTCCACAATATTTAATGAACATGTATATTCGTAATTGTTAGAGTCAAATGCTTGTATTGAGTCATAATGAAGTTTTGCAGGATTTTCCAGGAAGTAGGACAAGATTTTTCCATAAATTTTCCGGAAACTTAACATAAAGATTTCTGCAGGTCCATTCTGACGGCGTCAGGCAATTGCTCTTGACGGCGTCAGGAGTAAAAATCTGGAAATTTTACCAGTTTTGTTTTTTCTAACGGAGTCTTATGGTTTTTGTGATTTATTAAGTTTTATAATCTCCAGGAAATCTGCAAACTTCATTCCACAAGCATTATATCTTACTTTGTTTTCTAGGATTTAGAAACTTATATAGGATGCCGCCGATTTTACGCGAGGTTGCCTTGTCTACTTTTGTCAGGATCTACAGGTTATTTAAGACAAGAAGATGATTTATATTCTAGATGGGAAGCTTTGATTGTTCATTTTCTTGGAGGAAGATTTAACCTGGCCAACCTAAAATCCATACCGAGCGAATCAGGGGAGTATTTGATTTCATTCTTTTTACTTTTAACTTTTACATTCTTTATTTGAACATTGGGGACAATGTTCATCCTAAGTGTAAGGGGAGGGTAAAAAGATGATACCTTACATATGCACTTTCGCTTGAGTTTGTTTTGTTTAATGGTAGATGTGTAATAAAACTACGAGAAATACTTGTTAGTGTAATTTTAGCGCCAAATTTAAAATTTTTTACAACATTTAGGAGTGAAACTTTAGCCATAGCAAGCGTCTCATGGATAGGAGGTTGTATGACTAGCACATAACCGTATATTCAGAAAAATTTTCCACCCAAAAATGTGAGGTTCGCCTTTAGATTTGATAGGAAAAGCATTTACTATTGGTGCTTATGAGTGTACCGGTAGCATTTAGATTCTAGAACTTACGTTAGTGATGCATCCCGAGACCGCTAGTGAGACTACATTCGTGTGGTAGGATTTACTACATGATAAGAGGCATTAGGATCACCCTTGTGTTAAACCCGTATCATGATTACTTGACCATTTAAGTCATATTACTTGGCTAGTTAAGTCAACTAATTTTTCCCACACCCTTAGCGTTGTACTCATTTTTAGTACACGATACCCCTAGTACACCCCTCCGAGCCTATCTTTTCGTTTCTAACTTTAAGCATTTTACTTAAAGAAAGAATTTGTTACACCCCACTTAAATGTACACCCAAATCGCCTTAGCCTTCCGTGTATGCGCTCATTTTTAGTGCATTATTGTTATTTGTTAAACCCTAAGTTAACTTTCTAATTGATTACATGGTTGCTAAGTCGAGTCATATCCTCGTACATATTGTTTTGGGACGATTGGGACTCATGGGTAAGTACTTATTTTATGGAGTAATGGGGAAGAACATCATATTATTACCCCCATATGTACGTTAATCTTAAAAGTGCTCCAAGTGTTTTGATTTTCTTAATTCGAGTCATTAGATTAGTTTAATGTAAAGTATGTAAAAATTCAAGTGTAAGGGGATTGCTCAAACCCCTATGATGTATTATTTTGGATGGTAGGGTAAGAATGTATGTAAAAAAAAAATAAAATAAAAAAAAAAATAAAAAAAAGAAAAAAAGAAAAAACATACGGACTACCATCCCGTTTTCATTCTATGTTCATTTTATGTTTTTGTTATTTTTCATTTATTAGCTTAAGTCGAGTCTAGTCTTGGCTTAGCAACGCCATCTTGTACATGTAATTAACCAAGATTGTTAACTCGCCACCAGTAAAATTCCCTTTATCCAACAAAACCGTGTAATTCATATCCCTACACCTAACGTTATAACCCTTTAAAAAGACCTCTTTGATAGTTTATCCTAGGTGCTTACGCCATGTGGTGGAGGTTTGATCCTTTCCCAAGCCTATGGTAATCTATTTTGCTATGACAGGTAGTGAGAGATATCTTCCATTTCCATAATGTTATATTACTTTATTACACCCGAGAGATGTGAGTATCCAAACACTATTTGTGAGGTGCTTGTATATGACTTCTGTGCCTGTCTATTGGTCTTTAGTGGAACGATTATTTGTTGTAATTACTTTTATATTAGTGTTAAATGACCCCTAACTTGTCTTTTGAGTAGAATAAAAGCTCATTTGCTTGAGGACAAGCAAATCTCAAGTGTAAGGGTATATGATGAGGCGAAAAATGATCCGTTTTTAGGGGGTCATTTAAGCCCGAATCCGACTTTATTTGATCAAATATTGCCCTAAATCGTTCCTTTTGTGATTTTAGGTGTTTGGAGAGTGAATTCTGGAAAAGAGGCTATTTTGGACGTTTTTGGAGCATAAAGTGAAGAAAACGACAAAGTACCAAAAATCCAAGCTGGAAATACAAGGTGACGGCGTCACGACTTGAGTCTTGACGGCGTCAGACATGATGAATATTTTACCGTAGCTGGTGACGGCGTCAGATGAGTAGATGACGGCGTCAAAGTGGCCAAGATTAATTTACCGTAGGTGGTGACGGCGTCACATAGGCCGTCACAAGTGGATCTAGGGCATCCGAGGAAGTTTATGGCGGCGAGTTGACGGCGTCAGATTTAACTCTTGACGCCGTCAGGACGATTTTCCTATATATAGTTTTCTAGTTTTTTCATTAAAAAAGGAGAAGTTTTGGTGAAACCCTAAAGACGATTTTGGTGCCTCTTTTACAGGTTTTTCAAGGGTTCCAAACCCTTGAGACCTTGTATTGTAATTGAGATAAGTATACTCTTAATTCAATCAATATGTCTATGTGTTGGTTGTTTATCTTTTGTTCTTATCTTAATTCTACTATGCTAGGCTAGATTTTCTTTGTATTTGCTTAGATCTAATGAAACCTAGATGTTAATTATGTGTTGATTACTTGTCTATTCTTGTTCTTGGATGAATGATATTATATGTTAGGCTTAAGAAAACTGGCAGATCTCCAATGGTAACATGCTTGAACGTCTTAAGAAACATGAACCGAGGCGTACTAGGTCTTTATTGGTTGTATTTAATGCATGAGCCACTGTTTACAATCCCTATAGTTGTGCTGGGTCATGGTGTAGGAGGAGATAAGAGCTCATAGAGTTGGGGAGTTATGTATGCCACCCCACGAATGGTATTAAGGAATACAATCCGTTATCCATACAAGTATAACAAGTAATTGACATGTAAAAGATATCTAGGGAGTAATGAAGTCTAAGTAAACACAATTTCTCCACATACTGCTCACAACCTTAGTTTAATTTAGTTTAATTTCATTTTTAGTATTTTATTTTGATTGCATCTTAGTTTTGGGTTAGTTGAATAGCAACTAATTCCGCCCACTCTTCTAAAACCCGAGATTTTACTTGCTTTCATAAAAATATAAAAATACAAAAAGAATCATCTTTCATCTCTAGAACTATTAATTAGGTTTTCTAATCCTAGCGACACTATTCCCAAGCTGAACGATCAATCCCCCGGTACTTGTCACTATACTATACTACAACGATCAGGTACACTGCCTGGTGGGGGTTGTAAGCCTCGCGAGATCCCTCGAGAGGTAAAGCAAGGTGCGATTCCCACGCATCAATAAACGGATCTTGTTTTTAGATCGGTTGTTTTTTTTTCCGGTGAGGCTTAGTCATCCAGGTTCTTCATGGAAAGATGTAAAATCCCGTTTTTTATGTTACTGATGGGGGTTTTGTGTTTTTAGTTGGGGTGAGATCATTATATGGCGGAAAGTTTGAATAAAATCCCATTTTTTATGCAAGTAGTTAATGAGATGGTATAAAATAAAAAGCCCTTTTTACCCTTTCTTATTAATGTTCCAGGAAATGAGGTCTCAATTAATCACAAAAATGCCATCTTGCATTAAATTGTTGCACACTCTCCTTTATTGATAGTACAAAAGTGGTTTCCGCAGTTCTTGCATTTAAAATGGTTCTAATTTGAAAGTTATACTATATATATATATATATATATATATATATATATATATATATATATATATATATATATATATATATCATTTATATATTTTAAATCTCAAAATTAACTTCAAACATCAAAAAATTAATGATATATGAAATAATATTCTAATAGTTGTTAAACTCTACTTCAAGTCGGTGGGAGTCATAAACTAACTCGAAAGAAAAATAAAAGGAGATCGTTACAATATATCTTTATCATCATATTTGCTTCTCATATAAACTTTTACACGATGTAACACCCCCAATTCATGATGCAGCGGAATTCAACTTGGGTGTTACTCGACGGCACAACAGTCATAATAATAGAAAACGATCTCTAAACGAATCGTATTAAAAAGAGTTGTCATTCATATTTATTCAAATATAACAGAGTTTACATAGTAAGGTCCCAAAATGTTCCATTGTTTCAAAACACATCAATATAAAGTCTATGATGTTTTTATCGAATGACATAATAGTTTATAGCCTTCTTCCTTCGGTACGTGCCCTTCCGCTCCATTCTTGATTATCATGGACCTGAAATACATGCTTAAGAGGTCAACACAAAGGTTGAGTGATATTCATAGAGTTTGTTTAACGGTTGAACACAATATGTTGGTAGTAATGAGCTAATTAGACTCATACTTATGTTAGAAAACAAAACAGTTATTATTATATACTAAGCTCATGCAACCAATACGTTAACGGGTACCAATATCAATCGGCGGTTTTGTTGCCCCGGTAAGTACTTTGCCGTCATACTTAATGTTCAAATATAGTGCATTCGTTTGAACTAATCTGCTCAAACAAATGGGATTCGTCAATCCCAATAGGCCTATTCACAATACTCGCGCTCACTAATTCTAGTGATTAAATAGTTCATGATAGGGGCCTAGGATTGGCAAGGTAGGTACTTAGTAATAATAAAACAATCAGGCAGCATACAGTTTCAAAGCATTGTGTTCGGTTTAAAAGTAGCATGTATTCCCCCCAAGGGTTTGTAAAACATTGAAGTAATGTAAAGCGGGGCTATGAACTCACCTTAAGTAGGATAGCAAGTAATGAAGGTGATGATTGGATCGTGTAGGTTTCTACGAGCAACCTAGAATAGAATGTTGCGACTTAGGATTTGTGTAAAGAATATGAAGTAGTGCCTATATAAATATCTTGCATTTAGTCCATGATGTGGTATGGTGTATATTGTAAGTTCTTGAAAGAAAAGATTCATGAACATGTATGTTTTGGTATATCGTTTACTACCGTTCGGGCCGACATAATTCAGAAGTCATGTTAGTAAGCGTTCGAGGAGCCAGGACACTTTAACTCGTAAATCCACAACTCATCTCGACGGCTTACATAATGAACTCCTCACATGAGGCTCCCTACTATTGTAGTAGTTGATAAAATATATAGATATAAGTTTTGATCCGAAAAGTTACATGTCCGATATTTGGATAAACTTAGGAAAGTTTATTTGTACATGAAGATTGTTATTAGGGGTAGTTTTATAAGTCTTGAATGACCATTTTCTCTTGGTAAAATCTCATGGTTTCCTTTTAAGTGAAGTAGATCCAAATTGCTTATTCATGTTATCGCCTAACTCATTGTTTCATGTTTACGCCTATGTAAGTTGGTATGGTCATTTCGCCATGGCCTAGCCATGACCTTTGGTCCTTGTTCCATGGTCATGAGACACTTCCTTGGCTCTAGCCATGGTGGTGGTCTTTGTTTATAGGTCATAAGACCTTTTGTTCCTTTTAAAGTATAACCATAACTTAGTGACTTATTATATGTAAATAGCTGTTAAGAAACTGAGGAATATTTCACTCAGAAGGCGTTTTCAAGGCTCGAGACTCTTTGTCCCTGAATGAAAACGTGATTCCGGACAACTTTCGTGTTTTAACGTTTTCATGAATCGGACCAGAAAGGCCTCTTTTTGCGTGTTTTAGGTTCTGTCACAGAAACATTTAGGCAGTTTTGCCGGAAATCTTTGGTAACTTCAAATCGCCATAACTTTTGACTCGTTTACTCTTTTTAGGTGGTTCAAATTGCTATGGTTTCCTTGTTAAGTCCTCTAATGTAATATGTAATAATCAAATAACATAATTTTTCCATTTTGATCAGGTTATACCAAGAAATTCACTAGTTTGTTTGTTTTAGTAACTTAACTTAACAATCAAGTACAACAACATGATTTAGTCATTTTTATACACCATGGACATTCATACAAGATATAATATAGCAAGAATAACATGTAAATGATATGAACATGAGAAATTAACAAGAAGCATGTTAGGTTTAGGCTTACAACTTTTGGCTTTCTAATTAAAGAAAGGAGTAACTAGTAAGAAAATGGACTTTGATAGACTTGCTTCAACCCTTTTCACTTCATGCAACCTTTCTAACCTTGGTATTCTTGAAAGATGGATGATGAAAGTTGAGGTGAATTGAGTGGATTTAAACTCAAGAGAAATCACCAAGTATTCTAGGGTTTGGAAGATTTTTGGTAACTTATGATCAAACTAGGGTTTCTACTTGAACTTGCACTTGATCCTTGCTATAACTTTGAAAGAAATTAACTAAGTGTGAAGTGTTGTGGTGTGTTGTGATGGCCGGCCAAAGGAAGGGAGGGGAGGGGGTATTTATAGGTCCATGAGGAGGTTACTTACTTGAGATATTTTTTGCCAAAACTACACATGTATGCATCCTAGATCACAAGACACAAGATCAAGCCACACAAGGGTGTGACTCCCCCCCCCCCTTTGGCGGTTCACAAGGGATAAGGGGGGTGAGGTGGCTTGGTCTTGATAATATCTAGATATTAGGATGAAACTTGACTCCGGGAAATGCCAACCGTAACTGATTAGGCCTTAAAACGTAAAACCGGGTGTCGTAAAATTATGAAACTTTAAAGTATTGTTAGACATGTCCATATGACCCATAATAAAATATAAAATGAGTGGTAGGTTCCATTTGAGTGGTAAACCCTGCTAAAAACTGGAAACACGGGTCTAAAACGCGTAATACGTAAAATGTACGAATATTGCGTAAAATTGAGAAAAGTAAAATGTTACTTTTCTAATATGATAAAAATGATTTAAAATGATTTATAATGTCTAGACTGGGCTCAGTCTAGTGTCGGTTGGTATTAAATGTCTTTTAGACATCAAACCGTAAGCCTAAAAATCACGAAATGACTTATAACATCAAGGGGTGTTTTTTGGTCAATGGAGGAGGGAAAAATATGTTGACTTATTCTAATAAGTTGAAAACTCAAATCGTCTTAGAAATGCGGTGCAGGTAAAGGCTAGGGTTACGGCAGAGTAAAAACGCGTAAAACTGAAAATTCCAGTTTTTCACGGCCGAGGTTTATTCTGGTCATATTTTTCTCAGTCATGATTTATTCTCAAATAAATCATGAGTGTGTTAAACATTTTTCTGATGTGGGGTCACCTGACGGGATCAAATTTCGTTGTGCGTGGAATTTCTGAATGACGTTTTACCCTAAAACGGGTAATTCTGTGTAATCCCTTAATAACTTTCACGAAAATGATCTGACGAATGTCAAACATTTAATTTGCCATGGAAATGATTTATCACTCGAGAATATGAAATAAAAATTAACTTTCGGGAAAATTTCAGAAAGAAATGAATAGTAAAAATGAATAGTAAATTTCCCGGGAAAATTAATTAACCTGAATTTGCGAATTGTTACAGTCTCCACCCCATATGAGAGCTCCGTCCCGGAGATCAATTTGCGTTGGGAGTAGAAGCTTCGTTGGTAAAAAGATGTGGGTATTTCTTTCGTATCTGGTCCTCTCGTTCCCATGTGTATTCAGGACCACGTCGTGAGTTCCAACGAACTTTGACAATTGGTATACGGCTTTGCTTGAGTTGTTTGACCTCTCGGTCCATGATTTCTACGGGTTCCTCAATAAATTTAAGATCGTCATTGAGTTGAATTTCATCGAGTGGAATCACGAGTGATTCATCCGACAAGCATTTCTTTAGGTTAGATACATGGAAAGTGGGGTGTACACTACTGAGTTCTGATGGAAGCTCAAGTCTGTACGCCACAGGGCCAACCCTGGCTAGGATTTTAAATGGTCCGATGTATCTTGGGTTTAGTTTTCCTCGTTTACCGAATCGTATCATGCCTTTCCAAGGCGATACCTTTAGCATAACCCTATCTCCGACTTGGAATTCTAGGGGTCTGCGTCGTGTGTCGGCATAACTTTTCTGTCGATCTCTTGCGGCTTGTAACCGATTTTTGATTTGTACAATCTTATCCGTTGTTTCACGGATGAGTTCTGGTCCAGTGAGTTGAACTTCTCCCACTTCAGCCCAACAAGCAGGTGAACGACACTTTCGACCATAAAGTGCTTCAAATGGAGCTGCTTGAATACTTGTATGATAGCTGTTGTTGTAGGAAAATTCGACTAATGGTAGATGAGTATCCCATCCTTTTCCAAAGTCTATTATACAAGCTCGAAGCATGTCTTCAAGTGTTTGAATAGTTCGTTCACTCTGACCATCGATCTGAGGGTGGTACGCTGTACTTATGTCTAGATTTGTTCCAAAGGCGTCTTGGAGTGACTGCCAGAAATTGGAAGTAAATCTACCATCTCTGTCGGATATGATGGATATTGGTGCACCATGTCTTGAGACTATTTCTTTGACGTACAGTCGGGTTAGTTGTTCCATTTTGTAAGTCTCTTTGATTGGTATAAAGTGTGCGGATTTTGTGAGACGATCAACTATGACCCAGATGGAGTCATAACCGCTTGATGTCTTTGGGAGCTTGGTAATGAAGTCCATAGTAATTCTTTCCCATTTCCAAGTAGGAATTTCTGGTTGTTGCAATGGACCGGATGGTTTTTGGTGTTCGGCTTTTACTTTGGAGCAGGTAAGACATTTGCTAACGTATGTTGCAATGTCGGCTTTCATGTTTGGCCACCAATAGAGTAACTTAAGATCATGATACATTTTATCAGATCCTGGATGTATGGAGTATTTAGACTTGTGTGATTCATGCATGATCAAGTCTCGTAGGCCACCAAAAAGTGGTAACCAACTTCGACCTTGGAAGCATAGAGTTCCATCTGAACGGGTTTCGAATTTCTTTTGTATCATGCCATCCAACCTTTCCTTTTGGATGTCTTCTTGTTTCACCGCCTCAGCTTGAGCGTGAAGGATTTGGGTAGGAAAGTTGGAATTTATGGTTAAAACTAAGGCCCGGACTCGTAGTGGTTTAACCCGTTCCTTTCGGCTCAGGGCGTCGGCTACTACGTTTGCCTTTCCTGGGTGATAACGAATGTCGCAGTCATAATCACTAAGTAATTCCAACCAACGACGTTGTCTCATGTTTAGTTCTTTTTGGTCCAAAATGTGTTGTAGACTTTTATGATCGGTGTACACAGTACATCTAGTACCGTATAGATAGTGCCTCCAGATTTTTAGTGCAAAGACCACAGCTCCTAACTCTAAGTCATGAGTGGTGTAATTTTCCTCATGAACCTTGAGTTGTCTTGATGCATAAGCCATGACCTTATCGCGTTGCATCAACACGGCACCTAACCCTTGGTGCGATGCATCACAATAGACTACAAAATCTTCTATCCCATCGGGCAATGCTAGGATAGGAGCACTACAAAGTTTCTGTTTGAGGGTTTGGAAAGCTTTTTCTTCGTTTTCATCCCACACGTATTTCTTGTCTTTCTGAGTTAGCTTAGCCAAAGACTTTGCTATTGAGGAAAATCCTTCAATAAACCTTCGGTAATACCCGGCTAAACCCAGAAATTGCCGAATTTCTGTAGGTGTGGTAGGTGTTGGCCAGTTTTTGATAGCTTCAATTTTAGCGGGATCGACATGTAAACCGGTCTTGTCAATCACATGCCCAAGGAATTGTACGGATTGAATCCAAAATTCGCATTTGGAAAACTTTGCATACAATTTCTCTTCCTTGAGTAGTCCTAAAATTGTTCTCAGTTGTTCTTTGTGTTCTTCTTCGTTTTTGAAATAAATGAGAATGTCGTCTATGAATACGATCATGAATTTGTCCAAATATGGTTTACACACCCGATTCATGAGATCCATGAATACTGCCGGTGCATTTGTTAACCCAAATGGCATCACTTGGAATTCGTGGTGACCATATCGTGTCCTAAAGGCTGTTTTTGGAATGTCTTCATCACGAACTCTAACTTGGTGGTAACCTGATCGTAGGTCAATTTTTGAGTAATAGGTTGAACCTTGCAATTGATCGAATAAATCATCAATTCTTGGTAGTGGGTATCGGTTCTTTATGGTTAATTTGTTTAGTTCACGATAGTCAATACACATGCGTAATGACCCGTCTTTCTTTTTCACGAATAAAACTGGAGCTCCCCAAGGTGAGGAACTGGGTCGAATAGATCCCTTGTCCGAAAGTTCTTGTAATTGATTTGATAGCTCTTGCATCTCTGAAGGTGCTAGCCGGTATGGTGCGCGGGCAACTGGCGCCGCCGCTCCTGGTATTAAATCAATTCTGAACTCTATTTGACGATTTGGTGGTAGTCCAGGTAAATCTTCCGGAAAGACTTCAGGAAACTCTCGGGCAATAGGAACATCTTCAAGACGTTTTTCATCAGATTTCTTTACGGTTACGTGGGCTAAGAAAGCATAACATCCTTTCTCAATGTACTTCATGGTTTTGATACATGAGATGATGTTTATTCGAGTTCCACTTTGATCACCACGAATGATCAAAGTTTCATTGTCACATGGAATGTGCACAACTCTTTCACCACAAATAATGTTAGCTCGATGTTTAGACAACCAATCCATGCCAATAACAACATCAAAACTTCCGAGTTCGATTGGCATAAGATTGATGTTAAAGGGGTGGTCTAAGAGATTAAGGGTACAGTTTGGGATTACGGTATTGGTATTTACTAAGTCACCGGTAGCAAGTTCAATACTATAACTAGTGGTTAAAGTAATTGATGGAATATCAAGTAAAGGCGCAATTCTAGTAGATATAAAGCTCATATCAGCACCAGAATCGAATAATACTTTAACAGGAATGTTATTGAGTAAGAACGTACCGGTAACCACGTTCGGGTCCTGGTGTGGTTCTTCATTTCCCATGACATAGGCCCTACCACGAGCGCCTCCGCCTTGGGGTCCTTGGTTTCGAGGACAATTGTTTTTGAAGTGTCCCCTTTCACCACACCCGAAACATGTAACTATGGGCTGTGTGTTAGCCCCAGTAGCTATACCCTTGCCCCTACAATCTTTGGCAAGATGTCCGGGCTTCTGACACTTGTTGCATTTGGCCGGGCAAGGACCTTCATGATGGTAATTGCACTTGGTACATTGTGGTAGATTACCAACGTACTTACCACCAGCTGGTGCAGCAACATAAGCCGTCGCGGCTTCTTGTCTCTTGTTCTGCTGATTGTGATGGTTGTTGTTTCGGGTTTGGTTGTTGTTGTTGTTGTTACTCCCACGGTTACCATCCCATGGTCGCTTGTTGTTGTTGTTCTTGTTGTTGTTGTTGTTACGGTAGTTGGAGTTGTTGGGATTATTGGTATTGCTGTTGTTGGCATTGTTGGTGTTGTTGGGGTTATTTTGCTTTCGGGTTTCCGTCATACGTACCACTTGATCCATGAGACTGCGGGACATCCGCATAGCTTCATCAAGTTCTTTGGGATTTGCCGAAGTTTCGTTCTCCTGTATGCTAGATGGAAGTCCCCAGATATACCTTTCCAACAATTTTTCCTTTGTGGAAACCATTGTTGGACAAAGTATCCTCAACTCCTGGAATCGACGGTTGTAGGTTATGATATCATTACCCCTAACCGTATGATCCCAGAATTCAACTTCCAACTTTTGCATCTCACTGCGTGGACAGTATTCCTTGACCATCATTTGTTTCAAATTAGCCCAAGTAATTTTGTAGGCATTCTCAATGCCCATGGGTTGAGCAATTGAGTTCCACCAGGACAACGCCTCATTCAACAAAGTACTCGTGGCATACTGAACTTTGTCTCCCTCAGTACATTTACTGACTAAGAATACTGACTCCGCCTTTTCGAACCAACGGGTCAAACCTACAGCCCCTTCAGTACCCTTGAATTTGATGGGTTCACATTTCAGGTAGGAAATGAACGAACAACCCTTTGGTACTGTAGTAACATTGGTCACCGGAGGGGTAGGTCCTCCAAGGTTAAGACTGGCAATTCTGGCAGCCTCTGCAGCTATAGCAGCTTCCGCAGCAGTGGCGGCTTCTGCGGCTGCTGCAGCATCAGCAGCTGCTGCAGCATCAACGGCTGCTGCAGCATCAGCAGCACCAGTAGCTGTGTCGGCTTTGGCAGCTGCTGCAGCTGCTGCAACTACGGCTGCACGTTCCGTGACAAGTGCTGCATTGACACTGTCCTTTACCAGTTTGCGGATGGCAGCTTGCGTCATCGTTGGTGGTGTCTTTTTCTTTGGCGCCATGATTCTATTGTTCAAAAGATACGTTGTAATTAGAGAGTTGTGAGATGAGCACAATTTTTGATAAGAATGATGGGGTAATAATGTTGAAACTTAAAAACATAACACATGATGGTATATAAAACAAGAGTTTTATTTATATAACGTTGATTACAAAATCGAACTTATTACAAGTTCATTCAAAACTTACTAACTGATACTTTCAGTTAGTAATTACAACGTTGTACTAAAGATAACTAGTACTATAACACTAGTCTAACGTCGGTTGGGAGGCTGTCGTAGTCCGGACGGATTATTAATTCCGCGTGTTGCTAACACATCTACACTTTCGTTCGGACGATATTCTTTGACATTCTTTTGGTATAGCCTTTGTTGTATGGAACTCATTTGAGTTTGCATTCCACACAAATCATTCTTAAGTTGATACCTATCAAAGTTTGCAACATCTAACCGGATTTCGGCGGTATTTAGGCGGTTAAGTAGTTTATGAATTTGTACCGCATCCTGTTCTTGGGCTTTCTCAACCAAAGTGAGTCTATCCTTGACGTTATCCAGGCCGGTTAGAGGATTTAAGACTATTTCCCCAAGATGATTCAAGTCCCTCTTGACATAGCTCATGTCAAGCTTAAACCAATATAGGTCATCTCGAGCATTCATGGCGTCCATTCTGGCAGAATTTACCTTGGATATACAGTCGTTCATTTGACTTGCCATACTTTGAACTTTGAGTTGGGTCAGGTGGAGGGCTTGTTTCAAAGAGTAGATTTCGTATTGAGCTGAGTTCACGAACATATGTGTAGATGTAGATGTTCCGCGGGTTTGGTAAGCAGATTTCAGAACTTGAGCTGGAGTGGTACGGTTAGATTCGGATGAAATTGGTGAAACCGGAGGTGGAGATGTCAATGGTGATAGATGTGGCACTATTATTTGTTCCTCCGCTTCCTCAATGTCATCGATGCCTTCGATGTCAACATCCATTTCATGATCCTCTTCGTAATCATCGATGTTTATGTCCATATCCATTTCAGGATCTTCGTCCGAATCTACATCTAGATCCTCGTAAGGTTCTTCCTCGTCGTCGTAGTCAATTGGTTCAAAGTAAGGATCATCGGGTCCGGGAAGGATTGGTAAATACTCAGGCATAGCAGGAAGATGATCAGGAGATGGAGGTGCGGACATGATGTCTACAATTAGTATTTCGATGTCAAAATAAATCAAATGTTTATGGAAAATGCTCAAACTAAGGAAATGTGCATATGACAATATACAAATATGTTCATGTAGCATAACATGTGTAATAAGTCCATAATCTTCTGGAGGATGGAAGGCACGAAGAGCGGAAGGCTATAAAAATGTTTTTGCTTGTTATTGTAGTTATAGTTTAGGTCTCACTTAGACCCGTTTCTCTATAACCATGGCTCTGGTACCAATCTGTAACACCCCCAATTCATGATGCAGCGGAATTCAACTTGGGTGTTACTCGACGGCACAACAGTCATAATAATAGAAAACGATCTCTAAACGAATCGTATTAAAAAGAGTTGTCATTCATATTTATTCAAATATAACAGAGTTTACATAGTAAGGTCCCAAAATGTTCCATTGTTTCAAAACACATCAATATAAAGTCTATGATGTTTTTATCGAATGACATAATAGTTTATAGCCTTCTTCCTTCGGTACGTGCCCTTCCGCTCCATTCTTGATTATCATGGACCTGAAATACATGCTTAAGAGGTCAACACAAAGGTTGAGTGATATTCATAGAGTTTGTTTAACGGTTGAACACAATATGTTGGTAGTAATGAGCTAATTAGACTCATACTTATGTTAGAAAACAAAACAGTTATTATTATATACTAAGCTCATGCAACCAATACGTTAACGGGTACCAATATCAATCGGCGGTTTTGTTGCCCCGGTAAGTACTTTGCCGTCATACTTAATGTTCAAATATAGTGCATTCGTTTGAACTAATCTGCTCAAACAAATGGGATTCGTCAATCCCAATAGGCCTATTCACAATACTCGCGCTCACTAATTCTAGTGATTAAATGGTTCATGATAGGGGCCTAGGATTGGCAAGGTAGGTACTTAGTAATAATAAAACAATCAGGCAGCATACAGTTTCAAAGCATTGTGTTCGGTTTAAAAGTAGCATGTATTCCCCCCAAGGGTTTGTAAAACATTGAAGTAATGTAAAGCGGGGCTATGAACTCACCTTAAGTAGGATAGCAAGTAATGAAGGTGATGATTGGATCGTGTAGGTTTCTACGAGCAACCTAGAATAGAATGTTGCGACTTAGGATTTGTGTAAAGAATACGAAGTAGTGCCTATATAAATATCTTGCATTTAGTCCATGATGTGGTATGGTGTATATTGTAAGTTCTTGAAAGAAAAGATTCATGAACATGTATGTTTTGGTATATCGTTTACTACCGTTCGGGCCGACATAATTCAGAAGTCATGTTAGTAAGCGTTCGAGGAGCCAGGACACTTTAACTCGTAAATCCACAACTCATCTCGACGGCTTACATAATGAACTCCTCACATGAGGCTCCCTACTATTGTAGTAGTTGATAAAATATATAGATATAAGTTTTGATCCGAAAAGTTACATGTCCGATATTTGGATAAACTTAGGAAAGTTTATTTGTACATGAAGATTGTTATTAGGGGTAATTTTATAAGTCTTGAATGACCATTTTCTCTTGGTAAAATCTCATGGTTTCCTTTTAAGTGAAGTAGATCCAAATTGCTTGTTCATGTTATCGCCTAACTCATTGTTTCATGTTTACGCCTATGTAAGTTGGTATGGTCATTTCGCCATGGCCTAGCCATGACCTTTGGTCCTTGTTCCATGGTCATGAGACACTTCCTTGGCTCTAGCCATGGTGGTGGTCTTTGTTTATAGGTCATAAGACCTTTTGTTCCTTTTAAAGTATAACCATAACTTAGTGACTTATTATATGTAAATAGCTGTTAAGAAACTGAGGAATATTTCACTCAGAAGGCGTTTTCAAGGCTCGAGCCTCTTTTTTCCTGAATGAAAACGTGATTCCGGACAACTTTCGTGTTTTAACTTTTTCATGAATCGGACCAGAAAGGCCTCTTTTTGCGTGTTTTAGGTTCTGTCACAGAAACATTTAGGCAGTTTTGCCGGAAATCTTTGGTAACTTCAAATCGCCATAACTTTTGACTCGTTTACTCTTTTTAGGTGGTTCAAATTGCTATGGTTTCCTTGTTAAGTCCTCTAATGTAATATGTAATAATCCAAAAACATAATTTTTCCATTTTGATCAGGTTATACCAAGAAATTCACTAGTTTGTTTGTTTTAGTAACTTAACTTAACAATCAAGTACAACAACATGTTTTAGTCATTTTTATACACCATGGACATTCATACAAGATATAATATAGCAAGAATAACATGTAAATGATATGAACATGAGAAATTAACAAGAAGCATGTTAGGTTTAGGCTTACAACTTTTGGCTTTCTAATTAAAGAAAGGAGTAACTAGTAAGAAAATGGACTTTGATAGACTTGCTTCAACCCTTTTCACTTCATGCAACCTTTCTACCCTTGGTATTCTTGAAAGATGGATGATGAAAGTTGAGGTGAATTGAGTGGATTTAAACTCAAGAGAAATCACCAAGTATTCTAGGGTTTGGAAGATTTTTGGTAACTTATGATCAAACTAGGGTTTCTACTTGAACTTGCACTTGATCCTTGCTATAACTTTGAAAGAAATTAACTAAGTGTGAAGTGTTGTGGTGTGTGGTGATGGCCGGCCAAAGGAAGGGAGGGGAGGGGGTATTTATAGGTCCATGAGGAGGTTACTTACTTGAGATATTTTTTGCCAAAACTACACATGTATGCATCCTAGATCACAAGACACAAGATCAAGCCACACAAGGGTGTGACTCCCCCCCCCTTTGGCGGTTCACAAGGGATAAGGGGGGTGAGGTGGCTTGGTCTTGATAATATCTAGATATTAGGATGAAACTTGACTCCGGGAAATGCCAACCGTAACTGATTAGGCCTTAAAACGTAAAACCGGGTGTCGTAAAATTATGAAACTTTAAAGTATTGTTAGACATGTCCATATGACCGATAATAAAATATAAAATGAGTGGTAGGTTCCATTTGAGTGGTAAACCCTGCTAAAAACTGGAAACACGGGTCTAAAACGCGTAATACGTAAAATGTACGAATATTGCGTAAAATTGAGAAAAGTAAAATGTTACTTTTCTAATATGATAAAAATGATTTAAAATGATTTATAATGTCTAGACTGGGCTCAGTCTAGTGTCGGTTGGTATTAAATGTCTTTTAGACATCAAACCGTAAGCCTAAAAATCACGAAATGACTTATAACATCAAGGGGTGATTTTTGGTCAATGGAGGAGGGAAAAATATGTTGACTTATTCTAATAAGTTGAAAACTCAAATCGTCTTAGAAACGCGGTGCAGGTAAAGGCTAGGGTTACGGCAGAGTAAAAACGCGTAAAACTGAAAATTCCAGTTTTTCACGGCCGAGGTTTATTCTGGTCATATTTTTCTCAGTCATGATTTATTCTCAAATAAATCATGAGTGTGTTAAACATTTTTCTGATGTGGGGTCACCTGACGGGATCAAATTTCGTTGTGCGTGGAATTTCTGAATGACGTTTTACCCTAAAACGGGTAATTCTGTGTAATCCCTTAATAACTTTCACGAAAATGATCTGACGAATGTCAAACATTTAATTTGCCATGGAAATGATTTATCACTCGAGAATATGAAATAAAAATCAACTTTCGGGAAAATTTCAGAAAGAATGAATAGTAAAAATGAATAGTAAATTTCCCGGGAAAAGTAATTAACCTGAATTTGCGAATTGTTACACACGAGGTCTTCGATGGCCCAGCTACGGCGTTGTAGAGTAGTGAGCGCTTTCAATGAAATAGCTCTTGAATTTGATACCAATCTTTTTGATTTATCTGAAACAACTAATCATTGTCCGAAGTTTGATCTTTAGTGAAAAGTCATAATGGGATCAAATCCAGAATTAAAGTTACCCATCAAAATGGCCTGTTTGTGAATATCTCTATCTCTACTACATATAATATTGGGATGAAAGCTAATAAAACAAATGATGAAAACTAGTAACTAATGTGGTCATGGTTATTTGAAATGATACAAACCAACCATATAATTTCTAATTTTACAATCACTTATTTTAACTAAAGCGTAACGACCTTTTAATTACCTTAATATCTTAAGCTTAATGGTCATATGTTTTATACTTTTATCTTTATTGTCGTTTATGCCATCTTTCTTATTTTCATGTTTTCTTTTTAACAAACACCTCTTGTTAAATTTATTATCATAAGATACAAGCTACAGGGCATTGGTTCACAAACGGCGATGGGAAGAGGGTAAGTTGGAAACTTCTTGTTCTGTTATTGTAGTCATTTCAAATCTAGAAACTGTTCAGACCAAATACGGGTCGGGTTTGGGTTCGGATTGGCATGTCAGAACACTTTAACCTGAGCACGACATGGTTAAGTAGTTAGATGACTTAGGTCAGTTATACCAATCCTAACCCGTTTACACATAACGCGAACATTGCCTATTCTAAGGTGATGGGTGGGTCGACTTATAATCTGTTTAACCCATTATAAAAATAATTTATCTATAATTAAAAAAACTCAAACGGGTTGGTGGATCAACCTGTTTTAACACCCATGGCCATCAAACTGTTTAGACCAGACCATACCCGTTTATTTTTCCGTGTCGGTTTTGGTCGTGTTTCGTGTTAGGAATTGCTACCCCCTACTTTCCGATTGCTTCTCTTTATTTGTTGTAAGATGTAAATAGATATTTCTTGTACTTTCAGGTTTATGTAAAGTAAAAATGGGCAAGAAATGACTGGCAAAGCTGCTTACATTCACTATAAAAAGGTACTTCTGCTCAATTATATCTCCCAACTTTCTCACCTGGTTTTGCTTTATAACTGTTAAACATCGTTTCAAAACTTTTATCTTTTTTGTGTAAATATGTTGTGAGCTAAATAATGATGCTTTTGTCATTCAGCAAGTCTGATTTCTATTAACATTGAAGAATATATGCTGTTTTGACAGGAGAGTGGAGGATTTAAAAATAAAAAGGCGAAGAAAACTTCCACCAAGAAGATATGAGTGTTGACCGTGTCTTACATGTGGGATTGGTATATACTCATCTTGAGACGCTAAGAGTCTGAATGGGATTGTTCAAATACATAGTAGCTTCAGAATTGCTGGTGAAGTTTTCTGAGGCTGCTCAGTACTGCTTAACACAGATATAAAGCATAAGCTTTTTATAAAATTTAGCTTGTGGTCCAGATCTTTTTTACAAATAAACATATTTCAGACCTGAATTTAGTGTTTCTAAATGAAAATTTGAAGCTTTTTAAGAACTCTTACAGTTATACTTGGATATCATATTGGTAGAAGTGAGTTTGAGCCTAAAGTAGGATTGCTTTAGGTTACTGATACAAGTTTTACTTTTTTAGAAAGTCAACTGTGTTTTTGATGAAAATGCTGGGACATGGATATGAAGTTGGAGATCATGTACAAATGAATCTATGAGGATTTTGCAAGTGATGTATGATCATACGCAAAAGTATTAATATATGCTCTTTGGGTTAAAATCATTAAAAACAAAAACATTTGACTTTTTTAGTCAAAGTATTGACTTTCATCAGATTTACTGATTTTTTATTCATTGTAATGAACATATTGAAGGGCCTCTTATGACAAAAGCACTATATTTGTAATAATCACCCTTGGTATTTACTTGGGTCAAAACCGTGTCAAGGAGATGACCCATGAACTGAAGTTTTGCTTTTTCACATTTTGACCACATAGATTTAAAACAATTAAGCTTATTTCAAAGTTAGTTTTGCCAACTATACTTGAAGCTAGGGCTGAGCAAACCACCCGAACGGACCGGACCGGCTGATGGACCGACCGAGACCGAACCGGACCGAACACATTCGGTCCGGTTCTCGGTCTCGGGTTTTGGGCTAATTCGGTCTCGGTCTTGGTCGGTCCGGTCCGGACCACAAACCGACTATTTTGCTTTGTTGGACCGGACCGGACAGACCACATTCGGTCCGGTCCTCGGTCTCGGCTTTTGGGCTAATTCGGTCTTGGTCTTTGTCGGTCCGGTCCGGTCCGAGACCGATGCTCAGCCCTACTTGAAGCAACCCAACAAAATTTTAAATACGGATTGGCCACTGTGTACTCACAAATATATGTGTTAGTTGTATGGCGAAATATGTGACAAATCACAAAATATACCTCATTCAAATAAAGTTAGCACTAATTTGAGTAATTTGTTCGAAATGTAGATCAAAATGATATACTCGTATAAGACATGACTAGAAGAGACTTAATATGTTTACGGACGTCATGTGAACATATGACGCTAAAGTAAAATATGATACTGATTAGTGTTTGCAATGGAAATATGTGTGTGTTTGTCGAAGTAAAATATGATGCTTATTAAGCGAAAGACCCTTGGAATAATTGACTAAGATGCCAACTTATCTCTTTATCATTGTTGGCAACCGAACTACATTTCAAAAGGAAAGATCTCTTATTGAATGTAAACTACATTACTTCTTTTATCATTTTACACACGGTGACGTTTAAAAGGAAAAATCTCTTTTGTGTGTAAATTACATTACTTCTTTTATCATTTTGCACCATTGTAAGAATACAACTGAAACTAGTATAGTAGTATGTATACCATTTCTTTTGCACAGTTGTGTTTATGTAAAAACCTATAAGAAATTATAGTAAAAAAGAGGAAAGAGTTGAAGGGCTTGTCATGTCATTACCCATTCGTTAACATCGATAGGGAGACAAAAGATCGATCAAGAAAGATTTTGTCAAATAACAGGGAGTTATGGATCTTCAAATTAACCAAAAGGAGCATGAAGACCCAATTGAAGGTAAAATCATTGTTGTACATTTGGTAAAATCATTGTTGTACGTATCTATACAAGGGTTACACTTGCGTAGCGTTTGGTATGTCGTAATCAAAGGGGGAATGGAAAGGATTATTACGATGGAATGAGAAAATGTTGTTTGTTCATATTTATGTAATGTAATAATTTATTACAAGGAATGACTCATTACACCAAAACCATTCCTTAGGAGCCCCTACTTTTTTTTCATTGCATCCCGTAATGGAATCAAAATTACATAAAACTCCACCATTAACTAACCATATTAATGAAACTTCTCATCAATAATGGGCATTTTAGTCTTTTTATTATGATTCCATTACGTCTTATCAAACAAACCAAACATGATAAATAATGGTAATGACTCATTACATTACACTACTTATTCCATTACATCGATCATTCCATTTATTTAACATTTTATTTCGTCCTACCAAACGAACCTTTGATGTGAATCTGTTATTGGGACATGTCCAATAGACAATATTTGATGTTATTTGTTCCATTTGGTGATTAATTTAATTTTACCTTTGCACCAAAAAAAAATAATAAATAAATAAATAAAAAAAATTGGAGTTTGATATTATGGAGTTGGATTTTAGTTGGGTCGAAACTGGGTTAAAATAATGATGCATGTGCAACTTGAAGAAGGATTTTCACGGTTTGACCATAAGACATCGTTCATAAATTACTCAAGAAATATCTCACTAGTACAGTTAAGGGTGTTAGTCGTGGCAGGTTCAGGCTCATTCAGATCGGGTCTAGTCGGCTTGAGGATAAAAAATTGACCCGAACCAGACCCTATTAGAAATTCAGATGGTCGAGTTTGGATCTATTCGGGTCGGGCTCATTAGGGTTCGGGTCATCCCGGGTTTTTGACTAATAATGTAAGGCTATAAGAGTAAGTTACAAGAAGTATATTGAAAAATTAAAAAAACCTTACTCGGATTAATCGGGTTGACCCGAACCGAATCAACCAAAAATATTTAACCCGACACAACCCTCTTTAGTCTTTAGTGTTCGCGCGGGTTAATTGGGTCAACCGAATAAACTTTCTAACCTGATTAGCTCGACCCGAATCGCTTTATAAACTCGACTAGAATAGTTTTAATTGGGTTTGGCGCGGCTCATGTCGGCCTTTTTAACACCGTATGATCTCATAGGATATCGTATTCATTATCTAAGTCCATGACTTAAATAAATATCATTTTATAACTCGATTGATTAACCCAATTGGTAAAATGATCTCAATATTCTTTGGTATCATATGTTTGCGTAATAGTTTCCTGGTATTAGAATTGCAGAGGATTTGAAGGTTTCATTTAAATTTTAAAAGCATATGTACCTACCAAAATGTGTAGTGAAAGACTTTCATAAATGCTAGCTACCAAATGTTTTTAAATGCTAACTACCATGTCCCAAAAAACTATAGAAGCTTATAGATACTAGAAATAGGGGTCTCAATAATATTCAAATCCGAGCAACTCGACTAACCTTAACTCTTATTAAGATTGGGTTTTGAGAGAGAGTTTTATCTTTATTTTGGTTTTGTGCTGACACGAATAACCGAAATTCTTAGTAAGCTTGAATTTAGGTAAATTGTTTATTCTCACCCAAATAACCGAACATAAATAATCGGTATTCTAGTCAAGTTATCCAGAATAACAATCCCTGCTATATACATGCTCCTGATCATAAAATATTACTCATATGATTAACCAAATTTTAGAAACTTAAAAAAATTTCTTTAAAAAAAGTACAATACAAATTTCATGAGAAGGAACCCACCAAGAAAGCACATGACAATTGCAATAACTTTTTCATTCATATCCTCAAAAGAAGATATTACTGTATTGTCACATCATGTTCCCCCATCCCAAACAATGTAAAAATATCACTAGCTAGTACGAATCATATATGCACTTATTTTCCTCAAAAACACGTTTTTCACCATAGTTCATACCTCTAGCTTTCTTTCAACATTTTGAAGTTATGGCATCTACTTCCAGTTCAATCATTCAAAAGAGCTTCAAGTACGATGTCTTCTTAAGCTTTAGAGGCGAAGACACTCGAAAGAACTTTGTTGATCATCTTTATTTTGCTCTTACACAAAAAGGTATTGAAACATACAAAGATGATGAGAACATTAAGCAAGGGAAAATGATCAGCGATGAGCTTATTAAAGCCATTGAAGACTCGAAATTTTACATTATTGTATTCTCCAAGAACTATGCTTCTTCATCTTGGTGCTTGGAAGAGCTTGTTAAGATTATGGAATGCCAGACGATGGATGAGCACAGTGCGTATCCCGTGTTCTATGATGTGGAGCCCACTGAAGTTCGCAAACAAACTGGGGCAGTTGGAGTTGCATTTGAAAAACATATAGAGGAAAAAGCTGCTGGGAAATGGAGGGAGGCTTTGAAAGAAGCATCTGATTTGGCTGGCTGGGAGTTGAAAAGCATTGCTAATGGGTAAGTAAATTTCTTCATCATATGTCTAGGCAATATTCTTTGATTTTACTTCTTTTGATCTACGATTGAATGATTCTGGTGGGTTCCAATGTAGTTGTAGTTTTAGGGGGGCTGTTATTAGCTCCTTGCTAGTTTTATTTATATATATACATAATTAATGGCTTTCAAAAAAACATGTTTCATCTCAAACGGGTCAAATGGGTAAATAACTATTTATATCCTAACATGGTGTATTTTTAATGCATATAACCTTAAAGCAGTTTTTTAGTCACAAACTTAAGACTTTTTCTGTTGTGACATATAATCTTAAAAGCAGTTTTTAATGCATTGAAACGAGTATGTTATAAGTTAGATGTTGAAGGGAAGTGTTTGTAGGTAGACCCACCTGTTTTGACCCAGAAAAAATGTACCTTATGCTCAGCCTATCTTTTATTTATCTAGTATCTAACTGATAGCTGATTATATGCCATTACTTTATATACAATTGTATGTGTTATTATCTGAAATTGATTGTTCAAGTAGGATTTTTAACAAGCTTATTGAATCTTATTTTACATACAGACATGAAGCTAAATTTATCCAAAAGATTGTTGAAGAGATATCACTAGAGTTGCGTTTCATTAACTCGGATGTTGATGGAAAATTAATAGGCATGGAGACCCGAGTCAACGATGCTGTTTCATCTTTAGAAACCAGTGTTGATGAGGTTCGCATGCTAGGGATATGGGGGATGGGAGGTGTGGGGAAGACAACCTTGGCTAGAGCTGTTTTTGATCATATATCCATTCAGTTTGAGGGTCAAAGCTTTGTTGAAAATGTTAGGGAAATTTCAAAAACCTCTGTGTTGGGTTTGAAGGAGTTGCAGAAGCAAGTACTCTCAGATGTTCTAAATGATAATAACATTAGAGTAAGTAGTGTTTCTGATGGGAAAAGAATGATGAAAAAGTTCTTGCACAGTAGAAAGGTTCTAGTTGTTCTAGATGATGTGGATCACATACAACAACTTGAGGCGTTAGCTGTTCGTAATTGGTTCAAGCCGGGGAGTACAATTATCATAACAACCAGAGATGAGCAAGTGCTGCGTGCACATGGAGTGAACTCGATTCACGATGTCAATTTGTTATCAAATGATGAAGCAATTTTCATGTTCCGTTGGTATGCATTTGGGAGAGAGATTGAAATTGAAGGTTGCAAAGAGCTATCGATGCAAGTTGTACGTTATGCGTCTGGTCTTCCATTGACTATAAAAGTTTTGGGGTCATTTCTATGCGGTAAAGATAAAATTGTATGGAAAGATGCCATAGAAAGACTAAAAACAATTCCTTTGGAGGAAACTTTGAAAAAATTGGAAATAAGCTATGATAGTCTTGAGCAGGATTATAAAGAAATATTCTTAGATGTTGCATGCATACTAAAAGGTTGGGTCAAAGAAGATGCAATTAGAGCGCTTGAAAGCTGTGGATTTCATGCTGAAGTTGGTTTAAGAGTTCTTGAGGAGAAATCTCTTATAACTATTTCTGAAAAGAAATCTTTAATAGCAACTGATTCGGGAAGTTATGAATATCAGGTATTGGGGATGCATGATCATTTAGAGGAAATGGGTAGGAATATTGTTCGTCGGTCACACCCCGATGAACCTCAAAGACATAGCCGATTGTGGGTTAAGGAGGAAATTGAGGACATGTTGACTAATGATCTGGTAAGAATTAAATCACATACAGTATAAAACTGAGAGTTAACTACATTTTTGGTCCTTTTAGTTTACTGAAACACATAACAATACTCATCTTCCTCTTTGTTTGTCTCTCTAAAAGTTTTCCCCAAATTCACTTTCTCGTTCTAATAATCATTCAAAAATTTGTTAATTCGAATTGAATTATCATTCACTCTCAATTTGATCTGTGATTTTGGGCGTTTTGATATTTAGGGTTCCTACTAAAATTAATGGGTTTTATTTTTTCGATTTCAGGGTACCAAAGCAACTAAATGTCTAAGCTTTTATCAACGGCGGGATTGTGATTTCAGTGCTGAAATTGCACTAAAAGGTCTTGCAAAAATGAAGGATCTTAGATTTATTCACATACTTCTCTTTAAGGATTATGATGAGGACAATATTGTTGAATTTGATAAAGTTAGCGAATACCTTCCAAGTTCCTTACGATTTATGAGATGGAGAGGTTTTCCTTTTTCGAGTTTACCGAATACATTTCAAGGAAAATATCTTGTTGGACTTGACATGGTCGAGAGCAATATTGTTCAACTTTGGGAAGATGGAGAAGAAGAAAAGGTAGAATAATGGTTAATTTGTTGTTTTTCATGATTCATTATGATCTTATATATCTATTGGTTTGTCATTGCACCAATATTAATTGGCTTTTTTTTTTTTTTTAATAGGTTCTAAATAACCTCAGGTTCCTCACCCTCGAATATTGTTCAAAATTACAGACCTTTGACCTTAGGTTGGCTCCAAATCTTGAGCAGTTGACTATTTTCTATTGTGAAGATTTCAGAGAGCTTCATGTGCCTGCTCATCATCTAAATCTCACACGTCTCAACCTCTCTCATTCAAAGTTGACAACCCTTCACCTCGGGAGTACTCCGAATCTTGAGAGTCTAATACTCGAAAGCTGTAATGATTTGGTAGAGCTTCAAATGCCTGCTGAAAGTTTAAAGCTTGAATGTCTTGACCTCACTGATTCAAAGTTGAAAAACCTTCACCTTGGGAATACTCCGAATCTTGAGACGCTTAAACTCGAAGGCTGTAATGATTTGGTGGAACTTCAGATGCCTGCTGAAAGTCCAAAGCTCGAATATCTTCACCTTACTGATTCAAAGTTGAAAAACCTTCACCTTGGGAATACTCCGAATCTTAAGACGCTAATACTCGAAGGCTGTAATGATTTGGTGGAACTTCAAATGCCTGTTGAAAGTCCAAAGCTCGAATGTCTTGACCTTACTGATTCAAAATTGAAAAACCTTCACCCCGGGAATACTCCGAATCTTGAGATGCTAATACTAAAAGGTTGTAATGATTTGGTGGAACTTCAGATGCCTGCTGAAAGTCCAAAGCTTGAATGTCTTGACCTTACTGATTCAAAGTTGAAAAACCTTCACCTCGGGAATACTCCGAATCTTGAGATGCTAATACTAAAAGGCTGTAATGATTTTGTGGAACTTCAAATGCCTGCTGAATGTCTAAAGCTCCAAGAGCTCAACCTCAGTCATTCAAAGTTGAGGACCCTTGACCTTGGCCTCACTCCAAATCTCAAAAGGTTAAATCTTGAATATTGTTATGATTTGGTAGATATTAATGCTCCCATTGGATGTCTAAAAAATCTTGCCTTCTTACACTTAAGTGGTTGTGGGAGGTTTAAGTCTTTTGAGTTTGACAAACAGGATCAACCAGATGAGGCTGGTTCTTTACCTGAGTTACATCTGATTGCAGAACCCACAGATGTATGCCTACTGCACCCCAACAATAGTTTTCCAAAGTTACGGTTTGAATGTCATTATAAAGAAGATCCAAATTCATCGTTTGGAAATCTTGAAAGGCTAATTTCTCTAGGCCTGTGTGCTTGTACAAACCTTGAGAGTTTTTCAAGAAGCATTTGTGGATTACAATGTTTAACAAAGCTTACACTTGAAGGCAGTATCCCAGAAGTACCCTGGGACCTTGATCGGTTAGAATGTCTAGAGGAGCTAACTTTTTCATCTACAGAGATTAAACATCTTCCAGATAGCATTTGTAAGTTGAAACATCTCAAATCTTTCAAAATCAAATCTTGTTCGCTTCTTGAGAAGTTACCTGAGGATATTGGCAGATTAGAATCTTTAGAGAAGCTAATCTTAACTGGCTGTAAGCTTTTACAAGATATTCCAAACAGCATTTGTAAGATGAAATGTATAAACAAGTTATGTCTCCGCGGTTGTATTCGAGTTGTTGAATTGCCTGAGGATATTGGATGCTTAGAAGGTTTGAAAGAGTTAAGCATAGGAGGTACAGGCATAACCCGTCTTCCACAGAGCATTTTTAAGTTGAAAGGTCTACGTATTGTTTGGTCGATGCGGCTTATTGATACATATGGTTTATTACTCAAGAGACGAAGAACCTCTGATGCTGATGAAAGAGTCTGCTACATATAACCCGTACTAACACATGCCAAAGGAGCCAATATGCGAAGAGCTATTTTAACAGGTACTTTATTTTAAAATTTTAAATTGATTATGAAAATATTTATTGTTTCTGCAATATGTGTTTTCCTATGATTCTAACAATTTAGCCATTTTCTGCTATTAGGAGATCCGATCAGTAGGAAGCAATCATCAATCAACGCATAACAGTTAGCCAAGTGAACTCTGATTGGGTAAGTCGTTAAGCAATTTCTCAACTCGAATGGTTTCCTGTATCATACAAATTTTACGTTTTTTTTAATATTTTGTTTCAACTTGATCTTTCAAGGTATGGTGAGCAGGAGGCAATTGCCACTCAGCTCAGAAGGTGATCTAAAGCTCATATCTCTCCGCATCTATTCATATGTGCATTGAAATGATTTATTTGTGATTTTTTTCCCCAGGCATTGTTGATCGTTGATCATTGTCAAGTGATTTTGGCTCAATCCATTTCAGTCATTGATAGTTTACTCCGGTACACTCCCAAAGTACGATTGTTTGTAAAGAAGTGTATACACTGTTAGACCAAGCTATAATCCCAACTTGGATGCTGTACTAGTACTTATTACTTTAAATCAATAAAGAATTTGTGTAACAATTCGCAATTTCAGGTTAACTTTTATTCCTGAAAATTTTACTATTCACTTTTTACTATTCACTTTTTACTATTCACTTTTCACTATTCATCTCAGAAATTTTTATTTCATATTCTCGTAAGTTAAACTATTTTAACGATAATCCGAGAGTTTGACGCTCGTCGGATCATTTCTGCAAAAATCACAAAGCCGTGTCCGAGATTTACTTTTAGGTTTAAATGTCCTTCCAGCATCCCGATATATCCATAAAACGTTATAAACTATAGAAATATGATTTTCTATCATTTTATGACAATTCCAAAAGTTTTGGAATTTTACGTTTTTCAGTTCAGCGTTTTACGCGAATTACACATTTTAGACCCGTGTTTCCAGTTTTTAGCAGGGTTTTAGCACCCGATAGAACCTACCACTCATTTTATATTTTATTATGGACTATATGGACATGTTTAACAATACTTTAAAATTCCATAATTTTACGACACCCGGTTTTACGTTTTGAGGCTTAATCATTTACGATTGGCATTTCCCGGAGTTCAAGTTTCATCCTAATACTTAGGATAATACCAAGCAAAAGCCAAAGCTTCCTCCCCAAGCTTATGAACCGCCTAAGGGGGGGGGGAGTCACCATTTAGGTGTCTTGATCTCATGCTTAAGGCCTTAGATTGCATACATGTGTTCAAGCTTCCTTTGTAAGCTTTGACTAGTCATGTAAACTAACCTCCTCAAGCTACTATAAAAGCCCCCCTCCCCCCCCCCTTATTGCCGTGCACCTCCAACACCATAACCCCTCCCACTTAGCTTCATTTCCTTCTAATTTCTTGCAAGGTTCAAGTGCTTCTTCAAGTAGAAACCCTAGTTTGATCATAAGTTACCAAAAATCTTCCAAACCCTAGAATACTTGGTGATTTCTCTTGAGTTTAAATCCACTCAATTCACCTCAACCTTCATCATCCATCTTTCAAGAATACCAAGGGTAGAAAGGTTGCATGAAGTGAAAAGGGTTGAAGCAAGTCTATCAAAGTCCATTTCCTTACTTGTTACTCCTTTCTTTAATTAGAAAGCCAAAAGTTGTAAGCCTAAACCTAACATGCTTCTTGTTTATTAATCATGTTCATATCATTTACATGTTATTCTTGCTATATTATGTGATGTATTAATGTCCATGATGTATAAAGATGAGTAAAAGATGTTGTTATAATGAATTGTTGAAACAAGTTACTAAAACAAGCAAATTAGTGAATTTCTTGGAAAGACCTGATTAAAATGGTAAAAATATGATATTGGATTATTACATATTATAGTAGAGGACCTAACAAGGAAACCGTAGCAATTTGAACCACCTAAAACGAATATACGAGTCAAAAGTTATGACGATTTGAAATTACCAAAACTTTGCGGCAAACTGCCAAATACCATTCTGATCAAATTTGGGTTTTGAAAGTCACACTTCTGGTCCGATTCATCAAAAAGTTAAAACACGAAAGTTGTCCGGAACGCCGTTTTCGTTCAGGAACAAAGAAGCTCGAGACCTAAAAATGCTTTCCGAGTGATAAAATTCTTCAAATTCTAAACAGCCCATTTTTTAGGCAAAAGTCACTAGATTATGGTTATACTTTGAAAAGAACAAGAGGTCTTATGACCTATAATCAAGACCACAACCATGGCTAGAGCCAAGGTTGTGTCTCATGACCTTGGAACAAGGACTAAAGGTCATGGCTAGGCCATGACGAAATGACCATACCAATTTACATAGTCGTAAACATGAAACAAGGAATTGGCGATAATTTGAACAAGCAATTTGGATCTACTTCACTTAAAAGGAAACCATGAGATATTACCAAGAGAAAATGGTCATTCAAGACTTATGAAACTACCCCTAATAACAATATTCATGTACTAATAAACTTTCCTAAGTTTATTCAAATATCGGACATGTAACTTTTCGGATCAAAGCTTATATCTATATATTTTATCAACTACTACAATAGTAGGGAGCCTCATGTGAGGAGTTCATTATGTAAGCCGTCGAGATGAGTTGTGGATTTACGAGTTAAAGTGTCCTGGCTCCTCGAACGCTTACTAACATGACTTCTGAAATATGTCAGCCCGAACGGTAGTAAACGATATACAAAACATACATGTTCATGAATCTTTTCTTTCAAGGACATACAATATACATCATACCACATCATGGACTAAATGCAAGATATATATATAGGCACTCCGTTATATTCTTTACTCCGATCCTAAGTCGCAACATTCTATTATAGGTTGCTCGTAGAAACCTACACGATCCAACCATTACCTTCATTACTTGCTATTCTACTTAAGGTGAGTTCGTAGCCCCACTTTCTATTGTTTAACTATTTTACAAACCCATGGGGGGAATACATGCTATTATTTTTCTACTCGAACACAATGCTTTCTAATGTATGCTTCCCGACTATGTTTTATTGTCACTAAGTAACGATTGCCATGTTCGAAGTCCCTATATCATGAACCATTAGTCACTACCTATAGTGAGCGCGAATATTGTGAATAGATCTATTGGGATTGACGGATCCCATTTGTGTTGAACAACGATGAGTTCACACAAATGCACTATATTTGAGATTTAGCGGTATAATGGCAAAAGTACCTTGATAGGGCTTCTATAATGCCAATTTTGTTGGTTCGATGTTAATGTTTTGGTTGCATGATGTCACAACTCGTAATTTCCGGTCATTTTCCAAACCTCGACAATTTACTATTCACAAGTTACTATTCATCATTTACTATTCATCGATCACTATTCATCGTTTTTGAGGTCAATTCGACATTCTGAGAAGCGTTCAAAAATTTTACTATTCACTTGACACTATTCATTTCCGAGAGAAAACCACTATTCACGTGCATTACTCATGTCATCGTAAACCTAGTTTACGGGTATTCAAAAATTCGCGTAACCGTATTGGTTCAGGAGCGAATTCATGCATTATCATTGGGACATTTCGTACAGACTAGAAATAGCCTGCATATCATCTTTATGGCACTTGCATACTATTCCACTCGTAGTCCTACACATTCATCCCCCCCCCCCCTCCTCCATTTATTGCCACCCCCCCCCCCCCTAACCATACCAATCCCTTACAAGTTCACTTGCTTACTCCTTTCTCATTAATAACCTATACTAACTATATAAAATAATAATAACAACAATAATACATATAAACCTATACTAGATTTTCTACACTCATTTCTCTCATAATTCACTAGCACAAAAATTTATTCTCTCTTCCTCTCTCACTCATATGCACGGCAACAATAAGAACAAGGGCAAGACCAAGAAATTTTCCAAGATCAAGTATCACACTAGTTTATTTAGGTTATTCTTGTAAGGTTTTGAAATACAAACTTAAGAATACTAAGGTTTTTCATCATCTAATCACACCATCCTTCAAGTAAGTATAAGAAACTCATTTTTATAATTTTATCAAGTTCTTATTATGTTCATATGGTTTTATACTAGATCTACATGCATGTATTAACTTATACCACTCCATTTGGTATATATTAAACTTTTAAGCCCTAGAAATGATTTTTGGTTAGATCCTTGTTAGATCCACTTGGTTTATGATGTTTAGGAACCCATGACACCCTAAGAAGGTGTATGGTAGGATTAGACTAGTTTTGTGGTGATTGAAAGTGGTTTGATTGAAGTTAGAACTAGTTTGGAGACTTGAAAATGGTTTTTGAAACTACATATTGACCTACTGTCCCTATTTTCATTTCGTGGGAAAATCAGTGGTTGATGGCTAATTTTTGACCAAAGATTTAGAAAATACTTTTAAAAACGAAACTTTAGGCGAAAGAACGGATTAAAATGAGCTTATAACGAAGGAGTTATGATTTTTGCAAATTTAACGACGAAAACTATTTTTGTAAAAACTGCTTGCTGTTTGGCAGATTTCAATGGGTAAAAAGAGGTATTAAACGTAACCTAGAGGAGCCGAGTTATCAAAAATATACTAGTATATACAAAAACGAATCCGTGGACATAAAGAACAAGGAAAACGAGCCTAAAACGACCGAGTTATACCCGTTTTAACATCGTCAAAACTATATATACATATATAGTCACAAATAAAAATAATAACTTACGTACTAAATGGTATATTTTTCTAGAAACGTTACTAAGGACTATATTATTAACAAACGAATACGTACGACCCAAGAGAATATTTATACGACTTAACGACGTCATTCTAAGGTTTTGATACAAGGAATATAACGCTAACTTTTTCGTACGAGTTAATATGACAAGTTATATACTTCTCTAAATGGACTTATTTTCCTAAGTATGGAAACTATTTTACCATGACGATAACTAGTATTTCCAAATTACGAGTGGTATGAGTATCATGTGCATGTGCATTCATTTCATTACGGCTTGATCTGAATTAGATCACGATTATTCATTTAGGTTGCGGCTAGTGTTCGCGCCTCATTGTCCCGATTTCTTTACCATCGTTGTACCATCTTTGTACTATCACTCCAGGTGAGTCTTCATAGCCCCGTTTTTAGTACTTATTTGATTTTAAATCCCACGCGGGAGAATACATAGCACAATTATTTTTGTACATGCCCAAGTATTAAATTCCATACATTGCTTAAGTTGTTAGTACTATCACTTCAAGTCCCCTTTATTATCATGGACCGTTAATTATATTGCCAAGCGAGAGTGAGTGGATAGATCTATCGAGGGTGACTCCTCCATTCGTGTTTGGGTTGCTCCATAAGGAAAACGAATGCATTTCATGTCTGAATATTTAGAGTGCCTGATAAACACTCCTTTGGGGCCAATTTTAGTACGTCGAGCTTCGGTGCCATGAGCTTAAGAGACAATGTAGTACTTTTGACATTTTAGTACTTTACTTTATACTTGTGGTTATTGTACATACGATTTAACTTATAAACCTATGATTATTCACCAACATTCGTGTTGACCGTTTTTCGCAATGTATTTCTCAGGTTATTAAGGTTGCTCATGTTGCATACATTTGGACCTTCATGGAGTCGCGGAGTCGACGCGTCTCACCATATTTTCTGCACTTATGAAACGTTTGATCTTGTTGAACTTATTTTAACTGTATTGGCAAACTCTTTTGGGACCTAAGCTTTGTAAACTCTGAATGTTCTAATGATCAAACGCTGTATTTTCTAAACGACACTTTAGGTCGTTCAATATAACTGTAACTATGGTGCTATGACAGTCACCCCCAGGTATTCCATTCCGCTGCCATTCAGGTATTTTGGGGGTGTGACACATGACCTTAGTGAAATAAATAACGATTTTGTTTTCTAACTATGAGTGTGAGTCTATAGCTCACACTACGACATATTGTGTTCAAACGATTTAACTAAACTCTACGAATTCCACTCAACCTTTGTGTTGACCTCTCAAGCATGTATTTCAGGTTCATGACGATCAAGGATGGTACGGAAGGGCACGGATACTCAAGAGGGCTATAAATTTTATTATCATTCAAAACTCATTTAATGTAAATTGTAAACATGGAACCATCTGGGACCTCATTTTGTAATCTCTGATATTTATATAATTTGAATGATAAATCTTTTAAAACGACTCAATTGGAGTTCGTTTTCTATTATTGTGACTATTGTGCCGTCAAGTAACACCCAGTTCGAATTCCGCTGCATCCATGAATTGGGGGTGTTACAGATTGGTACCAGAGCCATGGTTATAGAGAAACGGGTCTAATTGAGACCTAAACTATAACTACAATTACAAGCAAAAACATTTTATAGCCTTCCGCTCTTCGTGCCTTCCATCCTCCAGACGATTATGGACTTATTATGCAAGTTAGGCTACATAAACATATAGTATATTGCTATATATATGCTTGCCATATTTTGAGCACTCCCCATAAACGATAGAATTATATTAACATTGTAATTCTTCTTATAGAAATCATGTGCGTACCCACTTCTCCCGATTATGTGCCCACTCTACCTAATAATTTCCAAGTCTTACCACCCTCACCCGAGTTCGGATTTGACTTCGTAAATGCCTTCGCTTCTGATGACGAAGAAGAACCTTTCGAAGATTCAACCGACGAAGAAGAGGATGAACCAATGCCAAATATTTTTGCATCGAATACTTCTAATTACTTTGAACAAAATTGGGTTGAGGCAGACTCCGAGGAGGATAATGAATACGAATATGTACTAGAGCCATTACCACCACCACTATCACTTCCCTTTGATATCCCTACATGTGATGATTTGGATAACTCATTATGGATCGTACCTCGACCACCATTGATCCAACAAGAAAGTCAACATGAAAACTACAGCTTCTCAAACTTCATCGACTCGTACCTCTATGACACACTAAACCAAGAAGTTGCCGATCAATCAGAGCTGCTCGGACCTTCTAATCCACAATAGACTAGTGTGATGATACTAGTTAACTTTCGTACTACTAAACTGATTAGACTCAATTAGTAAACGTTACGAAATCTATGTAATAACTAGCGATAGTAAAAACGTTGTCATTACTAAACTGAAAGTATCAGTTAGTAAATTTTGAAGAAGCTTGTAATAGGTTTCAATTTTGTAAATCAACCAACGTTGTACGAATAAAACTCTTGTTTTATATACTATCATGTGTTATGCTCTTAAGTTTCAAACATTATTATCCTATCATTCTTATCAAAAATTGTGCTCATCTCACAACTCTCTAATTACGATGTATCTTTTGAACAATAGAATCATGGCGCCAAAGAAAAAGACACCACCAACGATGACGCAAGCTGCCATCCGCAAACTGGTAAAGGACAGTATCAATGCAGCACTTATCACGGAGCGAGCAGCCGTAGCTGCAGCAGCTGCCGAAGCCGCCACAGCTGCTGGTGCTGCTGATGCTGCAGCAGCCGCCGATGCTGCAGCAGCTGCTGATGCTGCATCAGCTGATGAAGCCGCCACTGCTGCGGAAGCTGCAATAGCTGCAGAAGCTGCAAGAATTGCCAGTCTTAACCTGGGAGGACCAAACTCAACTACCCCTCCGGTGACCAATGTTACTACAGTACCAAAGGGTTGCTCGTTCATTTCCTACTTGAAATGTGAACCCATCAAATTCAATGGTACTGAAGGAGCTGTAGGTCTGACCCGCTGGTTTGAAAAGGCGGCGTCGGTGTTCTTGGTTAGTAAATGTACCGAGGAGGATAAGGTTCAGTATGCCACGAGTACTCTGTTGAATGAGGCGTTGTCCTGGTGGAACTCAATTGCTCAACCCATGGGCATTGAGAATGCCTACAAAATTACTTGGGCTAATTTGAAACAAATGATGATCAAGGAATACTGTCCTCGCAGTGAGATACAAAAGTTGGAGGTTGAATTCTGGGATCATACGGTTAAGGGAAATGATATCATAACCTACAATCGTCGATTCCAAGAATTGAGGATACTTTGTCCAACAATGGTTTCCACAAAGGAAAAATTGTTGGAAAGGTATATCTGGGGACTTCCATCAAGCATACAAGGGCATGTAACTTCGGCAAATCCAAAGGAACTTGATGAAGCTATGCGGATGTCCCGCAGCCTCATGGACCAAGTGGTACGAATGACAGAAACCCGAAAGCAAAACAACCTCAACACCAACAACAACACCAACAACGCCAGCAATACCAATAACCCCAACAATTCCAACTACAATAACAACAATAACAATAGGAACAACAACAACAAGCGACCATGGGATGGTAACCATGGAAGTAACAACAACAACAACAACAACAACAACAACAACCATCATAACCAGCAAAACAAAAGACAAGAGACCGCAAAGGCTTATGTGGCTGCACCAACTAGAGGCGCAGGATATACCGGGAATGCTCCACTATGCAATAAGTGTAACTTCCATCACTCAGGTCCTTGCCCGGCTAAGTGTCGCAACTGTCAGAACACTGGACACCTTGCCAGAGATTGTAGAGTCAAGGATGTAGCTACCGGTAGCAACACACAACCGATAGTTATATGCTTCGGGTGTGGAGAAAGTGGACATTACAAGAACCAATGTCCCCAAAACCAAGGTCAACAAGTTGAAGACAACCAAGGGTGAGCATATATGATAAGAGGAGAAGGAGCTTATCAGAATCTCAACAACACTGCAGAACAATGAAGTTTAGAACTTAGCAGTCATATTTATTTATGCACTCTGTTGTACTACGTGTATGTCATCCCTAGTAATGGGAGTTATATGACTTAAGAATATTTATTGTTCAATAAACAACTCTTTGTGATAATTCTCATCTATTGTACTTTCTATCTCCAAACCAATTTGATTGTTTAGCAGACTATTACCATTCTATGAGACTTACTCAGTTATCTTATAAACCATTCAACAAATTTTACTTCAAGCTAATTTGTTATCACTTTATTGTTTCACATCATTTTACTCCAAGATATTCTACCACCATCCTAGAAAAATCACTTCGTTGATACCACCCTATAAATCGATATCATGCCTTCATTTCCAACTTTCATCACAAACCACTAAATCTCAACATACCAAAATGAAGAACACAAACCTTATTAACCTTCTCACCATCATCATCTTCGCAACCCTTAATTCCACAAGCTCACTTTCTGATCTTGATGCACTTTTTAAAGCTCAAATCATTCTTAGTTACACCACAAGCAACCTCATCAGCCTTACAGATTGAATACCATACGTGACTAAACCGAACATCACATTATCGGTCCTAAATTATACATAGCCTGATCACCTATGTCTAATTCAGGAGGGATCATGTTATGCTGGGAGCAGTCACCTGTATGTTTTCTTAGAAACAAACTTCTCATAAATAACCTCATCCTACGCCATACACTGAAACGACAAATCAAACTACATCACTCTAATCCTCATAAGTAAACCACACCTCTTCATCAACACCACTCCAACATATGACACACACAGAACTTCGGGACGAAGTTCTCTGTAAGGGGTAGAGACTGTAACAATTCGCAATTTCAGGTTAACTTTTATTCCTGAAAATTTTACTATTCACTTTTTACTATTCACTTTCACTATTCATCTCAGAAATTTTTATTTCATATTCTCGTAAGTTAAACTATTTTAACGATAATCCGAGAGTTTGACGCTCGTCGGATCATTTCTGCAAAAATCACAAAGCCGTGTCCGAGATTTACTTTTAGGTTTAAACGTCCTTCCAGCATCCCGATATATCCATAAAACGTTATAAACTATAGAAATATGATTTTATATCATTTTATGACAATTCCAAAAGTTTTGGAATTTTACGTTTTTCAGTTCAGCGTTTTACGCGAATTACGCGTTTTAGACCCGTGTTTCCAGTTTTTAGCAGGGTTTTAGCACCCGATAGAACCTACCACTCATTTTATATTTTATTATGGACTATATGGACATGTTTAACAATACTTTAAAATTCCATAATTTTACGACACCCGGTTTTACGTTTTGAGGCTTAATCATTTACGATTGGCATTTCCCGGAGTTCAAGTTTCATCCTAATACTTAGGATAATACCAAGCAAAAGCCAAAGCTTCCTCCCCAAGCTTATGAACCGCCTAAGGGGGGGGGAGTCACCATTTAGGTGTCTTGATCTCATGCTTAAGGCCTTAGATTGCATACATGTGTTCAAGCTTCCTTTGTAAGCTTTGACTAGTCATGTAAACTAACCTCCTCAAGCTACTATAAAAGCCCCCCTCCCCCCCCCCCCCTTATTGCCGTGCACCTCCAACACCATAACCCCTCCCACTTAGCTTCATTTCCTTCTAATTTCTTGCAAGGTTCAAGTGCTTCTTCAAGTAGAAACCCTAGTTTGATCATAAGTTACCAAAAATCTTCCAAACCCTAGAATACTTGGTGATTTCTCTTGAGTTTAAATCCACTCAATTCACCTCAACCTTCATCATCCATCTTTCAAGAATACCAAGGGTAGAAAGGTTGCATGAAGTGAAAAGGGTTGAAGCAAGTCTATCAAAGTCCATTTCCTTACTTGTTACTCCTTTCTTTAATTAGAAAGCCAAAAGTTGTAAGCCTAAACCTAACATGCTTCTTGTTTATTAATCATGTTCATATCATTTACATGTTATTCTTGCTATATTATGTGTTGTATTAATGTCCATGATGTATAAAGATGAGTAAAAGATGTTGTTATAATGAATTGTTGAAACAAGTTACTAAAACAAGCAAATTAGTGAATTTCTTGGAAAGACCTGATTAAAATGGTAAAAATATGATATTGGATTATTACATATTGTAGTAGAGGACCTAACAAGGAAACCGTAGCAATTTGAACCACCTAAAACGAATATACGAGTCAAAAGTTATGACGATTTGAAATTACCAAAACTTTGCGGCAAACTGCCAAATACCATTCTGATCAAATTTGGGTTTTGAAAGTCACACTTCTGTTCCGATTCATCAAAAAGTTAAAACACGAAAGTTGTCCGGAACGCCGTTTTCGTTCAGGAACAAAGAAGCTCGAGACCTAAAAATGCTTTCCGAGTGATAAAATTCTTCAAATTCTAAACAGCCCATTTTTTAGGCAAAAGTCACTAGATTATGGTTATACTTTGAAAGGAACAAGAGGTCTTATGACCTATAATCAAGACCACAACCATGGCTAGAGCCAAGGTTGTGTCTCATGACCTTGGAACAAGGACCAAAGGTCATGGCTAGGCCATGACGAAATGACCATACCAATTTACATAGGCGTAAACATGAAACAAGGAATTGGCGATAATTTGAACAAGCAATTTGGATCTACTTCACTTAAAAGGAAACCATGAGATATTACCAAGAGAAAATGGTCATTCAAGACTTATGAAACTACCCCTAATAACAATCTTCATGTACTAATAAACTTTCCTAAGTTTATTCAAATATCGGACATGTAACTTTTCGGATCAAAGCTTATATCTATATATTTTATCAACTACTACAATAGTAGGGAGCCTCATGTGAGGAGTTCATTATGTAAGCCGTCGAGATGAGTTGTGGATTTACGAGTTAAAGTGTCCTGGCTCCTCGAACGCTTACTAACATGACTTCTGAAATATGTCAGCCCGAACGGTAGTAAACGATATACAAAACATACATGTTCATGAATCTTTTCTTTCAAGGACATACAATATACATCATACCACATCATGGACTAAATGCAAGATATATATATAGGCACTCCGTTATATTCTTTACTCCGATCCTAAGTCGCAATATTCTATTATAGGTTGCTCGTAGAAACCTACACGATCCAACCATCACCTTCATTACTTGCTATTCTACTTAAGGTGAGTTCGTAGCCCCACTTTCTATTGTTTAACTATTTTACAAACCCATGGGGGGAATACATGCTATTATTTTTCTACTCGAACACAATGCTTTCTAATGTATGCTTCCCGACTATGTTTTATTGTCACTAAGTAACGATTGCCATGTTCGAAGTCCCTATATCATGAACCATTAGTCACTACCTATAGTGAGCGCGAATATTGTGAATAGATCTATTGGGATTGACGGATCCCATTTGTGTTGAACAACGATGAGTTCACACAAATGCACTATATTTGAGATTTAGCGGTATAATGGCAAAAGTACCTTGATAGGGCTTCTATAATGCCAATTTTGTTGGTTCGATGTTAATGTTTTGGTTGCATGAGCTTAGTGAAATAAATAACGATTTTGTTTTCTAACTATGAGTGTGAGTCTATAGCTCACACTACGACATATTGTGTTCAAACGATTTAACTAAACTCTACGAATTCCACTCAACCTTTGTGTTGACCTCTCAAGCATGTATTTCAGGTTCATGACGATCAAGGATGGTACGGAAGGGCACGGATACTCAAGAGGGCTATAAATTTTATTATCATTCAAAACTCATTTAATGTAAATTGTAAACATGGAACCATCTGGGACCTCATTTTGTAATCTCTGATATTTATATAATTTGAATGATAAATCTTTTAAAACGACTCAATTGGAGTTCGTTTTCTATTATTGTGACTATTGTGCCGTCAAGTAACACCCAGTTCGAATTCCGCTGCATCCATGAATTGGGGGTGTTACAATTTGAGCTTTATTTTAATTCATGGAGCTGAATGAACACAGTTGACTTGTTCAGAAAGTCAAACTGATGAAAATGGTGGGACTTTGATAAAAGGTTGGAGATGGTCATGTTAAAAATAAACTTATGAAAGCGTTGTAAATGATCTATGATCATAAATAAGCTCTACATTTGGATGAAATCATTAATCATGCAAATATTTGACTTTTGATTCAAACTACTGGCTTTGATCTAACTTTTACTGAGGTTTTCATATAATTGTATGGACGCACTTGTTTTAGTGATAAGAAATTATGAACTGTTTGTAGTTTTGAAAGGCGTTGAGTAGTCGTATTGTGTCTTTGTTATGATACCCTACTGGACATGGCACTATGCTTTATTTTAGCTTCTTTGTTAGCATGGAACTGGTTTCATGCAGCAGAGTTGACTTCTTCAGAAAGTCAACTGTGTTCTTAAAAGAGTGGGAAAATTGATTGTAAAATCATTTTATATAAGCTAAAATTGGTATTAAATCTCGTTTAATTACTGTATCCTTATCGATTTATTGGTCAATTCAATTGCTACACTGCCACAAGAAATTCAAAAATCCGCAAAATGTGAATTGATTTGGGTAGAAAGCGGGTCAAAACAGTAAAAAAGTGGATACTTTGTTTTAAATTTTGGGTTTTCACACTTTGGCCACATGGTTTTTAGTAAAAGGTTTATTTATTTGCACTTTGGCTTTTATTAAAAGGTTTATTTGCTTAATAATGGTAAGTATATGGAAATATGACTATAAGAATGGCTATGATATGGTTATGGAATGTGTTTGTAAACACATCACCATTAGTGGGTTCGAAAAATGCCTACTTTTATGGGTTTCATACCCATTTTCAAAAACCAAACCCATAACCAAACAATTATTTTGGGAATGAAAGTATTCCTTCATTCCTATACCCGCTAGATGCTAGATAAGAACTTAATCCTTTCGTGAACCTTTGATTAATCTTTGAACCTTGTGAATACGTTTTAAACCTTTCTTTGAACTCTTGATTGATCCTTGAACCCCAAGAGTGATTTCTTTTGTTAAATGATGATCTGTGTTCACACTCACACTCTTTTACATTTGTCTTTTTTTTTTTTTCATTTTTTAATAAGCAAATAATTTCAAACGGAATGAACAAATTAGCTGTTTTAATGGGAAGAGGTTTGGGGTTGGTTCACAAATGGAGAAACTGTCGGAACACGTTAAACCAAGCACGGCATGTTTAAACACTTCACTTTGTATATTTCCTTAATTAAAAAGACAAACTTTTCAATTCTGAAAATGAAGATATGACTGATCATTACATGTTCTCACTCACCGACCTCAAATGAATATAAAGAATAAAAATGAAATAGAAGAACTTATTCTTTAAACGAACAAAATCAAACTTGAAGTGTACGTCTTTCTGATTCTCGAAGGCAAAAAATTGATCAACAAATTTGCTTTAGTTTGGAATCCAAAACTTGTTAACAGACATTAAGCCCACTTCTTTTAAGCTGGTAACGGCTTAGCGTATTCGGCATGGATATAACAGTTTGTACTCGAGACATTTGTGTTTATCATGTTCCTAGAAAGGCATTTGTGTTAAGTATAGCCTTTTGTTTTATTCATCAACAAATTTGTATTTACAAATGCTTTGAAAAACACAAAATTATAAACCAACTGGTAATTGAAAGCATCGAACTTGAGACCTCCAACTTGGTGTCATCAGTCGTATTGAAGTTTTTCTTTGCTTTATTTATCAACATTCTTTTATATACCTTCTCCTAATATGACGACGTCCATTTGGACAAATGTATATGCGTACATAACAATCTCTAATAAATTATAAAACATTTGAAACCTTTTAAAAATACTTTTCTATTATATGTTAAACCCATACACTTACTTATTATAAAATTTTGTCTTAAACATTTATAACTAATGAAACTAATAAAACACCTCCTGCATAAAAATATACAACTAATAAAATAAAATGACACAAATTATGAAAGCTACTACCTAATTTAAACACCTAATAACATTAATGTAACTAATAAAACACCACATAAATGAAAATACAACTAATAAAACATATGGTACAAATGATGAAAGCTACTAACTAATGTGGTCATGTTTATTTGACATGATACAAAACAATCGTATAATTTCTAATTTTACAATCACTTATTTTAACCAAAGCGTAACAACCTTTTAACTACCTTAATATCTTAAGCTTATTGGTCATATGTTTTATACTTTTATCTTTATCGTCGTTTATGTTATCTTTCTCATGCATCTTCATGTTTTCTTTTTAACAAACACCTTCGTAAGAAACAATGGTCGAGTACTTATTAACTCCTTAAGAGTCATCTGTATTCGTTACAAAAAACATATAATCAAAAGGTATTAGTTGCCGGAAATTTTAATTACAAGTATCTTCCGCTGCAACATGCGGATACCTTGGTAGTAAATGGTATATACTCGTATTACATCCTACAGCTTCTTTAACTCATAAAAAAACCACTTTGTACACACGAACATGCGTGATGCATATATTTTCTTATTTCAATTTTCACATGTTATAATTGTAATCATGGATATAGGGCTTTTGTCTCATTGTATTTTAAGTATATATATGATCTATGTACACAATTTGCTGTAACACCCCCAAAATTTGATACAGCGGAAGACTCAACAAGCTTTCGGGGTGCTACGGGGATTGGTATCCAACACAAGACAATATAGAACGAGATAAAGTAAACATAATAAAAACACAACCAAAACGGGGTTTTAAGGTTTACATTTATCCCAACATCATTCAGAGTCAGGCCCAAAATAAAATAACAATAGGTCCAAATTTAATTATCAGAGTTTAGAAAAATAGATCCATAAACCATGAGCCTTGGCCGAGCCTTCCATTCCAAGCATGCATCTCAACACTTAATTACCTGAGAAAACGTGCTAAAAGTCAGCTTTCGCTGGTGAGATCATAGGTTTAAATTCAACTAACAATATAGTGGACATATACGCAAAACGCTTGCTAGCTAGACTAAGGATTCGCTAAAAGCCTGCGGATACCCTCCGCTCCAACAAAACACACGGATACCCTTCCGTACTAACATAACACACGGATACCCTTCCGTACTAACATAGATATTCGGGTAGCCCCCGCAATACCAATAATAACTCGGATAACCTCCGGAATATTAATAACCTATAGGTGCACACTACAGTATCTAAATAAGTCAACCTTGAATAGTACACACAACATATATGTGACTAAAGCTGACAATTCCAAATAACCAAATAAGTCAACCTTGAATAGTACACACAACCTATATGTGACTAAAGCTGACAATCCACCAATAACCAAATAAGTCAACCTTGAATAGTACACATAACCTGTGTGACTAAAGCTGACAATCCAATAATAACTAAATAAGTCAACCTTGAATAGTACACACGACCTGTGTGACTAAAGCTGACAATAGATCCTAGTCCATACGCATAGCAAGTTTAGAAAGAATATAAAAGCGATAATAGTCCACGTAAAATGATTTGCACGTTTCTCACCCCAATCATTGAAAACATAGTTCAAGAGTAAAAAGTGGGGCTATGACTCACCTCAAGTCCAGAAAATAGCAAGACGAGGTAGGTAGAAATAAGATGTATGATAACTCACGAAACAGCAACTACGGACTTGGCACGACCTAACAATATTAACTCTTTCAGAAATCATTTCCTCAAATATATAATATTCCCAAACCCGGACGAGAATCCGTTTTATTTCCGAAAATTCATTTCGTATTAGTTTGGTGTATTTGCGTTTGGTATCCATACAGGTAGTGGGTCGACTCAAAACAAACCGAAGAAAGATCACATATAGAAAGATAAATAAACTATAGATCTAATATTAGCCCAATATATCATTTAAATAAATCGCCAAAGTTTACCAAATCCGTCGATTTGATAATCCTCATATTTATTTACGTAACATACCGTTCCAAGATTACACCCAACCTAAAGCACATATAAAGCACGTAGCACATAATCACTATATAGTATATATCATAGTTTAATAAATTCCTCATATATATCGTCAAATTGGCTAGATTTCCCGATATATACACTCGCAATCTATTACACTTTACATATACTACAACCTATGGGCGTCGTAGGATACGATGCCCACTAATATGTTCGTTTCATATAGCTAAATAACCCGGCTCGACCTTACGGTTAAGTGGTTATTTAATTATAGAAAACGTCTATATTAGTCGTCATATATCCGTGACAACACGAACGTCACAAATAGTAACTTACCTGGACCCGAGTGACAACGATTTCGCATAACTCAATAAGTTTATCCGTTATATATCCGAAAGGACATTTTATTAAACGTTTCATAATTGTCGGGAGTTTCCCGTTTTATAACACAATTTTGATAATAATAATACGTTCAATAATATTACGCCACTTTCGTAGCCTAATATATATCTAATTGTATTATTTATAATACGACTCGTGATTATTATTATTATTAATATACGCGTCTATATAGTTATATATACGTTATTCACGTATATACTTTCATATAAACGTTCATATTATCAATAATTATTATTACGAGTTTTATTATTCTCGTTTTAGTTTTAATAGTTATTGAGTTATACGAAATGGTCATATGTCCGAGTCATGACTCTCGGCTTATTGTCCAAGTCCAATAATAAGCAAAAGTCATACAATAACAAATCTCCGTCCAATCACAATCTCAAACCACGGGCTACAACAATAGGGTCCGACTACGGCACCTGACTAACCTATCTCCGTCAATCTAACGACCGTCTCACAATCGCTCCCCAATCACACTTTTCGTCAACAACTTCACAATATCACAATAATTCCCTTGTCGAGACCACAAGAGGTCTCGACCCAACAAGAGCATTCGGCCGAATCCAACATGTGTCAAAAACAATAACAAGTAACAAAAAAATAATCATCAACAAGGTCCATCCTCGGGTTGGTTTACCAAGCCAAACCCGGGTCTATACGACTCGATTGAGTCGCGGTCCATACCACGAGCACAAAGGCTCGAACCAAACATAAAAGTAATCCAATAGTCTCCAACGAGCACAACAAATTAACCACTCGACCCATAAGAGTCTCGGTAACAGTAAACTATATAAGGCTATGAGCCGCGACCCACAAGGGTCAAACCAAGGCAATAACGAGCCAACGGCTCAAGTCACAACCAAACGAGAACCCATTTAGGTCTCGAATTGGTTTTATGAGCAACCAGAAAAAGACCCCGAGACCTCAATAGTCTCGGTTATGCTCGAACCAAGAAAACCAAGGCCACGACATAACATGAACAACATAATCCTTCCACAAACCGAACCCAAATTGACCCAATCGGATACCAAACCTTTAAGAAAAACGTTTTTCCAATCAACAACCCATAAGTATTCACGTTTTTAATAGCAACCCATTCGGTACATCATCAAGTCATGACCCTAGTCACGTTTTTATCAAGAATACGAGTACAACTCGTCTCACCTTCGATCTATAAAGCTCCAACTCGTATCACACTTCGAAAACAATAAAATGGTGGTGCCTTTTGATGTTTAACGAGATGAAAAAAAGGTGGGAAATGGCGCGTGTGGTAGTAGATCTAAGAGTAGAGATGATGGAGATTCGATTTGTGGTGGTGGTGTATAGTGGTGACCGGCGGTGGCTGTGGTGGTGGCCGGATTTTATAGGGGCGGCTAGGGTTATCAAAGAGAGGAAAAGAGAGATGAGAGGTGAGAGAGATATTAAAGTTGGGTTTGTTCTTGTGTGTGGTTTGAAAAGCAGTAGGCACAAGGACGATTTTAGTAGTTTACTCTTTTATTTTTACTTTTTTTTTTTTAAATTGTTAATAATAATAATAATAATAATAACAATAATAATAATAGTAATAATGATATTACTAATGGTGTTGAGCGGGTAACGTGGGTAAAATGTAAAAACATGTGACCCGAACCCGAACTCATTTTAAACTTCAATATCACTCGAAAACATCTCGTAACTAATTAAAAATATAGTCGGACTCGTAAGACGAATCATAAAACTTTTGTTAGGTAATCCTAGTGCCAAAGTCAACGTAGTACAAAGTGAGAATTCAAATATACATCACCGAGCATTTAATCAAAAATGAATTATGAACATAATTCACGAATTCCATAACGTCATTAATTAAAAATATCCATAAAATAGGTCTTACAAGTTCGTTGTGAAATGAAAATTTCAAATAAAAATTATAAACGAACTTAAATTGTAATGCGGGTTTTTAAAATAGCTCCCTAAACTGCCGGTTGTCACATCCTCCCCGTCTCAGAAGGAAACCCGTCCCGGGTTTCACTCGGAAAAATTTATCTACGAAGTGAAAAGCTTCGGATATCTCTTCCTGAACTCGTCCTCACGTTCCCACGTAAATTCTGGTCCATGTCGGGAATTCCAACGAACCTTGACGAGCGGAATGCGACTTCTCTTGAGTCGTTTAACTTCACGATCTAAAATCTCAATCGGTTCCTCCACGAAAGTCAGTTTCTCATCAACACGAATGTCCCTCATTGGAATGACGGGCATTTCATCAGAAAGACATTTCTTCAAATTACTCACGTGAAACACGTCGTGAACTTTACTCAGTTCGGATGGTAATTCCAACCTATAAGCCACGGGCCCAATTCTTTCTAAGATCAAGAATGGTCCAATGTAGCGTGGGTTGAGTTTACCACGTTTCCCGAAACGTATTACACCTTTCCAAGGCGAGACTTTCAGCATTACTTTGTCTCCAACCTGGAACTCTAAAGGTTTACGTCTCTGATCGGCATAGCTCTTCTGCCTATCCCTGGCCGCTTGCAATCGATCACGAATCTGAGTTACTTTCTCTGTAGTTTCCAAAATAAGCTCAGGGCCTGTAAGTTGACTATCTCCAACTTCTGCCCAACTAATATGCGAACGACACTTTCTGGCATATAAAGCTTCGAATGGTGCAGCCTTAAGACTTGTGTGGTAGCTATTATTATAGGAGAATTCCGCAAGGGGTAAATACTTCTCCCAGCCTTTACCAAAGTCTATGATGCATGCACGAAGCATATCCTCTAACGTCTGAATGGTCCTCTCACTTTGACCATCGGTTTGGGGATGATATGCAGTACTCATATCAAGCCTCGTCCCCAAAGCTGTTTGAAGTGATCGCCACAAAGCTGACGTAAAACGACTATCACGATCCGAAATAATAGATATCGGGACTCCATGACGCGAAATAATTTCCTTCACATATAACCTCGCAAGCTTATCCACACTATCATCTTCACTAATAGCTAAGAAATGAGCAGACTTTGTCAGACGATCCACAATTACCCAGATAGCGTCACAACCGCTAGCTGTTCTCGGTAATTTGGTAATGAAGTCCATAGTAATCCGCTCCCATTTCCAGACTGGAAGTTCTGGTTGCGTTAGTAATCCTGACGGTCTCTGGTGTTCAGCTTTAACCTTAGCACATGTCAGGCACTTACTAATGTACAATGCTATATCTGCCTTCATATTTGGCCACCAATAGAACTTCTTAAGATCCTGGTACATTTTATCGGAACCAGGATGAATGGAGTACCTTGACTTATGCGACTCATGCATAATCAATTCCCGAATTTCTCCATATAAAGGTACCCAAATCCGATCTCCAAAACATAATAATCCATCAGAACGCTTAACAAATCCTTTCTCATTATCAGCCATCCCAAATATATTCTCGGCAGATCTATTTTCTGCTTTCAACGCTTCCGTTTGAGCTTCGAGTATTTGAGACGGTAATGGCGATACAATAGTCATTCCTAATGACCTAACTCGTAATGGTGGTACTCTTTCCTTTCGACTAAGAGCATCAGCAACAACGTTTGCTTTACCAGGGTGGTAGCGAATTTCACAATCATAATCGCTTAGCAACTCAATCCAACGTCGTTGTCTCATATTGAGCTCTTTTTGATTCAAGATGTGTTGTAGGCTTTTGTGATTAGTAAATACAACACACTTGGTTCCGTACAAGTAATGTCTCCATATTCTTAAAGCAAAAACCACAGCACCGAGCTCCAAATCATGGGTAGTGTAGTTTTTCTCATGCTTTTTGAGCTGTCGGGAAGCATAAGCTATCACCTTCTCTCGTTGCATTAGCACGGCTCCCAAACCTTTATGTGAGGCGTCACAATAGACGACGAAATCCTCGTTACCTTCTGGTAACGCTAAGATAGGAGAACTACATAACATTTTCTTAAGCAATTGAAACGCTTCCTCTTCTTTATCTCCCCATTCATACGTAACACTCTTTTGTGTCAATTTGGTCAATGGTTTAGCTATCTTCGAGAATCCCTCAATGAATCTTCGGTAATAACCAACTAAACCCAAAAATTGACGAACTTCGGTTGGGGTTGTAGGTGCAGCCCAATCTTTTATCGCCTCAATTTTAGCAGGATCCACATGGACTCCTTGTCTATCAATCACATGACCCAAAAATTGTACCGTCGGAATCCAAAATTCGCATTTCGAAAACTTGGCATAGAGTTTCTCCTTCCTGAGCAATTCCAAAATGAGTCTTAAATGCTCCTCATGCTCTTTTTCACTCTTTGAATAAATCAGAATGTCATCGATGAATACAATCACAAACTTATCTAGGTAAGGCTTACACACACGATTCATGAGATCCATGAATATTGCTGGTGCGTTAGTCAACCCAAACGGCATCACCTGAAACTCGTAATGCCCGTAACGGGTTCTGAAAGCCGTTTTCGGAATATCTTCCTCACGAACTCGAAGTTGATGATATCCCGATCTTAAATCGATCTTCGAATACACACTCGATCCTTGAAGTTGATCGAACAAGTCATCGATCCTAGGTAACGGGTATCGATTCTTCACCGTTAACTTATTCAACTCTCTATAATCAATACACATACGAAACGATCCATCCTTCTTCTTCACAAATAAGACTGGGGCTCCCCAAGGTGAAGAACTTGGTCTTATGAATCCTTTTTCGGCTAACTCCGCCAATTGTTTCGACAACTCTTCCAGTTCGGTAGGTGCAAGACAATAAGGTGCTTGTGCTACAGGTGCAGCACCAGGTATCAACTCAATCTGAAACTCCACTTGTCTAGTCGGCGGGATTCCCGGCAAATCATCAGGAAACACGTCAGGAAAATCACGAACTATAGGCACATCTCCAATGCACCTTTCCTTTTTCTTCGTCTCTCCCTTCTCAGAATTTTGGGCTAAGAAAAGGTAACATCCCTTCTCCATTAGCTTCGATAACTTTGTGCAAGATATAACTGCTAATCGGGATGGGCTCCTAGAATCCTTTCGGTCTCCTAATATATTTAGGACTTCCTTTCCGTATGGTACGCGCACGATCTTCTCGTCGCAAAGTATGTGAGCACGATACTTCGACAACCAATCCATACCAATGATAACGTCAAAACTTCCTAACGTGACGGGTAGAAGATCTATGTTGAAAGGGTGGTTCAAGAAATTTAACGTACAACCGCGAATGATAGTATTAATCCTTTTTATGTTTCCATTAGCTAACTCAATATCATATCCAATTCCTAAGGCCATCGGGGGTTTCTCTAGTAAGGGTGCAAACGTAGTGGACACAAAACTTCTATCGGCACCAGTATCAAATAGTATGGAAGCATAACGATTATTGAGAAGGAACGTACCGGTAACGATGTTCGGATCTTCTCCTCTCTCGTTCCCGAGTGCATACACTCTTCCCTGGGCAGCTCCAGCTTCCACACGTTGGTCCCCATTATCTTGTCGTCCACGGTTTCCTCCAGCTCCACGGTTTCCATAATTGTACCCATTACCACCCGAGCCTTAATTTCCATGGTTCCGCGATTCTCTACACTCATTCCTATAGTGTCCCTTCTTTCCACACCCATAACAAGTAACATCTGCCTTATTTCTCATCTCAGGAGCAGCTTGAACCATAGCAAGAGGTCGGGCTCTACAGTCCCTAGCTGTGTGTCCTTTCTTTGAGCAGTTCTGGCATTTCACACTACACCATCCAGTATGATGCTGATGGCAACGATCACACTTGGGTGCATCACTGTTCTGATTCTTCTTATCTCCATTCCCAATAGCATAAGCCTTAGCTTGTCTCTTGCTTCGGTGATCATTACTCTTAGAGTGACGGTCTCTCTTTCTCTTTCCATTCTTCTCCTTATCAGCTTCTTCTAACTCCAACGAATCCATAAGTTGTTGAGCAATGGTAATTGCCTCATGGATGTTTGCAGGCCTAGCAGAAATCACATCATTCCTTGTAGCTACAGGCAACCCATCGGTATACCTCTCGATCTTTTGAGTCTCGGTTTTCACCATATCTGGGCACAACAGGGCTAATTCCTGGTAACGACGATTGTAAGTCGCCATATCATTACCTTTCACCTTGTGGTTCCAAAACTCAATCTCTAGCTTCTTGACCTCATTCCTTGGGCAATAAGTCTGAATCAGCAAAGACTTAAATTGCTCCCAAGTCATGGCATAAGCTACATCACTCCCAACTGCATTTTGGTAGTTGTTCCACCAAGTCAAAGCTTCATCCTTGAAAGTAAAAAAAGCAAACTTTACCTTCGCGTTCTCCGCACAACCACTGACATTAAACACTGACTCAGTCTTCTCAATCCATCTGACTAAGTAAACCACTCCCTCAGTTCCACCAAACTCAATAGGTCCACAAATCTTAAACTCCTTGTAGTGACATCCATTAGCACAGACAGGTGGAAAAGTTCCAGCAGAATTGTTGGAATGATTTGACTCAGCGAGCAGTTCAGCAACTCTTTGCTCCACGAGTTGGTTGATCATTGCTTGATCTACAGTAGGTGCATTAAGTGGAACATGACCATTGTCTCCCTGAACATCAACATTTTGATTCCTGTTGTTACGGTTAGTGGTGTCCAGGTTGTCAGGAGTAGGGGTTTCAACATTTCGAGTAGGTCGACGACCTCGGCGAACAGGAGTAGTCACAGCAGGACCAGTTCTGGTAGACCTAACAGGGTTTCGACGTGGTGCCATTGATCTCAAAATATGATAAATAGCTTTTCTAACCGAAAACTCCTCGGTTAAGAAAGCAAAAAGATAACATAACCCAACAACTAGCCACGTGGCTGGCGAAGAATCCTCAACTCCTGCCTCAAGCCATCAAGATCCCTCCATAACGATCCTAACTCCACGCTATGGGTGTCTCGGTCTCTCTTGAGGTCAGCCACCTCCTTTTCTAGCTCGGCATTCCTTTGCCAAAGCTTGCGGTCCGCCTCACGAGCAGTAACAAATCCTCGCTGCAAACTATCGATATGCTCGTGAACATCCATCAAAACTCTCCTCAGCTCAGTAGTCCTGCCCACAACGACAGTCAAATCAACTCTCAAATCTGCTAAGAACTCTCCAATAACTCTCTCAAGTCGATCAGATACACGTGCAACTCTGTCACTAAGCTCAGTAATCCGAGCCCACAACCTGCCAACCTCACCCAATTCTGCGTGCTCAGCAGAAACCTCAGAAGATGCATCCGACTCCACGGGACTACCAAGTGGTAACTCAAACAAGAACGGATGATCAGGTGAATCAGGCTCAATCGGGTGTACAGGTGAATCAGGCTCCTCAGCCTGAGCTGGTGGTGCTAACACATCGTCATCATCATCAGACATCTCATCCTCCTGAGGGTCATCCTCCTCCTCAGGGTCATCATCATCACCCTGCTCAGCCTCCTGAGGGTCATCCTCCAGCTCAGGGTCATCAGCCTCATCCTCACCCTCGTACTCCTCCTCCTCCTCATCGGAAGAGTACCTCATCACTCGTCGTCTCCTACTAGGTGAACCATGTGGAGATGTAGTAGGTGATCTAGGACGACGACGCAATGATGTGGGTGGCGCCTCAGACAGAAGAGAATGAGCATCAATCTATAAAGGTGATGGAGTAGGGCGTACCGACATGCGTGCCGTAGCTCGGTGGGCAAAGCGTGGTGCCACACGAGTCAAAGCCTGATGAAGAGTAAGCTGCCTCGATGTACCAGGGAGCCCTAAAGAAGATGAGGGTCCCTGCGTAGATGCAGCAGGTAGTGCTGAAGTAAAAGCTGCCTGTGATACAATAGCTGAAGACATGGCCATCTGGTAAGGGTCATCAGATGCCATAGTGAACTGTGCAGGTAAAACCGGTGCAGTAAGAATGTCCTCAACGACATCGGGCATATGGGAGGCCATAGTCTGTGACAACGGCGTAGGGTAGGTGTAAGTGTTTCAAAACAACTTAAATCACAACTCATAATACCGTACCAAATATACCCATCAAATAGTCCCATATATAATCTCAATAAAAGAATTTCAAACACCGCATTACTAAAAATGTTTATAAAACATATAGACCATATAAATCCTCGAGAACGCCATCTTATTACTAAAGTCCATAAACCTCAAATCATCTCAAATATCTCATAATACCTCAATTAATAGAAGATGCTTCGGCTTGGCGGGCTGGCGGGCGGTGGTCAAGGATCATTTTCTAATAAAATACGGTTATAGTTTAGGCGTTTATTTACCTAGTTCTCTATAACCTTGGCTCTGATACCAATCTATAACACCCCCAAAATTTGATACAGCGGAAGACTCAACAAGCTTTCGGGGTGCTACGGGGATTGGTATCCAACACAAGACAATATAGAACGAGATAAAGTAAACATAATAAAAACACATCCAAAACCGGGTTTTAAGGTTTACATTTATCCCAACATCATTCAGAGTCAGGCCCAAAATAAAATAACAATAGGTCCAAATTTAATTATCAGAGTTTAGAAAAATAGATCCATAAACCATGAGCCTTGGCCGAGCCTTCCATTCCAAGCATGCATCTCAACACTTAATTACCTGAGAAAACGTGCTAAAAGTCAGCTTTTACTGGTGAGATCATAGGTTTAAATTCAACTAACAATATAGTGGACATATACGCAAAACGCTTGCTAGCTAGACTAAGGATTCGCTAAAAGCCTGCGGATACTCTCCGCTCCAACAAAACACACGGATACCCTTCCGTACTAACATAACACATGGATACCCTTCCGTACTAACATAGATATTCGGGTAGCCCCCGCAATACCAATAATAACTCGGATAACCTCCGGAATATTAATAACCTATAGGTGCACACTACAGTATCTAAATAAGTCAACCTTGAATAGTACACACAACATATATGTGACTAAAGCTGACAATTCCAAATAACCAAATAAGTCAACCTTGAATAGTACACACAACCTATATGTGACTAAAGCTGACAATCCACCAATAACCAAATAAGTCAACCTTGAATAGTACACACAACCTGTGTGACTAAAGCTGACAATCCAACAATAACCAAATAAGTCAACCTTGAATAGTACACACGACCTGTGTGACTAAAGCTGACAATAGATCCTAGTCCATACGCATAGCAAGTTTAGAAAGAATATAAAAGCGATAATAGTCCACGTAAAATGATTTGCACGTTTCTCACCCCAATCATTGAAAACATAGTTCAAGAGTAAAAAGTGGGGCTATGACTCACCTCAAGTCCAGAAAATAGCAAGACGAGGTAGGTAGAAATAAGATGTATGATAACTCACGAAACAGCAACTACGGACTTGGCACGACCTAACAATATTAACTCTTTCAGAAATCATTTCCTCAAATATATAATATTCCGAAACCCGGACGAGAATCCGTTTTATTTCCGAAAATTCATTTCGTATTAGTTTGGTGTATTTGCGTTTGGTATCCATACGGGTAGTGGGTCGACTCAAAACAAACCGAAGAAAGATCACATATAGAAAGATAAATAAACTATAGATCTAATATTAGCCCAATATATCATTTAAATAAATCGCCAAAGTTTACCAAATCCGTCGATTTGATAATCCTCATATTTATCACTATATAGTATATATCATAGTTTAATAAATTCCTCATATATATCGTCAAATTGGCCAGATTTCCCGATATATACACTCGCAATCTATTACACTTAACATATACTACAACCTATGGGCGTCGTAGGATACGATGCCCACTAATATGTTCGTTTCATATAGCTAAATAACCCGGCTCGACCTTACGGTTAAGTGGTTATTTAATTATAGAAAACGTCTATATTAGTCGTCATATATCCGTGACAACACGAACGTCACAAATAGTAACTTACCTGGACCCGAGTGACAACGATTTCGCATAACTCAATAAGTTTATCCGTTATATATCCGAAAGGACATTTTATTAAACGTTTCATAATTGTCGGGAGTTTCCCGTTTTATAACACAATTTTGATAATAATAATACATTCAATAATATTACGCCACTTTCGTAGCCTAATATATATCTAATTGTATTATTTATAATACGACTCGTGATTATTATTATTATTAATATACGCGTCTATATAGTTATATATACGTTATTCACGTATATACTTTCATATAAACGTTCATATTATCAATAATTATTATTACGAGTTTTATTATTCTCGTTTTAGTTTTAATAGTTATTGAGTTATACGAAATGGTCATATGTCCGAGTCATGACTCTCGGCTTATTGTCCAAGTCCAATAATAAGTAAAAGTCATACAATAACAAATCTCCGTCCAATCACAATCTCAAACCACGGGCTACAACAATAGGGTCCGACTACGGCACCCGACTAACCTATCTCCGTCAATCTAACGACCGTCTCACAATCGGTCCCCAATCACACTTTTCGTCAACAACTTCACAATATCACAATAATTCCCTTGTCGAGACCACAAGAGGTCTCGACCCAACAAGAGCATTCGGCCGAATCCAACGTGTGTCAAAAACAATAACAAGTAACAAAAAAATAATCATCAACAAGGTCCATCCTCGGGTTGGTTTACCAAGCCAAACCCGGGTCTATACGACTTGATTGAGTCGCGGTCCATACCACGAGCACAAAGGCTCGAACCAAACATAAAAGTAATCCAATAGTCTCCAACGAGCACAACAAATTAACCACTCGACCCATAAGAGTCTCGGTAACAGTAAACTATATAAGGCTATGAGCCGCGACCCACAAGGGTCAAACCAAGGCAATAACGAGCCAACGGCTCAAGTCACAACCAAACGAGAACCCATTTAGGTCTCGACTTGGTTTTACGAGCAACCAGAAAAAGACCCCGAGACCTCAATAGTCTCGGTTATGCTCGAACCAAGAAAACCAAGGCCACGACATAACATGAACATAATCCTTCCACAAACCGAACCCAAATCGACCCAATCGGATACCAAACCTTTAAGAAAAACGTTTTTCCAATCAACAACCCATAAGTATTCACGTTTTTAATAGCAACCCATTCGGTACATCATCAAGTCGTGACCCTAGGTCACGTTTTTATCAAGAATACGAGTACAACTCGTCTCACCTTCGATCTATAAAGCTCCAACTCGTATCACACTGCGAAAACATTAAAATGGTGGTGACTTTTGATGTTTAACGAGATGAAAAAAAGGTGGGAAATGGCGCGTGTGGTAGTAGATCTAAGAGTAGAGATGATGGAGATTCGATTTGTGGTGGTGGTGTATAGTGGTGACCGGCGGTGGCTGTGGTGGTGGCCGGATTTTATAGGGGCGGCTAGGGTTATCAAAGAGAGGAAAAGAGAGATGAGAGGTGAGAGAGATATTAAAGTTGGGTTTGTTCTTGTGTGTGGTTTGAAAAGCAGTAGGCACAAGGACGATTTTAGTAGTTTACTCTTTTATTTTTACTTTTTTTTTTTAAATTGTTAATAATAATAATAATAATAATAATAACAATAATAATAATAGTAATAATGATATTACTAATGGTGTTGAGCGGGTAACGTGGGTAAAATGTAAAAACATGTGGCCCGAACCCGAACTCATTTTAAACTTCAATATCACTCGAAAACATCTCGTAACTAATTAAAAATATAGTCGGACTCGTAAGACGAATCATAAAACTTTTGTTAGGTAATCCTAGTGCCAAAGTCAACGTAGTACCAAGTGAGAATTCAAATATACATCACCGAGCATTTAATCAAAAATGAATTATGAACATAATTCACGAATTCCATAACGTCATTAATTAAAAATATCCATAAAATAGGTCTTACAAGTTCGTTGTGAAATGAAAATTTCAAATAAAAATTATAAACGAACTTAAATTGTAATGCGAGTTTTTAAAATAGCTCCCTAAACCGCCGGTTGTCACATTTGCTTTGGCCAAGTACACGTAAATATGTTACAAAAATTGTTCACGTTTTCTCCCTAAAGACTTAAAAACAAACATCCCTATAGATCATATCGATCGTTAACCGGAAATTTATGTGAACAATTGAATTTTGAATTAAAAAATGTTGGTTCAAATACTTTTATATTAGAGGATAAATAGGCCCGGCCCGGCTTGTGGGCTCAAGGTCTATTAGGGTTTCATTATCACTACTACAAAAAGTGAAAATATACACACTTATTTTGCCACACTTTGTAAAGGGTGGATTTTTTTTTTTTTTTTGGTTTTTGTACACGCAAATAAGTGTGTGAAATTAAGTGACAAGTTTATACGTGTAATAGCTCAAGTTACGTAAAAAATGGTGGACAAATAAATTGGGGAAAAATTATTCCACAACGGAAAGCGTGGCAAAATTTTTCATGTGTTGAGATTCATGAAGAACCCATACATGCCATAGAACCTATCAACCAATCATAATCACCCATTTATATTTTTCACATTTTTTTTCAAAACAACATATCTTGCAAACGGTAAATCTTCAAGCTACAAAAAAAATACCATCGTGACGAGAATTAAATGATCTTTCTATAGATATGCATTGTTATATACTTTCGACGAACTTTTTTTTTTAGTTTTCACCCAGAAAGAATCATATATGATTCGTAAAAATCATACATGATTTGTAAAAAATCATATATGATTCGTAAAAAATCATATATGATTCGATTCTTACGAATCATATATGATTTCTTAAGAATCATCATATATGATTCGTAAGAATCATATATGATTTGTTAAAATCGAATCATATATGATTCTTACGAATCATATATGATTTTTTTGAGCGTGAAAAATAAATTCATCGAAAAAAAAGTTCGTCGAAAGTATATAACAATGCATATCTATAGAAAGGTAATTTAATTCTCGTCGCGATGGTATTTTTTTTTTGTAACTTGACGATTTACGGTTTGCGAAATATTTAAGTTTTAAAAAAAGGGTGGAAGTTTATTTTTTTATTTTGATAAAAAAATGAGTGGCTAAGATTGTTTGATGGATTCTATGATAAAAGTTGGATCTATAAAGAACTTTTGGCAATTTTTCATACGTGTCATCACTTTTTCTGTTACATCCAAATATCCAATCATCACTTTTACACGTATAAAATTTGAGAAGTAATGTCATAAAACACTATTCCTTCACTTTTTCTGTTACATCCTCTCATTCACTATTCGATTTTATAAAAGTCCCCTAATTCGATTTTATAAAAATCACTTTTTATGTTACATCCTCTCATTCACTACATCTGATAGTTCTCATTCACTATAAGAATTTCATATTCGTTCAAATCCCCTAATTCGTTCAAATCCCCAAATCAATTGTTCAAATCCGATTTTATAAAAATCCCCAAATCACTTTTTCACTATCATTTTTTCAAAATCCCCAAATAATCAGTTAATCGGAAGCTAGGTGTTGCAGCAGAGCTTGTTAATCGGAAGCTAGGTGTTGCAGCAGAGCTTGTTAATCGGAAGCTAGGTATTGCAGCAGAGCTTGTTAATCGGAAGCTAGGTGTTGCAGCAGAGCTTGTTAATTTGAAGCTAGGGTTTAAGTTGTTGCAGCAGAAGCTAGGGTTTGAGCTTGTTAATCAGTTGCAGCAGCTAAGGTATAAACAATTTATACGCGTTTATTTAAGTATAATATCTGAATATGCGCTTAGAAATTGATTATTTGAATCAAGCTTGTGGAGTCGTTTTAGCTAGTTATAACAATGTGAAATTGAAATCTGTTGTTGAATGCGATATTTTGAAGTCTGTTGTTGATTTTGAAGTCCGTTGTTGAATGCGAGTTAAAATTTTCCACTCTTGATATCTATATTAAGTAACTGCATCTGATTCCTTATCTGCTCCTTCTTTGTGAATGTGCGATATGAATTATTTGCAATTTTGTATCTTTTTTATGCCGAGGACTGTTAAGGAATAGTAGCCATGGTGATGCTGTAAATGTGTTTAATAAAGTTTAAGCATTTCTTTAGAATTATTTGATTAATTGAAGATGTGTTTGATACGGGAAGCTTGCTAATTTGGATAATTTCCGGTTATGGAGGCTGGCTAAATCTGATTTGTAGGAGGCTGGCTAATTCAGTAGATTTAATAAGCTTTTAGTTAATTTCAGCATTTTTACAAAGTATCTTAGAACTTGACTTGATTTCCAAAATTTCATGATATAAAACTTATTTACACAGCTTAAAATTTGAATCATAGGACTTAGGTGTTTTTGCTTAGTTTTGTTTGCTCAAAATAGTTTTTCATACTAGTATTAAGTTTCTGGTTCAAAACATTTAGTTACCTATACCTTTTTACCCATTTTCAACCCAATAATCACCCAAAACTGTTTTCTAGATTCGTTAGTTGTTCAAAATTCCAAAAAATGTTTTTTCTACAATCTATAGTAGCTAGACATTATCTATTTTCAGCTTCTACAACTTATGGCTTTCATTTAGTAGTTTAAATCTTTGATCAAAATCAACCATCTCATTCATTTTCAAGTCTGCATATTTCAAAATAAAAGTGCTGAACCAGCTGTTGATTATGATTTGTCCCATAGCCCCTTATTTATTTCAGCTTATCTCAGTCTTGGAAGCTTATTTGTGAGGTGTTGGTGGGCTGCTAAACACCCCATATAGGCCTGCTCTATTTTCCTCAAGTGCCCTTTGATTCTAGTTTTAGATTAGTTCAAATAGGATTTAAGTGTTGATTTTAGGTTTGTAAGCATTAGTAGTGTAGACTTTATTGTAGCTTATTTAATGTCTTTATGGCCCAACTTTTAGCTTATTTTTAGCCTGCAATTTCCCCCCACAATTGCAGACCACACCTGTCCTATTTGTACCCATTTTCTAGCTTATCTATTTGTCAAAATTGCTTAAACGCTGTTGTTATTTGATCTCATGTTGCCTATCTTAGTTAACTTTCAGCTTCTACTCATTAGCTTAACCTCCTACTTGCTTAAAATCTAGCTTGAAACCACCCCTTTAGCTGTTTTCACTGCCTGCACCAATCAATTGCTTCAGCAGCCCTTTTTCTCAGTAACATAATAAGCTCATTTGAGCTGTTCATTGTTTTGAACTTGGTTTACATGTTCACTTTTAGTTAATCTTAGAGTGTAAAAGTTTAAACGTAAAAACATTTGTGGAGTTGAGTAGTTTTCAGATTCAGATATATGAAGCTGATATAGCATAGGATCAGTTGCGAACTAAAAACTAGTCTAAAGATTTTTCACCTATATGCACAACTAACATAGTCTAATATCACATTACCATCTTCCCCCCATTTTCCTTCTTTTTTAAGATCTTTTATCAAAAGTTGCTTATTCAGATGTAAATAATGGCTTACATCTTTCTAATGTGGTGTCCTGAAATGCAGAAACTATCAACATGTGGGAAGAAAACACGGCTTGACCAAGCCCATACTCACACTAGCGGTGCTTTTAGTTTCGCGCGAAGAGATCATGAATTTGTGAGTAACATTTAATCTCAAAATTGTTATAACTCATATTGCTATGCATTCTTTGATATTCTCTAGCTAATATACAGAAAGTGACAAATAAAAGATCACCGAATGATGTTGAGAGGTTTCACATTTGTTATAAAACAGCGGACGACACATATATTCAAGAAGCAACAACAGAAATGATGGTATATGCATATTTGTTTATAATTTTTTTTAAAGTTTTATACGGCATGTTTTGACAAATAAAAATTCTTGTTGTTCTTGTTTCATTGTTTCTTATTTTGCAGCCATATACAATCACAGCCGATTTTCTTGCTCCGCTTTTGGCCCCCATCTTTGGTTTATTACTAATCTTAATATATTACTTATATATTCTGATCATGGAAATGTATGTACTGTAACGTTGATCATAGAAAAGTACTTCTGTTCTAGGAAAAATGTATATTGGAGTACTTGATTTAACTTATGAAATATTGCTTAAATAACAACATGTTGGAAGCATACGATTATTTTTATTCATTTTGTTTATATAAGTGAAATATTTGTTTTGTTAGGGTAGAGTGCTATCTAAAATTAAATCATTATTATACTTTGAAGTGTCTTCGAAAGCTCAAGCTTTAGAACATTTTATATCAACTGACTACTTTTTTCTTGCAGGCACACTCAACTATTCATGTTCGGAAGCTCCAGCTTCAATTCAAGAAAAGCAGAACCGAGGGAATGAATCAATATTTGATGGTACACCGTCAAAATTCATTAACTGTGCGTACTAATATAGACTGATGATTTGTTTTTCACTATGTAATTGCCTGGTTTCTAGTGTGTAGCTGGACCGACTGTGGAGGAGGAAAATGTCAATCAACGTCCTTCTTCACCCACAAATGTGAATGTAATGAAGGTTACCGCAACCTTCTGAATTTAACGTTTTCTCCTTGCTTCAAAGATTGTAAGTCCGAACGCTTCTCATTATGCCATTTACTATGCCATTTACATATAAAAGGGTTGTTTTGGGTTTTGTTTCTATCTTTAGCAGATCATATTGGTTAAACTACTGGATTTAACTAACAGGGAAGGGGTTGAAACCTGAAATTTATATGAAGTGTCTTTAAATCTTAATCTTTAGTTAACATAAGGACTTTATGAGAAAAATATGACCAAAATCTTTAAGTGAAATACTGTAGATACATAGTAAAAGCCAGTTTTAATAAGCAATCACAAACATGCACCAAATATTATCTTCTTTTCAGCTGGAAGTCCTGGGATATATAGCTGCTAATATTGTAGTGTAGTGGATATGTTGTTATAGTTTATTTATGTTATTGAGCTAATTAGTTAGCCTTGAAGACAATTGATATTTGTGTGTGATAGTCTGAGCAAATCACACATGGTTACATCTTTTTAGCCTTTTGTTCTGATGACCTGTTTCATATCTTTGTTTCTAAGTGTAATTTTCAATACCTCAAATTGATTCACCACAAACAGGTTCATGTTAATGCATATACTGAAATAACTTTTCGTTTTCTTTTTCATTATTTAGGAGGTTCTTGAAGAAAAAAGATCAAAGCTTGCAATGACTACTTGAAGACGAAGCTAGCTTTATTTTGCAATGAAATCTTTTGTATGTGTAGTATGATAGGCAGAATTGAATATGTAGAACTCGATGTATGATATGCAGAATTGAATATGCAGATCATGAAATCTTTTGATATGCAGAATTGGATGTATGATATGCAGAATTGAATATGCATATTTGAATATGCAGAATTGTGATTTTTTTTTTATTTTTTTTTTAATTTGTGCAGAATTGTGATTTTTTTTAAAAATGTAAAATCATCAATATAGCGACATTTAAAAGTGTGTAGTTTCTCAATTTTTGCCACACTTTTTAGTGTGCACTTATGAAACTTTTCCACCAAAATAGTGACTTTTGTGACATTTAAATGTGTGTAGTTTCAAATTTTGCCACGCTTTTTAGGGTGTGCATTTTTAGAATCTTTTTCACAATACTAAGCGTGGGCTTTTTTGGTTATATTCCCACGCTCTAAACTGTCGCAATTATGTACTTTCTCCATGCTAAATTGTGTAGAGCAATTTGTGATGCCAATATTTGCCACGCTATCATATGCGTGTACTTTTACTTTTAACACACCAAAAAATATGGGAATATGCCCCAATCAGTGTGTATAAATACACCGTTTGTCGTAGTATATGTATTGGATCTATATATATCGTATCAATAAAACGAATTACCTACGGGGTTTTATATTGTCTAACATGGTATCATGAGCAGGTATGATCTTGAGACCTACTAGGTTATCAAGCCGCCACCCCGTCACACCTACATATTATTCTCTTCCTTACGTAGTATATAGTTGTGAGCTCAGGGTCTATTAGGGTTTCATTACCTATTGCCTCTATATATATCGTATCAATAAAACGTATTACCTACGGGGTTTTATATTGTCTAATATGGTATCAGAGCGGGTCTGATACTCAGACCTAGGTGGCTATGTTGAGCCGCCTCCCCTAAACTACCCCGTCAATGTAACACCCCCAATTCATGATGCAGCGGAATTCAAACTGTGTAACAATTCGCAATTTCAGGTTAATTACTATTCCCGAAAAATTTACTATTCATTTCTTTCTGAAATTTTCCCGAAAGTTGATTTTTATTTCATATTCTCAAGTGATAAATCATTTCCATGGCAAATTAAATGTTTGACATTCGTCAGATCATTTTCGTGAAAGTTATTAAGGAATTACCCGTTTTAGGGTAAAACGTCATTCAGAAATTCTACGCACAACGAAATTCGACCCCGTCAGGTGACCCCACATCAGAAAAATGTTTGACACACTCATGATTTATTTGAGAATAAATCATGACTGAGAAAAATATGACCAGAATAAACATCGGCCGTGAAAAACTGGAATTTTCAGTTTTACGCGTTTTTACTCAGCCGTAACCCTAGCCTATACCTGCACCGCGTTTCTAAGACGATTTGAGTTTTCAACTTATTAGAATAAGTCAACATATTTTTCCCTCCTCCATTGACCAAAAATCATCCCTTGAGTTTATAAGTCATTCCTTGATTTTTAGGTTTACGGTTTGATGTCTAAAAGACATTTAATACCAACCGACACTAGACTGAGCCCAGTCTAGACATTATAAATCATTTTAAATCATTTATAACATATTAGAAAAGTAACATTTTACTTTTCTCAATTTTACGCAATATTCGTACATTTTACGTATTACGCGTTTTAGACCCGTGTTTCCAGTTTTTAGCAGGGTTTACCACCCAAATGGAACCTACCACCCATTTTATATTTTATTATGGGACATATGGACATGTTTAACAATACTTTCAAGTTTCATAATTTTACGACACCCGGTTTTACGTTTTGAGGCCTAATCATTTACGGTTGGCATTTCCCGGAGTCAAAACTCATCCTAATACTTAGGATAATATCCAAGCCAAGCCAACTCACCCCCTAGCTCTTGTGAACCGCCATTAGGGGGGGGGGAGTCACACCCTTGTGTGGCTTGATCTTGTATCAAGTGATCTAGGATGTTTACATGTGTTATTTTTGCTAAAATATCCCAAGTTTTGTAACCTCCTCATGAGACTATAAAAGCCCCCTCCCCCTTGTTGTTTTGCCGTCCATACCACACACCACAACACTCTCTCCATAGCTTATTTCCTTCAAAGTTCTAGCAAGGTTCAAGTGATTCTTCAAGATAGAAACCCTAGTTAGATTATCTTTCACCAAAACACTTCCAAACCCTAATATACTTGGTGATTTCTCTTGAGTTTAAATCCACTCAATTCACCTCAACCTTCATCATCCATATTTCAAGAATACCAAGGGTAGAAAGGTTGCATGAAGTGAAAAGGGTTGAAGCAAGTCTATCAAAGTCCATTTCCTTACTTGTTACTTCCTTTCTTTATTAGAAAGCCAAAAGTTGTAAACCTAAACCTAACATGCTTCTTGTTAATTTATCATGTTCATATCATTTACATGTTATTCTTGCTATATTATGTCTTGTATGAATGTCCATGGTGTATAAAAATGAGTAAAAGATGTTGTTATAATTGATTGTTACAACAAGTTACTAAAACAAGTAAACTAGTGACTTTCTTGGTATAACCTGATCAAAATGGAAAAATTATGATATTGGATTATTACATATTACATTAGAGGACTTAACAAGGAAACCATAGCAATTTGAACCACCTAAAAAGAGTAAACGAGTCAAAAGTTATGGCGATTTGAAGTTACCAAAGATTTCCGGCAAAACTGCCAAAACCTTACTGTTTTGCATTCTGAGTTTTTGAAAGTCACCCTTCTGCTCCGATTCATCAAAAAGTTAAAACACGAAAGTTGTCCGGAACGCCGTTTTCGTTCAGGAACAAAGAAGCTCGAGTCCTAAAAACGCTTTCCGAGTGATAAAATTCTTCAAATTCTAAACAGCCCATTTTTAGGCGAAAGTCACTAGATTATGGTTATACTTTGAAAGGAACAAGAGGTCTTGTGACCTATAATCAAGACCACCACCATGGCTAGAGCCAAGGTTGTGTCTCATGACCTTGGAACAAGGACCAAAGGTCATGGCTAGGCCATGACGAAATGACCATACCAACTTACATAGGCGTAAACATGAAACAATGAATTAGGCGATAACTTGAACAAGCAATTTGGATCTACTTCACTTAAAAAGGAACCATGAGATATTACAAGGAACAATGGTCATACAAGACTTATGAAACTACCCCTAATAACAATCTTCATGTACTTATAAACTTTCCTAAGTTTATTCAAATATCGGACATGTAACTTTTCGGATCAAAACTTATATCTATATATTTTATCAACTACTACAATAGTAGGGAGCCTCATGTGAGGAGTTCATTATGTAAGCCGTCGAGATGAGTTGTGGATTTACGAGTTAAAGTGTCCTGGCTCCTCGAACGCTTACTAACATGACTTCTGAATTATGTCGGCCCGAACGGTAGTAAACGATATACAAAACATACATGTTCATGAATCTTTTTCTTTCAAGGACTTACAATATACATCATACCACATCATGGAATATAATGCAAGATATATATATAGGCACTACTTCATATTCTTTACACAAATCCTAAGTCGCGACATTCTATTATAGGTTGCTCGTAGAAACCTACACGATCCGACCATTACCTTCATTACTTGCTATCTTACTTGAGGTGAGTTCATAGCCCCACTTTACATTACTTCAATGTTTTACAAACCCTTGGGGGGAATACATGCTACTTTTAAACCGAACACAATGCTTTGAAACTGTATGCTGCCTGATTGTTTTATTATTACTAAGTACCTACCTTGCCAATCCTAGGCCCCTATCATGAACCATTTAATCACTAGAACTAGTGAGCGCGAGTATTGTGAATAGGCCTATTGGGATTGACGAATCCCATTTGTTTGAGCAGATTAGTTCAAACGAATGCACTATATTTGAACATTAAGTATGACGGCAAAGTACTTACCGGGGCAACAAAACCGCCGATTGATATTGGTACCCGTTAACGTATTGGTTGCATGAGCTTAGTATATAATAATAACTGTTTTGTTTTCTAACATGAGTATGAGTCTAATTAACTCATTACTACCAACATATTGTGTTCAACCGTTAAACAAACTCTATGAATTTCACTCAACCTTTGTGTTGACCTCTTAAGCATGTATTTCAGGTCCATGAAAATCAAGAATGGAGCGGAAGGGCACGTACCGAAGGAAGGAGGCTATAAACTATTATTGTCATTCGATAAAAACATCAAAGACTTTATATTAATGTATTTTGAAACATGAAAACTTTTGGGACCTTACTATGTAAACTCTGATATATTTGAATAAATATGAATGACAACTCTTTTTAATACGATTCGTTTAGAGATTGTTTTCTATTATTATGACTGTTGTGCCGTCGAGTAACACCCAAGTTGAATTCCGCTGCATCATGAATTGGGGGTGTTACAGATTGGTACCAGAGCCATGGTTATAGAGAAACGGGTCTAAGTGAGACCTAAACTATAACTACAATAACAAGCAAAAACATTTTTATAGCCTTCCGTTCTTCGTGCCTTCCATCCTCCAGAAGATTATGGACTTATTACACATGTTATGCTACATGAACATATTTGTATATTGTCATATGCACATTTCCTTAGTTTGAGCATTTTCCATAAACATTTGATTTATTTTGACATCGAAATACTAATTGTAGACATCATGTCCGCACCTCCATCTCCCGATCATCTTCCTGCTATGCCTGAGTATTTACCAATTCTTCCCGGACCCGATGATCCTTACTTTGAACCAATTGACTACGACGATGAGGAAGAACCTTACGAGGATCTAGATGTAGATTCGGACGAAGATCCTGAAATGGATATGGACATAAACATCGATGATTACGAAGAGGATCATGAAATGGATGTTGACATCGAAGGCATCGATGACATTGAGGAAGCGGAGGAACAAATAGTAGTGCCACATCTATCACCATTAACATCTCCACCTCCGGTTTCACCAATTTCATCCGAATCTAACCGTACCACTCCAGCTCAAGTTCCGAAATCTACTTACCAAACCGGCGGAACATCTACATCTACACATATGTTCGTGAACTCAGCTCAATACAAAATCTACTCTTTGAAACAAGCCCTCAACCTGACCCAACTCAAAGTTCAAAGTATGGCAAGTCAAATGCACGACTATATATCCAAGGTAAATTCTGCCAGAATGGATGCCATGAATGCTCGAGACGACCTATATTGGTTTAAGCTTGACATGAGCTATGTCAAGAGGGACTTGACTCATCTTGGGGAAATAGTCTTAAATCCTCTAACCGGCCTGGATAACGTCAAGGATAGACTCACTTTGGTTGAGAGGGCCCAAGAACAGGATGCGGTACAAATTCACAAACTACTTAACCGCCTAAATACCGCAGAAATCCGGTTAGATGTTGCAAACTTTGACAGGTATCAACTTAAGAATGATTTGTGTGGAATGCAAACTCAAATGAGTGCCATACAACAAAGGCTATACCAAAAGGATGTCAAAGAATACCATCCGAATGAAAGTGTAGATGTGTTAGCAACACGCGGAATTAATAATCCGTCCGGACTACGACAACCTCCCAACCGACGTTAGACTAGTGTTATAGTACTAGTTATCTTTAGTACAACGTTGTAATTACTAACTGAAAGTATCAGTTAGTAAGTTTTGAATGAACTTGTAATAAGTTCGATTTTGTAAATCAAACAACGTTATATGAATAAAACTCTTGTTTTATATACTATCATGTGTTATGTTTTTAAGTTTCAAACATTATTATCCTATCATTCTTATCAAAAATTGTGCTCATCTCACAACTCTCTAATTACAACGTATCTTTTGAGCAATAGAATCATGGCGCCAAAGAAAAAGACACCACCAACGATGACGCAAGCTGCCATCCGCAAACTGGTAAAGGACAGTGTCAATGCAGCACTTATCGCGGAACGAGCAGCCGTAGCTGCAGCAGCTGCAGTAGCTGCCGAAGCCGCCACAGCTGCTGGTGCTGCTGATGATGCAGCAGCCGCTGATGCTGCAGCAGCCGCGGAAGCCGCCATTGCTGCGGAAGCTGCTATAGCTGCAGAGACTGCCAGAATTGCCAGTCTTAACCTTGGAGGACCAAACTCAACTGCCCCTCCGGTGACAAATGTCGCTACAGTACCAAAGGGTTGCTCGTTCATTTCCTACTTGAAATGTGAACCCATCAAATTCAAGGGTACTAAAGGTGCTGTGGGTCTGACCCGCTGGTTTGAAAAGGCGGAGTCAGTATTCTTGGTCAGTAAATGTACTGAGGGTGACAAAGTTCAGTATGCCACGAGTACTCTGTTGAATGAGGCATTGTCCTGGTGGAACTCAATTGATCAACCCATGGGCATTGAGAATGCCTATAAGATTTCGTGGGATAACCTGAAAAAGATGATGATCAAGGAATACTGCCCTCGCAGCGAAATGCAAAAGTTGGAGGTTGAATTCTGGGATCATACGGTTAGGGGAAATGATATCATAACCTACAACCGTCGATTCCAGGAATTGAGGATACTTTGTCCAACAATGGTTTCCACAAAGGAAAAATTGTTGGAAAGGTATATCTGGGGACTTCCATCAAGCATACAGGGGAATGTGACTTCGGCAAATCCCAAGGAACTTGATGAAGCTATGCGGATGTCCCGCAGTCTCATGGACCAAGTGGTACGAATGACAGAAACCCGAAAGCAAAACAACCTCAACACCAACAACAACACCAACAACGCCAGCAATACTAATAACCCCAACAATTCCAACTACCGTAACAACAACAACAACAACAACAAGAACAACAACAACAAGCGACCATGGGATGGTAACCGTGGGAATAACAACAACAACAACAACAACAACCAAACCCGAAACAACAACCATCACAATCAGCAGAACAAGAGACAAGAAGCCGCGACGGCTTATGTTGCTGCACCAGCCGGTGGTAAGTATGTTGGTACTCTACCACAATGTACCAAATGCAATTACCATCATGAAGGTCCTTGCCCGGCCAAATGCAACAAGTGTCAGAAGCCCGGACATCTTGCCAAGGATTGTAGAGGCAAGGGTGTAGCTACTGGGGCGAACACTCAGCCCATAGTTACATGTTTTGGGTGTGGTGAAAGGGGACACTTCAAAAATAATTGTCCTCGAAACCAAGGACCCCAAGGCGGAGGTGCTCGTGGTAGAGCCTATGTCATGGGAAATGGAGAACCACACCAAGACCCGAACGTGGTTACCGGTATGTTCTTACTCAATAATATTCCTGTTAAAGTCTTATTCGATTCTGGTGCTGATATGAGCTTTATATCTACTAGAATTGCGCCTTTACTTGATATTCCATCAATCACTTTAACCACTAGTTATAGTATTGAGCTAGCTACCGGTGACTTAGTAAATACCAATACCGTAATCCCAAACTGTACCCTTAATCTCTTAGACCACCCCTTTAACATCAATCTTATGCCAATCAAACTCGGAAGTTTTGATGTTGTTATTGGCATGGATTGGTTGTCTAAACATCAAGCTAACATTATTTGTGGTGAAAGAGTTGTGCACATTCCATGTGACAATGAAACTTTGATCATTCATGGTGATCAAAGTGGAACTCGAATAAACATCATCTCATGTATCAAAACCATGAAGTACATTAAGAAAGGATGTTATGCTTTCTTAGCCCACGTAACCGAAAAGAAATCCGATGAAAAACGTCTCGAAGATGTTCCTATTGCCCGTGAGTTTCCTGAAGTCTTTCCCGAAGATTTACCCGGACTACCACCAAATCGTCTAATAGAGTTTAGAATTGATTTAATACCAGGAGCGGCGCCAGTTGCCCGCGCACCATACCGGCTAGCACCTTCAGAGATGCAAGAGCTATCAAATCAATTACAAGAACTTTCGGACAAGGGATTTATTCGACCCAGTTCCTCACCTTGGGGAGCTCCAGTTTTGTTCGTGAAAAAGAAAGATGGGTCATTACGAATGTGTATTGACTATCGTGAGTTAAACAAATTAACCATAAAGAACCGATACCCACTACCAAGAATTGATGACTTATTCGATCAATTGAAAGGTTCAACCTATTACTCAAAAATTGACCTACGATCAGGTTACCATCAAGTTAGAGTTCGTGATGAAGACATTCCAAAAACAGCCTTTAGGACACGATATGGTCACCATGAATTCCAAGTGATGCCATTTGGATTAACAAATGCACCGGCAGTATTCATGGATCTCATGAATCGGGTGTGTAAACCATATTTGGACAGATTCGTGATCGTATTCATAGACGACATTCTCATATATTCCAAAAACGAAGAGGAACACAAAGAACACCTGAGAACAATTTTAGGACTACTCAAGGAAGAGAAATTGTATGCAAAGTTTTCCAAATGTGAATTTTGGATTCAATCAGTACAATTCCTTGGGCATGTGATTGACAAGACCGGTTTACATGTCGATCCCGCTAAAATTGAAGCTATCAAAAATTGGCCAACACCTACCACACCTACAGAAATTCGGCAATTTCTGGGTTTAGCCGGGTATTACCGAAGGTTTATTGAAGGATTTTCCTCAATAGCAAAGTCTTTGACTAAGCTAACTCAGAAAGACAAGAAATACGTGTGGGATGAAAACGAAGAAAAAGCTTTCCAAACCCTCAAACAGAAACTTTGTAGTGCTCCTATCCTAGCATTGCCAGATGGGATAGAAGATTTTGTAGTCTATTGTGATGCATCGCACCAAGGGTTAGGTGCCGTGTTGATGCAACACCATAAGGTCATGGCTTATGGACCAAAAAGAACTAAACATGAGACAACGTCGTTGGTTGGAATTACTAAGTGATTATGACTGCGACATTCGTTACCACCCAGGAAAGGCAAACGTAGTAGCCGACGCCCTGAGCCGAAAGGAACAGGTTAAACCACTACGAGTCCGAGCCTTAGTTTTAACCATAAATTCAAACTTTCCTACTCAAATCCTTCACGCTCAAGCTGAGGCGGTGAAACAAGAAGACATCCAAAAGGAAAAGTTGGATGGCATGATACAGAAGAAATTCGAAACCCGTTCAGATGGAACTCTATGCTTCCAAGGTCGAAGTTGGTTACCACTTTATGGTGGCCTACGAGACTTGATCATGCATGAATCACACAAATCTAAATACTCCATACATCCGGGATCTGATAAGATGTATCATGATCTTAAGTTACTCTATTGGTGGCTGAACATGAAAGCCGACATTGCAACATACGTTAGCAAATGTCTTACCTGCTCCAAAGTAAAATCCGAACACCAAAAACCATCCGGTCCATTGCAATAACTAGAGATTCCTATGTGGAAATGGGAAAGAATTACTATGGACTTCATTACCAAGCTCCCAAAGACATCAAGCGGTTATGACTCCATCTGGGTCATAGTTGATCGTCTCACAAAATCCGCACACTTTATACCAATCAAAGAGACTTACAAAATGGAACAACTAACCCGACTGTACGTCAAAGAAATAGTCTCAAGACATGGTGCACCAATATCCATCATATCCGACAGAGATGGTAGATTTACTTCCAATTTCTGGCAGTCACTCCAAGACGCCTTTGGAACAAATCTAGACATGAGTACAGCGTATCATCCTCAGACCGATGGTCAGAGTGAACGAACCATTCAAACACTTGAAGACATGCTTCGAGCTTGTATAATAGACTTTGGAAAAGGATGGGATACTCATCTACCATTAGTCGAATTTTCCTACAACAACAGCTATCATACAAGTATTAAAGCAGCTCCATTTGAAGCACTTTACGGTCGAAAGTGTCGTTCACCTGCTTGTTGGGCTGAAGTGGGAGAAGTTCAACTCACTGGACCAGAACTCATTCGAGAAACAACGGATAAGATTGTACAAATCAGAAGTCGACTACAAGCCGCAAGAGATCGACAGAAAAGTTATGCCGACACACGACGTAGACCCCTAGAATTCCAAGTCGGAGATAGGGTTATGCTAAAGGTATCGCCTTGGAAAGGCCTGATATGATTCGGTAAACGAGGAAAACTAAACCCAAGATACATCGGACCATTCAAAATCCTAGCCAGGGTTGGCCCTATGGCGTACAGACTTGAGCTTCCATCAGAACTCAGTAGTGTACACCCCACTTTCCATGTATCTAACCTAAAGAAATGCTTGTCGGATGAATCACTCGTGATTCCACTCGATGAAATTCAACTTAATGACGATCTTCAATTTATTGAGGAACCAGTAGAAATCATGGACCGAGAGGTCAAACAACTCAAGCAAAGCCGTATTCCAATTGTCAAAGTTCGTTGGAACTCACGACGTGGTCCTGAATACACATGGGAACGAGAGGACCAGATACGTAAGAAACACCCACATCTTTTTACCAACGAAGCTTCTACTCCCAACGCAAATTGATCTCCGGGACGGAGCTCTCATATGGGGTGGAGACTGTAACAATTCGCAATTTCAGGTTAATTACTATTCCCGAAAATTTACTATTCATTTTTACTATTCATTTCTTTCTGAAATTTTCCCGAAAGTTGATTTTTATTTCATATTCTCAAGTGATAAATCATTTCCATGGCAAATTAAATGTTTGACATTCGTCAGATCATTTTCGTTCAAATTCTAAACAGCCCATTTTTAGGAACAAAGAAGCTCGAGACCTAAAAACGCTTTCCGAGTGATAAAATTCTTCAAATTCTAAACAGCCCATTTTTAGGCGAAAGTCACTAGATTATGGTTATACTTTGAAAGGAACAAGAGGTCTTATGACCTATAATCAAGACCACCACCATGGCTAGAGCCAAGGTTGTGTCTCATGACCTTGGAACAAGGACCAAAGGTCATGGCTAGGCCATGACGAAATGACCATACCAACTTACATAGGCGTAAACATGAAACAATGAATTAGGCGATAACTTGAACAAGCAATTTCGATCTACTTCACTTAAAAAGGAACCATGAGATATTACAAGGAACAATGGTCATACAAGACTTATGAAACTACCCCTAATAACAATCTTCATGTACTTATAAACTTTCCAAAGTTTATTCAAATATCGGACATGTAACTTTTCGGATCAAAACCTATATCTATATATTTTATCAACTACTACAATAGTAGGGAGCCTCATGTGAGGAGTTCATTATGTAAGACGTCGAGATGAGTTGTGGATTTACGAGTTAAAGTGTCCTGGCTCCTCGAACGCTTACTAACATGACTTCTGAATTATGTCGGCCCGAACGGTAGTAAACGATATACAAAACATACATGTTCATGAATCTTTTTCTTTCAAGGACTTACAATATACATCATACCACATCATGGACTAAAATGCAAGATATATATATATATAGGCACTACTTCATATTCTTTACACAAATCCTAAGTCACGACATTCTATTATTGGTTGCTCGTAGAAACCTACACGATCCGACCATTACCTTCATTACTTGCTATCTTACTTGAGGTGAGTTCATAGCCCCACTTTACATTACTTCAATGTTTTACAAACCCTTGGGGGGAATACATGCTACTTTTAAACCGAACACAATGCTTTGAAACTGTATGCTGCCTGATTGTTTTATTATTACTAAGTACCTACCTTGCCAATCCTAGGCCCCTATCATGAACCATTTAATCACAAGAACTAGTGAGCACGAGTATTGTGAATAGGCCTATTGGGATTGACGAATCCCATTTGTTTGAGCAGATTAGTTCAAACGAATGCACTATATTTGAACATTAAGTATGACGGCAAAGTACTTACCGGGGCAACAAAACCGCCGATTGATATTGGTACCTGTTAACGTATTGGTTGCATGAGCTTAGTATATAATAATAACTGTTTTGTTTTCTAACATGAGTATGAGTCTAATTAACTCATTACTACCAACATATTGTGTTCAACCGTTAAACAAACTCTATGAATTTCACTCAACCTTTGTGTTGACCTCTTAAGCATGTATTTCAGGTCCATGAAAATCAAGAATGGAGCGGAAGGGCACGTACCGAAGGAAGGAGGCTATAAACTATTATTGTCATTCGATAAAAACATCAAAGACTTTATATTGATGTATTTTGAAACATGGAAACTTTTGGGACCTTACTATGTAAACTCTGATATATTTGAATAAATATGAATGACAACTCTTTTTAATACGATTCGTTTAGAGATCGTTTTCTATTATTATGACTGTTGTGCCGTCGAGTAACACCCAAGTTGAATTCCGCTGCATCATGAATTGGGGGTGTTACAAACTGGGTGTTACTCGACGGCACAACAGTCATAATAATAGAAAACGAACTCTAATTGAGTCGTTTTAAAAGATTTATCATTCAAATTATATAAATATCAGAGATTACAAAATGAGGTCGCAGATGGTTCCATTTTTACAAATTACATTAGATGAGTTTTTGAATGATAATAAAATTTATAGCCCTCTTGAATATCCGTACCCTTCCGTGCCATCATTGATCATCATGGACCTGAAATACATGCTTAAGAGGTCAACACAAAGGTTGAGTGATATTCATAGAGTTTGTTTAATGGTTGAACACAATATGTTGGTAGTGTGAGCTAATTAGACTCAAAATGATGAGCTACGTTGTTATACGCCCATAAAACGTATTATGACACTAAGCTTATGACACCAAAACGTTAACGGGTACCAATATCAATCGGCGGAGTTATCCCGGTAGGTACTTTGCTAACATACCTAAATCTCAAATATTAGTGCATTTGTTTGAACTTAGTCAATACAAATGGGATTCGTCAATCCCAATAGGCCTATTCACAATACTCGCGCTCACTATTACTAGTGATTAAATGGTTCATAATAAGGGATATTGGTTTTAGCAAGGATAGTACTTAGTGATAATAAAACAATCAGGCAAGCATACAATTGAAAAGCATTGTGTTCGGTTTAAAATAGCATGTATTCCCCCCAAGGGTTTGTAAAACAATTAAGTAATGGTAAGTGGGGCTATGAACTCACCGTAAGTTATGTAGCAAGTAGTGAATGTGATGGTCGAATCGCGAAGGTTTCTACAAGCAACCTATAATAGAATGTTGCGACTTAGGATTGGAGTAAAGAATATGAAGAATTACCTATATATGTCTTGCATTTAGTCCATGATGTAGTACTTAGTATAGTGTAAGTCTTTGAAAAGAAATGGTTTATGAAACATGTATAGTTTATATATCGCTTACTACCGTTCGGGCCGACATAATTCAGAAGTCATGTAGTAAACGTTCGAGGAGCCAGGACACTTTAATTCGTAAATCCACAACTCATCTCGATGGCTTACTTAATGAACTCCTCACATGAGGCTCCCTACTATTGTAGTATTTGATAAAAAAAATATATATATAAGTGTTTGATCCGAAAAGTTACATGTCCAATATATGAATAAACTTAGGAAAGTTTACTTTTGGATGAAGATTGTTATTAGAATGAGTTTCTTGGTTATTTTGATGGAGTAGATCCAAATTGGATGTTCATGTTACTACTAACTCTTTAGTTCATGTTTTCGCCTAGGTAAGTTTATATGGTCTTTAGTCATGGCTTTGCCGTGACCTTGGTCATAGTTCCATGGTCTTGAGACTCAACGTTGGCCTTAGCCATGGTTGTGGTCTTGGCTTTAGGTCATTAGACCTCTTGATTTCATTTAATCATAACTATTACATGGTCATTTGGTCTTAAAATGGGCTGTTAAGAATTTGAAGAGAAATATCACTCGAAAAGCGTTTTCAGGGCTCGAGCTTCTTTATTCCTGAACGAAAACCTTGTTCCGGACAACTTTCGTGTTTTAACTTTTTGATGAATTGGACAAGAAGGGCCTCGAAAAAATACGAATTTTGCTCAGAATGCTATTTTGGCAGATTCGGCATTTTGGTTTCGCTAACTTCTTTTGGCCATAACTTTTGACTCGTGTACTCGTTTTAGGTGGTTCAAATTGCTATGTTTTCCTTGTTAAGTCCTCTTTAACAGTAGGTAAGTTTCCAATATCATAGTTATACTATTTTGGTCATGGTTCTCCATAAAAGTCACTAGTTTACTTGTTTACTTAATATAAGTTACCATATATATACCATAACTTGTTTTACCAAATTTTATACATCATGAACATAATAACAAGACAATATGTAGTATGAATGAAATATAAATTGCATGAAAATGATATTTAGCAAGAAAGTATGTTAGGGTTTCCTTACAACTTTAGGCTTTCTAAAAGAAAGGAAGTAACTAGTAAGGATAGGACTTTGATTGACAAGCTTCTCTTCACTTTAGCAATCCTTCTACTCTTGTATTCTTGAAGGATTTGTGATGAGGGTTTAGGTGACTTGAATGGATTTAAATTCAAGAAGAATCACCAAAGATTGCAAGGATTTGGATGTAGATTACTTGTAGCTTGAATTCTTGAGATAATACTTGAAGTATAAGATCAAATGAAGAGAGTATGTGTTGTTTATGGTGGTGAACGACCAAATGAAGAGGGGAGGGCTTTATAGGGCATTGAGGAGGTGCTAGTAAGGTGTTAGGAAGGTGCCATGAGGAGGTGCAAGTTTAGGATATTTTATCAAAGCTTACATGAGAAGTTTTACACATGTAACCATCCTAAGTGATCAAGGCTTCATCACAAGCCAACAAGGCTAGTGACTTGCTCAAAAATTTCGTGCATAGCTTATCTTGGATGACTAGATATGATTCTTGATGTTATCTTGCTTTTACGGAGTGTGTTTTGGTTCCGTTAATCGCTAACCGTAAGTTGTTTAGTCGTGAAACTTAAAATCGGGTATCCTAAAAATATGAAACTAATAAATATGTTAGAACTTATTAATATAACCTATCTTAACATATTTAAGGAGTGATAAGTTCTATCGGGTTGCTTAAACGCTGTTAAAACTGGAAACGCGGGTCTAAAACGCGTAATTCGCGTAAAACGCTGAACTAGAAAACGTAAAATTCCAAAACTTTTGGAATTGTCGTAAAATGAGAGAAAATCATATTTCTATTGTTTATAGTGTTTTATGGACATTTCGGGATGCCGGAATGACGTTTAAACCTAAAAGTAAATCTCGGACACGGTTTCGTGATTTTTGCAGAAATGATCCGACGAGTGTCAAACTCTCGGATTATCATTAAAATAGTTTAACTTACGAGAATATGAAATAAAAATTTTAGGAGTGAATAGTGAAAGTGAATAGTAAAAATGAATAGTGAAATTTTCAGAAATAGAAGTTAACCTGAAAATGCGAATTGTTACAGTCTCTATCCCTTAAGGGAACTTCGTCCCGAAGTTCTATGTGTGTTATATATTGGAGTGGTGTCGATGAAGAGGTGTGGTTACTTATGAGGACTAGAGTCTGTGATTACCAGTGATGTAGTTTGATTTGTCTCAGAATATGGTGTGTCAATAGAGATTGATAACATAGTTTAATATTAGTAGAGATCCATATAATAGTCGAATATCAAAGGAAATTGATATAACAGTCGAATATTAATAGAAATTGATATAGTAGTTGTATAGAAATTGATATAGTTGAATATCAAAATCGAAATTGATATAGTTGTCAAGTATCAATAGCAATTGATATAGTAGTTGAACAACAATAGCAATTGACATAGGAATCCAATAAATAGAAATTGTTATAGTAGTCGAATATCAATGGAAATTGGGATAGTAGTTGCAATCTGATGAGGCGAAAAATGATCCGTTTTTAGGGGGTCATTTAAGCCCGAATTCGAATTTATTTGATCAAATATTGCCCTAAATCGTTCCTTTTGTGATTTTAGGTACTTTGGGAGTGAAATCTGGAAAAGGAAGCAATTCGGACGTTTTTGGAGCATAAAAGTGAAGAAAACGCCAAAGTCTTAATTTTCCATGCTGGGAACAGTAGGTGACGGCGTCAAGAGTAACTCCCTGACGGCGTCAAGAGCTAAAATCCATGACGATCCAGAACAGATTTGACGGCGTCACGAAGGAAGAGCGTCAAGAGTAAAAGTCATGACGGCCTGGAAACAACTAAGTCTTGACGGCGTCAAATGTAGATCAAGGCAGTCCGAGAAGAGTTTTAGCGGCGAGGTGACGGTGTCACAATGTTTGTCTTGACGCCGTTAGACCCCTTTTCCTATATATAGTTTTCTAATTTTTACACAAAAAAGAAGAAGTTTTGGGAGAAACCCTAAGTACGATTTTGGTGTAACTTTTACAGGTTTTTCAAGGGTTCCAACCCCTTGATACCTTGCATGTGTAATCAAGATAAGTGTTCTTTTAATTCAATCAATATGTCTATGTGTTGGTTGTCTATATCTTGTTCTTGTCTTAATTCCATCATACTAGGCTAGATCTATCCTGTGTTTGCTTAGATCTAATGAAACCTAGATGTTGATTATGTGTTGATTACTTGTTTATTCTTGTCTTGGATGAATGATTTATATGTTAGGCTTAAGAAAACTGGCAGATCTCCAATTGGTAACATGCTTGAACGTCTTAAGAAACATGAACCGACGCGCACTAGGTCTTTATTGGTTGTATTTAATGCATGAGCCACTGTTTACAATCCCTATAGTTGTACTGGGCATGGTGTAGGAGGAGATAAGAGCTCATAGAATTGGGGAGTTAAGTGTGCCACCCCATGAATGATATTAAGGAATACGATCCATCATCCATACAATTATAACAAGTAATTAACGTGTAAAAGATGTCTAGGGAGAAGTGAAATCTAAGTAAACACATTTTCTCCAATTACTGCTCACAACTTTAGTATAAATTAGTTTATTTTCAGTTTAAGTATTTTATTTTGATTTTATTGTAGTATTGGGTTAGTTGACTAGCAACTAATTCCGCCCAAATCCTTCAACCCGAGATTTTAAATTGCTTTCTAAAAAATATAAAAATACAAAAATAATCTTCCCTCATCTTTAGAACTAGTATTTAGGCTTTCTAATCCTAGCGACACTATTCCTAAGCTGAACGATCAATCCCCCGGTACTTGTCACTATACTATACTACAACGATCAGGTACACTGCCTGGTGGGGGTTGTAAGCTTCTCAAGATCCCTTGAGAGGTAAAGCCTGGTGCGATTCCCACGTATCAAGTTTTTGGCGCCGCAGCCCGGGGAATAGTTATTGTCTAGGTTAGAATTTCTTTTTATTAGGTTTACTTGCTAGATTCCTTTCTAGTAAGATTTTATTTTTATTTTTAGGTTCTTTTTAGTCTATCTTAATTTCTTTGTGTCCTTTGTTCGTAAGCTATTTCGATGGATAACAATAACATTGATCGTTTGATTCCTGTTATTCGTGTTTTTTGTCGTAGGATTTTCCAAATGCCCGCCCCACTCCCTTTAGTTGAGAACGAGAACCCACCTAACCTTTCGCCCAACTACCACTTTGACAATAATTCTGAGTTAGAGGAGTCTGATCATGATGATGACCGTAGGGCTAGTCCCTTTTACTATTCAGACTCCGACGAGGATCTTGATGATGGTGATGTGATTAATGAGAATAGGATGGAAGAAGAAATAAACCCTCTTAGGTATATCGACCCTAGGACTAGGATTGAGTGTGATAGCTCATTCAGCATGCAATTTCCTTGTAAGATCGGATTTAAGAGCTTTAACGCCTATCTTAACTCATCTCTCCCAATGAACATAATCTCACGCAATGAATATAATAAAATCATGGTAGATGAGTTAGAATACAAAGGGGAAAATATTATGGCTAGGGCAATACCATTGCATGTGTTTGTAGGAAGTTTGGTTTATCTTGTTGAGTTCATGGTTATGGAGAATCTAGGAGAATTTATTGATGATAAATTGACCCAAGTTGTGTTTGGGAGACCTTTCAAACGGTTGACCAACCTCGATGAAAAACTCATAGAAGGGTTAATTACATTCTCGGATGGGGATGAAGATTTTGTCTATCAAATGCCCCGCACACACCCTAGATTCAAGGACTTCTCCATGGAAAAGTGTAGTAGGTATCCGCCTATAGAGATGTTAAGTGAAAATGATAAGAGAAAAGGACTTAAATATACTCATGAAAAGAATAAAAGATACTATCGCGGGTGCCTAGAATTAGGGGATGATTATAAGAAAGATGAGGCGACTATTAGATGGCTCACACTTGGTTATGTGAGCATAAGCGATACACGTTAACCCATGACCTTGAGTCTAGCTACAAGACTCGTAAATAAAGAAAAGCGCTTCTTGGGAGGCAACCCATGTTTTGTTTGTTTGTTATTTGCTTCCGTATGCATGCTTAGTTTTTATTGTTGGTAGATCATGTTTCTAAACTAAATAGTTGGAATACTTTACTTTGTTGTTTTGGCCTAGTCTTAACTCCACCTAAAAGTATTTTTGCAAAAGATAAGTGTAAGGGGAAACCCCAGATATGTTTTCAAGAAACAAACCGATCATGATTCTCCACAATATTAAATGAACATGTATATTCGTATTTGTTAGAGTCAAATGCTTGTATCGAGTCATAATGAAGTTTTTGCAGGATTTTCCAGGAAGTAGGACCAAGTTTTTCCAGAAATTTTCCAGAAACTTAACATAAGAATTTCTGCAGATCAATTCTGACGGCGTCAAGAGTTTACTCTTGACGGCGTCAGGTGTAAAAATCTGGAAATTTTACCGGTTTTGTTTTTCTAACGGAGTCCTATGGTTTTTGTGAATTATTAAGTTTTATAATCTCCAGGAGATCTGCAAACTTCATTCCACAAGCATTATATCTTATCTTGTTTTCTAGGATTTAGTAACTTATATAGGATGCCGCCGATTTTACGCGAGGTTGTCTTGTCCATTTTCTCAGGATTTACAGGTTATGTATGACAAGAAGATGATTTATATTCTGGAAGGGAAGCTTTGATTGTTCATTTTCTTGGAGGAAGATTTAACCTGGCCACCTAATTATCCATACCGAGCGAATCAGGGGAGTATTTGATTTCATTCTCTTTACTTTTTCACTTTTACATTCTTTACTTGAACATTGGGGACAATGTTCATCTTAAGTGTAAGGGGAGGGTAAAAAGATGATACCTTACATATGCACTTTCGCTTGAGTTTGTTTTGTTTAATGGTAGATGTGTAATAAAACTATGAAAAACACTTGTTAGTGTAATTTTAGCGCCAAATTTAAAATTTTTTACAACATTTAGGAGTGAAACTTTAGCCATAGCAAACGTCTCATGGTTAGGAGATTGTATGACTAGCACATAACCGTTTATTCAAAAAAAATTTCCACCCAAATATGTGAGGTTCGCCTTTAGATTTGATAGGAAAAGCATTTACTATTAGTGCTTATGAGTGTACCGGTAGCATTTAGATTCTAGAACTTGCGTTAGTGATGCATCCCGAGACCGCTAGTGAGACTACATTCATGTAGTAGGATTTACTACATGATAAGAGGCATTAGGATCACCCTTGTGTTAAACCCGTATTATAATTACTTGACCATTTAAGTCATATTACTTGGCTAGTTAAGTCAACTAATTTTTCCCACACCCTTAGCGTTGTACTCATTTTTAGTACACGAAACCCCTAGTACACCCCTCCGAGCCTATCTTTTCATTTCTAACTTTAAGCATTTTACTTAAAGGAAGAATTTGTTACACCCCACTTAAATGTACAACCAAATCGCCTTAGCCTTCCGTGTATGCGCTCATTTTTAGTGCATTATTGTTATTTGTTAAACCCTAAGTTAACTATCTAATTGATTACATGGTTGCTAAGTCAAGTCATATCCTTGTACATATTGTTTTGGGATGATTGGGACTCATGGGTAAGTACTTATTTTATGAAGTAATGGGGAAGAACACCATTTATTACCCCCATATGCACGTTAATCTTAAAAGTGCTCCAAGTGTTTTGATTTTCTTAATTCGAGTCATTAGTTTAGTTGATTGTAAAGTATGTAAAGATTGAAGTGTAAGGGGAATTACCATTCCCTATGATGTATTATTTTGGATGGTAGGGTAAGAGTGTATGCAAAAAAAAAAAAAAAAAAAAAAAAAAAAAAAAAAAAAAAATCAAGAAAGGAAAAGAAAAAAAATTAGAAAAAGGAAAAAGAGAAAAAACATACGGACTACCATCCCTTTTCATTCTATGTTCATTTTATGTTTTTGTTATTTTTCATTTATTAGCTTAAGTCGAGTCTAGTCTTGGCTTAGCAACGCCACATTGTACATGTAATTAACCAAGATTGTTAACTCGCCACCAGTAAAACTTCCTTTATCCAACAAAACCGTGTATTTCATATCCCTACACCTAACGTTACAACCTTTTAAAAGACCTCTTTGATAGTTTATCCTAGGTGCTTACGCCATGTGGTAGAGGTTTGATCCTTTCCCAAGCCTATGGTAATGTATTTTGCTATGACAGGTAGTGAGAGATATCTTCCGTTTCCATATTGTAATTTACACTTTATTACACCCGAGAGATGTGAGTATCTAAACACTATTTGTGAGGTGCTTGTGTATGACCTCCGTGCTTGTCTATTGGTTTTAGTGGAACGATTATTTGTTGTAATTACTTTTATATTAGTGTTAAATGACCCCTAACTTGTATTTTGACTAGAATAAAAGCGCATTTGCTTGAGGACAAGCAAATCTCAAGTGTAAGGGTATATGATGAGGCAAAAAATGATCCGTTTTTAGGGGGTCATTTAATCCCGAATTCGAATTTATTTGATCAAATATTGCCCTAAATCGTTCCTTTTGTGATTTTAGGTACTTTGGGAGTGAAATCTGGAAAAGGAAGCAATTCGGACGTTTTTGGAGCATAAAAGTGAAGAAAACGCCAAAGTCTTAATTTTCCATGCTAGGAACAGTAGGTGACGGCGTCAAGAGTAACTCCCTGACGGCATCAAGAGCTAAAATCCATGACGATCCAGAACAGATTTGACGGCGTCACGAAGGAAGAGCGTCAAGAGTAAAAGTCATGACGGCCTGGAAACAACTAAGTCTTGACGGCGTCAAATGTAGATCAAGGCAGTTCGAGAAGAGTTTTGGCGGCGACGTGACGGCGTTTTACAATGTTTGTCTTGACGCCGTCAGACCCCTTTTCCTATATATAGTTTTCTAATTTTTACACAAAAAAGAAGAAGTTTTGGGAGAAACCCTAAGTACGATTTTGGTGTAATTTTTACAGGTTTTTCAAGGGTTCCAACCCCTTGATACCTTGCATGTGTAATCAAGATAAGTGTTCTTTTAATTCAATCAATATGTCTATGTGTTGGTTGTCTATATCTTGTTCTTGTCTTAATTCCATCATGCTAGGCTAGATCTATCTTGTGTTTGCTTAGATCTAATGAAACCTAGATGTTGATTATGTGTTGATTACTTGTTTATTCTTGTCTTGGATGAATGATTTATATGTTAGGCTTAAGAAAACTGGCAGATCTCCAATTGGTAACATGCTTGAATGTCTTAAGAAACATGAACCGACGCGCACTAGGTCTTTATTGGTTGTATTTAATGCATGAGCCACTGTTTACAATCCCTATAGTTGTGCTGGGCATGGTGTAGGAGGAGATAAGAGCTCATAGAATTGGGGAGTTAAGTGTGTCACCCCATGAATGGTATTAAGGAATATGATCCGTCATCCATACAATTATAACAAGTAATTAACGTGTAAAAGATGTCTAGGGAGTAGTGAAATCTAAGTAAATACATTTTCTCCAATTACTGCTCACAACTTTAGTATAAATTAGTTTATTTTCAGTTTTAGTATTTTATTTTGATTTTATTGTAGTATTGGGTTAGTTGACTAGCAACTAATTCCGCCCAAATCTTTCAACCCGAGATTTTAAATTGCTTTCTAAAAAATATAAAAATACAAAAATAATCTTCCCTCATCTTTAGAACTAGTATTTAGGCTTTCTAATCCTAGCGACACTATTCCTAAGCTGAACGATCAATCCTCCGGTACTTGTCACTATACTATACTACAACGATCAGGTACACTGCCTGGTGGGGGTTGTAAGCTTCTCAAGATCCCTTGAGAGGTAAAGCCTGGTGCGATTCCCACGTATCACAATCATAGCCTAGTAGGTAATCTGTTGTTGTACCTAGTGTTTATTGACTTCATACTTATGTTATTTCGGATACAAATAAGCCCACTTGTTTATAATTCTTTATTTACATAGAAAGGCATCCCAAACAATGTAAATAGGGGAATATAAACTTATGGTTCGGTGATTTACAATTTCTTTATTTAAACGAAATGGCATCCCAATCCATTCAAATAATTGTAAATCATCCTACTTAAGAATTCCTAACACAACATTCATACTTAGCCGGTGAGTTACAAGGTAGTGTATTACGAGATGATACTGGTGTTCCAAAAGTACAAGATGAATATTCAATCTTGTAAAGCTGATGAGGGTGCTTGTGGTGTAATTATGGATTATTTGAGCTTTAAAATTGCATCAAGATCTGTTAATGAGCTTGTGGTTCCAACGGTTGTGAAGATAATGATGTGATATGTTGATGAACAAAAGTGTGTAGTGTATGCTTAACATTAATATTGGTAGAGATGTCAAATTTGCTTTAAAATTTTAAGAGATTTTAAAGGTTTATGACGGAATGGTATCCTTAGGACCTAAATAGTATAGTACTTCTACAGGATGAAGAGAAGAATTGATAACTATCCCAAGATAGTAGTTCAGATTATCTCATAAATGAAAACTTTCAAGAATGAAATTCGATAGTACAAATAAGGTGTTAAGATCTTGCTGAGTGGTAAGGCACTATCGTGTCTCTAGATCGTTTTTTAAAGTATTCTGGTGGTTTATTGAGTTCAAGTAGGAAATTAATCTAAACATAACCTTAATACAACTATTCTCAGTATTTGAAAATTTTAAGTCGAATATAGTTAGTCAGACTATGATCCACTGTCCCTAGGTTAAATATTGGTGACTAGTCTATATTTAGCCAAGGTTCGATAAAATTCTCAAATACTTAAATTAGGTATACTTGTGATATGTCCGTTGCTTTTGAGAAACTGTCCAGTAAACAAAGGCGATGTCAAACCATTCAGTTGCAAGTCCCGCCCATACAAGACTTGTAACCTATGTTTTGACATTCCATTGCATAGAAGATAGTACGGGTAGATATGTGTGGAAAGGAAGTTTTAAGTAGTTCTAAAACAGTCCATACTTGGCCAGGATCACGAAATTTTAACAATGAAGGTTTCAGAAGAAAACTTTGATGAATGTAGAGAAACTTCAGCTTTTGTAGATGATGGATCAGTTTGTCCTTTAGAAATCTCATATTCTATTTAGAAATCGATAGATTGTGATGGGTTTTTGATATCATATGAATTAATATTGATGAGGTGGTGGAATAATTACAGAGACCATTGCACAAACCACAATGTCTCGGAAGTAGATTAGACCATTGTGTGACTCAAAACATTTGAGAAATGATTAAGACCATTATATCTATACAATGTCTGAGAAATGAATTAGACCACAGTTTCATTTACAGTGTCTATGGATGTAATTGAGGCCACTGTATCATACAATGTTTTGGGAATAGGAAAGACCATTGTAATTAGTTACAATATCTTGGACATAAAATGTTGGAGTAGGAACATGATTGGGAGGATGTGGTTGTGTCGAAATGCCCTAGAATAGGCATGTGCAGATATGTTTAGTCCATTGTTTAGATAAAATGATTGAAAATCAATCGAGTGTATATATCAATATACTTATATATGTTCGTGCAGTGTAAAATGCCTAGTGTGTATATATCAATATACTTATATATGTTCGTGTAGTGTAAAATGCCTAGTGTGTATATATCAATATACTTATATGTTCATGTAGCATAAAATGCTTACGGGGAAATGCTCAATTATGTTAAGGGTACATATATCAATATGCAATTATGTTTGTGTAGCATAAAAATGTCTACGGGGAAATGCTCAAAATGGGTATATATCAATATACTAATATGTTTGTGTAGCATAACATGCTTACAGGAAAATGCTCAAATGTGCTAAGGGTACATATATCAATATGCAATTATGTTTGTGTAATATAAAATGCTTAATAAGTCCAAAATCGTCTGGAGGATGGAAGACACGGAGAGCGGAAGGCTATAAAAATGTTTTTGCTTGTAATTGTAGTTATAGTTTAGGTCTCAAGTAGACTCATTTCTCTATAACCATGGCTCTGATACCAATCTGTAACACCCCCAATTCATGATGCACCGGAATTCAAACTGGGTGTTACTCGACAGCACAACAGTCATAATAATAGAAAACGAACCCTAATTGAGTCGTTTTAAAAGATTTATCATTCAAATTATATAAATATCAGAGATTACAAAATGAGGTCCCAGATGGTTCAATGTTTACAAATTACATTAGATGAGTTTTTGAATGATAATAAAATTTATAGCCCTCTTGAATATCCGTACCCTTCCGTGCCATCCTTGATCATCATGGACCTGAAATACATGCTTAAGAGGTCAACACAAAGGTTAAGTGATATTCATAGAGTTTGTTTAATGGTTTAACACAATATGTTGGTAGTGTGAGCTAATTAGACTCAAAATGATGAGCTACGTTGTTATACGCCCATAAAACGTATTATGACACTAAGCTTATTACACCAAAACGTTAACGGGTACCAATATCAATCGGCGGAGTTATCCCGGTAGGTACTTTGCTAACATACCTAAATCTCAAATATTAGTGCATTTGTTTGAACTTAGTCAATACAAATGGGATTCGTCAATCCCAATAGGCCTATTCACAATACTCGCACTCACTATTACTAGTGATTAAATGGTTCATAATAAGGGATATTGGTTTTAGCAAGGACAGTACTTAGTGATAATAAAACAATCAGGCAAGCATACAATTGAAAAGCATTGTGTTCGGTTTAAAATAGCATGTATTCCCCCAAGGGTTTGTAAAACAATTAAGTAATGGAAAGTGGGGCTATGAACTCACCGTAAGTTATGTAGCAAGTAGTGAATGTGATGGTCAAATCGCGAAGGTTTCTACAAGCAACCTATAATAGAATGTTGCGACTTAGGATTGGAGTAAAGAATATGAATAATTGTCTATATATGTCTTGCATTTAGTCCATGATGTAGTACTTAGTATAGTGTAAGTCTTTGAAAAGAAATGGTTTATGAAACATGTATAGTTTATATATCGCTTACTACCGTTCGGGCCGACATAATTCAGAAGTCATGTAGTAAACGTTCGAGGAGCCAGGACACTTTAATTCGTAAATCCAAAACTCATCTCGATGGCTTACTTGATGAACTCCTCACATGAGGCTCCCTACTATTGTAGTATTTGAAAAAAATATATATATATATATAAGTGTTTGATCCGAAAAGTTACATGTCCAATATTTGAATAAACTTAAGAAAGTTTACTTTTGGATGAAGATTGTTATTAGAATGAGTTTCTTGGTTATTTTGATGGAGTAGATTCAAATTGGATGTTCATGTTACTACTAACTCTTTAGTTCATGTTTTCGCCTAGGTAAGTTTATATGGTCTTTAGTCATGGCTTTGCCGTGACCTTGGTCATAGTTCCATGGTCTTGAGACTCAACGTTGGCCTTAGCCATGGTTGTGGTCTTGGCTTTAGGTCATTAGACCTCTTGATTTCATTTAATCATAACTATTACATGGTCATTTGGTCTTAAAATGGGCTATTAAGAATTTGAAGAAAAATATCACTCGAAAAGCGTTTTCAGGGCTCGAGATTCTTTCTACCTGAATGAAAACGTTGTTCCGGACAACTTTCGTGTTTTAACTTTTTGATGAATCGGACCTGAAGGGCCTCGAAAAAATACGGATTTTGATCAGAATGCTATTTTGGCAGATTCGGCGTTTTGGTTTCGCTAACTTCTTTTGACAATAACTTTTGACTCGTGTACTCGTTTTAGGTGGTTCAAATTGCTATGTTTTCCTTGTTAAGTCCTCCTTAACAGTAGGTAAGTGTCCAATATAATAGTTATACTATTTTGGTCATGGTTCTCTATAAAAGTCACTAGTTTACTTGTTTACTTAATATAAGTTACCATATATATACCATAACTTGTTTTACCAAATTTTATACATCATGAACATAATAACAAGACAATATATAGTATGAATGAAATATAAATAGCATGAAAATGATATTTAGAAAGAAAGTATGTTAGGGTTTTGATGAGTGCTCAAACACTCATCATTTTTGGTCAAATCTGAACTGCAAAACATACAAAAACACCCAGAAATGCATCAAAATACTAAAAATATTTCAAAATTGTGTTTTATATGTTTTAGATGCAAAACGAGTAAAAACAGATGAAAAACGTACAAAGTTTGCCAAATTGCCAGTTTCAGTCCCCCGACTTTCAAAAATTAACAAAACTAGTCCCTGTGCATTTATTTTGCAAGAAAAGTCAACCTAAGTCCTTTTAAAATAAAAATTTATCAAAAATAACACTTGGGTAAAAAGTTTTGAGAATTTACACTTTTGGTCCCCAGAGTTTGGAAATTTTACAAAAATGGTCCCCGGGAAATTTAATATTGAAAAAAAAATACATTTTCGATCCCTGGGTTATTAAAGTTGTCAATTTTCATCCTTGTGATAACTTTAGAACATTTACATTTTCAGTCCCCCATCTTTTGGTAAATTACAAAAATGGTCCTTGTGGTATTTTGCAAATTAATCAAACGGACCCTTTTAATTATTTAACCCAAACCCAAAATAAACAAAACCCAATCCAACACCTTATTACCCCCTCAGCCCACCACCAATTCAAAGCCCACCTTCCAAAAATATTATACCCCCCCCCCCCCCCCCCGTTTCATATAACTCCCTCCGGTCAACACAAAGTCAAACCTCACCCATCTTCTTCCCACTTGCCTGCTACAACTCACCCAACACTCCACCTCCTCTATCTCTTCTGCTACCCACTCCCATACCATGTCCCCTCCACATCCATTAACATCCAAGAACCATTTAATGCTCCTTATAACTCTCACAAGCAAACCACAATCTGCCAAAATCCTTTTCGCGCCAAAATATTTTTGAATGGCCAAGATTAATTCCAAGCCATCCAAGGGTCAGAAGCAAATGGGAAAGTCTTTTTGGACCTCCAGGGTGTATAAAAGAAAGAAAAAAGAGAAGAAGCAGTAGTAGTTAATGTAGAATAGAGTACTTAGTTATAAATGGTTGTCGTTTTTAATTCAATGTAATTTTCTTTAACTTTAGAAAGATTGTATCAAATTGTTGTAGTGTAATTGAAGTTTGTTGCAGTTAAAAATTTCAAGTTTCCTTTAAGTTTATTGTATTTTGCATTTTCATCAAGATTTCATATTTCTTCATGTTTCACTAAATTGCTTCCTACCTATGCTCAGTAGCTTTTATAAGTTGGTTTAAGTCATTTAAAGTTAATAGAAATCTTAAATTCAGAAAAGAAAAGAAACAAAAGAAAGTATACCAAGAAAAATCAAAATATGGAGGTTTTGGAGAATTAGCTTGAAGCAGTCAGAAGTGGAAATTGTTTTTGGAATGGTTTTAGAGTCCCAAGGGGGGCATTAGGGTGTGGTTTTATTCCTGGTTTCATCAGTTTCCATATCTTGGACCCTCTTGTAAGAATTATGCTCTCAATTCCTTTTATTTTTGAATAGTCTGTTAAATCTAGTTGTAGTTGTTTATTTCTGTTAGTTTATGATTAATTAAGGTTAGTGTAAGTTAAGTTAGTGATTTCATGGCTTAATTTCCCATATTACTCAATAAAACTGGGGGGTGTTTGGATCAAGCTGCTTGTATGTGTTCAGGGTAACCAATGTTGTTGTTTCTGTTTTCAACATGTCACAATAGGTTCATTTAGTTCATTCAAGGCATAAAATCAGACCTTACTCAGCAAAAAAGTCAAATCAACCTCAATTCCACCCAACAGTCAACTGTTGGGGTTTATGGGTTTCCAAACTCACCCATTTTACTTGGAATAGTCCCTAGCAACTTAATTTAGTCCCATTGTAGTCTATAAACATGCTTCTAATCAGTAATGATCATTGAAAGTTCATCAAAGTCAAATCTTTAGTTTTTATAAAAAGTCAAAGTTTTCATATTTCAGATTTTTGCAAAACTTGCATGAATTTTATAGATTTTTGTATTGTGTTTCAAGCTTTGAAATTTTTAGGTATTGCAGGCCCCTAGCTCATCTTTAATATCCCACCACTTCTATATTTTTGCAATTTTTTCCCTAGATTCCACAAGCCCCAAAATTAGGCTGCAGGGCTGCAGCTTGCCCTGCTGCAGCAGATACTACACCACCACCACCACTTTGGTGGTGGCTACAGCCTTCCACAGTGGTCCACAGCCCTCAAAATTTGTCCCTTTCAACCCTCCTCCTACCAGGCTTGGGATTTTGGCCACTTATTTGACCTTGGAAGCCCTGGGACCCACCTGAATCAGCTTACTAAAATTGTCCCATTTTCAGTTTGGAAACAAGTTCCAAGTGCTTATTTTGTTGGCTTATTTGCTTAATTAGTGGACCCCACTTGCATTTTATTTCTTAAACAAGTTCCCTCAACTTATTTAGATCAGATTACACCATAGTGGGCCCCACCTAAGCTGATTTTAGCTTATTTTGTCCCTTGGTCAACAAAAGTCAACTGTCAGCTTTTTGCTTTCCATTCAGCTTATTTTCAAAGTTATAAAAAACTTTTTTTCACAAAAGTTTGTTGTTTTTAGTTGTAAAATAGATTGGTAAAAGAAAATTAACATAAATCCAAATTTAAATTTTAAGTGATAGTTTCTATTTAATTTTATTTAAATTTTATTTTTCATTTTTATATTTTTATTAAGTACTTGGTGTTTTTATATTTTTCTTAAATTCCTATTATATTAAAGTATTTTTAGTAAATTTCTCAGATTTTAATTTTGTCATTTAGTATTTATTAGAATTAATCTTATTTTTATTAGTATTTAATTAATAATTAGTTTAAAATAGCATAATTAGTTTTTATTAAGTAAAACCTATTTTGTATATTTTTTATAGCTTTTGTATGTTATAAAATATTTTTAGAAATTTTTCTAGAATGCTTACTGTTTATTTAGTATTTTTCTTAATTTAAAATAGTTTAATTAGATAATTAGTAATTAATTAGTAATTAATTTATATAAAATTCACAAAAAGACAAAAACACTTATTTTTATTTTTAAAACTTGTTTTTAGTTATTTTATAATTTTTGGAATTTTATTTTCATTTTTCTAGTGCTTAATTAATATAATATTGTATTTAAGTGTTTTATATATTAATAATAAGTATTATTTAGTAATTAATTAATATTAAATAAATAATTAGGGTTAAAATTAATTTTCTTTTTCTAAAAATTTTCCTTTATCTTATAGTTCGTAAAAAAGTCATTTTCACCCCCTGGGTGTTTTCAGATTTCCGTTTTTACCTTTTTATTTCGTACATTTACGTTTTATTTAAACGTAACGTACGCGTTTTTAGGTTTAAAACGTTTCTGGTTTTTCTTAGCTTCCAGTCTTATTCATATAGCTTATTTAAGCTATTTCCTTGTAGATTCCTTAGCTTAATCACACACAAACCCCTTTCCATCCAAATTCACCCGATCACAAAGCCGTTTGTTAACCATCCACACCTCGTCGGGACATAACGACCCGGGGAAAGACTATATGCCGCGGAGCATTGACTCTAGGCTGTTTGACCTTGTTGACCATCTTTTGTTCAATTTAGGTTGACCGTTTGGAGCCAATCAAAATTTGGCGCCGCTGCCGGGGAGGTGTGCGCGCTATTCTAAACGGTTTTTAGATTTGTGAATCGGGATATACATCCATTGTATATTTACCCACCCTTGTTCATATTATCTTCTCATTTTCTTACTTTCAAAACAAAACTGTTCCCGAAAACATTTTAAAATCAAGTTTTCAACGAACACAAAAACACAAAAACATTTTCTTTCCTATTTGTACAAAATGTTTATCCAAAAACCCAAAAATAATCACCTTTACCCTCTCACATCTTTGATTCTTCATTCCTTACCCTCTGTAAACCTTTGATTCTTTCTATGTCGTATCCACACCATTGTGGTTGTCAATGGTGTGGTGGTCCTCATAATGGCGGGAATTGTCCCGGCTGTAGCATGGTAGAGTCAGGAGATGGGTCTGTCTATAACCAAGCTCCCTATCCTTACCATGACACATCTGATTCATCCTACCAGCCACCACATCATGAGATACTGACACATCTGTGTGAGTTTTGTGGAGGTCCTCACCAAGGATTTGAGTGTCAAGCCGGAAACACGTTTGTCTATGAACAGTTTTCCGGTGATGCTCAGAACTTTGGTTATGTCCAATACCCATATGATTCACCAGTCCAGACTCAACAGTTTTACTGTTGTGATTACTGTGGAGGTCCACACTTCAGCTCAGATTGTCAAACGGGGAATTCATACCCTTGTGACAATTTTGACACACCCTATTATGACCAACCTCCACAGTACGATATGAATCAAGCACTTCTTCCAGAAATGCAAAATCTGATGAAAATCGTTGATGAGCTTAAGGGTTTAGTTAACGACTTTGCCCAAAGACATACTCATCAAAAATCCATGGAAGAACTGCTTGCTGAAGAACAGGCTGCTAGAATAAATTCCCAAGATGCATATGAAAAATCCGTGAGGGAATCCATTGCAAGAGAAAAAGCAGCCAGATCTAGCTCTTTGTTCCGTTTTATTCCTGATGACAGTGATGATGAGGATACACTTGATATCCTTCAATTCTATAAAGATCCATCAAGTTCATCAGTTGATATCCCAGCAGTTGAGATTCCATCTCAAACAACTGCTATCACACCCGAAGTTCACACTCACTCTCTTAACATGGGGGATGAGCATCTTAGCACTGTTCCTGATAAGGAATCAGATGAATTAATAAAGTCTAGTGTTGAGATCCTTGTCCCAATCCCGAGAGAGTCACAGGGAACTTTGGATGATATGTGTGATCTTCCTTCCCCTCTTGAAAGTTCAAACAATCATTTTGAGACTTTCTCAGATTTTAATGATGATTGTACATCTCATGGAGACATCGAGTATATTGAGGCATCAGTTCTACAAACTGATGCTGATCATCTTCTTGAGGAGTTCGCTGATGAACTTGCTCACATCAATCCACTTTCATTGGAAAGTGATGATGGTCTCCTTGATTTCCAAGCCGATCTGGGAGAAATTGAAAGTCTCCTATATCATGATCCGTCACTCACTTCTTATCCCAACAGTCCACAAGAGAATGATAATCTCTTTGTTCCCGAAACATTCAATACTACTCTCACCAATCCTCTATTTGAATTCGAATCTGAATTCACTTCGATTTCTGATAATCCACTCTTTGATATTCAGAACGAGGATTGTGATGAGTCTATTCCGGAACATGAGTTAACAGATTTACATCTTGTGAATGATTCTCTTCATGAGGAGTTCTCCAGTGAACTCACTCATCATATCATGACTCCTCCGGAGTTTGATAGCCCGGGGGGAGATGCACTCAATCATGAGAATTTGGAAATTCCCACCCACCCTCCCGGGTTGTTTACAAGCTTACCCTTTGAAATCCAAACTCAGGCTATTGAGCCTCCTCTTGAGGAAGAATATCAAATCATGATTTTCGTCATGGTTTTCTTCCTTTTCTTCACCTATAAGGTGACTTCTTCCCTTCTTCACTCCTTCGGGAATGAAGATACCATCTTTGATCCCGGCATTTTCATGTATCATTATCTTGAGCTGGATACTTATCTCATCGGTGTGGAACTTTCACGTGCTTCAAATGTTTGTCCAAACATCTTGAATGAAAGTCCGATGGAGATTGCTTCTTCCACATCATGCTTCCCCAAGGACAAATGAATTCGGGGTCGAGTCAAGCTAGCGACTCGGTAAACAAAAACAGTAGCATGCTTATAGGGTTTTCACCCTAAGTGTGGGGGAGTCCCCCATACTATGGTTACAAAGAAAGTGAAAAACAAAATGGTGTTTTCCACGCTTAGCTTGTAATGTTGCCCTTTTACGTTCAAAATGTCGGCATAATAGCCGGGACTTTGAATATTGAGGAAAATATTCATGCTAAGTGTGGGGGGTATTCGCTATTCTAGCGAATTTTATCACATTTTACTATATAATACCCCCGTTTTTGCCAAAATTTCAAAAATTTCAAAAATTTTTCACTAAAGTTTCAAAATTTTTGTGGTAATCAGTCCGCCTTGTCTAAGCGACAAAAAAGATTGGCTAGTCCAGGAGCAAACGGCTCTTGGTAAAGACATCTCAAATCCGTTTACGGCTTGCAATTTGCCCAAAATTGTATGGTTCCTCAACTCCCCATATCCCATAAAGCGAATGAGTTGGATAGCCCACAAGATTATGGCTTGTGGTAAAGGCCATGGAAAATCCATAATTGGTAATCAGCTCACCAAGATGTTGACTATTCCATCAAGAGATGGCTAGTCCAGAAGCAAACGGCTTCTGGTAAAGACTAATCAAATCCGTTGACAGCTGGTGGTTTGCTCAAAATCACACGGTTATCAGGTTTGCCACAGTTCTTACACCTGGCTACTCCAGAAGTGATGGCTTTTGGTAAAGAATTTAAAATCCATCAAGTTTTCAAAACAGTTATTGCTAGGGACTAGCAATAGTTTAGTGTGGGGGATTGATGAGTGCTCAAACACTCATCATTTTTGGTCAAATCTGAACTGCAAAACATACAAAAACACTCAGAAATGCATCAAAATACTAAAAATATTTCAAAATTGTGTTTTATATGTTTTAGATGCAAAACGAGTAAAAACAGATGAAAAACGTACAAAGTTTGCAAAATTGGCAATTTCAGTCCCCCGACTTTCAAAAATTAACAAAACTAGTCCCTGTGCATTTATTTTGCAAGAAAAGTCAACCCAAGTCCTTTTAAAATAAAAATTTATCAAAAATAACACTTGGGTAAAAAGTTTTGAGAATTTACACTTTTGGTCCCCGGAGTTTGGAAATTTTACAAAAATGGTCCCCGGGAAATTTAATATTGAAAAAAAAATACATTTTGGATCCCTGGGTTATTAAAGTTGTCAATTTTCATCCTTGTGATAACTTTAGAACATTTACATTTTCAGTCCCCCATCTTTTGGTAAATTACAAAAATGGTCCTTGTGGTATTTTGCAAATTAATCAAATGGACCCTTTTAATTATTTAACCCAAACCCCAAATAAACAAAACCCAATCCAACACCTTATTACCCCCTCAGCCCATTCACACACCCAGCCCACCACCAATTCAAAGCCCACCTTCCAAAAATATTATACCCCCCCGTTTCATATAACTCCCTCCGGTCAACACAAAGTCAAACCTCACTCATCTTCTTCCGACTTGCCTGCTACAAGTCACCCAACACTCCACCTCCTCCATCTCTTCTGCTACCCACTCCCATACCATGTCCCCTCCACCTCCATTAACATCCAAGAACCATTTAATGCTCCTTATAACTCTCACAAGCAAACCACAATCTGCCAAAATCCTTTTCGCGCCATGATGAGGCGAAAAATGATCCGTTTTTAGGGGGTCATTTAAGCCCGAATCCGACTTTATTTGATCAAATATTGCCCTAAATCGTTCCTTTTGTGATTTTAGGTACTTGGAGAGTGAATTCTGGAAAAGAAGCCATTTTGGACGTTTTTGGAGCATAAAAGTGACGAAAACGGCAAAGTATCAATTTTCCATGCTGAAGACACTAGGTGACGGCGTCAAGAGTTACACCTTGACGGCGTCAGACATCAAGAATAAAATACCGTAGGTGGTGAAGGCGTCAAAAGCCATCCTGACGGCGTCAAAAGTCCCAAGAATAAAATACCGTAGGTGGTGACGGCGTCACACAGGCCGTCACAAGGAAATCAAGGCCGTCCGAGGAAGAATTTGGCGGCGAGGTGACGACGTCACAAGCTTGTCTTGACGCCGTCAGACCAGTTTTCCTATATATAGTTTTCTAGTTTTTTCATTAAAAAGGGAAGAGAAGTTTTGGAGAAACCCTAAAGACGAATTTGGGTGAACTTTTACAGGTTTTTCAAGGGTTCCAAACCCTTGATACCTTGCATTGTAATTGAGATAAGTATTCTTATAATTCAATCAATATGTCTATGTGTTGGTTGTCTATATCTTGTTCTTGTCTCAATTCAATTATGCTAGGCTAGATCTCTTTTGTGTTTGCTTAGATCTAATGAAACCTAGATATTGATTATGTGTTGATTACTTGTTTATTCTTGTTGTGGATGAATGATTTTATATGTTAGGCTTAAGAAAACTGGCAGATCTCCAATTGGTAACATGCTTGAACGTCTTAAGAAACATGAACCGAGGCGTACTAGGTCTTTATTGGTTGTATTTAATGCATGAGCCACTGTTTACAATCCCTATAGTTTTGCTGGGTCATGGTGTAGGAGGAGATAAGAGCTCATAGAATTGGGGAGTTATGTATGCCACCCCATGAATGGTATTAAGGAATACGATCCGTCATCCATGCAATTATAACAAGTAATTAACATGTAAAAGATATCTAGGGAGTAATGAAGTCTAAGTAAACACATTTTCTCCAATTACTGCTCACAACCTTAGTATAATTAGTTTATTTTCATTTTTAGTATTTTATTTTGATTGCATCTTAGTTTTGGGTTAGTTGAATAGCAACTAATTCCGCCCACTCCTTCAAAACCTGAGATTTTACTTGCTTTCATAAAAACATAAAAATACAAAAATAATCATCCCTCACCTTTAGAACTAGTAAATTAGGCTTTCTAATCCTAGCGACACTATTCCTAAGCTGAACGATCAATCCCCCGGTACTTGTCACTATACTATACTACAACGATCAGGTACACTGCCTGGTGGGGGTTGTAAGCTTCTCGAGATCCCTCGAGAGGTAAAGCAAGGTGCGATTCCCACGCATCAAGTTTTTGGCGCCGCTGCCGGGGAATAGTTATTGTCTAGGTTAGGATTTCTTTTTATTAGGTCTACTTGCTAGATTCCTTTCTAGTAAGATTTTATTTTTATTTTTAGGTCTTCTTTAGTCTATCTTATTTCTTTGTGTTCTTTGTTCGTAAACAATTTCGATGGATAACAATAACATTGATCGCTCGATTCCTGTTATTCGTGTTTTTCGTCGTAGGATTTTCCAAATGCCCACCCCACTTCCTTTAGCAGAAAATGAGAACCCTCCTAACCTCTCACCCAACCACCACTTTGACAATAATTCTGAGTTAGAAGAGTCTGATCATGATGATGACCATAGAGCTAGTCCTTTTTACTATTTAGACTCTGATGAGGATCTTGATGATGGTGACGTGATTAATGTGGATAATATGGAAGAAGAAACAAACCCTCTTAGGTATGTTGATCCTAGAACTAGGATTGAGTGTGATAGTTCATTTAACATGCAATTTCCTTGTAAGATTGGATTCAAGAGCTTTAACGCCTATCTCAACTCATCTCTTCCAATGAACATAATCTCACGTAATGAATACAATAAAATCATGATAGATGAGTTAGAATACAAAGGAGTAAACATTGTGGCTAGCGCAATACCATTGCATGTGTTTGTAGGAAGTTTGGTTTATCTTGTTGAGTTCATGGTTATGGAGAATTTAGGAGAATTCATTGATGATAAATTGACCCAAGTTGTGTTTGGAAGACCTTTCAAGCGGTTGACCAACCTCGATGAAAAACTTATAGAAGGGTTAATTACGTTCTCGGGTGGGGATGAAGAATTTATCTATCAAATGCCCCGCTCACACCCTAGGTTCAAGGATTTCTCCATGGAAAAGTGTAGTAGGTATCCGCCTATAGAAATGCTAAGTGAGGATGATAAGAAAAAAGGACTTAAGTACACGCATGAAAAGAACAAAAGATATTATCGCAGATGCTTAGAATTAGGGGACGAGTATAAGAAAGATGAGGCGACTATTAGATGGCTCACACTTGGTTATGTGAGCATAAGCGATACACGTTAACCCATAGCCTTGAGTCTAGCTACAAGACTCGTAAATAAAGAAAAGCGCTTCTTGGGAGGCAACCCATGTTTTGTGTGATTTTATTTGTTTGATTGTTATTTGCTTCCGTATGCATGCTTTGTTTTTATTGTTGGTTGATCATGCTTCTAAAATAAAACGTGGAAATACTTTACTATGTTGTTTGGCCTAGTCTTAACTCCAACCTAAAAGTATTTTTGCAAAAGATAAGTGTAAGGGGAAACCCCAAATATGTTTTTAAGAAACAAACCGATCATGATTCTCCACGATAATAAATGAACATGTATATTCGTATTTGTTAGAGTCAAATGCTTGTATTGAGTCATAATGAAGTTTTGCAGGATTTTCCAGGAAGTAGGACCAAGTTTTTCCAGAAATTTTCCGGAAATTTAACATAAGAATTTCTGCAGGTCCATTCTGACGGCGTCAGAGTATTACTCTTGACGGCGTCAGGAGTTAAAAATCTGGAAATTTTACTGGTTTTGTTTTTCTAACGGAGTCTTATGGTTTTTGTGAATTATTAAGTTTTATAATCTCCAGGAAATCTACAAACTTCATTCCACAAGCATTATATCTTACTTTGTTTTCTAGGATTTAGGAACTTATATAGGATGCTGCCGATTTTAAGCGAGGTTGTCTTGTCTGTTTTCTCAGGTTTAACAGGTTATGTTTGACAAGAAGATGATTTATATTCTGGAAGGGAAGCTTTGATTGTTCGTTTTCTTGGAAGAAGATTTAACCTGGCCACCTATAATCCATACCGAGCGAATCAGGGGAGTATTTGATTTCATTCTTTTTACTTATTTCACTTTTACATTCTTTACTTGAACATTGGGGACAATGTTCATCTTAAGTGTAAGGGGAGGGTAAAAAGATGATACCTTACATATGCACTTTCGCTTAAGTTTGTTTTGTTTAATAGTAGATGTGTAATAAAACTACGAGAAATACTTGTTAGTGTAATTTTAGCGCCAAATTTAAAATTTTTTACAACATTTAGGAGTGAAACTTTAGCCATAGCAAGCGTCTCTTGGATAGGAGATTGTATGACTAGCACATAACCGTATATTTAGAAAAATTTTCCACCCAAATATGTGAGGTTCGCCTTTAGATTTGATAGGAAAAGCATTTACTATTAGTGCTTATGAGTGTACCGGTAGCATTTAGATTCTAGAACTTGCGTTAGTGATGCATCCCGAGACCGCTAGTGAGACTACATTCGTGTGGTAGGATTTACTACATAATAAGAGGCATTAGGATCACCCTTGTGTTAAACCCGTATTATAATTACTTGACCATTTAAGTCATATTACTTGGCTAGTTAAGTCAACTAATTTTTCCCACACCCTTAGCGTTGTACTCATTTTTAGTACACGAAACCCCTAGTACACCCCTCCGAGCCTTTCTTTTCGTTTCTAACTTTAAGCATTTTACTTAAAGGAAGAATTTGTTACACCCCACTTAAATGTACACCCAAATCGCCTTAGCCTTCCGTGTATGCGCTCATTTTTAGTGCATTATTGTTATTTGTTAAACCCTAAGTTAACTATCTAATTGATTACATGGTTGCTAAGTCGAATCATATCCTTGTACATATTGTTTTGGGACGATTGGGACTCATGGGTAAGTACTTATTTTATGGAGTAATGGGGAAGAACATAATATTATTACCCCCATATGTACGTTAATCTTAAAAGTGCTCCAAGTGTTTTGATTTTCTTGATTCGAGTCATTAGAATAGTTAAATGTAAAGTATGTAAAGATTCAAGTGTAAGGGGAATTCTCATCCCCTATGATGTTTTATTTTGGATGGTAGGGTAAGAGTGTATGAAAAAAAAAAAAAAAAAAAAAAAAATCGAAAAATCAAGAAAAAGAAAAAAAAATAGAAAAAAGAAAAAGAGAAAAAACATACGGACTACCATCCCGTTTCATTCTATGTTCATTTTATATTTTTGCTATTTTTCATTTATTAGCTTAAGTCGAGTCTAGTCTTGGCTTAGCAACGCCATCTTGTACATGTAATTAACCAAGATTGTTAACTCGCCACCAGTAAAACTTCCTTTATCCAACAAAACCGTGTAATTCATATCCCTATACCTAACGTTACAACCCTTTAAAAGACCTCTTTGATAGTTTATCCTAGGTGCATACGCCATGTGGTGGAGGTTTGATCCTTTCCCAAGCCTATGGTAATCTATTTTGCTATGACAGGTAGTGAGAGATATCTTCCATTTCCATAATGTCATATTACTTTATTACACCCGAGAGATGTGAGTATCTAAACACTATTTGTGAGGTGCTTGTGTATAACCTCCGTGCTTGTCTATTAGTCTTTTGTGGAACGATTATTTGTTGTAATTACTTTTATATTAGTGTTAAATGACCCCTAACTTGTCTTTTGAGTAGAATAAAAGCTCATTTGCTTGAGGACAAGCAAATCTCAAGTGTAAGGGTATATGATGAGGCGAAAAATGATCCGTTTTTAGGGGGTCATTTAAGCCCGAATCCGACTTTATTTGATCAAATATTGCCCTAAATCGTTCCTTTTGTGATTTTAGGTACTTGGAGAGTGAATTCTGGAAAAGAAGCCATTTTGGACGTTTTTGGAGCATAAAAGTGAAGAAAACGGCAAAGTATCAATTTTCCATGCAGAAGACACTAGGTGACGGCGTCAAGAGTTACACCTTGACGGCGTCAGACATCAAGAATAAAATACCGTAGGTGGTGACGGCATCAAAAGCCATCCTGACGGCGTCAAAAGTCCCAAGAATAAAATACCGTAGGTGGTGACGGCGTCACACAGGCCGTCACAAGGAAATCAAGGCCGTCCGAGGAAGAATTTGGCGGCGAGGTGACGGCGTCACAAGCTTGTCTTGACGCCGTCAGACCAGTTTTCCTATATATAGTTTTCTAGTTTTTTCATTAAAAAGGGAAGAGAAGTTTTGGAGAAACCCTAAAGACGAATTTGGGTGAACTTTTACAGGTTTTTCAAGGGTTCCAAACCCTTGATACCTTGCATTGTAATTGAGATAAGTATTCTTATAATTCAATCAATATGTCTATGTGTTGGTTGTCTATATCTTGTTCTTGTCTCAATTCAATTATGCTAGGCTAGATCTCTTTTGTGTTTGCTTAGATCTAATGAAACCTAGATATTGATTATGTGTTGATTACTTGTTTATTCTTGTTGTGGATGAATGATTTTATATGTTAGGCTTAAGAAAACTGGCAGATCTCCAATTGGTAACATGCTTGAACGTCTTAAGAAACATGAACCGAGGCGTACTAGGTCTTTATGGTTGTATTTAATGCATGAGCCACTGTTTACAATCCCTATAGTTGTGTTGGGTCATGGTGTAGGAGGAGATAAGAACTCATAGAATTGGGGAGTTATGTATGCCACCCCATGAATGGTATTAAGGAATACGATCCGTCATCCATGCAATTATAACAAGTAATTAACATGTAAAAGATATCTAGGGAGTAATGAAGTCTAAGTAAACACATTTTCTCCAATTACTGCTCACAACCTTAGTATAATTAGTTTATTTTCATTTTTAGTATTTTATTTTGATTGCATCTTAGTTTTGGGTTAGTTGAATAGCAACTAATTCCGCCCACTCCTTCAAAACCCGAGATTTTACTTGCTTTCATAAAAACATAAAAATACAAAAATAATCATCCCTCACCTTTAGAACTAGTAAATTAGGCTTTCTAATCCTAGCGACACTATTCCTAAGCTGAACGATCAATCCCCCGGTACTTGTCACTATACTATACTACAACGATCAGGTACACTGCCTGGTGGGGGTTGTAAGCTTCTCGAGATCCCTCGAGAGGTAAAGCAAGGTGCGATTCCCACGCATCACGCCAAAATATTTTTGAACGGCCAAGATTAATTCCAATCCATCCAAGGGTCAGAAGCAAATGGGAAAGTCTTTGTGGACCTCCAGGGTGTATAAAAGAAAGAAAAAAGTGAAGAAGCAGTAGTAGTTAATGTAGAATAGAGTACTTAGTTATAAATGGTTGTCGTTTTTAATTCAATGTAATTTTCTTTAACTTTAGAAAGATTGTATCAAATTGTTGAAGTGTAATTGAAGTTTGTTGCAGTTAAAAATTTCAAGTTTCCTTTAAGTTTATTGTATTTTGCATTTTCATCAAGATTTCATATTTCTTCATGTTTCACTAAATTGCTTCCTACCTATGCTCAGTAGCTTTTATAAGTTGGTTTAAGTCATTTAAAGTTAATAGAAATCTTAAATTCAGAAAAGAAAAGAAACAAAAAAAAGTATACCAAGAAAAATCAAAATATGGAGGTTTTGGAGAATTAGCTTGAAGCAGTCAGAAGTGGAAATTGTTTTTGGAATGGTTTTAGAGTCCCAAGGGGGGCATTAGGGTGTTGTTTTATTCCTGGTTTCATTAGTTTCCATATCTTGGACCCTCTTGTAAGAATTATGCTCTCAATTCCTTTTATTTTTGAATAGTCTATTAAATCTGGTTGTAGTTGTTTATTTCTGTTAGTTTATGATTAATTAAGGTTAGTGTAAGTTAAGTTAGTGATTTCATGGCTTAATTTCCCATATTACTCAATAAAACTTTCAAAACTGTCACAATGGGGGTGTTTGGATCAAGCTGCTTGTATGTGTTCAGGGTAACCAATGTTGTTGTTTCTATTTTCAACATGTCATAATAGGTTCATTTAGTTCATTCAAGGCATAAAATCAGACCTTACTCAGCAAAAAAGTCAAATCAACCTCAATTCCACCCAACAGTCAACTGTTGGGGTTTATGGGTTTCCAAACTCACCCATTTTACTTGGAATAGTCCCTAGCAACTTAATTTAGTCCCATTGTAGTCTATAAACATGTTTCTAATCAGTAATGATCATTGAGAGTTCATCAAAGTCAAATCTTTAGTTTTTATCAAAAGTCAAAGTTTTCATATTTCAGATTTTTGCAAAACTTGCATGAATTTTAAAGATTTTTGTATTGTGTTTAAAGCTTTGAAATTTTTAGGTATTGCAGGCCCCCAGCTCATCTTTAATATCCCACCATTTCTATATTTTTTCAATTTTTTCCCTAGATTCCACAAGCCTCAAAATTAGGCTGCAGGGCTGCAGCTTGCCCTGCTGCAGCAGATACTACACCACCACCACCACTTTGGTGGTGGCTACAGCCTTCCACATTGGTCCACAGCCCTCAAAATTTGTCCCTTTCAACCCTCCTCCTACCAGGCTTGGGATTTTGGCCACTTATTTGACCTTGGAAGCCCTGGGACCCACCTGAATCAGCTTACTAAAACTGTCCCATTTTCAGTTTGGAAACAAGTTCCACGTGCTTATTTTGTTGGCTTATTTGCTTAATCAGTGGACCCCACTTGCATTTTCTTGCTTAAACAAGTTCCCTCAACTTATTTAGATCAGATTTCACCATAGTGGGCCCCACCTAAGCTGATTTTAGCTTATTTTGTCCCTTGGTCAACAAAAGTCAACTATTGGCTTTTTACTTTCCATTCAGCTTATTTTCAAAGTTATAAAAAACTTTTTTTCACAAAAGTTTGTTGTTTTTAGTTGTAAAATAGATTGGTAAAAGAAAATTAACAAAAATCCAAATTTAAATTTTAAGTGATAGTTTCTATTTAATTTTATTTAAATTTTATTTTTCATTTTTATATTTTTATTTAGTACTTGGTGTTTTTATATTTTTCTTAAATTCCTATTATATTATAGTATTTTTAGTAAATTTCTCAGATTTTAATTTTGTCATTTAGTATTTATTAGAATTAATCTTAGTTTTATTAGTATTTAATTAATAATTTGTTTAAAATAGCATAATTAGTTTTTATTAAGTAAAACCTAGTTTTTATATTTTTTATAGCTTTTGTATGTTATAAAATATTTTTAGAAATTTTTCTAGAATGCTTACTGTTTATTTAGTATTTTTCTTAATTTAAAATAGTTTAATTAGATAATTAGTAATTAATTTATATAAAATTCACAAAAAGACAAAAACACTTATTTTTATTTTTAAAACTTGTTTTTAGTTATTTTATAATTTTAGGAATTTTATTTTCATTTTTCTAGTGCTTAATTAATATAATATTGTATTTAAGTGTTTTATATATTAATAATAAGTATTATTTAGTAATTAATTAATATTAAATAAATAATTTGGGTTAAAATTAATTTTCTTTTTCTAAAAATTTTCCTTTATCTTATAGTTTGTAAAAAAGTCATTTTCACCCCCTGGGTGTTTTCAGATTTCTGTTTTTACCTTTTTATTTCGTACGTTTACGTTTTATTTAAATGTAACGTACGCGTTTTTAGGTTTAAAACGTTTCTGGTTTTTCTTAGCTTCCAGTCTTATTCATATAGCTTATTTAAGCTATTTCCTTGTAGATTCCTTAGCTTAATCACACACAAACCCCTTTCCATCCAAATTCACCCGATCATAAAGTCGTTTGTTAACCATCCACACCTCGTCGGGACATAACGACTCGGGGAAACACTATATTCCGCGGAGCATTGACTCTAGGCTGTTTGACCTTGTTGACCATCCTTTGGTCAATTTAGGTTGACCGTTTGGAGCCAATCAGGTTTCCTTACAACTTTTGGCTTTCTAAAAGAAAGGAAGTAACTAGTAAGGATAGGACTTTGATTGACAAGCTTCTCTTCACTTTAGCAATCCTTCTACTCTTGTATTCTTGAAGGATTTGTGATGAGGGTTTAGGTGACTTGAATGGATTTAAATTCAAGAAGAATCACCAAAGATTGCAAGGATTTGGATGTAGTTTACTTGTAGCTTGAATTCTTGAGATAATACTTGAAGTATAAGATCAAATGAAGAGAGTATGTGTTGTTTATGGTGGTGAACGACCAAATGAGGAGGGGAGGGCTTTATAGGGCCTTGAGGAGGTGCTAGGAAGGTGTTAGGAAGGTGCCATGAGGAGGTGCAAGTTTAGGATATTTTATCAAAGCTTACATGAGAAGTTTTACACATGTAACCATCCTAATGATCAAGGCTTCATCACAAGCCAACAAGGCTTGTGACTTGCTCAAAAATTTCGTGCATAGCTTATCTTGGATGACTAGATATGATTCTTGATGTTATCTTGCTTTTACGGAGTGTGTTTTGGTTCCGTTAATCGCTAACCGTAAGTTGTTAAGTCGTGAAACTTAAAATCGGGTATCCTAAAAATATGAAACTAATAAATATGTTAGAACTTATTAATATAACCTATCTTAGCATATTAAAGGAGTGATAAGTTCTATCGGGTTGCTTAAACGCTATTAAAACTGGAAACGCGGGTCTAAAACGCGTAATTCGCGTAAAACGCTGAACTGGAAAACGTAAAATTCCAAAACTTTTGGAATTGCCGTAAAATGAGAGAAAATCATATTTCTATTATTTATGGTGTTTATGGACATATCGGGATGCCGGAATGACGTTTAAACCTAAAAGTAAATCTCGGACACGATTTCGTGATTTTTGCAGAAATGATTCGACGATTGTCAAACTCTCGGATTATCATTAAAATAGTTTAACTTACGAGAATATGAAATAAAAATGTTAGGAGTGAATAGTGAAAATGAATAGTAAAAAGTGAATAGTAAACATGAATAGTGAAATTTTCAGAAATAGAAGTTAACCTGAAAATGCGAATTGTTACAGTCAATCCCTAGCTGCTCAATTAAAAAAAAAAAAAAAAAAAAAAAAGAAAAAAAAAAAAAAACTAATCGTCTTTTTTCCGTTTTGCTTACTACAGCACAACATTGTTGTTTTTCTTTTTTCTTTGCTGCTTGGTTGCCTACTTCCATAATTCAAAACAACCATGCAAACCCATGCAATAATCAAACACCACATGTAGTAATTCATGGTTCGATTGTTTGCTGCCATCCCACCATGAGAAAAAAAATCTAGTTGTTTTATGTTTGTTTGTTAGTCGATTGTTCGTACGACTTTGTTACCAGTCGACTAAAGTTGACCGTTGGTACCAGTCCCTAAATTCGACCGTTGGTACGGTGTTGTTACCAGTCGACTTAGCCGACCGTTGGTACCAGTCGACTAAAGAAGACCGTTGGTACGGTTTTGTTACGAGTCGAATAAAGTTATGTTTTTATTATGTTGATGTTTTCTTTTTCTAGTTTACTACTCCAGTCCGAGCTTTCGCGATTTCGCAGCTCGGACTGCAGGAGAGTATTAGAGGATAAATAGGCCCGGCCCAGCTTGTGGGCTCAGGGTCTATTAGGTTTTCATTATGTATTGGCTCTATAGTTATATTTGAACCAAACAGTTAATTCATGTTCGACTGATGCGTGGGGATTGCACCAGGCTTTACCTCTCAAGGGATCTCGAGAAGCTTACAACCCCCACCAGGCAGTGTACCTGATCGTTGTAATATAGTATAGTGACAAGTACCGGGGGATTGATCGTTCAGCTAGGAATAGTGTCGCTAGGATTAGAAAACCTAAATACTAGTTCTAGAGATGAAGGATGATTATTTTTGTATTTTTATATTTTTTTAGAAAGCAAGTAAAAATCTCGGGTTTGAAGGATTTGGGTGGAATTAGTTGCTAATCAATTAACCCAATACTAAAGATGCAATCAAAATAAAATACTAGAAATGAAAATAAACTAAATTAACTAAGGTTGTGAGCAATAAGTGGAGAAATTGTGTTTACTTAGATTTCACTACTCCCTAGATATCTTTTATACGTTAATTACTTGTTATAGTTGCGTGGATGACGGATTGTATCCCTTAATACCATTCATGGGGTGGCGCACTTAATTCCCCAATCCTATGAGTGCCTACTTCACTCCTATGTCGAGCCGGCTAAGAAGCTCCTAACATGGGATCATTAGAATTTACTCATGCATTAAATACAACCAATAAAACCTAGTGCACGTCAGTTCATGTTTCCTAAGACGTTCAAGCATGTTACCATTTGGAGATCTGCCAGTTTTCTTAAGCCTAACATCGAAATCATTCATCCAATACAACCATAAACAAGTAATCAACACATAATCAACATCTAGGTTTCATTAGATCTAAGCAAACACAAGATAAATCTAGCCTAGCATGGTGGAATTAAGACAAGCACAAGATATAGACAACCAACACATAGACATATTGATTAAATTAGAAGAGCACTTATCTCAATTATTGATGAGTGTGTAAATACTCATCATTTTATACCAATCTGAACTGCCAAAACATCCAAAAACACTCAATATTGAATCAAAATAGTGAAAATATCCTAGGAAAGTGTTTTACATGTTTCAAATGCAAAAGAATCAAAAACAGATGAAAAACGCACAAAATTTGCATAATTGGCAGTTTCAGTACCTCATCTTTCAAAAGTTGTCAAATCTAGTCCCTGGTTGTTCTAAAAACTTGAAAAAGTCACCAAAGGTCCTTATGAATCAAAAAGTTACACAAATAGTCCTTTGGTGCAAACTTTCACAAAATGTCAAGTTTAGTCCCTAAACTTTGAAAATTGTCAAAAATGATCCCTGGGATATGAAAAACTTTGAGAAAAACAAATTTTGTCCTTGCACTAACCTTTTATGACAGGATTGGTCCTTGGTTGAAAGTTTGGTGAAAATTACACAAATGGTCCCTGAAGTTTGAAAGTTTGGCAGTTTTAGTCCCTGGTGAAAATTAAATGGAAAAGTCAACCCAGGACCTTATACTATTCATACTTTGGCATAATACACCCTTTGAAATACTTTGGAAAAATTGCCAAAACCTCACCTCCAACTTTCATTAAATTACAAAAAAGGTCCTTGTGTAACTATAAACCAAACCGGATCCAAAGATACAACTAAAATCCAATCCAAACAAAATACCCAATCCAATCACAAAGTTAATCCACCCAGCCCACAAATAAATACCCAAGCCCAATCCTTAAGCCCAAATACCCTTAAAACCGTTCTAAAAAATCCTCAGGTCAAATGGTCAAACCCCGTCTCCCTTTCCCTCCTCACAACACCACCACTTGACTACTTCCCTCCTCCACCTCTCCCCTCCATCACATCTGACCTCCTATTTCCACCAATCACAAACCAGAACCCCCCACAATTAATGCATCCACACCTCCCCTACACGCAACATAGCAATTTGCTCTATTTGCCTTTTCCCGCCAAAAATACGTGGCACCCTTAGAGTGGACCAAATAAGCCAGAAAGAGGTGGGAAATGATGAGGAGGATGCTGGGAACCCTAATCCTTTGCTATAAATAGAAGAGAAGCACAAGGAAGCTGGGAGTTAGTTAATCTTAGTTAATATATGTCGTAGTTATGCAAATTTAAATTCATAGTGTAATTTCAAGCTTTTAAGCAGTTATTAAGCTCTTTTATTGTATTGTAATTCTGTTTGATCAATCAATTTCAAGTTTCCATTGCTTTTCCAACTTGTGCACTTCTGTTTCAATTTCAAAATTTTAATCAAGCTTATTAGTTGTTACTGTGTTATGTAATGGACTTCTAGGATCACCTAAGCTCCTATATAGCTTATTGAAGCTATTAGTAATCAGTAAAACAAGTTTAGTAATTAAAAACCAAAAATACCAAAAATAGTCAACTAAAGTCAAAATCAGTGTTCATGGAATTTACAGCTGGAGCAGGGTATATTATGGATGCCCCTGGGTTAGAATCCCATGGGGGATACTAGGATTTGATTTGAGGTTCTTGGTTCATGGTTTGGCAGGAGTGCAATAAATTGTAAGCAAAATCCTTTTATTTCAAGTTTCTCTTATTAATAGTTAATAGTAGTTTACATTTGTCCATTTTACCTTCTTATAACCTATTTAATAGTTTCTGATTCTTAGATATAGTTTTAATCATAGTTTCCTTAATTTCTTTCATAAACTGTTTCATAAGGTAGTGTTTGGTTTATTGCTTTCTGTGGCACTCAGCTTGGTGTTGGTGTTGTTTCTTGTTTTTACATGTTCACTAGCATCATATGTACTCAGAATAGCACTTAAAAACAGGTTTAGATCATTAAAAAGTCAAAAAGCATAGTAACAGCCAAGATTATACCCTCTGATTGGTTAAAGAAGTGGCATATGCCCCATTTCCAATCATTTTTGAGTGGTTTAGGTAATCTTGGTCTTAATCTAGCTCGAACATCCATTTTTAGTCACTAAATCAAGAATCAAACTCATAAAAGTCAAACTAGGAACCAAAGAAGAAAAGTCAAAAATTTACTTGTCTCAGGAAACCCAAAAATTGGGAGATTTATTCTGATTTTTGTGTTTGGATTTGGACTTTAAAATTTTCACAAGTTATTCTCTACCAGCTCATCTTTCAAACTCCATTGTTGGCTAAATTTTGTGATTTTTCTACAAGCTTCTACAAGCTTGTAAACTAGCCACCACACCACCTTTGGTGGTGGTTTGTGGCCAACTCAGTGGGCCCCAGAGGTTCCATTTGATTTTTCCCAACCCCCCTCCTACCAGGGAGTAAGGATTGACCCTTAGTTTGACCTAGGACCAAGTGGACCCCACCTGAAATCCACCATTAACTCTGTCCCTATTTTGTGTTTATATTCAGTTTGCTCAAGTGCTTATTTGCTCTCATACTGCTTATTTGTGATCATTGCTAGTTGTTTCTGGCTTATTTGAGTCATTTGTTATTTTTTAGTTAATTTTAATTAGCTTTTAATTTAGATTTTAAATAAGTTTTATTAATTAAATAATATTTAAATAATATTTTAATCATTTTCATAATTTCATTTTCATTTTCAATTTTATTTTAATTTTAAAGTTTCAAAAGCACCCCCTGTAGTTTGTTAATTACCAAAACCCACTTTTCCAGTCTGTTACGTGATCTTAATTGTGAATTTGTGCATATATCTGAGTATCTGATTTTTGTGAATATTATCTCATTGTACAAATACCAAAATAACAGTAGCAAAATCAATTCCATATCATCTGGGCTACAGTCCTCAGTGCCACTCACTCATAAACGATTTCAAACAACACCATTTCAATCTCGCTGGGACATAACGACCCGGGGACACACTATACTATCACCGGAGTATTGGAACGAGGCTGTCTTTGACTTGTTGACCTTGGTCAATAATATCTGACTGCTTTGGGATCAATCAAAAGTCAACCAAGGGGGTGCTACTGCTTATTTATAAGTTGATTTCAAAAGTGTTTTCACAAAAGTTTTTTATTTTTAGTAGTAAAGTAAGTTTGTAAAAGAAAATCCAAGAAAAACCAACTTAATATTAAGTGATAGTTTCTATTTAATTTAATTTAAATTTTATTTTTCATTTTTAGATTTTTATTAAGAACTTAGTATTTTTATATTTTTATTAATTACCTCTTATATTAAAGTAAATTCAGTAATTTTTCTAGATTTTTATTCTGTCATTTAGTATTTATTAGATTTAATTCTAATTTTCTTAATTATTAATTAATATTAAGTATTAAATATCATATTTAGTTTTTATAAATAAAAACTTGGTTTTTATATTTTTCCTAGCTCTAATATAGTATAATAGACTTTTAGAAAATAAATTTTTAGTTTCTACTGTTCATTTTCTATTTTTCTTATTTTAATTATTCAAATTTGACTTAGGTTAGTTAAAAGGTAATTAATTAGTGGAATAGTCTTAAATATAATTTTTAGAGGTTTTTATAATTTTTTAGGATTCCTGTGATGGTTAAGTATTTTTTTAAATTTTCTCATAATTTTCTAGGTTAATTTAGTATTAATATTAATTAAAATTAGTTTAATTAGTTTAATTAAGTTAAATAGTTTTTAATTAATAAAAAATCTATAAAAAGACAAAAATATTTATTTTTATTTTTTATACTTTCTTCAAGTTCTAATTTAAGTTTAGAAATTATTTTTGCTAATTTTTAGGTTAATTTGTATCATTGTTATTTTTTAGTTAATTTTAATTAGCTTTTAATTTAGATTTTAAATAAGTTTTATTAATTAAATAATATTTAAATAATATTTTAATCATTTTCATAATTTCATTTTCATTTTCAATTTTGTTTTAATTTTAAAGTTTCAAAAGCACCCCCTGTAGTTTGTTAATTACCAAAACCCACTTTTCCAGTCTGTTACGTGATCTTAATTGTGAATTTGTGCATATATTTGAATATCTGATTTTTGTGAATATTATCTCATTGTACCAATACCAAAATAACAGTAGCAAAATCAATTCTATATCATTTGGGCTACTGTCCTCAGTGCCACTCACTCATAAACGATTTCAAACTACACCATTTCAATCTCGCTGGGACATAACGACCCGGGGACACACTATACTATCACCGGAGTATTGGAACGAGGCTGTCTTTGACTTGTTGACCTTAGTCAATAATATCTGACTGCTTTGGGATCAATCAAAATTTGGCGCCGCTGCCGGGGAGGTTGTTGCGTGTTTTAAAAAATCGTTTTAAGTTTAGTGGTTTTCAAAACCCTCCCTGTACAAATTTCACACAAATTTGTAAAAAGTTTTTGTTAAAACATAATCATATCAAAAATGTTCATTAACACTTTTCCTGAAGTGTTGAAAACACCAAAAAAAAAATCAAAAACAACAAAACAAATTGTGAAGTTAAATTACTTCGTTTTCTTTAAGATTACAACCTGAAACAGTTGGTTTAAGGTAAGTTCTGACATTAAATTGCAAACTGAAGAGGAAACCTCTTTACTTCCTCCCGCCAGCCTGCGAGTAATCTTAAAGGGATGATTTCGGTTAACGAATCAGTTCCAAAAATATTTCCCAAGTTTTCTGCACACACACCCATAAGCCTAAAGCAGTTTTTCAAATTAATAAATACACACCCATAATAAGTTCCCAAACAAAAGATAAAAACTTGCCTTTATATCCCTGTGAGTGGTGTACCTTTTTCAAAAAAGCTGCTCACTTGTGATTATTGGTTTAAGTTCACTGTGGTTTTGCCTCGATCTTGTGTTGAAAAAACTACTTTTAGTGCATGCGCACTCGGTCACAAACAAAGAATAAAAAACAGAAAAACGTACCCGAGCTACGTTCTGGTACAGAAACCGAAATGGCCGCTGGGCCACCACCACCATTACCACCCCCTGACCCTCCCAGGGATGTGCCAGCTCCCGATCTCCGAACGATGGAGGAGCTGTGCCAGCCTACCATGCAAGGGCGGGGTGGGCCTATTGCACCACTCACTATTGGGGCTACGGACTTTGGCCTCAAGCATCACATGATCCAACAAGTCCAGAATTCGTGTCAATTTCACGGATTACCGGGTGACGATGCTAACAAGCATCTTGACAAATATCTTACGGTCACCCAAAGCATGAAACAGCATGGTGTCACCGATGATGTCCTCCGGCTGTACCTCTTCCCCTATTCTCTTACCCGTCATGCCACTGCATGGTTTGACCGACTCCCAAAGAATTCTATTCGTACTTTTGATGAAATGGTAACCAAGTTCTTAGCAAAATATTTTCCACCTTCCATGGTTACCAAGTTACGAAATGATATCAGCAACTTCCGGCAACGTCCCGATGAGTCTCTTTTTGAGGCTTGGGAACGTTATAAGCTAGCTATTGATCGGTGCCCTAACCACAATTTGTTACAAGTTACCATCATAGATACCTTCTATAATGGTCTGACATTGAGGCACCGGGATATTCTCAATGCTGCTGCTGGTGGGACCTTTATGAAAAGGCGTCCTGAGGAGTGCTATGACTTGATTGAGAACATGACTGCCCACCATAACTTTTGGGATTCCTCTGCGGAGAGGGATGCGTCATGTAATCCAGTTACTCCTTCATCATCATCTCCTGAAATAATTGCTCTTACCAAAAAGATGGATGATATCTCTACGGCTGTATTGAGAATGAACCAAACGATGCAACATCAGGTTCAAAATCAACAAGTGAAAGCCGTGGCCCGAAGTTGTGAAACTTGTGGGGGCCCACATCTGTATTTCGAGTGTCCAGCTACTGCTGATTTTTCTCAAGAGAACGTTTATGCTGCTCACAGTTCCTACAACACGGGGGGTAATTCTTACCAACCGCAAGGGGACCGTAATCTCTTAAGCTATCGTTCCAACAATTTTCTCGGACCTCCCGGTTTTAACCAAAATCAAAACCGTAACTCGAATCAGAATTTTAACCAAGGTCAAAGCTCAAATTTCCAAAACCCGAACCACAATCAAGGCCAGTTTAATCAAAACAATTTTCAAAATGGCAATCAAAATCAAGGTTTTCAAGGAAATTTTCAAAGAAACCAGAATCAAGGGAATTACAATCAGGGTAATTTCAATTAGAGAAACAATTTTCAGGGTAACAACAATCAAAATCAAGGGAATTTTCAAAACAACCGTGTACAAAATCAAAACGTTGTTCCACCCTCGACTTCCTCCAATGCTGAGTTTAAACAATTCATGAAAGCACAAGAGGAAACGAATCGGTTATTGATCAGCACGATCTCTAAGCTTCAAAAGTCTTTAAATGATCGACCCTCGGGCTCGGGTATACTACCAAGCAACACGATCGCTAACCCGAGGGGCGATGTCAAAGCGATCACTACCCGAAGTGGGGTATCATACAATGGACCCTCGATTCCCTCTACCTCTTCTTCTCCTCCTAAGGTAGCGGAACGTGAGCCTGAGGTTACTACGGACACGGTACTTCCTACTAATAACGGAGGTATCAACAACGTCCACCCTCAAGTTGTCCCGGTCCCGGCTCGTAAGCCGAAAGTTGTATTTGATCCTCCTGTGAGTTCTGATGAAATCCCAAAGAATGATCCTAAGCCTTCAATTCCATATCCTTCACGTGTGAATGATCAAAAGAACCGCGAAAGAGCTAATCATCAGATGGAAAAATTTTACCAAATTTTCCAAGAATTACACTTCGATATTAGCTTCGCGGACGCTCTTCTTCTCATGCCTAAGTTTGCTTCGACAATCAAAAATCTGATAAGCAACAAAGAAAAACTCTGTGAGATGGCAAAAACTTCACTCAATGAGCATTGCTCAGCAGTGCTCTTGAAAAAGCTTCCCGAAAAGCTTGGAGATCCCGGGAAATTTTTCATTCCTTGTATTTTCCTGGGGATGGTTGAATGCTTTGCCTTGGCCGATCTTGGCGCAAGCATTAACCTCATGCCTTACACAGTCTGGAAAAGACTCTCTCTTCCTGCTCTCACCCCGACCTGCATGACACTCGAGCTTGCAGACCGTACTATATCCCGTCCTCTCGGCATTGCCGAAGATATCTTCGTGAAAGTAGGAAAGTTCCATTTTCCGGCAGATTTCGTGATTGTTGATTTCGATGCTGACCCAAGATTTCCTCTCATTCTCGGGAGGGGATTCTTAAGAACGGGTCGTGCTTTAATTGATGTATTCGAAGAAGAAATCACTCTACGTGTTGGTGGCGAAGCCATCACATTCAATCTTGATCAGACTTCAAGATACTCCTCCAACTATGACGCTGAAACGGTTAACCGAATTGATATCATCGACGTTGCGTCTGAGGAGTATTCTCAAGAAGTCCTTGGTTTCTCATCCAGTGGCAGTCTTTCTACTGACCCTATCATTTCCGACCCTTCCCCTTCCCTCACTCCGTTTGAGGGAAGTGACTTCCTTCTGGAAGAGGTCGAGGCTTTTCTTGCTCAAGATAGCTCAATCCCAAGTGGGGTTGATGAAAACTATCTTTACCCGGAGGGGGACATTCTTCTCCTTGAAAGATTGTTAAATGACGATCCTTCACCCTCTCCGTCTCCATAAATACTTCATAAAGCGGAAGTCAAAAATGTTGAAATAACTGAAGACTTTCCCGAGGTTGAGCTCAAGGACTTGCCTCCTCAACTAGAATATGCATTTCTGGAGGGTGATAATAAATTACCCGTCATTATTGCTAAAGACTTGAAAGATGAGGAAAAGGCTACACTCCTAAAGGTTCCTAAATCAAACAAGCAAGCAATTGCTTGGAAACTCTCCGACATTAAGGGCATAAGCCCGAACTTTTGTACTCATAAAATCTTAATGGAGGATGACTTTAAGCCAGCAGTGCAACATCAGAGAAGGGTAAATCCCAAAATCCACGAAGTTATCAAACAAGAAGTTCTTAAACTTCTTGATGCGGGATTGATTTACCCTATATCTGACAGTCCTTGGGTTAGCCCAATTCATTGTGTCCCTAAAAAGGGTGGCATTACCGTTGTCACCAACGAGGATAACGAGTTGATTCCGACTCGTTTGGTCACGGGTTGGCGAGTATGTATTGACTATCGAAAGTTAAATGAAGCCACCCGTAAAGACCATTTTCCTCTCCCTTTTATGGACCAGATGCTTGAAAGACTCGCGGGGAGTGAATACTACTGCTTCCTCGATGGTTTTTCGGGTTACTTCCAAATCCCCATTGATCCCCAGGATCAAGAGAAGACTACCTTCACATGCCCCTACGGAACTTTTGCTTACAGACGTATGCCTTTCGGCTTATGTTATGCACCAGGCACGTTCCAGAGGTGCATGATGTCTATTTTTTCCGACATGATCGGGAAAACTATGGAGGTATTCATGGATGACTTTTCAGTCATCGGGTATTCATTCCAGACTTGTCTCTCCCACTTGGAACAAATGCTTAAACGTTGCAAAGAAACGAATTTAAGTCTCAACTGGGAGAAGAGCCACTTTATGGTCAAGGAGGGCATTGTCCTCGGCCATAAAATTTCAAAAAACGGGATTGAGGTTGACAGAGCCAAAATTGATGTCATCGCTAAATTACCTCATCCCACCACCGTAAAAGGTGTCAGGAGCTTTTTGGGTCATGCCGGCTTCTACCGTAGGTTTATCCAAGATTTTTCTAAGATTGCCCGGCCTATGACCCATCTCCTCGAGAAGGATGCTCCTTTCGTCTTCTCTCCTAAGTGCGTCGAAGCTTTTGAAACATTAAAGAAAAAGCTTACCGAGGCACCGATTCTTGTTGCCCCCGATTGGTACCTACCTTTTGAGCTTATGTGCGATGCTAGTGATTTTGCCATAGGTGCGGTCTTGGGGCAACGTAAAGCAAAATACTTTCAGCCTATACACTACGCAAGTAAAACTATGACTGAGGCTCAAGGTCATTACACCACCACTGAAAAAGAACTCCTAGCTGTGGTGTATGCCTTTGAAAAATTCCGGTCATACTTAATCTTGACTAAATGCGTAGTATACACGGATCACTCGGCTTTGAAGTACCTATTTGCAAAGCAAGATGCAAAGCCGAGACTTCTCCGTTGGGTTCTCCTCCTCCAAGAATTTGATATCATTATCCGTGATAAAAAAGGAGCCGAGAACCTTGCTGCTGATCATCTCTCACGATTAGAAAACCCTCATCAGGATGTGTCCGAGAAACAGGAAATAAATGAAACATTTCCTCTCGAGACACTCAATGCGGTTGCTTTTCGTGGTGACTCTACTACCCCATGGTTTGCCGACTTTGTAAATTACCATGCGGGTAACTTCATCGTGAAGGGGTTGACGTCCCAACAGAAGAAAAAATTATTCAAAGACGTTAAACATTACTTCTGGGACGACCCCTATCTCTTCAAAATCTGTGCCGATCAAGTCATCAGGCGATGTGTATACGGACAGGAAGCCACTGATATTCTCAAGGCTTGCCATGCTGGACCCACCGGGGGCCACCATAGTCCTAACTACACCGCCATAAAGGTGTTTGATTCCGGTTTCTATTGGCCCACGATCTATAAGGATGCCCACGAGTTAGTCAAAGCCTGTGATGCTTGTCAACGTCACGGGAATATTTCACAAAAGAACGAAATGCCACAAAATGCCATTCAAGTTTGTGAAATCTTTGACGTCTGGGGCATTGACTTTATGGGGTCATTCCCATCTTCTCGTGGAAACAAATACATACTCGTGGCTGTTGACTATTTGTCAAAATGGGTTGCGGCTAAGGCCTTACCCACTAACGATGCCCGAGTTGTTGTGAAATTCTTGAAATCCCTCTTTGCTCATTTTGGAACTCCACGTGCCATCATTAGTGATCGCGGTACTCACTTTTGCAATGATCAATTTGCAAAAGTCATGCTTAAGTATGGTGTTACTCATCGTCTTTCTACCGCGTATCACCCACAAACAAGTGGGCAGGTGGAGGTTTCCAACCGTGGTATAAAACGGATTCTTGAGAGGACAGTAGGTGAAAACCGTGCTTCCTGGTCGGATAAACTAGATGATGCACTCTGGGCCTTCCGTACAGCTTACAAAACACCCATCGGGTGTACTCCATACAAGCTTGTATACGGGAAGGCGTGTCATTTACCGATCGAGCTCGAGCACAAAGCCTACTGGGCCTTGAAACATGCAAACTACGACCTTCATAAAGCGGGTGATCACCGTAAGGTTCAAATCAATGAATTAAATGAACTTCGTGATCAAGCCTACGAGAACTCTTTGATCTACAAAGAAAAGACAAAGAAGATTCACGACTCTAAGATTAAGAACCACGTTTTCAACGTCGGTGACAGAGTCCTTCTTTTCAACTCAAGGTTAAAGATCTTCTCGGGGAAATTAAAAACCCGATGGACTAGACCATTCACTATTGCTAAAGTATATCCATACGGGACTGTTGAGTTATCTCAACCCGAAGGTCCCAACTTCAAAGTGAATGGTCATCGATTGAAACATTATTTTGGAGAGGACATACCACCCATGGTTGTCCCGGATCTCCAAACTTTCCCCATGGACCAATGAATTCGGGGATCGAGTCAAGCTAGTGACTCGGTGAACAAAAATTAGCAACATATATGGGTTTTCACCCGTATTTTTGACTTCTTTCTACTTTCTACCACCCTAGTGTGGGGGAGTGGCCGTCCCCCACCTTTTGAAAAGTAAATATGTATATAGGTTTCATTTCAAAAAAAAAAAAAAAAAAAAAATGTGTGATTGTATGTACAGATAAATAAAGTGAAAAATAAAATCGATATTTCCACAGTTAGATTCGAATATTAGCTTTTTCCGTTCAGAGATTCGGCATAATAGCCGGGACTTTGAATATTGAGGACAATATTCAGTTCTAGTGTGTGGGGGGGGGGGATTCTTACGAATTTTATCACAAAACTTTCTAAGTACCCCCATTTAGGCCAAAATTTTTTATTTTATTTCAAAATTTTTGTGGTAATCAGTCCGCCAAAGTCTAAATGACAAATGGATTGGCTAGTCCAGGAGCAAACGGCTCTTGGTAAAGACATCTCAAACCCGTTGATGGCTTGCAATTTGCCAAAAATTGTATGGTTCCTCAACTCCCCATATCCTCATAAGCAAATGAGTTGGCTAGCCCACAAGATTATGGCTTGTGGTAAAGGCCGTGGAAAATCCATAATTGGTAATCAGCTCACCAAGATGTTGACTATTCCATCAAGAGCTGGCTAGTCCAGAAGCAAACGGCTTTTGGTAAAGACAAATCAAATCCGTTGACAGCTGGTGGTTAGCTCAAAATCACACGGTTATCAGGTGTGCCACAGTTCTTACACCTGGCTAATCCAGAAGTGATGGCTTTTGGTAAAGAGATTCTCAAATCCATCAAGTTTTTCTCAAAAGATTGCTAGGGACTAGCAATGTTTTAGTGTGAGGGATTGATGAGTGTGTAAATACTCATCATTTTATACCAATCTGAACTGCCAAAACATCCAAAAATACTCAATATTGAATCAAAATAGTGAAAATATCCCAGGAAAGTGTTTTACATGTTTCAAATGCAAAAGAATCAAAAACAGATGAAAAATGCACAAAGTTTGCATAATTGGCAGTTTCAGTACCTCATCTTTCAAAAGTTGTCAAATCTAGTCCCTGGTTGTTCTAAAAACTTGAAAAAGTCACCAAAGGTCCTTATGAATCAAAAAGTTACACAAATAGTCCTTCGGTGCAAACTTTCACAAAATGTCAAGTTTAGTCCCTAAACTTTGAAAATTGTCAAAAATGATCCCTGGGATATGAAAAACTTTGAGAAAAACAAATTTTGTCCTTGCACTAACCTTTTATGACAGGATTGGTCCTTGGTGGAAAGTTTGGTGAAAATTACACAAATGGTCCCTAAAGTTTGAAAGTTTGACGGTTTTAGTCCCTGGTGAATGGAAAAGTCAACCCTGGACCTTATACTATTCATACTTTGGCATAATACACCCTTTGAAATACTTTGGAAAAATTGCCAAAACCTCACCTCCAACTTTCATTAAATTACAAAAAAGGTCCTTGTGTAACTATAAACCAAACCGGATCCAAAGATACAACTAAAATCCAATCCAAACAAAATACCCAATCCAATCACAAAGTTAATCCACCCAGCCCACAAATAAATACCCAAGCCCAACCCTTAAGCCCAAATACCCTTAAAACCGTTCTAAAAAATCCTCAGGTCAAATGGTCAAACCCCGTCTCCCTTTCCCTCCTCACAACACCACCACTTGACTACTTCCCTCCTCCACCTCTCCCCTCCATCACATCTGACCTCCTATTTCCACCAATCACAAACCTGAACCCCCCACAATTAATACATCCACACCTCCCCTACACGCAACAGAGCAAATTGCTCTATTTGCCTTTTCCCGCCAAAAATACGTGGCACCCTTAGAGTGGACCAAAGAAGCCAGAAAGAGGTGGGAAATGATGAGGAGGATGCTGGGAACCCTAATCCTTTGCTATAAATAGAAGAGAAGCACAAGGAAGCTGGGAGTTAGTTAATCTTAGTTAATGTATGTCGTAGTTATGCAAATTTAAATTCATAGTGTAATTTCAAGCTTTTAAGCTGTTATTAAGCTCTTTTATTGTATTGTAATTCTGTTGGATCAATCAATTTCAAGTTTCCATTGCTTTTCCAACTTGTGCACTTCTGTTTCAATTTCAAAATTTTAATCAAGCTTATTAGTTGTTACTGTGTTATGTAATGGACTTCTAGGATCACCTAAGCTCCTATATAGCTTATTGAAGCTATTAGTAATCAGTAAAACAAGTTTAGTAATTAAAAACCAAAAATACCAAAAATAGTCAACTAAAGTCAAAATCAGTGTTCATGGAATTTACAGCTGGAGCAGGGTATATTATGGATGCCCGTGGGTTAGAATCCCATGGGGGATACTAGGATTTGATTTGAGGTTCTTGGTTCATGGTTTGGCAGGAGTGGAATAAATTGTAAGCAAAATCCTTTTATTTCAAGTTTCTCTTATTAATAGTGAATAGTAGTTTACATTTGTCCATTTTACCTTCTTATAACCTATTTAATAGTTTCTGATTCTTAGATATAGTTTTAATCATAGTTTCCTTAATTTCTTTCATAAACTGTTTCATAAGGTAGTGTTTGGTTTATTGCTTTCTGTGGCACTCAGCTTGGTGTTGGTGTTGTTTCTTGTTTTTACATGTTCACTAGCATCATATGTACTCAGAATAGCACTTAAAAACAGGTTTAGATCATTAAAAAGTCAAAAAGCATAGTAACAGCCAAGATTATACCCTCTGATTGGTTAAAGAAGTGGCATATGCCCCATTTCCAATCATTTTTGAGTGGTTTAGGTAATCTTGATCTTAATCTAGCTCGAACATCCATTTTCAGTCACTAAATCAAGAATCAAACTCATAAAAGTCAAACTAGGAACCAAAGAAGAAAAGTCAAAAATTTACTTGTCTCAGGAAACCCAAAAATTGGGAGATTTATTCTGATTTTTGTGTTTGGATTTGGACTTTAAAATTTTCACAAGTTATTCTCTACCAGCTCATCTTTCAAACTCCATTGTTGGCTAAATTTTGTGATTTTTCTACAAGCTTCTACAAGCTTGTAAACTAGCCACCACACCACCTTTGGTGGTGGTTTGTGGCCAACTCAGTGGGCCCCAGAGGTTCCATTTGATTTTTCCCAACCCCCTCCTACCAGGGAGTAAGAATTGACCCTTAGTTTGACCTAGGACCAAGTGGACCCCACCTGAAATCCACCATTAAGTCTGTCCCTATTCTGTGTTTATATTCAGTTTGCTCAAGTGCTTATTTGCTCTCATACTGCTTATTTGCGATCATTGCTAGTTGTTTCTGGCTTATTTGAGTCAGTATAGCTTATTTGTACCCATTTCCATCATTGTGGACCCCACCCAAAGTCATTTGTGCTTATTTGTGCATTCAGTCAACCATAGTCAACTGATAAGCAAAAGGGGGTGCTACTGCTTATTTATAAGCTGATTTCAAAAGTGTTTTCACAAAAGTTTTCTATTTTTAGTAGTAAAGTAAGTTTGTAAAAGAAAATCCAAGAAAAACCAACATAATATTAAGTGATAATTTCTATTTAATTTAATTTAAATTTTATTTTTCATTTTTAGATTTTTATTAAGAACTTAGTATTTTTATATTTTTATTAATTACCTCTTATATTAAAGTAAATTCAGTAATTTTTCTAGATTTTTGTTCTGTCATTTAGTATTTATTAGATTTAATTCTATTTTTTTTAATTATTAATTAATATTAAGTATTAAATATCATATTTAGTTTTTATAAAGCAAAACTTAGTTTTTATACTTTTCCTAGCTCTAATATAGTATAATAGACTTTTAGAAAATAAATTTTTAGTTTCTAGTGTTCATTTTCTATTTTTCATATTTTAATTATTCAAATTTCACTTAAGTTAATTAAAAGGTAATTAATTAGTGGAATAGTCTTAAATATAATTTTTAGAGGTTTTTATAATTTTGTAGGATTCCTGTGATGGTTAAGTAATTTTATAAATTTTCTCATAATTTTCTAGGTTAATTTAGTGTTAATATTAATTAAAATTAGTTTAATTAGTTTAATTAAGTTAAATAGTCTTTGGCGTTTTCTTCACTTTTATGCTCCAAAAACGTCCGAATTGCTTCCTTTTCCAGATTTTACTCTCAAAGTACCTAAAATAACAAAAGGAACGATTTAGGGCAATATTTGATCAAATAAATTCAATTCCGGGCTTAAATGACCCCTAAAAGTGGTTCATTTTTCGCCTCATCATCGACATACCTTATTTTTTCATACATATAGTTCACATATCTTCCTAATAAAATTCAACTTTGGTTCACACTTCATAGTCGTTCTTTTTCATTGGCTTTTTTGCGACGTGGGTCAATTTATGCATGCATGATATTGTAACGATAAGGCTAAACTATTAAGGACACTATATATATGTTCCCATGCGAAACTCGTGGATGGATTAATATGTACTACGTAAAGATGGTAAATATATCTTTGTCATATTTTCATTAATGCATTCATATATTTCCTAATGTTTAAAGGAAACTTTGATTAGATGGTAAGACTTAGGATCAAATGAGAAGAACTTTTAAAATGAGAAGAATGAGAAATAACTATAACCACATATTAGAGATGCATCGACTTGAAATAGATGCATCACTAATCTTTTAAATGCATCATAATATATTTCCTAGCTAAAAATTAGATGCATATACATATATTAGATACATTTTAGCAAGTTAGGAAAAATTATGTATTTTTCGTCCTCTGCGGGTCAAATTTGTTGCAACTTGCAAGTACTACTTTGCATCGTTTTAACTTCAAAATTACTTTCGAAACTAATTGGGATGCATCTAAATGAATAGAGATGCACCTAGTTCAAGTCGATGCATCTCAAATATGTTGTTAGAGTTATTTCTCATCCTTCTTATTATAAGTTTTCTTCTCACTGGATTCTTACCCTAGATGTAAATCTAATGGTGCTCTTACAAAACTATAACTAAATGGCCCATTTGCAAGTTATGTAGAAATAAGCTCATGTCAAATAGGCAAATAGAAACAAGATTTTTTTTTCTTTCTACTTTTGGTTTATGCTTTATATAAGTTGTCAAGTCCTTTTTAGACACAGTTGGATTTGCTTGAAGTGTGAATCCTAAAAGAATTATTAATAGAGATACAATTTGATTTATAGAGTGCAAATGGTCTGATTGAAGAACTGTGCCTTTTTTTATTTTTTATTATTTTTTTTCTTAAAGGAAAAAACGAACATGTGATTTAATATGTGCAATAAAAGTATTAATTTCTTAATGCCATGCACGCTCTAAAATTTCTTGAATGTTGACTGTTCATTTTATATAATTTGGTTAAATATTTAGCAGCATAAATATACTCTAGCAAAAAACGAACATATGTATATCTTTTCTTTGTAATCATAATTCATGCATATAATCACGTGTCTTAAATCTTAATTAGTTATTTAATTAGTAATTTTGCAGATTTGGAAAAAATGTATAGGCGAGTTTACATACATATACGTAACGAGTTCATTCACATTTTTTGGCATGCTATTTGTTTACCTATTTAACGACATATAATATTCATTTTGCAAGTGTTGTTACACCCACATAAAAGTATCCACAAAAACAATCGACTCACTAGTGTCAGCGGATGATTGGTTTTTTGTGGGATCCATATCTCACAAAAACAAATCACCCGCTGACACCTCCGCAAGTGGATGATACTTTTATGTGAATGTATCATTGCTCTTATTTTATTCATCAACATATTTGTGTGTTTATAAATGGCTTTGAAAAACAAAAAATTATAAAACGACCAATAGCTTGTGAGGATCGAACACGAAACACGCAACATAATGTCATCAACCATTTTAATTCACCTAGCACAACAACCGTGTTTGATTTAGCTTTTTGTTTTATTTATCAACCATTTTCTAATATACCTTCTGTAGAACCCTGTAAAAATTTCTTGTAATTAAATCGTTAATAAATAAATAATCCTTCGTTATCGTTTTTAATTTCCATTTTCTCGGAAAAATTTGAAATTTTTCTTATTATACTATTTTGGCGATTTTCACAAAATAATATAATTCACGAAATGACGGAATTAATCCTCGACATGTTACACGAAATCTAAACTTTTCATTTAATCCTAAACCTAAATCCTAATCCTAATTATATTTAGTAAATATAATTAAATTTCCTAATTAACTAATTAATACAACCGGACCCTTAATTACCTTCGGCCCACACCCTTTATCCACTATTCATAAGCCCACGAACCTAAGCCCAAAAATCCAATTCACTAAATTTTCATCCGATCGACATAGTTCAATCACCTCCAAAACACATCGTTTATTTTTAAATCTTACACACGACCAACGTATTTTATTTTCTTATCTCGTTAACCTACTAGCCAACAATTAGTGTGTCAATTCTCACGTCCATACGTTGAGTTTTGATACGTTTATAAGAGGCAAAGTATTCGACCCTTGCAAACCCAAATCGAGTTACAATATATTCAAAACTTAACCGTTTTGAATCTCGTTTGTTCCTAATCGTTCCTAATATTATTCTTGAGATGATTCTATACTCAAATGTTAAAGATGATTATGTATAAATAAGTTGTGTACGATTTTGTAAATCGTATACAAGGAAAATTGCATGGCTGACATAGGGTATGATTCACCCCAACACTCTCCTTCTTTTGTGCTCTCACAAGCCATCCTAAACCATTATAAAATTTCATCTAGGAGCTAGTACTGACATGCAAATAGTACACGAAGAATTCACATTGAACTTTTCTACTAACGTTTTATATATTAGTAATATATGTACGTACTTGCATGCATTCTACTCTTATTCATTTCCAAACTCTTTCACTGAGATAAATCGACCTTCAAATCATTCTCACAAGACTTACAAGTCGTGTGGTATATTATTGGAAGCAAGGAAAGGAAATCGGGTTGAAATATATATATAACGTTTGGGTTATATAGTTCAGACGTGATTTTCTTGTGTTCCTTTCTATCAATCTCGACTCTTGATCACCTCTAAGGTGTTTGTAAGTTTCCTCAACTCGTTTCTATTCCATTTCACACGTTAATATTTAGTCATGCACTTTGTTTTTATTGTTTCGAACGTATATACTTTGCACATGTATTTCACGTATATAATTATTCTTAGTACACGAAACGTGATTAGCCTCTATCTTGGAAGGCCTAGGAATCACGTAGCACACACAATTCACTTTAGTTGTAACGTTATGATCATTTCATGCATTCATTTCAAATTGCATCCATCGATTGAAATTTATTAAAAACACTTAGTAATATTAACAAGTTTTCAAAATATATACCGGTCCAAACATGTCACAAAACACGCGTATAATTTAAAATTTCAATTAACGATAGTACTATATTATTTCACGACGTCATAGACCACCTAGCAAACTAACATTTTCATATAAACAACTTGTAAAAATAATCACGTTTTTACATCCTACTCGATCCATTTTGAATTGACACAAACCGGTTTTCAAACCAAAAATTGAAACTAAAAACCTTATGTTTTCGAGTGGGCTCAATCTAAGCCCATTAAGTAATTAAAATCCGTAAGCCCACTGGGCCTATAAGAAATGTTTTTAGAATCATAAAAATGACCCAAAGCCAAGCCCAAAACTTTTTCCATGCCCTCGCCTCCAAAACTCTTAACGGGCCTTTATTTGAATCGTTAAGTGGCCCATAAGCTAAAAATTAAGCTTTTGAATAAAAAAAAAACAGTTAAAATAAGCTTGTTACTTAATTAATAAGCTTCGGAAATTTTTAGAAAAATTTAATAATTATTTTTGCAAAATTGGACTAAAAATGTAACGCGACGACACCTAGAAGGACTAAATCTGTAAATATTGAAAATAAATGACTAAACCTGTAAATACAGAAATATAACGGTAAAATGTGATAAAAATTCATATTATAAGGTTAGTATTGATTATTGGACAAAGTAGAGGACTATAGTTGAAAAATATATAAAAAGGACTAACGGTGTAACGCAAGTATCATTAGTGTAAAAATGGTAAAATTGGAAAAGGAGACAAAGACTAAACGTAACTTATTTATCATTCTTATTTATTTTCTATTTTCGTCAATTTATTTCACATTAAGTTTAAACTTTATTTTTATTTATATATATTATTTAACGTAACATTAAATAATATATATAACGATATTTACAGAGTTAATATTTTACTTACGATTAAAAAGGAAAAACTTCGATGGATAATTTAAAAATCATATTTTGTCATATCATGCATATCACAAGATTTTCACTGCACATCACTTATTCGTCATAACGAATATCAAATATTCGTTATTTCCTTCGTAATTATCAAATAGCTTTTTGGTCAAGTTCTTAGATAAATTTATTTATCAGGTTGTGTTTCGAAGCCGTTTTCATAAATTCATCCGACTTTATTTTCTTCGTTTTCAGTATCAATCAAGGTGAGTCATAGCCTCACATTTACTTATTTTCAAAACTCCGTGAGGGGGATACATGTTTCAAATAGATCGCAAGTATTTTTCTGTATGCTTTCCTGACTGATATATGCCTAAGTTAGCTATTGCCAAAAGACCCTTATTCATGAGCCATTAATCACTAAGGTGAACGCGAATATAATGAATAGATCTATTTAAGGTTTGACAGCCTGTCCCATTAATACTTGACGGAATGCCATTATGCATGTGGTTAGTCGTATTAGTCGTGATAATTATATTTGAGTAAAAATAGGAACTGACAAATCACCTATTACACGAGGGCAAATTTATCATTGATTTGATAAACACCCGCCGTTTACGGTATTTGTTAACGTTTGCGTGTCATGAGACTTAGAGCAATATATGAACTGCAATATCAATATTTTCAAACTGATTGTATTTTCCAATACAATCTTACTTGTGTATCAAAATGATTATTAAATTCAAACTCTATGATTTCACTCAACATTTTTGTTGACTTTTAAGCATGTATCTCAGGTATTTAGCAGGGGAAGCAAGCATGGAACGGGCGGCAAAAATCTTCAAAATATGTTTTCTTTATTTCAATAATGATGTAAAATAAATGATGTTTGATTTAATTCAAAACATCAAGCTTTTTATAATACTCTGATAAGGACCTATTATATTTCAAATTTTTATAAATGAAATTATGTTTTAAAACGTCTCTTTCGAGCCGTTTTCTATCATTATGACTTCGATCCTCACCGTAACACCCTAATTACTATTCCGCTGCCGCATTTCAAATTAGGGGGTGTTACACCTTCTCCTAATATGCTGACATCTACTTCGAAATGCATATGATTCAAATCTAAACTACATATAATGCATTTTAGACCCTCTCTGTTTTATATATATTTTTTAATATTTTTCAAAATAGCTTAAAGACATCCACTATGACGGTTTATAAAAGAGTTCATAAAAAGATGAAGATGTCCATAATATTATTTTTTGAGTAATCATGGTTTCTAATATACCTTCTCCTAATATGATGACATCTACTTCGAAATGCATATGATCCAAATCTAAACTACCTATAATGCATTTTAGACCCTCTCTCTTTTATATATATTTTTTTAACATTTTTCAAAATAGTTTAAAGACATTCACTATGGCAGTTTATAAAAGAGTTCATAAAAAGATGAAGATGTCCATAATATTATTTTTTGAGTAATCATGGTTTCCAACCTTTTGGCTAATGGGCATCAATCATGCTTACATGGCATTAAGAGATCCAATATTTTAGACCTCTTCACAATTTAATGCATTGAGTTATGTTATATATTTATAAAGCTTTAACAAGTTTATCTATACTGAAAATAGGTTTATAAATATAAAAGGTTTATGTGTTTGTGATTTAGCATAATATAAACCTTTGTAACGGTTTATCATAGCGGATGCTCTAAGCATTACAAGTTTTAAATCTATGGGTCACAATTATTTAATGAACATATACATTTATACAACACCCATAAGGCCATAAGGAGACGTGTGGTTTTGATAAGTAAGGGGACATGCATTTAAAGGAGACGGGAAGAAGAGAGCTTAGTAAAGATACATTTGACTTGGCTTACGGCTTATGAATTGGCTTTCTCAACAAAACCGTCTTCACCTTTTTCACTAGTTTTTTGTCTGAAAATACTAAACGGCTCTGAAAGTGAATAATACGGATTTTTTCCTCTCAGATTGGGTTGGCTTGGTGGGCTTGACTCCAAAGCTCAACTTCAATATGTACAAACCAATTGTGTAACTTTATACCATAATTATTTGCAAGCTTCCACAATCATAAAGCTACTAAAGCTCAAGCTTGCCTCATACTTTTAATGCCAAAACCAATGAGGGTCGATTACGCACTGCAAAACTAATTTACTGCAGTAACAAAAATGCTAGAAATGCTAAATAGTTACCAAAAATTATCTAAAATGAATATCTCGGGTGATGAAAATAAGAAGCATGTTAACATAAATTAATGACATAATTCGATATCTATAGTTTTAGACCTTGAGGGCTTGAGACGCGAACTTAGTGAGGAGAAAAAAAAAAAAAAAAAAAAAAAAAAAAAAAAAAAAAAAACTTATTTATTTATTTATTTTTAATATATATATAGTATCCATAGTTAAACGAGTGGAAACAATCGTTTCATCTTATTGGGACAAAATAGCTCAAAGGGACAAACTTTCAACATGATCAAACTCCTGAAAAAGCTTTTATGTAAAAATTACAGTATTTTTTTAATCAAATGGGTCATGGGTACAACTAGGGGTGTAAACGAGCCGAGTCGAGTCGAGTATTGACAAGCTCGAGCTCGGCTCGACATATAATACTCGAGCTCGAAGCTCGGCTCGAGCTCGACCGAGCCTCAAAATTCAAGCTCGAGCTCGGCTCGATCACTAAAACTCGAGCTCGAGGCTCGGCTCGGCTCGTATATATTAAATAAAATCAAGTTTTTGAAAAAGTCACTATAGAAAAGCTCGAGCTCGGCTCAAAATTCAAGCTCGAGCTCGGCTCGTATATTCTTGAAGGGCATATATGTAATTATAGAAAAGCTCGTTAAGGCTCGCGAGCTTCACGAGCCGAGTAACATAGAACTCGAACTCGACTCGACATCTTACACGAGTAGCTCGAGCTCGAGCTCGAGCTCGACTCGTTTAAAATCGAGTCGAATCGAGTATTTTTCGAGTCGATCTCGAGTTACTCGCGAGTTGTCTCGGCTCGATTACACCCCTAGGTACAACTCTTGAAGCCTAGTCCTAAAAAGTTTAAACAAATCATATTATAACCAACTCACTCGTTTATGACCCATTATAAACGAAGCCCAGTGGCCCAAACACTAGAACAAAAACGTTGGCGCTGTACGATGAATTTAACCTAACACAAATGATGCTGCCTATGTTCCATGTTCCACTTTACTCTTGTTTCCAAAACCCCAACATTCAAACCCTAACAAAATAAAATGTCAGACAACATACCACTCGAAATTCAGTCAGAAATCATCAAAGGCTTCCAGTTAAATCAGTGATTCAGTGCAGGTCTGTTTCTAAACTATGGAAATCTCTTATTGATAGCTCTAAATTTATTAAAAGTTACCACATTTGTAAGACCCAACCACAACACCATCTATTTGTTAGATATAAGTTAGCGGATGAAATAAAATATGTTTCTATTGTGGATGATGATACTTTCCCTGACCAGAAATCTTCCCTAACCATCCCACACCCCGTTAGCCTACTTGGATACATGTTAACAGTCAATTCGGTTAACGGGTTGTTATGTTTATACGGTTCGCTCCGAGATGCTCGGGACAAGAAGATGGTTGTTCTTTGGAATCCTTCTGTTGGGAAAGCAGTTGGTATTCCTATGATTAATTCATTGCTATTACCAGATGGACTTACTTTGATTGGTTTTGGGGTTTGTCCCAATACTAGTGATCTTAAGCTTGCTAGAATTAATACTATTGGTTATAATCCGACGGTGAACTGGGAGGTAGAGGTTTTTGTGTTAAGTACACGTGTTTGGAAAAGTGTATCTAACATTCCGCCAGCTTTTAGAACATGTGATTTGACATTTGGTCATGTTTTTGTCGATGGGTTTATTTATTGGCGTGCTTTTGATAATATTAAATTGGCTGAAGGAATTAGGTCTAGTTTGATCATTTCATTTGATTTGAAAAGTGATGAGTTTGGTGAAGTGTGCCTTCCGGATAGGTTAGTACACACGAATAGTTTAGGGGTCTCGAAGGTCTACGAGTCTCTTGGTTTGGTTAAGTTTTATAATGATGGTGACATGTCGTTTTGTGATGTATGGATAATGAAGGAGAGTGTTACCAAGTCGTTTACTGAGATGTTGAGTATTAGGGCACGAGATAGTTGGGTGCATTATAGAGTATTAGAGACGAGAAAGAATGGGGAATTTATAATTGAAAATATTGATGATAGACACTCGTCTACACTTGAAGTTTATGAACCCTTTTCAGGCCGTAACAGTGGTATTGGGATTAATGGAACTTCTAGCTACTTTTCGGTGAATTCGTACATGGAAACACTACTCTTACTTGATGAGTCAAATTCTATCATTCATTGAAGATGGTGACAAGGTATAGAGATCAAAGAGTTGATACACATTCAACTAACCAAGTCTTCCTTATGCAAAGTTTAGGTTATTAAAAAGCTAGATGCCTTTCTCGCCCATTTTTTAGAAATCCAAGTGACTGCGCCTATGTAGTCATGTGTTTGGTTGGTTGGGTTTGGATTGCGGGGGTTCCTCCTTCGATTGTTTATATTTTCACATTTGCAAGCCTAGGGTCAGTGTAGTTTTAGGGTTGTTTTAGCCTGAATTATCGTTTCGGTGTCATTATTCCTAGCATCTTAGCTAGTTCATTTTAATCAACATGATTACCGTGATAAACAGAGAAATGCATTGTATATAATTTGATATTTGTGTTTATATGTGAATGGAATTGATAATGGTTGATAGTTTTGCACAGGTTTTTTTTCTTTCCCTCCTCCTGCTCTTATTCAACTGTTGAAATAAAGGTTAAACGGAAGTCAACCAAAGGCAGGTTAAAAGATTTTTCGGTTTTGAATGTGTGAAATGATATAGATTCATGATTAGGTTCCATGGTCTAAGCTAAACGGTCAATGATCCTAGACACTCCTAAACATGATTAGGTTCCATGGAGGGTTGAAAACTCAAGATGGATTTCAGATGCTGATTTTAAATGTGCAGCCTGCAATGAGACATCTCATAGCCATTCCCACTTATTCTTTGGGTGTGTTTTCATCTAATAGAAGTCGGTCTCAGTTGAAGCGCATGTTTTGCTTGATAAAGCTCCCAATAGTTGGTCTTCATTCATTAATTTTCTTCAAGCATTCCTATAAACTAACCAGTTTGGAGTGTGTTTGTGCTTTGGTGTATCGTCTATGGCATACTAATTGCTCATTTTTTGGGGTCTGTCCTTTCTATTGCATATACACTTTGAGTAGGGATTGGGTTGTTTAGACTTTCCAGCCCTGATTGCCACCCCTAAAATTTATGTTCGACAGTAGTAATACCACCGATGATATTGATACACATACTACATTTCAATTTATGTATTATTGTAAGCTTTGGCTTCAGTCTAGTATGATACAACCTGATTGTATGTCGTTACAGCGTACAAGCGTATATCTTACTTTCTGAAAAAAGCAACCCAGTGATTGTTAGTAGTATTAATGAGAATCCATATTTTTTTTTAAGAGAAATTATAATGTGACAACCAAATCAGAAAATTTGATCTGCAAATAATGTATACAAATCAAGATAAAAGAAGATAAAAAAGAGACCCATACATCATTTCTTTAGTAACATATTCTTGAATCCAAAATAATTTGGAAATTTAAACCCTTGAGGGTTCAAGTCAGTTATCTTCCTGTAGTTCATTAATACAAACAAACACCTTGTTTGTGCACAACTGATCCACTAATCCTACCTGGCTACCCATGAACACATGAAACAGGCAAATGAAATCAATGATACATGAACAAAGAAATGGAGTCAAAAAACGATGATATACTTACAAAAAAAACTTTCACAAAATGACATGATATTATTTGATATGGGTTAATTCTACTGTTAGGTAACAAACTTTCAAAAATTTTCAATGTTAGGTATTCTACTCACGAAAATACTTAGTTAGGTAACCAAACTTTGTGAAACCTTCAATGTTAGGTAATATCACTGGCTATGATAATGGGGCCCACATGTGACGTCACTACAACGGTTATATAACACTTTTCCCTCTTTACCCTTTTTTTTTTTTTTTTTTTTTTTTTTTTTTTTTTTTTTTACATAAACCCTAATTTCTATCAGGTAAAACACAATCAATTAATTCTTTCAATAATCATAGTGAATCCCAAATCAAAATCAAATTAAATCATGTCGTCTTATCTTTGCAACGATAACTGCAAATGTGACAGGCCATCGATGGTGGTAACATCTTGGACACCCACCAACCTTGCTCGATGTTTCATTTGCTGCCAAAATCGAGGGTAAATATATCAGATACGTTTTGTTTAAAGATTATTAAGTTTAAATGTTTACTATACTGCATTTTTTTGATTTTAGAAACCGGGTATGAAGAAATGTGATAAATGAGATTCGTATGATCCAGAGGAGGAATGTGATTGGTACAAGATGCATTATTTTGAGATGTATAGCAAACTGAATCCTAATCAAAGGCGTGAGGTTTAAATTGAAGTTGATCGTCAAAGAAGGATTGAAGAATTGGAGGCAGAGTTAAAAAAAAGCCTTAAAGAAAGTCAGTGTTTGGAAGTCAACACTTTGTGTTTTTGCAGTTGTGGTTTCTTTGGTACTTGCACTGAAGTAGTTTAGTGTTTAGGGCTAGATTGTGTGGTTTTTGTTATAGTATAAGGCTTAGTTTTAGTTTAGGCAGTGTAGGTTTTCCAGCCTTGTACACACAATCTAATGTATGCAGTTACTCTTCTTTAATGCAATAAAAATCATGCTTTAGTATCCTTGTTGTTAATTAACTAACATTGCATTGATCATAGATGGTTACAAGTGTTTTATTCTACCATGGTTTAAGTTATACACTTAAACCAGTTACATATGCACATTATTGTACCCAAAACCATTAGTAACACAAGATGCTTTCAAAGCATCTTATTCTTTCATTTGTCATTTGGATCTTTTGGTTCTTTTTTCTCAAATGATTTTATACCAAATTCTTGACATTTTTTCTCATTTGGTAGCCCTAGTACCTTAACTCTTGCATCAAAATCCATTTTTTTTCCTGTTTTGCTGTCAAATTAGTGCTTGCTTCCACCTTGTTTGCAGGCACAAAATAATCACTTGCCTTATAAATCTTGGGAAAATAATCCTCCCATCCCCATGGCCTTGCATCAAAATCTGATTCAGAGCTCTCACTGGAAATTGCAATGATTTCTGCACAAAATTAAGAAAATTACAAAATTGGTTATTGTTCTCTGTTACATAGCACAAATATGATATGAGAATCTGCATTAATTACCTTTCCTCTTATTTGAAGCCATTTTTGGAATAATTGTTGGTTTTCTTATGAATGTTTGATGGAATAGCCATTGTGAGTATGGCCTTAAATATTGTAGTTGTAAAACCTTTTGCAGTGAGTATGTGGTTATGGTAATTGGAGTAAAAGGTGTTAAGGCTTTTGCAGTCAATATGTGGTCAAGTAAATGGCAAAAGACTCACGTGCATAATAGTGAGATTCTTGTTGCATGTTGCATGTGCAGTGAGAAAAAAACAGTGAATGCACAATGACCACATGTTACTACCATACATAGGCCTGATAGTAAATTGGTATGCTTCAAACCATTTTTGTTGGCTATGTCATTCATGGACTCTCTCAACAGGGTCCCTATTCATATGCTGATAGGATGCCACAACATGAATACAAGGTATTCCAGACAACTCCCACATTCTACACATGCATTTTCTCCTAGACAAGTTAACCCCATATGCTTGATTACCAATTCTGACTTCAAGTTCTTGAAAGCCACTTGGAATAACTTGCCAATACCTATTTAAATGGAGTATTGGTTAGTTTATATTCAAAATATGATAATGCAAATATTTACACAAAATACAAGTTTTACCTTAGCAGATGGTCAATCAAATAGTTCAATGTTTTTCTAATCCAAGGTGTAATGGTGTCTTCACATTTCCTTGTAATTCTGTTCATGGCAACCAATCTCTGCATGACATAAAGTCTTATGTCCTCAAGCATAGTTATAATAGGTTTTGTCCTTTGTACCAGGATGGCCCTATTAAAACTCTCACAAATGCCATTCTCAAAATTTGGACACTTGGATTCCAAACTAAAGAATGATTTGATCCAAGTGTTTGGATTCCTCTGTATCAGGTAATCATATGCCTCTTTACTAACCACCTTCAATTCCTCCATCTTTGAGTTGAAATTCTCCTCCAAAGTGGTTGAAGCAGCTTGCCAAAAGAGTCTTTGCAGCTCCACTCCAATGAACTTCCTTTTAAAGTTTGCAAAGACATGTCTTTTGCACTTTCTATGTTATGCATTAGGTAGTAAATCACTAACAGCACTTTCAAGTCACCTTTGCATCTATGTTTTTGAAAACCCCATCCAATCCTATTAACTTTCTACACCCTGCAAACCAACCATCCCTAACACCTTTAAAACACACATAAAATCTCTTAAAATAGTAGTTTCCTGAAGAGGTTTCTTCTCATCTACTGTACATGTAGTCCCTGGATTAGAATCAATAACAACATTCCTATACTCCCACAACCTTCCATAATGTTCTCTCAACCCCCCTTCGTAATAAAATAAATCCCTCTGCTTAGCTATCTGGCATTGACCAAGGCTTACATTAATGTGATATTTTGACCTTATCTCTGTTTTCATCTTTAACATAGGTAATGGGTCTGCAATAAGGTCCTTGGCAAAATGGTGTGCTATCCATTTGTGTGTCACCAAGCTACCTAGATTGTAATTCCTAGAACAATTGTGTTTAGACTTTAAGGATTTGATTTGAAAAGAATTCTCAGTTGACATCGAAGATGCAAAAACTCTAAAATCACAAACATTTTTTTCCTTTTCAACTAACTTAACAGCTTTCCTTTTAACCCTACCCCTTTTAGGAACCTTTGCAGGTGACTTAGAACTACCCTCACCATCTTTTGAACATCCCTCACCATCCTTTGAACAACCCTCACCATCCTTTTTATTCCTAAGTTCATATCTTTTTTTTAAGGTGGTAGCCCCTGCACACCTACCTTCTAACACATCCCTACCACAGTCAATCATTTCTCATAAACCAAAGTTGATATCCATTATGTACCCCATAATTGGCTAAAGCAAGTTTAAGTTGTTCACTGTTTTCAAATCTCATTCCTAATATAGGTTCCAATTTATCCCAATCCCGTGTAGGATCATGTCTTGGGTAAATAACATATGGCTTAGCTTTATACTTAGCATCTACATGATCTGGGTCTTTTAACACTTCTATGGCATGTACATTGATTGGGTCATCGATGAAACCTCTAAAGTGACCACTGTTAGATCACAATTTGTTAAGAAATGGGTCTTTCGTATTTTCATTTTTAATTTCTACATTATCATCACCTTCATGAAAGAATTCAACATCAAGAAAATCTTCCTCTTCACTAGAATAATATGCATCACTAGACACATATCCCTCTTCAACTTCAATAGAGTCTGCAGTGTCCCTAATATCTAAAGCATCTTCATCCAGATGTTCAGCATACTAATCAACTACCCATTTTGATTCAAAACCACAAGTTCAAAATACCTGAACATCAGCATCATTTTTTATTTCCTTAATGCCTACTCTTAAGGGGGTTCTTACTTTGCAATAATAAAGTCTCCTAAGTGGATTATGCATTAAATGCCTAACAACAGCAAACAGATCATCACATGACATACCTTCAAAGTTAAGATTTGTAACTTGCTTCTCATCTACATCACCATAGCCAAAAGGCTTAATCGTAAAAAAACCATCATGTTTTAGGTTTACTGTGAACATACGATTCTTGTCGGGTTTACCTTTACCCATTTTGATTAGTACATAAAAAATAAAATTAAGGTTTTGGAATTAGGGAAATAGGGTTCATGGATTTGGGGGGAAATTAGGGTTCGTTGAATTGAGGGGAATAAATTTGGTAAAGTGAGTGTTAGTGGGTGGTTTTATTATACCATTATAATAAAATAATGATTTAATCAACTTTAGTACAAAGTAAACGAAAGTTAATCGAAGGTGACCGGCTACAACCAGTTATCGATTGCAAAAAGTGCTCAAATTACCTAACATTGAACAAAGTTGAAAGTTTGGTTACCTAACTAAGAATTTTCGTGAGTAAAATACCTAACATTGAAAATTTTGAAAAGTTCATTACCTAACAGTAGAATTAACCTATTTAAAATAAGAAAGAATAGAGAGAATGTATAGCTAAAATACATCAATCAAATAATGCCAAGTCATTTTGTAGAAGTTTTTTTGTGGTCTATCATTGTTCGTTAAACAAATACTCCAAAAAAATGTCAGTTCCTTCACAAGAGAGCTTAGTAGAGATACATTTGGCTTAGCTTATAGCTTATGAATTGGCACTTTTGCAACAATATCATTTTCACCTTTTTCATTATTTTTTGTCTAAAAATGCTTAGCGGCTCCAAAAGTAAACAAAATGGCTCTCTTTTTTTTGTTTGGCTTGGTCGGCTTGAATCCAAAGCTCAACTTCAATATGGTACAAACCAATTGTGTAACTTTTATACCACAATTACTCCTATATGCATGCTTCCACAATCATAAGGCTACAATAGCTCAAGCTTTATGCCTCATACTTATAATGCCAAAACCAATGAGGGTCGATTATGCATTGCAAAAACTAATCTACTACAGCAGTAACAAAAAGGGTTAATTACATGATAATGTATCATAGTTGTCATGATTTCTTTCTATATGTATTGAACAAATTTTTTTGCTATCCTATGTACTAAACTTGCATTTTTTATTTTATTTTTTTATTTTTTTTTTTGTGTATTTTATGACCATTTTGCCTTTTCCAGGTTAACAAAATGAGGGGTAAAATGGTTTAAATTACAAAAAAAATACAAAAAATACAAGTTTAGTACATAGAATAGCAAAAAAAATTGTTCGATATATGTAGAAGGAAATCATGACAACTATAATTCATTATGCCTAACAAAAATGCTACAAATGCTAAATAGTTACCAAAAATTGTCTAAAATGAATATCTCGGGTGATGAAAATATGAAGCATGTTAACATAAATTAATGTCATAATTCGATATCTATAGTTTTAGACCTTGAGACGCGAACTTGATGAAGAAAAAAATAAATAATACTGAAACTTATTTAATTCGTCTTGTTCACAGTACCTATAGTTTAATGAGTGGAAACAATTGTTTCCTCTTATTGTGGAGGTCCACAAAAACATTTGTGGCTTAATAACTGTTCCTTCACAAATCTATAAAATTAACTACGTAGTATAAATCAATGACTCAATTAGGCTATACTAACGGCTTCAATTTCAAACATATGCTAGTCAAGTATTAGGATACATAAGTATGAAGGTATAGACTTTGGTTAGAGCATGAACACACGTAATGCAGGCATGCGTTAAAGGCAATTTTGCCCGGCGTTAACCTGCGTTACGTATGTGGATACCTGCGTTAAAGGCGCGTTAACGCGCTGCGTTAGCTTGCTAACGCTTTGTTAGACGTGAACCTTGATTAAAAAAAAAATTGTTTTACCCCCTCCAACGTGTAACACCCCCAAAATTTGATACAGCGGAAGACTCAACAAGCTTTCGGGGTGCTACGGGGATTGGTATCCAACACAAGACAATATAGAACGAGATAAAGTAAACATAATAAAAACACAACCAAAACGGGGTTTTAAGGTTTACATTTATCCCGACATCATTCAGAGTCAGGCCCAAAATAAAATAACAATAGGTCCAAATTTAATTATCAGAGTTTAGAAAAGTAGATCCATAAACCGTGAGCCTTGGCCGAGCCTTCCATTCCAAGCATGCATCTCAACAATTAATTACCTGAGAAAACGTGCTAAAAGTCAGCTTTCGCTGGTGAGATCATAGGTTTAAATTCAACTAACAATATAGTGGACATATACGCAAAACGCTTGCTAGCTAGACTAAGGATTCGCTAAAAGTCTGCGGATACCCTCCGCTCTAACAAAACACACGGATACCCTTCCGTACTAACAAAACACACGGATACTCTTCCGTACTAACATAGATATTCGGGTAGCCCCCGCAATACCAATAATAACTTGGATAACCTCCAAAATATTAATAACCTATAGGTGCACACTATAGTATCTAAATAAGCCAACCTTGAATAGTACACACGAACCGTGTGACTAAAGCTGACAATCCACCAATAACCAAATAAGCCGACCTTGAATAGTACACACAAACCATGTGACTAAAGCTGACAATCCACCAAATAACCAAATAAGCCAACCTTGAATAGTACACACAAAATATGTGACTAAAGCTGACAATACATCCTAGTCCATACGCATAGCAAGTTTAGAAAGAATATAAAAGCGATAATAGTCCACATAAAATAATTTGCACGTTTCTCACCCCAAGTATTGAAAACATAGTTCAAGAGTAAAAAGTGGGGCTATGACTCACCTCAAGTCCAGAAAATAGCAAGACGAGGTAGGTAGAAATAAGATGTATGATAACTCACGAAACAGCAACTACGGACTTGGCACGACCTAACAATATTAACTCTTTCAGAAATCATTTCCTCAAATATATAATATTCCCAAACCCGGACGAGAATCCGTTTTATTTCCGAAAATCCATTTCGTATTAGTTTGGTGTATTTGCGTTTGGTATCCATACGGGTGGTGGGTTGACTCACAACAAACCAAAAAGATCACATATAGAAAGATAAATAAACTATGGATCTAATATTAGCCCAATATATCATTTAAATAAATCGCCAAAGTTTACCAAATCCGTCGATTTGATAATCCTCATATTTATTTACGTAACATACCGTTCCAAGATTACACCCAACCTAAAGCACATAGCACATAATTACTATATAGTATATATCATAGTTTAATAAATTCCTCATATATATCGTCAAATTGGCCAGATTTCCCGATATATACACTCGCAATCTATTACACTTTACATATACTACAACCTATGGGCGTCGTAGGATACGATGCCCACTAATATATTCATTTCATATAGCCAAATAACCCGGCTCAACCTTACGGTTAAGTGGTTATTTAATTATAGAAAACGTCTATATTAGTCGTCATATATCCGTGACAACACGAACGTCACAAATAATAACTTACCTGGACCCGAGTGACAACAATTTCGCCTAACTCAATAAGTTTATCCGTTATATATCCGAAATGACATTTTATTAAACGTTTCATAATTGTCGGGAGTTTCCCGTTTTATAACACAATTTTTATAATAATAATACGTTCAATAATATTACGCCACTTTCGTAGCCTAATATATATCTAATCGTATTATTTATAATATGACTCGTGATTATTATTGTTATTAATATACGCGCTTATATAGTTATATATACGTTATTCACGTATATATATATTCATATAAACGTTCATATTATCAATAATGACTATTACGAGTTTTATTATTTTCGTTTTAGTTTTAATAGTTATTGAGTTATACGAAATGGTCATATGTCCGAGTCATGACTCTCGGCTCATTGTCCAAGTCCAATAATAAGCAAAAGTCATAAAATAACCAATCTCCGTCCAATCACAAACTCAAACCACGGGCTACAACATGAGGGTCCTACTACGGCACCCGACTAACCTATCTCCGTCAATCTAACGACCGTCTCACAATCGGTCCCCAATAACACTTACCAAACGACAACAACTCCTCAATACCAATAATCATAACCAATGTCGAGACCACAATGGTCTCAACTCAACTAAAAGTATTCGGCCGAAACACAACAACCAAAGCCAAAACCAAAACTAAATCACCAACACAAGTTGCAATTAAGTAAAATATAACCAAGTCACATTCGGGTTGGTTTACCAAGCCAACCCGGTCTATACGACTCGAACGAGTCTCGGCTCAATACCACGAGTCGCATGGACTCGAGCCAATCATACCGATATCACCTAGCTCACAAGAGCATAACAAGTAACCATATATACCCATTCGACCCAAATGGTCATCGGCAATACAAATAAATACGCGGCTAGAAGCCGCGACCCACAAGGGTCGAACCACAACCAATTCGAGCTCGAGACTCGACCCACGACCAAACGAGAACCCCCATACGGGTCTCGGCTGGTTATACGAGCATTCAACGGAAACCCCGAGACCTCATGGGTCCCGGTTAGCTCGGGTCGAAGTGCACAGCCATCGACAAACAACCAAACTACAACACCAAGGAAACCAAAGCCTCTCAAGGCTCGAACCAAAATAAGCCGAGAGCATAGGCTCTCGGTTCCGAGTCAACCACGTCCAAAAACCAAGAAACCCGGATACCAAACTTAATATTTATCATCAAAACATCATTTCCCATTAAAAATCAATTCGATTCTCACGAAATAATCCGTGTAGCCACGGATTAATGCCAATTCGTGGCACCCAAAACCCAAAAATAGCTCCTTCTCACCTTCTTGGACCTCCAAATGAACGGATCTAGTAAAGTTAATAAAAATTCAAATGGATTGTTACAAGTTTGGTGGTGTTAACGGTGGTTCTAGGGTGAGTATGATATACCAAATGAAAGAGGGTGAAGAGAGGAAGAAGATGGTGGTAATTATTTTGATGGGGGGTCGGAAATGCGGCGGTGGTGGCCGGATTTGTGGTCGGCGGCTAGGGTTTATGTGATGGGGAAGAAAATGTGTTTTTGAGAGAGAGAGAATGAGAATGGTGAGGGTGAGTGTGTGTGTTGTGTGAACCGGACCAAACGCCCCTTTATCTCTCTTTTTTTTTTTTTTTTTTTTTTTTTTTTTTTTTTGTTAATAATAACAATAATAACAATAATAATAATAATAATAATAATAATAATAATAATAATAATAATAATAATAATAATAATAATAATAATAATAATAATAATAATAATAATAATAATAGTAATAATGATAATATTATTACGGTGGAGCGGGTAACGCGGGTAATTTGTAAAAACATGTGGCCCGAACCCGAACTCATTTTAAATTTCAATATCACTCGAGAACATCTCGTAAATAATTAAAAATATAGTCGGACTCGTTAAGACGAATCATAAACTTTCGTTAGGTAATCCTAGTGCCAAAGTCAATGTAGTACCAAGTGAGAATTCAAATATACATCACCGAGCATTCAATCAAAAATGAATTATGAACATAATTCACGAATTCCATAACGTCATTAATTAAAAATATCCATAAAATAGGTCTTACAAGTTCGTTGTGAAATGAAAATTTCAAATAAAAATTATAAACGAACTTAAATTGTAATGCGGGTTTTTAAAATAGCTCCCTAAACTGCCGGTTGTCACATCCTCCCAGTCTCAGAAGGACACCCGTCCCGGTTTTCACTCGGAAAAATTTATCTACGAAGTGAAAAGCTTCGGATATCTCTTCCTGAACTCGTCCTCACGTTCCCACGTAAATTCTGGTCCATGTCGGGAATTCCAACGAACCTTGACGAGCGGAATGCGACTTCTCTTGAGTCGTTTAACTTCACGATCTAAAATCTCAATCGGTTCTTCCACGAAATTCAGTTTCTCATCAACACGAATATCCCTCATTGGAATGACGGGCATTTCATCAGAAAGACATTTCTTCAAATTACTCACGTGAAACACGTCGTGAACTTTGCTCAGTTCGGATGGTAATTCCAACCTATAAGCCACGGGCCCAATCCTTTCTAAGATCAAGAATGGTCCAATGTAGCGTGGGTTGAGTTTACCACGTTTCCCGAAACGTATTACACCTTTCCAAGGCGAGACTTTCAGCATCACTTTGTCTCCAACCCGGAACTCTAAAGGTTTACGTCTCTGATCGGCATAGCTCTTCTGCCTATCTCTGGCTGCTTGCAACCGATCACGAATCTGAGTTACTTTCTCTGTAGTTTCCAAAATAAGCTCAGGGCCTGTAAGTTGACTATCTCCAACTTCTGCCCAACCAATAGGCGAACGACACTTCCTGCCATATAAAGCTTCGAATGGTGCAGCCTTAAGACTTGTGTGGTAGCTGTTATTATAGGAGAATTCCGCAAGGAGTAAATACTTCTCCCAACCTTTACCAAAGTCTATGATGCATGCACGAAGCATATCCTCTAATGTCTGAATGGTCCTCTCACTTTGACCATCGGTTTGGGGATGATATGCAGTACTCATATCAAGCCTTGTCCCCAAAGCCGTTTGAAGTGATCGCCACAAAGCTGACGTAAAACGACTATCACGATCCGAAATAATAGATATCGGGACTCCATGACGCGAAATAATTTCCTTCACATATAACCTCGCAAGCTTATCCACACTATCATCTTCACTAATAGCTAAGAAATGAGCAGACTTTGTCAGACGATCCACAATTACCCAGATAGCGTCACAACCGCTAGCTGTCCTCGGTAATTTGGTAATGAAGTCCATAGTAATCCGCTCCCATTTCCAGACTGGAAGTTCTGGTTCCGTTAGTAATCCTGACGGTCTCTGGTGTTCAGCTTTAACCTTAGCACATGTCAGGCACTTACTAACGTACGATGCTATATCTGCCTTCATATTTGGCCACCAATAGAACTTCTTAAGATCCTGATACATTTTATCGGAACCAGGATGAATGGAGTACTTTGACTTATGCGACTAATGCATAATGAATTCCCAAATTTCTCCATGCAAAGGTACCCAAATTCGATCTCCAAAGCATAACAATCCATCAGAACGCTTAATAAATCCTTTCTCATTATCAGCCATCCCAAATATATTCTCGGCAGATCTATTTTCTGCTTTCAACGCTTCCGTTTGAGCTTCAAGTATTTGAGACGGTAATGGCGATACGATAGTCATTCCTAATGACCTAACTCGTAATGGTGGTACTCTTTCCTTTCGACTAAGAGCATCAGCAACAACGTTTGCTTTACCAGGGTGGTAGCGAATTTCACAATCATAATCGCTTAGCAACTCAATCCAACGTCGCTGTCTCATGTTGAGCTCCTTTTGATTCAGGATGTATTGTAGACTTTTGTGGTCAGTAAATACAACACACTTGGTTCCGTACAAGTAATGTCTCCATATTCTTAAAGCAAAAACTACAGCACCGAGCTCCAAATCATGGGTAGTGTAGTTTTTCTCATGCTTTTTGAGATGTCGGGAAGCATAAGCTATCACTTTCTCTCGTTGCATTAACACGGCTCCTAAACCTTTATGTGAGGCGTCACAATAGACGACGAAATCCTCGTTACCTTCTGGTAACGCTAAGATAGGAGCACTACACAACATTTTCTTAAGCAATTGAAACACTTCCTCTTCTTTATCTCCCCATTCATACGTAACACTCTTTTGAGTCAATTTGGTCAATGGTTTAGCTATCTTCGAAAATCCCTCAATGAATCTTCGGTAATAACCAGCTAAACCCAAAAATTGACGAACTTCGGTTGGGGTTGTAGGTGCAGCCCAATCTTTTATCGCCTCAATCTTAGCAGGATCCACATGGACTCCTTGTCTATCAATCACATGACCCAAAAATTGTACCGTCGGAATCCAAAATTCGCATTTCGAAAACTTGGCATAGAGTTTCTCCTTCCTGAGCAATTCCAAAATGAGTCTTAAATGCTCCTCATGCTCTTTTTCACTCTTTGAATAAATCAGAATGTCATCGATGAATACAATCACAAACTTATCTAGGTAAGGCTTACACACACGATTCATGAGATCCATGAATATTGCTGGTGCGTTAGTCAACCCAAACGGCATCACCTGAAACTCGTAATGCCCGTAACGGGTTCTGAAAGCCGTTTTCGGAATATCTTCCTCACGAACTCGAAGTTGATGATATCCCGATCTCAAATCGATCTTCGAATACACACTCGATCCTTGAAGTTGATCGAACAAGTCATCGATCCTAGGTAACGGGTATCGATTCTTCACCGTTAACTTATTCAACTCTCTATAATCAATACACATACGAAACGATCCATCCTTCTTCTTCACAAATAAGACTGGGGCTCCCCAAGGTGAAGAACTTGGTCTTATGAATCCTTTTTCGGCTAACTCCGCCAATTGTTTCGACAACTCTTCCAGTTCGGTAGGTGCAAGACAATAAGGTGCTCGTGCTACAGGTGCAGCTCCAGGTATCAACTCAATCTGAAACTCCACTTGTCTAGTCGGCGGGATTCCCGGCAAGTCATCGGGAAACACATCAGGAAAATCACGAACTATAGGCACATCTCCAATGCACCTTTCCTTTTTCTTCGTCTCTCCCTTCTCAGAAATTTGGGCTAAGAAAAGGTAACATCCCTTCTCCATTAGCTTCGGTAACTTTGTGCAAGATGTAACTGCTAATCGGGATGGGCTCCTAGAATCCTTTCGGTCTCCTAATATATTTAGGACTTCCTTTCCGTATGGTACGCGCATGATCTTCTCGTCGCAAAGTATGTGAGCACGATACTTCGACAACCAATCCATACCAATGATAATGTCAAAACTTCCTAACGTGACGGGTAGAAGATCTATGTTGAATGGGTGGTTCAAGAAATTTAACGTACAACCGCGAATGATAGTATTAATCCTTTCTATGTTTCCATTAGCTAACTCAATATCATATCCAATTCCTAAGGTCATCGGGGGTTTCTCTAGTAAGGGTGCAAACGTAGTGGACACAAAACTTCTATCGGCACCAGTATCAAATAGTATGGAAGCATAACGATTATTGAGAAGGAACGTACCGGTAACGACGTTCGGATCTTCTCCTCTCTCGTTCCCGAGTGCATACACTCTTCCCTGGGTAGCTCCAGCTTCCACACGTTGGTCCCCATTATCTTGTCGTCCATGGTTTCCTCCAGCTCCACGGTTTCCATAATTGTACCCATTACCACCCGAGCCTTGATTTCCACGGTTCCGCGATTCTCTACACTCATTCCTATAGTGTCCCTTCTTTCCACACCCATAACAAGTAACATCTGCCTTATTTCTCATCTCAGGAGCAGCTTGAACCATAGCAAGAGGTCGGGCTCTACAATCCCTAGCTGTGTGTCCTTTCTTTGAGCAATTCTGGCATTTCACACTACACCATCCAGTGTGATGCTGGTGGCAACGATCACACTTGGGTGCATCACCGTTCTGGTTCTTCTTATCTCCATTCCCAATAGCATAAGCCTTAGCTTGTCTCTTGCTTCGGTGATCATTACCCTTAGAGTGACGATCCCTCTTTCTCTTTCCATTCTTTTCCTTATCAGCTTCTTCTAGTTCTAACGAATCCATAAGTTGTTGAGCAATTGTGATTGCCTCATGGATGTTTGCAGGCCTAGCAGAAATCACATCATTTCTCGTAGCTACAGGCAACCCATCAGTATACCTCTCGATCTTTTGAGTCTCATTTTTCACCATATCTGGGCACAACAGGGCTAATTCCTGGTAACGACGATTGTAAGTCGCCATATCAGTACCTTTCACCTTGTGGTTCCAAAACTCAATCTCTAGCTTCTTGACCTCATTCCTTGGGCAATAAGTCTGAATCAGCAAGGACTTAAATTGCTCCCAGGTCATAGCATAAGCTACATCACTCCCAACTGCATTTCGGTAGTTGTTCCACCAAGTCAAAGCTTCGTCCTTGAAAGTAAAAGAAGCAAACTTTACCTTCGCATTCTCCGCACAACCACTGACATTGAACACAGACTCAGTCTTCTCAATCCATCTGACTAAGTAAACCACTCCTTCAGTTCCACCAAACTCAATGGGTCCACAAATCTTGAACTCCTTGTATTGACATCCATTAGCACGAACAGGTGGAAAAGTTCCAGCAGAATTGTTGGAATGATTTGACTCAGCTAGTAGTTCAGCAACTCTTTGCTCCACGAGTTGGTTGATCATTGCTTGATCCACAGTAGGTGCATTAAGTGGAACATGATCATTGTCTCCCTGAACATCAACATTTTGATTCCTGTTGTTGCGGTTAGTGGTGTCCAGGTTGTCAGGAGTAGGGGTTTCAACATTTCGAGTAGGTCGACGACCTCGGCGACCAGGAGTAGTCATAGCAGGACCAGTTCTGGTAGACCTAACAGGGTTTCGACGTGGTGCCATTGATCTGTAACATCATACAAGTTCATGAGTCTCCAATAGAACTCATCGATATGCTCAACAAAACATTTCAACGAAACCAATCATGGAAAGAATAGCAACAATACACCACGTAACATCAATAAAGCGAATAAGGACTCAATTTCCATAACACCCAAAATCACATAATACCATATACTAATAATCATCAACCATACAATAGCGGTCTAACATCGTTCCGACTAATAGATAACACAAAACATACTAATTGTTCCAAAAGAGACGAATACTGAGCAAAATACATCAAAATATGATAACTAACTTTTCTAACCGAACACTCCTCGGTTAAGAAAGCAAAAATATAACATAACCCAACCAACTAGCCACGTGGCTGGCGGAGGCTCCTCATCTCCTGCCTCAAGCTATCAAGATCCCTCCATAACGATCCTAGCTCCACGCTATGGGTGTCTCGGTCTCTCTTGAGGTCAGCCACCTCCTTCTCTAGCTCGGCATTCCTTTGCCAAAGCTTGCGGTCGGCCTCACGAGCAGTAACAAATCCTCGCTGCAAACTATCGATATGCTCGTGGACATCCATCAAAACTCTCCTCAGCTCAGTAGTCCTGCCCACAACGACAGTCAAGTCAACTCTCAAATCTGCTAAAAATTCTCCAATAACTCTCTCAAGTCGATCAGATACACGTGCAACTCTCTCACTAAGCTCAGTAATCCGAGCCCACAACCTGCCAATCTCACCCAACTCTGCATGCTCAGCAGAAACCTCAGAAGATGCATCCGACTCAACGGGACTACCAGGTGGCAACTCAAACAAGAACGGATGATCAGGTGAATCAGGCTCAATCGGGTGTACAGGTGAATCAGGCTCCTCAGCCTGAGCTGGTGGTGCTAACTCATCATCATCATCAGGCATCTCATCCTCCTGAGGGTCATCCTCCTCCTCAGGGTCATCATCATCACCCTGCTCAACCTCCTGAGGGTCATCCTCCCGCTCAGGGTCATCAGCCTCATCCTCACCCTCGTACTCCTCCTCCTCCTCATCGGAAGAGTACCTCATCACTCGTCGTCTCCTACTAGGTGAACCATGTGGAGATGTAGTAGGTGATCTAGGACGACGACGCAATGATGTGGGTGGCGCCTCAGACAGAAGAGAATGAGCATCAATCTGTAAAGGTGATGGAGTAGGGCATACCGACATGCGTGCCGTAGCTCGGTGGGCAAAGCGTGGTGCCACACGAGCCAAAGCCTGATGAAGAGTAAGCTGCCTCGATGTACCAGGGAGCCCTAAAGAAGATGAGGGTCCCTGCGTTGATGCAGCAGGTAGTGCTGAAGTAGAAGCTGCCTGTGATACAGTAGCTGAAGTCATGGCCATCTGGTAAGGGTTATCAGATGCCATAGTGAACTGTGCAGGTAAAACCGGTGCAGTAAGAATATCCTCGACGACATCGGGTATATGGGAGGCCATAGTCTGTGACAACGGCGTAGGGTAGGTGTAAGTGTTTCAAAACAACTAAATCACAACTCATAATACCATACCAAATATACTCATCAAATAATTCCATATATAATCTCAATAAAAGAATTTCAAACACCGCATTACTAAAAATGTTTATAAAAACATATAGACCATATAAATCCTCGAGAACGCCATCTTATTACTAAAATCCATAAACCTCAAATCAACTCAAATATCCCATAATACCTCAAATAATAGAAGATGCTTCGGCTTGGCGGGCTGGCGGGCGGTGGTCAAGGATCATTTTCTATAAAAATACGGTTATAGTTTAGGCGTTTATTTACCTAGTTCTCTATAACCTTGGCTCTGATACCAATCTGTAACACCCCCAAAATTTGATACAGCGGAAGACTCAACAAGCTTTCGGGGTGCTACGGGGATTGGTATCCAACACAAGACAATATAGAACGAGATAAAGTAAATATAATAAAAACACAACCAAAACGGGGTTTTAAGGTTTACATTTATCCCGACATCATTCAGAGTCAGGCCCAAAATAAAATAACAATAGGTCCAAATTTAATTATCAGAGTTTAGAAAAGTAGATCCATAAACCGTGAGCCTTGGCCGAGCCTTCCATTCCAAGCATGCATCTCAACAATTAATTACCTGAGAAAACGTGCTAAAAGTCAGCTTTCGCTGGTGAGATCATAGGTTTAAATTCAACTAACAATATAGTGGACATATACACAAAACGCTTGCTAGCTAGACTTAGGATTCGCTAAAAGTCTGCGGATACCCTCCGCTCCAACAAAACACACGGATACCCTTCCGTACTAACAAAACACACGGATACTCTTCCGTACTAACATAGATATTCGGGTAGCCCCCGCAATACCAATAATAACTCGGATAACCTCCGAAATATTAATAACCTATAGGTGCACACTATAGTATCTAAATAAGCCAACCTTGAATAGTACACACGAACCGTGTGACTAAAGCTGACAATCCACCAATAACCAAATAAGCCGACCTTGAATAGTACACACAAACCATGTGACTAAAGCTGACAATCCACCAAATAACCAAATAAGCCAACCTTGAATAGTACACACAAAATATGTGACTAAAGCTGACAATACATCCTAGTCCATACGCATAGCAAGTTTAGAAAGAATATAAAAGCGATAATAGTCCACATAAAATAATTTGCACGTTTCTCACCCCAAGTATTGAAAACATAGTTCAAGAGTAAAAAGTGGGGCTATGACTCACCTCAAGTCCAGAAAATAGCAAGATGAGGTAGGTAGAAATAAGATGTATGATAACTCACGAAACAGCAACTACGGACTTGGCACGACCTAACAATATTAACTCTTTCAGAAATCATTTCCTCAAATATATAATATTCCCAAACCCGGACGAGAATCCGTTTTATTTCCGAAAATCCATTTCGTATTAGTTTGGTGTATTTGCGTTTGGTATCCATACGGGTGGTGGGTTGACTCACAACAAACCAAAAAGATCACATATAGAAAGATAAATAAACTATGGATCTAATATTAGCCCAATATATCATTTAAATAAATCGCCAAAGTTTACCAAATCCGTCGATTTGATAATCCTCATATTTATTTACGTAACATACCGTTCCAAGATTACACCCAACCTAAAGCACATAGCACATAATTACTATATAGTATATATCATAGTTTAATAAATTCCTCATATATATCGTCAAATTGGCCAGATTTCCCGATATATACACTCGCAATCTATTACACTTTACATATACTACAACCTATGGGTGTCGTAGGATACGATGCCCACTAATATATTCATTTCATATAGCCAAATAACCCGGCTCAACCTTACGGTTAAGTGGTTATTTAATTATAGAAAACGTCTATATTAGTCGTCATATATCCGTGACAACACGAACGTGACAAATAATAACTTACCTGGACCCGAGTGACAACAATTTCGCCTAACTCAATAAGTTTATCCGTTATATATCCGAAATGACATTTTATTAAACGTTTCATAATTGTCGGGAGTTTCCCGTTTTATAACACAATTTTTATAATAATAATACGTTCAATAATATTACGCCACTTTCGTAGCCTAATATATATCTAATCGTATTATTTATAATACGACTCGTGATTATTATTGTTATTAATATACGCGCTTATATAGTTATATATACGTTATTCACGTATATATATATTCATATAAACGTTCATATTATCAATAATGACTATTACGAGTTTTATTATTTTCGTTTTAGTTTTAATAGTTATTGAGTTATACGAAATGGTCATATGTCCGAGTCATGACTCTCGGCTCATTGTCCAAGTCCAATAATAAGCAAAAGTCATAAAATAACCAATCTCCGTCCAATCACAAACTCAAACCACGGGCTACAACATGAGGGTCCGACTACGACACCCGACTAACCTATCTCCGTCAATCTAACGACCGTCTCACAATCGGTCCCCAATAACACTTACCAAACGACAACAACTCCTCAATACCAATAATCATAACCAATGTCGAGACCACAATGGTCTCGACTCAACTAAAAGTATTCGGCTGAAACACAACAACCAAAGCCAAAACCAAAACTAAATCACCAACACAAGTTGCAATTAAGTAAAATATAACCAAGTCACATTCGGGTTGGTTTACCAAGCCAACCCGGTCTATACGACTCGAACGAGTCTCGGCTCAATACCACGAGTCGCATGGACTCGAGCCAATCATACCGATATCACCTAGCTCACAAGAGCATAACAAGTAACCATATATACCCATTCGACCCAAATGGTCATCGGCAATAAAAATAAATACGCGGCTAGAAGCCGCGACCCACAAGGGTCGAACCACAACCAATTCGAGCTCGAGACTCGACCCACGACCAAACGAGAACCCCCATACGGGTCTCGGCCGGTTATACGAGCATTCAACGGAAACCCCGAGACCTCATGGGTCTCGGTTAGCTCGGGTCGAAGTGCACAGCCATCGACAAACAACCAAACTACAACACCAAGGAAACCAAAGCCTCTCAAGGCTCGAACCAAAATAAGCCGAGAGCATAGGCTCTCGGTTCCGAGTCAACCACGTCCAAAAACCAAGAAACCCGGATACCAAACTTAATATTTATCATCAAAACATCATTTCCCATTAAAAATCAATTCGATTCTCACGAAATAATCCGTGTAGCCACGGATTAATGCCAATTCGTGGCACCCAAAACCCAAAAATAGCTCCTTCTCACCTTCTTGGACCTCCAAATGAACGGATCTAGTAAAGTTAATAAAAATTCGAACGGATTGTTACAAGTTTGGTGGTGTTAACGGTGGTTCTAGGGTGAGTATGATATACCAAATGAAAGAGGGTGAAGAGAGGAAGAAGATGGTGGTAATTATTTTGTTGGGGGGTCGGAAATGCGGCGGTGGTGGCCGGATTTGTGGTCGGCGGCTAGGGTTTATGTGATGGGGAAGAAAATGTGTTTTTGAGAGAGAGAGAATGAGAGTGGTGAGGGTGAGTGTGTGTGTTGTGTGAACCGGACCAAACGCCCCTTTATCTTTTTTTTTTTTTTTTTTTTTTTTTTTTTTTTTTTTTTGTTAATAATAATAATGATAACAATAATAATAATAATAATAATAATAATAATAATAATAATAATAATAATAATAATAATAATAATAATAATAATAATAATAATAATAATAATAATAATAATAATAATAATAATAGTAATAATGATAATATTATTACGGTGGAGCGGGTAACACGGGTAATTTGTAAAAACATGTGGCCCGAACCCGAACTCATTTTAAACTTCAATATCACTCGAGAACATCTCGTAAATAATTGAAAATATAGTCGGACTCGTTAAGACGAATCATAAACTTTCGTTAGGTAATCCTAGTGCCAAAGTCAACGTAGTACCAAGTGAGAATTCAAATATACATCACCGAGCATTCAATCAAAAATGAATTATGAACATAATTCACGAATTCCATAACGTCATTAATTAAAAATATCCATAAAATAGGTCTTACAAGTTCGTTGTGAAATGAAAATTTCAAATAAAAATTATAAACGAACTTAAATTGTAATGCGGGTTTTTAAAATAGCTCCCTAAACTGCCGGTTGTCACACAACGTTCCAATATATAGCCGTTTTTTTTGAAAAAAAAATTTCACTTTCACCCCCTCGATAATTAAAAACGGCTAGTTTTTAAATTTCACCCAAAAATTACATTTAAACCATTTAAACCAACTATAAATACCAACTTAACACACATATATTTTTAACACATCCACTACTAATTTTCTACTCTTTTATACTTCCTTTATAAGAAAAAAACCTTCCTCATTCATAATGGATCCAAATCAAAATAACGATTTTGATCCGAGTTGGTCAGACCTTGATGACGAAGAAGACATACAGTTTATGGTTCAAGCGTACGAGCTACAGCAACGCTTAGAAGAAGAAGAATCTCATCCTCATGTGCCCCGTATCACCATACGTCGTGAACGTGAGCTTGCTGAAGAACGTTTGAAAAACGACTATTTCGTTGAAGGTTGTAAGTATAAGCACAGTAAATTTCGTAGGAGGTTTCGTATGAGCCGGAAACTATTTATGCAAATAGTGAACGGTATTGAGTCTTACGAAGCCGATGTTATTCCAGACCACTTACAATACTTTAAGAAAGGTAATCAAGTCATCAAATCCTTAAAGCTAAAAGCTAAGCAATAATATTATTTATTCTGAGGCCGATAGTAAGATAATCAAGTCATCAAATCCTTAAAGCTAAGCAATAATATTATTTAACTCAAATCTTGTGTCTAATCAAACAAGAACTGTCACAAGATCAAGTTAACTAATTAGTTATTACTGAGCTCCATGTTTTTAATGACTCGACGAATCTCTGGGGCTCCTTATAATACTAAAGTCACATCATCTAACAGCGTGGAACTAAGCAAACCTCTAACCAAAAAGCATATGTGTATGTATTGTGTGTAAGGCAAATAAAGAGGAAGGTCCCAACGTATGTAGCAGTTATAGTCTAAGCACTAAATGCAACCTAGTTCTCTATAACCAAGGCTCTGGTACCAATCTGTAACACCCCCAAAATACCGCAGCGGAAGACTGTGTCATAGGGGTGCTACTTCATAATACAAAGTACAAGTTATAGAAAACGAACTCTAAATGAGACGTTTTGAAAAGTTACCATTCGATTAAAGAATTCAAAGTCACAAACTTGGGATTCCAAAGTATGATACATAAATGTATACAAAATGTTGAATGGTAAATGATAAAAGCGTAAGTCTTCAGAATATGCAGCTTGACTCTAAGTTCCATGCACTAGCTATCGCCTTACTAACCTGAGATAAACATGCTAAAGTGTCAACACAATGGTTGGTGAGTTCATAGAGTTTGTCTTAAAACAGTTGAAAAGCCTTAAAAGAATGTTCACACAGCAAAGGCATCGTGAATCCACTCACTTACAAGTCCCGCCATAAGAGACTTGTAACCTGTGTGTTCACAACCCACTGCTAACATATAGTATAATAAAGACATGTATAAGTTCATCAAGACAATTAAGCAATTAGTAGTGAGTCTCTACTTCATCTCCGAAGACCTCACTTTTATGATGTATCCAACATTCGCAAATGTTAGGATGTATCAAAGCCAACTGGGAGCCACTTTCCAAAGAAAACTGGGAGCCACTTCCCAAAGATATAAGTTTAATGGGAGCCACTTCCCAAAGATAAAAGACAGTCATGTATGTATGAAATCAAATATAATGCCATCAAGTATAAGACAATCAAGTATAAATGTTTAAGAGTATTTGTACAAGTAAGCAAGTAGTTGAGCATGTATCCCCCCCAAGAGTTAAAACAAGTACGAAAAGAGTAGGGGCTATGACTCACCTTAAGTCTATGTAATGAGAAATGATAGTGCTAGTCGAATCGCGAAAGTCTCTAAGAGCAACCTATAATAGAACGTTGCGACTTAGGTTTGGAGTAACGTCTAAGAATACGACGAATTGCCAATATATGTCTTGCATAATGTTCATGATGTAGTACTTAGTATATAGTGTAAGTCGTTGAATATAAGTGGTCTATGAAACATGTATAGGTTGTAAATCTCTTACTACCGTTCGGGCCGACATAATTCAGAAGTCATGGAGTAAACGTTCGAGGAGCCAGGACACTTTAACTCGTAAATCCACAACTCGTCTCGACGGCTTACTCAATGAACTCCTCATATGAGGCTCCCTACTATTGTAGTATTTGATAACATATATATATATATAAGCTTTTTGATCTTTAATAGTTATATGGTCTTTAGCCGTGGCTTTGCCGTGACCTTGGTCATTGTTACCATGATCTTGAGACTCAACCTTGGCTTTAGCCATGGTTGTGGTCTTGGCTTTAGGTCATTAGACCTCTTGGTCTCATCTAATTATAATGATTATATAGTAACTTTGGACTAAAAATGGGCTGTTAAGAATTTGAAGAAATTTATCACTCAGAAAGCGTTTTCAGGTCTCGAGCTTCTTTGTACCTGAACGAAAACGTCGTTCCGGACAACTTTCGTGTTTTAACTTTTTGATGAATCGGACCAGAAGTGGGACTTTCAAAATCATAATTTGATCAGAATGCAATTTAGGCAGTTTTGCCGTTTTGGTTTCGCTAACTTCAAATGGTCATAACTTTTGACTCGTGTACTCGTTTTGGGTGATTCAAATTGCTATGTTTTCCTTGTTAAGTCCTCTTTAACAGTAAGTAAGTGTCAAATATCAAAGTTATACTATTGTGGTCGTGGTTTTTCATAAAAATCACTAGTTTGCTTGTTTACTTGTCATAAGTTAACATATGTATACCAATACTTGTTTTATCCATTTTTAAACATCATGAACACAATACAAAGACCATATATAGCATGAAAGAAACATAATAAGCATGAAATGATATTGAGCAAGAAAGTGTATAAGGGTTTGCTTACAACTTTTGGCTTTCTAAAGAAAGGAAGTCAAGTATAGAACTAGGACACTAAACCTAAGCTTGTAAACCCTTCACCATAACTCTTGTAACCCTTGCTAGCCTTGATATAACCCTTGTAAAAACCATTTAACTTCAGCCCTAGTAACCTTGTGTAGCTCTTAATTCAACCATGGAATCACCAAACAAACTTAAGAACTAGGTAGAGAATACTAAGACCTTGAACTTTGTAGTGTAACTTGTAGTTTGAAGATCAAAGGATCATGGAGCTAGGGATTGTGTTGTGGCGTTTTATTTATGAAGAAAGGATGGAATGAGCTCTCTATTTATAGCATGAAGAGGAGGTTAGGAAGCTTACTAGGAAACTTACAACACTTGGAGACCAAGTTGTAATTAAATATGATCTAATGGTTAAAAACTAAACACATCTATGCATACTTGGTTGTTCTTAGACCACATACTTTCCTAGGCTTATTATCAAGCCACCAAGGCCACCATATACACGTTCATGGACAAGGGGAAGGGACTAGGTGGATGAATCTTGGCCTTATATAAGTTACGTAGTGAGTTTTGGTCCCGTTAATCGCTAACCGTAAGTTGTTAAGTCACGAAACGTAAAACTGGGTATCCTAAAAATATGAAACTTATAAGTATGGTTAAACATGTCAATATAGTCCATAATAAAATATAAAATGAGTGGTAGGTTCTATCGGGTGCGAAAACCCTGCTAAAAACTGGAAACACGGGTCTAAAACGCGCAATTCGCGTAAAACGCTGAACTGAAAAATGTAAAATTCCGAAACTTTTGGAATTGTCCTAAAATGAGAGAAAATCATATTTCTATTGTTTATAATGTTTTATGGACATATCGGGATGCTAGAAGGACGTTTAAACCTAAAAGTAAATCTCGGACACGGCTTTGTGATTTTTGCAGAAATGATCCGACGAGCGTCAAACTCTCGGATTATCGTTAAAATAGTTTAACTTACGAGAATATGAAATAAAAATTTCTGAGATGAATAGTGAAAAGTGAATAGTAAAAAGTGAATAGTAAAAGTGAATAGTGAAATTTTCGGGAATAAAAGTTAACCTGAAATTGCGAATTGTTACAGTCTCTACCCCTTAAAGAGAACTTCGTCCCAAAGTTCAGTTAATGTTAACTACTTACGGTGTGTCTAAGAGAATTCGGGATCTCTAATATAGTGGTGTTTACTCTGATTCGTCTAAGATTCTGGTTAAGGAGTCGTATCGGCTACAATTAAGCCCACTTATTTATAACACATTACTTACATAAAGAAGCGTCCAAATTTATGTAAGTAAGGTCTCATAAACTTATGGTTTGGTGATTTACAATTTCTTTATTTAACTGAAGAGGCGTCCCAATCCATTTAAATAAGGAGATTCTAAATCATCCTACTTAAGAATTTCCGACACAAAATCCGCCTTCTGAGGCCGATAGTAAGATAATCAAGTCATCAAATCCTTAAAGCTAAGCAATAATATTATTTAACTCAAATCTTGTGTCTAATCAAACAAGAACTGTCACAAGATCAAGTTAACTAATTAGTTATTACTGAGCTCCATGTTTTTAATGACTCGACGAATCTCTGGGGCTCCTTATAATACTAAAGTCACATCATCTAACAGCGTGGAACTAAGCAAACCTCTAACCAAAAAGCATATGTGTATGTATTGTGTGTAAGGCAAATAAAGAGGAAGGTCCCAACGTATGTAGCAGTTATAGTCTAAGCACTAAATGCAACCTAGTTCTCTATAACCAAGGCTCTGGTACCAATCTGTAACACCCCCAAAATACCGCAGCGGAAGACTGTGTCATAGGGGTGCTACTTCATAATACAAAGTACAAGTTATAGAAAACGAACTCTAAATGAGACGTTTTGAAAAGTTACCATTCGATTAAAGAATTCAAAGTCACAAACTTGGGATTCCAAAGTATGATACATAAATGTATACAAAATGTTGAATGGTAAATGATAAAAGCGTAAGTCTTCAGAATATGCAGCTTGACTCTAAGTTCCATGCACTAGCTATCGCCTTACTAACCTGAGATAAACATGCTAAAGTGTCAACACAATGGTTGGTGAGTTCATAGAGTTTGTCTTAAAACAGTTGAAAAGCCTTAAAAGAATGTTCACACAGCAAAGGCATCGTGAATCCACTCAGTTACAAGTCCCGCCATAAGAGACTTGTAACCTGTGTGTTCACAACCCACTGCTAACATATAGTATAATAAAGACATGTATAAGTTCATCAAGACAATTAAGCAATTAGTAGTGAGTCTCTACTTCATCTCCGAAGACCTCACTTTTATGATGTATCCAACATTCGCAAATGTTAGGATGTATCAAAGCCAACTGGGAGCCACTTTCCAAAGAAAACTGGGAGCCACTTCCCAAAGATATAAGTTTAATGGGAGCCACTTCCCAAAGATAAAAGACAGTCATGTATGTATGAAATCAAATATAATGCCATCAAGTATAAGACAATCAAGTATAAATGTTTAAGAGTATTTGTACAAGTAAGCAAGTAGTTGAGCATGTATCCCCCCCAAGAGTTAAAACAAGTACGAAAAGAGTAGGGGCTATGACTCACCTTAAGTCTATGTAATGAGAAATGATAGTGCTAGTCGAATCGCGAAAGTCTCTAAGAGCAACCTATAATAGAACGTTGCGACTTAGGTTTGGAGTAACGTCTAAGAATACGACGAATTGCCAATATATGTCTTGCATAATGTTCATGATGTAGTACTTAGTATATAGTGTAAGTCGTTGAATATAAGTGGTCTATGAAACATGTATAGGTTGTAAATCTCTTACTACCGTTCGGGCCGACATAATTCAGAAGTCATGGAGTAAACGTTCGAGGAGCCAGGACACTTTAACTCGTAAATCCACAACTCGTCTCGACGGCTTACTCAATGAACTCCTCATATGAGGCTCCCTACTATTGTAGTATTTGATAACATATATATATATATAAGCTTTTTGATCTTTAATAGTTATATGGTCTTTAGCCGTGGCTTTGCCGTGACCTTGGTCATTGTTACCATGATCTTGAGACTCAACCTTGGCTTTAGCCATGGTTGTGGTCTTGGCTTTAGGTCATTAGACCTCTTGGTCTCATCTAATTATAATGATTATATAGTAACTTTGGACTAAAAATGGGCTGTTAAGAATTTGAAGAAATTTATCACTCAGAAAGCGTTTTCAGGTCTCGAGCTTCTTTGTACCTGAACGAAAACGTCGTTCCGGACAACTTTCGTGTTTTAACTTTTTGATGAATCGGACCAGAAGTGGGACTTTCAAAATCATAATTTGATCAGAATGCAATTTAGGCAGTTTTGCCGTTTTGGTTTCGCTAACTTCAAATGGTCATAACTTTTGACTCGTGTACTCGTTTTGGGTGATTCAAATTGCTATGTTTTCCTTGTTAAGTCCTCTTTAACAGTAAGTAAGTGTCAAATATCAAAGTTATACTATTGTGGTCGTGGTTTTTCATAAAAATCACTAGTTTGCTTGTTTACTTGTCATAAGTTAACATATGTATACCAATACTTGTTTTATCCATTTTTAAACATCATGAACACAATACAAAGACCATATATAGCATGAAAGAAACATAATAAGCATGAAATGATATTGAGCAAGAAAGTGTATAAGGGTTTGCTTACAACTTTTGGCTTTCTAAAGAAAGGAAGTCAAGTATAGAACTAGGACACTAAACCTAAGCTTGTAAACCCTTCACCATAACTCTTGTAACCCTTGCTAGCCTTGATATAACCCTTGTAAAAACCATTTAACTTCAGCCCTAGTAACCTTGTGTAGCTCTTAATTCAACCATGGAATCACCAAACAAACTTAAGAACTAGGTAGAGAATACTAAGACCTTGAACTTTGTAGTGTAACTTGTAGTTTGAAGATCAAAGGATCATGGAGCTAGGGATTGTGTTGTGGCGTTTTATTTATGAAGAAAGGATGGAATGAGCTCTCTATTTATAGCATGAAGAGGAGGTTAGGAAGCTTACTAGGAAACTTACAACACTTGGAGACCAAGTTGTAATTAAATATGATCTAATGGTTAAAAACTAAACACATCTATGCATACTTGGTTGTTCTTAGACCACATACTTTCCTAGGCTTATTATCAAGCCACCAAGGCCACCATATACACGTTCATGGACAAGGGGAAGGGACTAGGTGGATGAATCTTGGCCTTATATAAGTTACGTAGTGAGTTTTGGTCCCGTTAATCGCTAACCGTAAGTTGTTAAGTCACGAAACGTAAAACTGGGTATCCTAAAAATATGAAACTTATAAGTATGGTTAAACATGTCAATATAGTCCATAATAAAATATAAAATGAGTGGTAGGTTCTATCGGGTGCGAAAACCCTGCTAAAAACTGGAAACACGGGTCTAAAACGCGCAATTCGCGTAAAACGCTGAACTGAAAAATGTAAAATTCCGAAACTTTTGGAATTGTCCTAAAATGAGAGAAAATCATATTTCTATTGTTTATAATGTTTTATGGACATATCGGGATGCTAGAAGGACGTTTAAACCTAAAAGTAAATCTCGGACACGGCTTTGTGATTTTTGCAGAAATGATCCGACGAGCGTCAAACTCTCGGATTATCGTTAAAATAGTTTAACTTACGAGAATATGAAATAAAAATTTCTGAGATGAATAGTGAAAAGTGAATAGTAAAAAGTGAATAGTAAAAGTGAATAGTGAAATTTTCGGGAATAAAAGTTAACCTGAAATTGCGAATTGTTACACTATAAAGGATAATATATATCAATATTGGTCCCATTTAAAACTCTTGGATGGATTAATAAGTACGAGTAATATGTAAAGATGGTAAATTTTTGTCATATTTTCGTTAATGCATTCATATTTCCTAATGTTTAAAGGAAACTTTGATTAGATGGTAAATCTAATGTTGCTCAAACAAAACTATAACTAAATGGACTTTTGCAATGCAAGTTATGTAGAAACTACAACACATGCCACCAGGGACGAACTTACATTGATGCCGGGTGTGCATTGTGGTACATGCTACATCCGATTTTAGGTCACGATGTGCCAAAAAAAAAAAGTAAATAAAAATTTAAAAATTGTCGATTTTTGTTATGGGCAACTCCCGATAATCTTTTTTGCTACTATCGTTTTTTATGGTACAATTTTAATTAACCCAAATGGAAATTGTGCAACACTCACTCGAAAATCATGAATCCGTCCCTGCATGCCATTGCCACATAGGTAAATAGAAACTTGTTTTTGTATTTCTTTCTACTTTTGGTTTATGCTTTAAGTTGTTATAATATGTCAAACTGTCAAGTCATCTGTTAAGACAGTTTTGGAGTTTATAGAATTGCGAATCGTAAAAGAATTAGTAAGATACATAAAATATGATTTATAGACTAAAAATGGTTTGACCGAAGAACATGTACTTTTTTTTGTTAAAGGGAAAGAAGAACATGTGCTTTTTATATTCGCATATAATCGAAATGCAAGCCAGATGACGTTCAATACAAGTATTACTCCCTTCATCCCAAAATTAGTGTCATCGTTTAATTTTTTCGGCTTTTATTTTACAACTTTGACTTTACATATCTTTATTTGTTTTATATAATACTTGATGTAAAATATAAGAATAGTTTTATATAATACTTGATGTAAAATATAAGAATAGATTATGTTTTAAATGAATTTTCATTAACTATGATATAACACAAACAGAAATATTTAAGGTAAAAGAAATACCGAAAAAATTGAACGGGGACTATAATTTTGAGACGGAGGGAGTAATTTGCTAATGCCATGCACTTTATAAATTTAGAAAATATTGTGTGTGTGTGTGTGTGGGGGGGGGGGGGGGGGGGTATTAACACTGCAACAAATTGGTCACTTACTCACACTTTTTTCTTCACACTTTCTAAAGACCGCAAAAATTATTCACACTTAAAAGTGTGAGAAGTTATTTTAAAATCATATTATTTAAAAATCTTCACCTTTGAAAGTACGAACTTTTTTCTACAAACTAAGAGTGTACTTTTGAATTTCACACACTATAAAGTTTGAAATAACTATTTAGCAGCATAAATACTCTAGCAAAAAACAAACATATATCTTTGTAATCATAATTCATGCATGCATATAATCACGGTTCACGGGTACCTTAGTCAGTAATTTTGCGGATATGCATGGAAAAATGTTATAGGCGAGTTTACATACGTAACGAGTTCATTCACATGCTATTAATTTGTTATCTATTTAACGACTAAGATATTCTTTTTGCATGTGTTGTAATCAACTTTATTTATTGTTCTTGTAAACGGGTCGTCGTGTCACTTATAAAATTTCAACCTAAAAAGATCCTTCACTTTGTATACTCTAGCTAAATGAGGATATTGTTTAAGAAAAGCAAACCATTTTATAAATGAAGATATGATGATTAATCAATCATGAAATTACGTTTTCTCACTCACCAACCTCACAAAATGTTAAAAAAATAAGCAAATGATTCAACATAAAACTTAATTTATAGATTATACATATGGATTAATTCTCTGAAAGGAGATAATTATGGAATATTACTAATTTTACTTACTTACAGTTTATTAATGTTAGTAAATCATTGACATCACAGGCCTTAGGGGGTTAGCAACACTCCCCTCACCCAAAATCACTTCACTCACTTACAACTAATCCCCTTATGCCACATCATTCTCTCACTTTTTCCTTCACTCACCCATTTTTTGTTGGCATCACACTACTCACCCTTCACTCACTTCATTTTTTTTTTCTTTTTTTTTTAAATTCTGTTAAAATTTATTAAAAGACTAAAATTTCATTAAAATTAAATAAACATTACATAATATTATTAAAAAACATAAAATAACTAAAATCCCATTAAAACTAAATTAAAACCATTAAATCCTACAAACTACACGGCCACCTGTATTTTGCGCATATCTGGCGTTTCTTGTTGATGACGAAATCCTTAAAAGTCGGGTCTGGGATATTGTCATGCGGCTCCATAACGAACTTCATGTCACGATTCATCACCTCCCCATCAAGAAACTTGAAATATTCTCCGTCTTTTTTCTTTTGAACCTCCAACTGCGCTTGCATTAAGCTTTTCTTTTCGGCCATGTAACTTGCAAGGGTATCACGCATCGAGCTTCGGCTTGAATCTTCATAATTCGTCTTTTTGCCTTTCGATTGACTTGATGGAGTTAGGTTCTCGTTGTGGTTCGGTAAGTCACACTCGAAATCTTCCACGTTTATCGGCGTTTGAGCGCTACTTGACTCCGACGACTTTCTTTTCTTGCTCGATCCCGTCGATTCTTGAGCCTGGCTAACCAACGGTTGTTCTTGCCACTTCGGTTGATCTTTGAGAATGTGCCATGCTTTAGAATGCGAGAAAGTTTTCCTAAATTGTTTTTCAAAATCGAGATTGGCTCTCTCATAAACTTTAAGATCGTCGCACCCACTTTCTTTCAAGCGCACCTACATATTTATAAAACAATATATATATATATATATATATATATATATATATATATATATATATATATATATATATATATATATATATATATATATACTAGACATCAAAGCCCGCCCAAGGGGCGGGCATGACTTATAACGATAATTCGTATGGTTTTAGTTATCGTGAAATTATGGTTAATGATTTGTTTCTTAATATTAGTTGGTCGTTAATTAATTGTAATAATTGATAGGTGTGATTAAGTATGCGGGCATGACTTGTGATTATTCTTTGAGTGCATTACTTTTCGAATAGCAAGATATATGTGTGCGTAGGTATTATTTGTCGGTAAACATAAAAGGTGAAGAATTGGAGTCAGAATAAATGAAGAAATAAAAGTCAAATTTGGATATTAGATAGAGTTACGGGCGGAACTACATATTGTTTGGGGGTTGGTGGTGCCGTCTATGCTTTGCTGAAAAATATCAATTTTTAGTATAATTTTTTTTATTTGAGGACCATTTTATTAAAGTGCACCCCACCAAAAAATCATATTCCCCCCCCCCCCCCCCACTTTAAAGTAAAAGAATGTAAAAACCTTAGATCTATATTTTAATCTTAAAAAAATATCAGATTTTAGTGTGTGTGTGTGTGTGTGTGTATATCAAAGCCCGCCCAATGGGCGGGCATGACTTATAATTTTACGTTTTATTGTAATTTGTAGTATATATCATAAACCTCTTGTTTACGATTGTGTGTCTTGATTTGTAATTATTTGTTGTTTATCACCATTTACGTCAAATAAAACTTATCATTAATATCAAATGTATCACAGGTTTGTTTTTGGTCTTATGAATTTGACCTAATAAATGTAATAAGTATCGACCCAACATATGTAAATCTGGACCCAATACATTTAAATTTGATACTATAATACAAACTATTGATAAAATAGTGAATGATGAATGTTGGCCGCTTGAAACATGAATAAAAACTATCAAGTAAATATTGTGTTTTGTTAATTGCACTTGGCACACCTGAATACAAAGACCCGATTGAGCTGTGCCTTTTAACTGAAGTGGGCCATTTTAAAGTGAGACGTCTGACGCTTGCCTTTTGAATTCAGTGACGCGTCTGACTCGTGCCTTTAATCTAACCAATTTTATGTCCTATGTAGTATACGTATTTTGACAGTGTTGTAGTCAAGCGTATGACATATATGCTCCCTTCCTGTCTTGTTCAGGTCCGAAACTTTCTGCATAACAGCTGTATCAAATATAAGTATGATTTGCAAGTACCATAAGTAAAAAATTTATAGAATAAACACTTGAAGACCAAATTTTAAAGCGATACAATCATAATATTTGAAGAGTCGCTAAGTTCCATGATCAAATAAACTATCGTCAACTGAACGTCGCTAGGTCAGAACTGGAACAAATTACTTATAGATCAAAACTTTCGTTTGATGATATATAAAACATTCATGGAACCTAAACATACCAAACCATAAAAAAAACTAATCATTTTCGCGGTTCTGTTCAACCTTATTTATCTCAAACATCGCAAAAATTTCATAAAGTATACGCGTTTATAACGTTGTATTAACAAAAGTATGAAAAAATAAGTTGTATTTTAAATAACTCTCGTGGATGGTTAGTTTATTTGCTTATTTTCACGCAAGCGTTTGTTTTATATGTTCAAAATAGTAGTAAATGTAAGAGTTTGAATATAGATATTGATTTTTTAATGTGAAATTGTTTGTATTGTCTTAGCAAGAGTTATTATATCAACATATTCTTATCACTATGATAATAGTGACTTCTAACTCATTACACTTTATTCATAGAAAATAATTAATAATAATAATAATAAAACCCATTATGTAGGTTTTCTATATCTATGTATTTTATTTAATAAAAAAAGTTGTTATCAAATAGATTAACCTAATATTGACTACCTAATACATGCAAATTTACCACGTAATCATCAAATATTTAAGATTCATTATATTTAAATAATGGGTTGATTACTTCTGGTCTTCTACTTGCTTAACCACTTTGCATTTTAAACACAACCTGCTCCACTACAATGTGTAGTATCTCCTAAAATTCTCATTCAGAATTTTTAGTATTGATCATACCTCTCAAATAGCAGGTCAGCGGGTGTATCACCACTCATGTCCTTTACAATCCTCGATGCCACATTTATGTCCCGCACACCCTCAAGCGCAACTACATCCTAAATTTACAAACAGAAACTCTTACAATATTATTAAGACGTAGTAGACGACGATTCAAACCCATAATTGAACATATTCTTACAATCTTACATGATTCAAAACTTCTTGGTGATCCCTGAAAATAGAATGCCTTGTTGAATGCAAAAGTGTGAACTATCTGCGACTGAAATCTGACCATACAGCCTATGATTCATGCTCTTCATCTTCATCCTTGATTGTTGCAATTGTCTCCACGATTTATGTACCGAATAATAGAACAAAATATCAAAAAGATTATTGATTTGTATCATTTTGTTCATAGACATTAACTGTGCGACAGAACAGTCAAGCATGATGAGTTCAACATTGGTTCCTGAACATTTTTATAAATAAAAGAGCGATACTGTTTGGTAAAGTTGCTTACCTGTTATGATAATATTGAAGCAAAACAGTGACTTAAAATGCGAGTAACCATTGGCAATCATATATCATTTCTCAGTCACGATTTATCTATATATAGTATGGGATTCTCAAAAGAAAACTATGTACTCTTTTAATATAGACAATAATATCAACTATAGTAGTATATTAGTAAAACTAACACTTTCCTTTGAACAAACGGTAAGCATATGGCAATGGTCGTCTTTGAATGCCATAAAAGAACTCTCTTCTTAGCAAGAAAAAGCCTTGGGTATCAACAATTAATTCCATTTTGTAAGTCCCATCACCACATGAGACCACAAAATGAAAACCGGACATAAAACTAAAACCAAAAGTCGAAAAGCCTACGCAAAATTCTATGCATTTCATTTATTCATAAGCTTCTAATAGGGTGTAAGAAACATTCATCTATAACAAATTTCAGAGGGCCTGATCGCTGTGTGGAAGTGCTAAGCCTCTCTTCATACCAAAACCGGACATGGCACTTACGACACACATAATCACCCCGCCTAAAAGCTTTGTATTCGTTTGGAGAGCCTGCTCGTTATGTGGAAACAGTTTAATTAATAAGCTCCATGTGAAAATTGATAGGTGAGAGTAACATTTTTGAGTAAGATACATTTGGTGTATACTGATCACCTGAACGTCTTGTTGCCATTCTCTGAGATTGAATAGGAGATATCAGCATCGTTAGTTGCCTCATGGCGGATGAGGTCAGTCCCAAAATCCAATAACATTGGGCCACGACCCGTATGCGTGTACACTGTTATAAAGAAACAGACTTCGATAAGTGTATGACAATGATGTTGTAAACAGGTAAAATTAGCTCAAAAACCAACCATTGGAAAAGGCGTTGGTTTAAGTGGCAGCATGCATACTCCCAGCTGTGGATGGAGTTTGAGCAGCTGAGGAAACAGTGGGAACAGGCTGCGGAATGACATCCGGAGTCGCATGAACCTGATAAGTGAACACATATAGCTGTTATTAAGAATGTAAAAAAAGGAATAGCGATGAACCACACGCCCTATTAAGGAGGACATACATGTTGTGATGCATCCAGAATGTTCATCATGGCGAGAACCTGGTACGTATTGAATAACAACCATCATTAAAGTAGATAATACAGTTTATGGAACAACGGGGACGCCAACAATGAATAACAAACCTGAACCTCCAAGCTTGTATCATGGCGCGCCCGTTTTTGCAAACCCGATTCGCAAACGTCTCCTGAGTCTATAAACTTTCGCTTAAAATGGTGGCCACTACATTCGGACTGTATAGCGGTGCCAGTAACCGTGCGTCTAACATGCTCGTGAAACGTATCCTGACTGAAAGGATTACCAACTACATCAGGCACATCACTGGGGCTACTAAGTTCATGACCCAAAGGAGATGGATGTTGTAGCGCATGTCTAGCAACAACTTTGTTTTTGGATTTCATAGTTGGAGTGAAACAAAAGTAACAAATACATGATAGTATACAGAAGAAGGGAAGAAAATAAATGGATAGACACACTACAGGCATATAATTCATGGCACTATGGAAAGCTTATTGATTCATTGCACTTTCTGGTTCAAATACAAAATAAGGAGTATATTACACCTTAGTGACATTAAGGTAGAAAAAAGGGCATTAAACTTCAGGCCTTAACACTTAAAAATCCAAGAATTGTAGGTACAATGGTGCAGCATTATCAATAATTGGGATGCAAGATTTTCAAAACCTAACCTAAAAGTATTCTTGCTACTTTCAATATATGGTGGCACTGAGGCAATCCCGAGCATCCTCTAAAACACAATGCCAAACACCTCCTAAATAATTAGTACCATAATTTTTTTTTCTGCGACTTGACTATACAAATTAGCCAGGTACTAAAAGATAAGCTATTAAAGATGCACAGAAGAGTCACATTCACAAACTTCCTACGTTTCATGAAAATGAGAATAAATTAACTTGGCGTTTACAATACTTTATACTAAACATGGACAGAACAGTCAAACTCACAACAGCAACACCCTACGTTTCCTGAAAATGAAAAAGAATTACCTTGGCATTAACACCATCATGCATAATGCAATTCTCAGACTTCTACTGAATATAATCAGAATGGCTGAACTTTGTGAATCCCCTTCAATGATAAAAAGAAAATATAAATTAAGTAATTGCAGACTATGCAGGAGCAGTCGGGACGGTGTCGTGGGTGTTTGGTGGTGGGGCAATTCGTGTGTCAGTTTGATTGGGCCTACTTATCCTCCCTGCCCATTTCAATTGTTCAGGTGAATCTGCCAAATATAGTATCCGACAACTTGTAAATTCATGTCCTGTCACAAATGTGAATCTGTTATTGAACCATTTCAGATAAAATCTAAGCAGGGCCAGCAGACATGGGCGTATTACCTGAATTGTTGGTCTCATTCAAAACGCCTTAAAAGCAACATGATTATTAAGATTGCCAGCACATTTAAGCAAAACCATGAGTTCTAGAGTGTCGCCCTCGCATAACATGTCTGATTCTAGCAAAAGTAGAGCAAACCTTAGTACCAAACCACTTATTGAAGGATTTGCTCCACATTGCCTGCAAAGAAACATATGAAACTGTAAATGGTAGATGTGCAATTGCATATTGCTATTCAAAGTGCTTATCAAAACATTTATACCTCCATATACATATTATACTAAGCTCCATTTTAGCTAGTTCTTAGTCTAGAGTCTAAACTCACATGAAAAGTGTGCCAAAGCTTTAATCAAAGAAGGTGACCCACCAAATAAGAAACGTAAAATGGTTGAAACCAATAGTATCTGGTCACCACTTTAATTGTGGATAGATAAATAAATACATGAAGAAAATCTTATAGGTCCATCGGAAACCATCACTACAAGAAAACAACCATTTAGCGTCATTATTAGTGACATGAGAAATGATGTTGCAAAATTGTGTCATTAATAGCAACAAGTATAGTGACGTACATGTCGCCATTGTTACTACTTAAGTCGCAAATAAGTTAGTGACTTAAAATAATACGCTTAGACATGTCGCTAATTTGCGACGTGTTAAAAGCACGCCACTAGCAATGTCGCTACAATTGCAACATCTTGGAACAAGTTGCTAACTACGTCTCTAATAGGGCGACGCCTCAAAATATGATGCCATGGATGTCGCAAACTTTTGCAACCTCTATAAACAAGTCGTTATCGGAGTCGCTAAATTTTGCGTCATCCAATAAACGCAGCTAACCTAGTCACTAATTTGTGAGGTTTGAATATGCTAGGTGTAACTAATTAAATTCACTTAATATCATAGTTTAAACTTATTTTATGTAACTACATAAATATTTTTGCTAGAAGACTCAACAAAAATTAACTTGAACGGGCTATTGTAATCGGTTTAAAAATAACTAACGGGCTTGTGTCATTCGGATATATAATTATTTGGCCCAATTGGCAATTTGCCCCAATATAACTAAAAAATCTCTCTCTTTTCATCTCTTTTCCCCAATTTTGGCATTGGGATATATAAAATTAATATCTGATTCTCTTTTCCCCAATTTTTTTTATCATGTAGAATCCGAAGTAACGTCCGCAATTGATTCCGGTGTTACATCCAGCGAAATCTCTACCTAACCGGAAGTAACGTCCGCCATTGATTCCGGTGTTACATCAATCTCTACCTAATCGGATATCTCATTCTCAGGTATACGTATTTCATCTGTTTGAACCATAAAATTAGGTCAATATGTGTAACGATTAGTGTAACGAGCTATATATGCGCGATTAGTGTAATGAGTTGTATAAGTGCGATAAGTGTAACGAGCTGTATTGCGCGATTAGTGTAACAAGCTGTACATGTGCGATTAGTGTAACGAGTTGTACATGTGCGATTAGTGTAACGAGCTCTATATGCGCGATTAGTGTAATGAGCTGTACATGTGCGATTAGTGTAACGAGCTGTATATGCGCGCGATTAGTGTAACGATAATTTCATTTGGTTTTGCTATTAGTGTAACGAGCTATATATGTATGTGTGTGACCAGTGTAATTGGCGTTTTAGATATTTTGAATAGATGTATTCTTAGCTCATAAATGCTGTATAGGTGTTATGTTTACTTGATTTGTTGTATGTTTCCTCAGGTGTTATTCGCCTTTTTGTCACATTGTTTGATTTTTATTTCAAGTTAAGCTATAGGTGTGTTAGTTGTTAGGTTTTGTTACGATTTACGAACATATGCTACGTGTTTTGCTATGTTTGATATTTATAGAGGTGCATTGGAAGGACTTGATAATTGGGCCTGTGTTCCTTGTGGATTTAATTGCATTAACTAAGAGAAGGTTTAATAGTCTACGTGGATGTGTTAATGTTGACAAGTAATCGCCATTTTAGGTATTTTGTAATTGAGACTGTTGGAAGGAAAGTAGTAGTGTGGAAGTTTTGGCGGAAACTGTGATTGTGGTCATCTAGTTGTGGCATTGCTGCTTTGTTCTTGTTGCACCCATAGTTTATGATTCATAGACATGTTTGAGTGATGTATTGTACATCAGTGTAGAAACGATGAATGAGGATTAAGAAACTTTAGAGATGCAATAAGGGCAACTCTCCTGAAGCTTGACTAGTACTTTCACTAAACAGTTGATTTGGTTATTTGAAGTGTTGTGAAACAAGGATTAAAAGGCCAAGTAATCGCTGACGAATACTTGTTACAATTTCAAAACTTGGGGTTCACTCGGACAAACTTGGTTTAAAATATTTGGACAATTGTGCTAATGCTTATAAACATATTTATATGGTTCTGTGAACATGTCATACATATATTTTCGAAATTTGTATATAAAGTTTTAAAATTGTTTACTCAATTACTTCCGGCCTAGGCTGATTACTAGCTACAAGGTAGTCGACTTCCCCACTAGCGCCTAACCTTTTACACATTTGAATTACTTGCCAAAGTCACAATTCTGGATGTACTTTGAATCTTTTGAGATCTGCTACAACTTATGGTTAAGGCAATATCTGTCTTTATCTGTCCCCTTTACTAGTTGCCAAGTGTTAAATATTGTTTCACGAATGTCACAGCATGAGGCCTTATACTTTTCTTCGATTCATGGTAAATTCAAAAGTTTTGGTTGTAAGCGTTTGCACGTGTGGTTCCATATTTGTTACAAATGTAAGCCACTGCTCCTTGATGGTAGGTATCCATTTCTACAAATACAGGAGATAACATCAGATATTGTCATATAAAGTTCAATTAATAAACAAAATAAGAAAAATTATAATAAGAAAAGAACTTATAAAATGGTAAGGGTCAAATAAAATCATTTATACAGACAAAAAATTCTGTGAAAAGGCTTTCAAAAAACTTAAAGTGTAACTTTACCAAGTTGATGGTTTATTTGTCAAATGGGATATATTGTAACTAATTTTCTTGTGTTTTATGCATGTAGGTACTTGTGATGTTTTTTTTTTTTTTTTTTTTTTTTTTTTTTTTTTTTTTTTTTTTAATTCCTTTTGGTTATTTTCATCTAGCATCCATGGATCTAAAATACTTCATGATACTATGACACTAATATGGGAGATAATGATGACCAACCTGCTGTGGAAGATAGACGTGTCATAATACGAGTTCGAGGAAAAGCGTAAGTTTCAAATATAAGTTCAGTACATATATATACATGTATACATACATGCATACAACTTCTAGTTCATCTTTCTTTCTTTGTAGTTTTATTCCCTCCCATAGCGTGACCAGGAGCATAACCAAAATTTGGATAGAAGGGTTCACAGGTTATTGGGACACATGGTGAAGTGTTTCGCGAGAGGAGAGGAACATCTGGTACGACGCGTTCAAGGTACTGACAACACTTATTGTTTATCTTTTGTCCTAGAATTTATTGCAAAGTCGAATAAAGGTAAAAAGGCTCGCGAAGCTAACAAATGTTTACATACTAGTGGTTGAGCCTCAAATGTTGATCACAGCATGAAAATGGTATAAAAATCTAGTATATCATTTGTTTATTTATCTGTTCATTGTTGCACATGTAAATAAAAGTTTTATGTTCTATCTTGTGTAGGCAGAGGAGTTAGAACGAGAACCAACTGCTACTAAAATCGTTGAATGAACCCATAAGGGGAAGAACAAAATGTTTGTAAACAATGAAGCAAGGGAAACTTGGGTAAGTTTTACATTAATCAAATGAATTTATTATGATATTAATGTAATGATATAGTAAGATATATAGCACACTTCTAGGTCTAGATTCTGGTTTTATCTCTTGCTTGTGGGTAGGTTAGATTAGAAATGGACTTACTCTATCTAGTGAACACCAGCCCTTATGTGTAGGTTAGACAATGCGACATTGGATGCCCTTCAAGCATGAATATCAGACTGGTACAAAGTTAGGATCATATAAATGCAGCTTTGTTTTGGTGTTCGGTTTTGTTTTGGTTGTTAAGGGCTTATGATATAGCCTTTGGCAGAAAAAATAATACGAATACACTTAGACTTCCCTTGACTCCCACTTCCCCAATTCAGACGCTCGATCTACAATGAAACAAATTTAGACAGTTTTTTCAACCAATGCATAAAACTGGTAGAATAGAGGTTGCAAAGAATCTAATGCCAATTGGAGTGAGTTAAATTAGGCAAGTATTGTACCTGCAGTCTTCCAAGTCTTCCAAGTCTCTTCTGCATTTTCAATTTTCATAAGTTGTCTATATCAGATACTATATATGGTCTAATTCTTTATAAGTACCACATTAGACTCATTTCTAAACGATTGTCTTTAATACAGGAGCAATATAAAGAAAAACATGGTGCAGATGACTCTCTTGACATTAGTTCTGGAAGTATTTCTAATACACACAAAAGATGGATTGATCATGTTGGCTCCAAGAATGGAAGTTATTATGGATCTGGATCAGGGGTTGATAAGTATTTGTTTCAGCGTGATACTGATGATGAGCCTTCAGTCCATAATTCACATCACGACCTTGATCGTGTTGAAGACAAGTTGAAGGAACAAGAACTGGAGCAAGGGATTTATGAGAGATGAGATTGACACCTTAAGGAATGCACAGGAAGATCAGTCCATGAAGCTAGCTCAGGTTCTTGAAGCCCAAGCATCGTACGAACAGAACCTAAAAAAGATTGTCTATGAGGAGGTTACTAAAGTGGTTGCGCAAGAAGTCGGGAAGGTCGTCTCTCAAGAATTTTCAAAAGCCACTCGTCAAATTCTAAAAGCAATTGGTGGTAAGAAGGTTTGATAGTGTCGTTTTTTTAGTACTTGAATAAGTTGTAACTAGATGATAACTAGTTCAAAATTTGTTGGAGTTCTTAGTCACATTAGTTTAGATGTTATGTTTGAATGAAATGCTTAGCAAAACTTCATGTATCGACATTTTTTTGTATATATGCTAATATCTTGGATCTTCATATGTATTATTGTAATTATGGTTTAGTGAAAGTTACCGAAATGCAACGTCTTAGACGGCAACGCATAATAATGTTGTTGCTAAAAATAGCGACATAAATAGCGATTCAAAACTGAGATGTCGCTATAAACAAACAAAAATAGCGACTTAAACAGTGTCATATTACACCAAATGTGACATAGATAGCGACATAAATAGCGTCAGGGGTGGACCAATTGCGACACACGTAGTAACCCAAATAGCGATAGGTGGCACAAATAGCGACTTAGTTAGGGACACAAAGAGATGTGCCGCTATTTTAAATAGCGACTTATGAAAGGAAGTCGCTATAATTGTCTCTATACGCAGCGACTTGTCTCATATGTCACAAAATTTAGCGACTTCCTCGTATTGACTTTTAGTGTCGCGTAACTAAATGTGTCGCTGAGCCAAAATAAGTCGCTAAAAGCGTCGCTAAACATGTGACTAAATGGATGCTTTCTTGTAGTGCATGACTTTGCTGCCCAAGATGATTCAGGTAAAATAAACCTTGCCAGGAAACGTACCTGTTAAACATGCAACATAAAACAATAATAATGATCTGTCAAATACAATTTATCGTTAACAACATTGCCTAATTATGTAAAGAAACATTGTTATACTTTATCAATAAATGTATTTTCCAAACACTTTCATTATTTAAGACGCAAAAATACCAGTTACCTTGAAGCATAGGTCGGTTGTGCGAACCACTTGGTTGTTGGGGCACGCCAGTTGTTCTAACAGTAGTACGAACACATGTAACAAATAAATAAGGAAAGGTTACTGTAAATTTATCGGTCAACTGCACCACATATACAACAATCATTAAATATCAAAATTAGTATTATAGGTCACCTCTAACAACCGGGCTCTCCTGCTTATTAGCAAAAGCTAATTATCGAGGATCAATGTCAGCTCCATGAATCAACAGAGACCGGCATGTTATTTGCATGCAATTCAAGTATCTGCATTAGTGCAATATGCATCAAAAGTTCTAACGTATGTACTAATATTAAGATGTATATAGACACAAAGCCTCCACCATAGTTCGGTAAATACAATAAACATAAGATCATTAGTGTTTAGAGAAAATGATATGTACGTTTGTTTTTTGTCCAGCCAAACCACACCAAAAGCTTCCACCATAATTATGCAAATACAATAAACCAACATAAGATCATTAGGGTTTTGAGAAAAAGAGACTTAACTTTTATTTTTGGTCCATAAACATGTGATTAACGTTTTTTTTACTGTTTGTGGAGGCATAATTAAAAAAAAAAGTAGGGCTACGTTTAGTGGAGTTGTGATTAACTTGGAAACTATAATAAAGGAAAGGATATATGTTCAATATTTAAAACACCTAACTTTCAGAATTCATAATTAATTTTTTGTAGATCATTATATTTATGGCTTTGCAATATATAACATAAAAATTAAGTTGCTTTAGTGGTAAAATTAGTTATTAATGAACCAAATACCATAGGTTCGAATCCTGCACATTTAATTTTTAAACCAAATTAATCCGGATTTAATTAAATACGAATTTTAATTAATCAAAATTAATTAAAAATTAAATATGCTGACATGGAAATCATAATTAACACTACATGATGACATGGCACAGAATACTTATGACATGGCGCTCAAAGACCATGAATATGTGGAAATGACTGAGCATTGACCATAAATATTTGGCAATGACTGGGCATTGACCATGAATATGTGGCAAAAAATAGTCAAACGCCTCCAGTTATATATATATATATATATATATATATATATATATATATATATATATATATATATATATATATATATATATATATATATATATATATAACTTCCAAAAAAATAAATATATATATATAACGTATTTAAAACTTAAATGATCACAAATATAAAAAATATACCGCTTGTGTGTAGTAACCGTTGAACGCGGCGATCATTTGATGCATAGGAGTCCATTTCGAATTCAATTGATGATGAGTGCGTTCGGTTTTCGGGACAAGGGTTCTAAAATGCTTTAGAAATCGCTTCCAAAATCCTAGCTTTGTTTGACGGTCGCCAAATTCTTTGTCAACCGAAATTTTAATCCAAGACTTAGCTAACGCCTCCTCCTCATCGGGCGTCCAAATCTTACTTGGTTTTTTTTCCACTTTTAGGCCGCGGCACCTCTTCGACCTCATCGACTTGTTCGGCTTCTTCATCAACTGGTTGTGTCTCGGGTATCACGTCAACATTGTTGAAATATTCATCATCATAGGTATCATCACGAATGGGTAACGGTTCACTAACTCGTTCACGCCTTTTTTGTTGGGTATAACGCGGCTCATACGGGTTGAAGTTAGTAGGCATTGGCGGTGGGGATTGTTGGGTATAGTGCGGCTCAAATGGGTCGAAGTTAGTAGGAATTTGCGGGAGGGGTTGCTGTTGTGTGTTGAAAAATGGTGGAGATTGAGGGTACATTTGGGGGTGGTAAGGTTGTGCTTGAGAAGATGATTCGTAACCGGGTTGTGATTGAGGGTACATTTGAGGATGAATCGGTTGTGCTTGAGAAGATGATTCGTAACCGGGTTGTGATTGAGGGTACATTTGAGGACGAATCGGTTGTGTTTGAGAAGATGATTCGTAACCGGGTTGTGATTGAATTCGAGGACGTATCGCACCTCTCAATCCACGACCACTTTTTGTAGGATCCCTATTTTTTTTGGCTCCATCGTAAATTTTCTATGCGGCTATCTTTTTTCTTTTCTTTTTTTCTTTTTTTTTTAATAGTGAGTGTTTTTTTTGTTGCGTCTCATTTCAATTTCTCACAAACAATAAATAGGAAAAAATAAAATAAAATAAAAAAAGCTGTTAAAAGCTCCAACGGTCCATTCAACGTTTGTTTTTTTTTCTCGTGCGGTAAACTACCCCTCCAAACAACCTCCCCGTGCGGTAAAATTGGACCGGCGGCGATGTTCCCGCTCGGGAACCACCCCGTACCGGGCCTCCCCGCTTGTGTTGTCAACCCCCTTAGAGTGCTCGGTGCACGATTTTATACGCACGTTACAAAGCCAAGAAATAACTAACTTTTCTATTACGGGTATAGTTGCACCGTCAGTTTGTGTTATAGGTGGATGACGTGCGAATAACCCGCACTGAACCTAGCCCTTTTATTTACATGTTACATATAATAGACCAGATACAACAGTTATATTCAATATAAAGTATTATATATTGCTTTTATATATACTCAAAAAGTATTCATCTCTTTCAGCATACTTAAAGTTGAGAATTTGAAATTTGCTATCATTTCTAATAATTCGAAATTCCCATGCTAGTCAAATTGTGAGGCTTGCAAAATCTACATTCTCATCTTTGAAAGGGACTTAAAGACTCAGTTAATATAGTTTTTATCTTTTATATAATAAAACAAAACCCAATGAATTTATATCTTATTTAATATTAATTTTATTTAAAAAAAAAAAGATTGTTTTCTTATTAGCTAACATTTTATATAAGTAGAAGATAAATACAAAAAATATAGATAAGATGCAATTAATAATATGATTAAAATTTTTAAATAATTATTTTTAATAATAAAAAACTATAATTAAACATCATAAATCAAACAAAACAAATATTAAATTATTTGTTTTTTAATAAATAAAAATTTATGATTTAAAAAATTTAAAAAAATCCGCGCATGTGCGGGTATTATAACTAGTTAAATGCTTATAGCAACTCAAATACTCAATCACTTGAACATAATTGGATATTGATGATCATAGAAACAACTAATCAAAATGAAAGTTGAGCTTAATTATCGTACATATTCTTTTGAAACATTATTCAACATATATATTAGAGTAAACTACAAAGATGGTCCCTGTGGTATTTGTTAACTTTCACTCTTGGTCCTTTGACTTTTTTTTTGCACGTACAGTCTTTAACTCTGAAACCCTTAACACTAAAAGTCCCTTGACCAAACGGTGTTATGTTTGACTGTTAAACACCCCTCATGTGACTTGCACATGAGGGTAAAAATGCCATTTTACTCTCTCTTTCTTCTTTATCTTCTCCCATCAATGTGGGTCCCACTCCTACCCTTATTCTTCTTTCTTTATCTTCACCCACAAACACTCTCTCCCCGCCAACAACAATTTATCCAACTGATAATCCAAACAAACACCAACACCATCGGTCAACAGCCGAAACGAAAAGATAATTCAAATTAAACTAAACCTGCATCAAATTAGCAATAAAATCACTAAAGTAACTATCTTTTCCAGTTTTCCACTATAACCATGAAAAGCAGCAACTTAACATATGAAAACATAAAAACTAATCCAAATTAAACAAAATGCTATTTCAATCAACAATTACACTATATCCCTAGAAGTGATAACTGCAATTCCATTTTTGATTTAAAGTATGCATCAACACAACAATACCAGCTTTATAACACCGCTACCAAATCGCCACCTTCACCATCATCAATCTACCACCAAACCCCACCCTCGACATCATAAGTCCGCCATCAAACCCCCAACAACACCACCATCAGTCCCCACCAAACCCCCAACCCTGCCACTATCAGTCCCCACCAAACCCCCAACCACGCCGTAGCTACTAGGCAAAAAAATGACAAGTTTGAGGTACAAAATGGCTAGACCCACGGTGCAATCCCAACTTACAAATACAACATTATCTTATCTTTCAATCTTCATCTTTAATTCACACACTCATACATAAAAACAAAACATCAATCCCTTTGTTCTTTTTATGAACCGAATCTCACAACCCCAAAAATCTGAGATCAGGTGGCGGCGACGGGAGGTTCGAAACTGGATTGATGGTGGTGGTGGTGGTGGGGGTGGATGATGGCGGACTGCTGATGGTGGTTGTTACAGTTGGTGGTCGTGGGTATGGGTGTGGGTGTAGGAAGTATTCGAGCTTGACCCTAAAAAATGGGACTTTTTCTTGGTTGTGGAGATGGGGTGCGTGGGTGGGAGTGTGTGTGTGTTTGTTTAGAGAGACAAAGAAGAAAGAGTGGGTGAGTGTGTGTGATTGCTTGGACAGAAAAAGAAGAAAGAAGATATGAGGGAGCACTTGAATGGACAAAATTACCCTTCAACATTGCCCAAACGTCATCACTTAACACCTTGACCAAACGGACGTTTGGTCAAGGGACTTATAGTGTTAAGGGTTTCAGAGTTAGGGATTGTATGTGCAAAAAAAAAAGTCAAAGGACCAAGAGTGAAAGTCAACGCATACCACAAGGACCATCTTTGTAGTTTACTCTATATATTATCAAACTGAAAAACGTACATGCATGCAATTCACTAACTAGCCATGCATGCATATATATGGTTGTTGTGTTACTTGTGTATGTGTACGTATTTTAAAGGGTAGATATATATACGATCTTTGTACATTTGCTTTTGCCACATACACGTAAGAAGATACAAAATTTATTCCTCTTTTTCACCCTAAAGACATAAAAACATTCATCCTCTCCATAGATCATAATCAATCATTATCCGGACCTTTAGGAAAAAAGTTTAATTTTTAATACAAAAAATGGTTCATAGACTTTTTACGTAAATCTAATCAATTTTGGACCAATCAGCTTATTTAGATTCAACATACCTTATTTTTTTCATACATATTGTTCAAATTTCTTCTTAATAAACTTTGACTTTGGTTCACATTTCATAGTCGTTCTTTTCCATTGGCTTTTGTCGACGTGGGTCAAACTATGCATGATATTGTGTCGATAACTCGAAAAGGCTAAACTATTTAAATGTCGATATTTCCTTACAAAGACAAACTTTTCAATTCTGAAAATGAAGATATGAATAAATCATTACATGTTCTCACTCACCAACCTCAAACAAATATAAATAATAATAAAAATGAAGTAGAAGAACTTGTATTTTAAATGAGCAAATTCAAAATTGAAAAGTATCTTTCTGATTCTCGAAGGCAAAAGTTGATTGACAAAATTTAAATTATATATAGATATTGAAATAATAACTTTATCTCCACATGTAACATGTCATTATTGAATTATGAAAAACATGTCATTCTTTTTCATGTAAACAAAACCATGTGATGTTAGAAAAATTGTTAATATTCATGAGTCATGAAGATTAATAAAAAAATATATCCATTTCTCAACTATTTAAAGTTTAAAATTAGGTTAAGAATTTCACATTCTCGAATGTGTATCGTCACATTTTTGTCAAGTTTGATACAATAATTAAATCTTATCATTGAAGTTCGCAAAAGTATACAACAATACATATCGTGTGGTGTGACAACCGGCAGTTTAGGGAGCTATTTTAAAAACCCGCATTACAATTTAAGTTCGTTTATAATTTTTATTTGAAATTTTCATTTCACAACGAACTTGTACGACCTATTTCATAGATATTTTTAATGAATGACGTTATGGAATTCGTGAATTATGTTCATAATTCATTTTTGATTATATGATCAGTGATGTATATTTGAATTCTCACTTGGTACTACGTTGACTTTGGCACTAGGATTACCTAACGAAAGTTTATGATTCGTCTTAACGAGTCTGACTATATTTTTAATTATTTACGAGATGTTCTCGAGTGATATTAAAGTTTAAAAATGAGTTCGGGTTCGGGCCACATGTTTTTACAATTACCCGCGTTACCCGCTCCACCGTAATAATAATAATAATAATAATAATATTATTATTATTATTATTATTATTATTATTATTATTATTAATAATAACTTTTATAAAAAAAAAATAATAATAAAAGATATTAAAGGGTGTGTTTGGTCCGGTTCTTCACACACAACACAAACCCATCTCTCTCTCATCTCTTTTCTCCCTCACTATCCCTAACCCTAGCCGACAACTAATGTCCGGCCACCACTGCTGCACCACCGCCGATCACCACTCTACACCACCACCATAAATCGAATCTCCATCATCTAATCCTTTAGATCTATTACACCACGCGCCTCATACCACCATTTTTATCACACGAATCACCACTATCATCACCACCAATCGTGTATCTTGAAGGGTTATCACGGTTTTGAGCTTCTAGATCGAAGGTGAGACGAGTTTCACTCGTGTTGTTGATGAAAATCGTGACCTAAGGTCACGACTTAATATTATACCGAATGGGTTTCTATTAAAAACGTGTAACACTTATGAATCTTGGACGAAAACATGTTTTCTATGAAGTTTGGTATCCGGGTTTGGTTTATTCTTGTTGGGTCGAGGCGTACCCGAGGGTGATACCCTCGGATTGTGCTTGTTTGGCCGAATATTTGATCTTTGATAATTCTTGGTGTTCGATTGAGGGTGTTTGGATCCTCATTTTTGTTGTTTGACCGGTTCTTGATGGTCATGGTTGACCATTGTTGTAGCTTGAATTCTTGGCCGACGACCCTAGTAGGTCGTGTGGTTAGTTTGGCTCATTTAGAGCTAGCCGAGACCATGGAGGTCTCGGGTGGGACCCACACTAGTTGTGGTGAAGTGTTGACTTGGGTTGACCTGATATTTGACCCGAATACGGTTATTTTTGAGAACCGTGGTTGATGTCGAAATATATATATTTCGGCTAAATTTTATGTGTTATGATTATTTTTTTGGTATATATATTGATTGGTTACCTTGGTTTGATTTCGGCATTGGTTGATTTTTATGTTGGCCGAATACTTGTGGGTCGAGACCACGTTTGGTCTCGGCATTGGATATTTGGTATTGAGGAGTTGTTGACGAAAGAGATATTGGGGACCGATTGTGAGACGGTCGTTAGATTGACGGAGATAGGTTAGTTGGGTGCCGTAGTCGGACCCTATTGTTGTAGCCCGTGGTTTGAGTTTGTGATTGGACGGAGATTGGTTATTTTATGACTTTTGCTTATATTATTGGACTTGGACAATGAGCCGAGAGTCATGACTCGGACATATGACCCTTTCGTATAACTCAATAACTATTAAAACTAAAACGAGAATAATAAAACTCGTAATAATAATTATTGATAATATGAACGTTTATATGAAAGTATATACGTGAATAACGTATATATAACTATATAAACGCGTATATTAATAATAATAATAATAATCACGAGTCGTATTATAAATAATACGATTAGATATATATTATGCTACGAAAGTGGCGTAATATTATTAAACGTATTACTATTATAAAAATTGTGTTATAAAACGGGAAACTCGCAACAATTATGAAACGTTTAATAAAATGTCATTTCAGGATATATAACGGATAAACTTATTGAGTTAGGCGAAATTGTTGTCACTCGGGTCCAGGTAAGTTATTATTTGTGACGTTCGTGTTGTCACGGATATATGACGACTAATATAGACGTTTTCTATAATTAAATAACACTTAACCGCAAGGTTGAGCCGGGTTATTTGGCTATATGAAATGAATATATTAGTGGGCATCGTATCCTACGACGCCCATAGGTTGTAGTATATGTAAAGTGTAATAGATTGCGAGTGTATATATCGGGAAATCTGGCCAATTTGACGATATATATGAGGAATTTATTAAACTATGATATATACTATATAGTGATTATGTGCTATGTGCTTTAGGTTGGGTGTAATCTTGGAACGGTATGTTACGTAAATAAATATGAGGATTATCAAATCGACGGATTTGGTAAACTTTGGCGATTTATTTAAATGATATATTGGGCTAATATTAGATCTATAGTTTATTTATCTTTCTATATGTGATCTTTCTTCGGTTTGTTTTGAGTCGACCCACTACCCGTATGGATACCAAACGCAAATACACCAAACTAATACGAAATGGATTTTCGGAAATAAAACGGATTCTCGTCCGGGTTTGGGAATATTATATATTTGAGGAAATGATTTCTGAAAGAGTTAATATTGTTAGGTCGTGCCAAGTCCGTAGTTGCTGTTTCGTGAGTTATCATACATCTTATTTCTACCTACCTCGTCTTGCTATTTTTCTGGACTTGAGGTGAGTCATAGCCCCACTTTTCACTCTTGAACTATGTTTTCAATGATTGGGGTGAGAAACGTGCAAATTATTTTATGTGGACCATTATCGCTTTTATATTCTTTCTAAACTTGCTATGCGTATGGACTAGGATCTATTGTCAGCTTTAGTCACACATGTCGTGTGTACTATTCAAGGTTGGCTTATTTGGTTATTGGTGGATTGTCAGCTTTAGTCACATATAGGTTGTGTGTACTATTCAAGGTTGACTTATTTGGTTATTTGGAATTGTCAGCTTTAGTCACATATATGTTGTGTGTACTATTCAAGGTTGACTTATTTAGATACTGTAGTGTGCGCCTATAGGTTATTAATATTCCGGAGGTTATCCGAGTTATTATTGGTATTGCGGGGGCTACCCGAATATCTATGTTAGTACGGAAGGGTATCCGTGTGTTATGTTAGTACGGAAGGGTATCCGTGTGTTTTGTTGGAGCGGAGGGTATCCGCAGGCTTTTAGCGAATCCTTAGTCTAGCTAGCAAGCGTTTTGCGTATATGTCCACTATATTGTTAGTTGAATTTAAACCTATGATCTCACCAGCGAAAGCTGACTTTTAGCACGTTTTCTCAGATAATTAAGTGTTGAGATGCATGCTTGGAATGGAAGGCTCGGCCAAGGCTCATGGTTTATGGATCTATTTTTCTAAACTCTGATAATTAAATTTGGACCTATTGTTATTTTATTTTGGGCCTGACTCTGAATGATGTTGGGATAAATGTAAACCTTAAAACCCCGTTTTGGTTGTGTTTTTATTATGTTTACTTTATCTCGTTCTATATTGTCTTGTGTTGGATACCAATCCCCGTAGCACCCCGAAAGCTTGTTGAGTCTTCCGCTGTATCAAATTTTGGGGGTGTTACATGTGGAAAGTAATATATATTCACAAACAGGTTATTTTGACAGGTAACTTTAATTCAAGATTCAATTTGATCCCGTTATGACTTTTCTCTAAAGACCAAACTTTCGGCAATAATTATCTGTTTCGGATAAATAAAAAAGATTGGTATCAAATTCAAGAACTATTGCATTGAAAGCACTCACTAGTCTATAGCTTTTGGGGTCACTAAGTAATATATATTGCTTTTACGTACTCAAAGTTACCGTCCATTTCAACGTATGTAAAGTTACCGTAGTACGTATGATAATTACATTGCACCTTTAAATATATAGATCAATACGGATACTTATAAAGTGCTTTTTGCCGACTATCTTTCATGTTAAGTAACTTTTTGTATAAGTTCAAAAAAAAAAGCAACCTTTTGTAAGATAATTTAGAAAAGAAAATGGACCCATCACTTTAAACCTTTGCCCCCATTTTGTAATCACTCGTACTCCCATGCATGCGAGCATGCTAGTTAAATTGTGATGGTTGCAAGTTCTTTCATCCTTGAAAGTGTCTTAACGACTCAGTCGTTGAATATACTTGTATTAAATGATCATAGCGACTCAAAGACTTAATCGCATGATCATAATTGGACAATTAATGATGATCATAGAAACTACTGATCAAAGTGAAAGTTGAACCTGTTGATCGTAAATTTTCTTTTGAAAAATTCAACATATTAACAAACTCAAAAGCTTACGTATATTAAAGTAATCGCATGTTGATTTTGTTGGCCTTGTGTCATAATTGTACGTAAAGTAGAAATTAGAAATATTAATCATTATTAACATCTGAAAAGATGGTTACATATTATCTTAGGTTAAAGTAGCTCGTGCAATCAATCAAAAATGATTCACGTTAAACACCAATATTCACTACAAGAAAAAGTGCCTATAGTGACGACACGAATATGGTCACTAATAGTAGATATTTGGTCACTAAGCTGATTTAGTGACCATATCAAAGTGGTCACTCGTGGTCACTAAAAGTCGGTCACTAAAGGTAATAGTGATGACATTTGAATATGGTCACTAAATAGTGACCACTTAAAAGTGGTTATTAAATTTTGTGACGACCTAATTGGTCACTTATTATGGTCATTAAGGTGATAAGTGGTCACTATTTTGCGAAATTAGTGACCAAAAATAGTGACCACTATTTTGACCAGATTAGTGACCAACATATGTAGTCACTAACCATGGTCTCGTAGACACAACCAATATTACTGGTCTCCAGCAAAAACCCGTCTACCAACCAATATTACTGGATTTATAAATTAAAATTACCAAATAAATCAAAATTCTTCTAAAAGCAAGAAAATTGCCATTAAAATCATAACTATTCCATTAAGTACAAACAATGACCAAGTTCCAACCTTTCGTGTCTAAGAGAATAAAAGAAAAAAGAAAAATTATGAGTTTTTCAGAATTAGGTAAACAAACTGATACGCTTGAGTAGCAAACTCCCAATCCGAGACTTCCATTTCTATCAATTGGCACGAATATACTCTACATAAAAAAATCTCCAGTTGCTGGTCAAATAAAGTCTTCATGCTCATGCCCATCATCATCCGATCCAACATTCTCTTGATTTTCTTGCCCATCATCGTCATCATCAAATCCATCATTCTTTTCATTTTCTTGCCCATCATCAGATTCATCATACTCTTCATTCTCTTCATTTTCTTGCCCATCATCGTCATCATCAGATCCAACATTCTCTTCATTTTCTTGCCCCTGTCATGAAACAAAGAATGACGCAAAGGTAACCAACCAACCATACAGGCTGCAAATATGCTACATGAATAAAAAAAAAAAAAAGGACACTTAAATATATGTTACATCAAAATGTATGCAAATACATAGAAAATTCTAAATGATTATACACTACTTTAAGTTCCTCATTTGCAGCCAGCTGTTAAAATGTGCATAGAAAAGTTTGTTGATGAGTTAGCCTTATCCGACCAGGCACGTTTTGAGTTTTGACCAACGCATAATATAACTTGTTTTGACCTCTACTCATTTTGATCCATTACCTAACCCATCCAGCCTTCCCTTTTCACCACTGTGGCACTGCGACAAAACCTCTATTACCCGAAACTAACTAGAGTTCCTACACATTATCATAGCCTGCATCCGGATTACCATGCCCGAATGTACTACTAGTGCCAACAAAACCTCTATTTCCATTATTTCCACCCCTCCCCCTTCCCCTGCCCCTACCCGTTCCTGTTCCCCTACCTCTACTATTATTATTTCTAGCTATAGGCGTATACTAGGCACTTAAATAAGCAGAGCTAGTAACAGGTCTACAATTTGACAGAATCTGAAGTGTTAAATAAGCAGAGCTAGGAACTGCAAATTATTTTGGCTTAAAGCAAATTATTTTGGTTCAAGTATCATTGGCATTTAGTAATTTATGATCAACATGAACGCGAAAACTAATAAATTGATCATATAGCACTTAACCTTGATTGCTCTTTGGTTTTCAAGCTCAATAAGAAAATCTGCAGTCCCTGCTTTTGCTTCTCTACAGTACCAGTCCCATACTCCAAATCGATTCCTGGAAATTAAATAGAACTTTGAACTATTAACCAAAAGCAATAAAGTTAGAATTACCAGACGAATCATGTAACTAAAGTTTCAAAACTATAACTTGATAGCTAGGTAAAGGATCGTAATTAAAGAAATAAGATATACCCTTTTCTGCCCATGGGTGGATCTTGTAATCTATCAAGCTTTTCTTGATTATCTTTGGCGTTAGATGTATGCAGCATCGAACCAAGACAAACAGCAATCAAGAAACACACAACTCCTGGGAAAAGTATCTCAGCTCTGTTGATCTTGTCGTCCAGATTACCTATAACAACAGCAATACTTGCACAAATCTCCTCTGTAACTGATAAACCGACAAATGCCCATGCGTATTGTGTAGACAGATTACCCAAGCTTAAAACCACCCCGCCTGCCATTGCAAATAGAACACTTGGCCAGTTATCCTGTGACAGTGTATTGTAATATACCACTCAACAATGCATTGGTATGGCCAAACTCCCCAAATGTAAAAGCAATAATGACAGCAGCCAAAATTGTTTTGCTGCAAATATAGATGATTTGTGAAACAATCTGTAAAGACAGTCACATTAATTGGAGAAAAGGTACTACGGTCAACCCTACCATACCTAATACCAGAACCAACTATGATTCGTTCACAACCCACATATTTGCCGCCACTACATAAGCTACACCTTTTAAATAATTACTATTTTTGCATTATAAAAGTAACATATATATGCTGAAACATGATAGAAGGCTTGCTGTAGTTACACGATGGAAATGAAAACTGACTTGATGATCTCAAGTTTGCGGCTCAAACGATACCAATCATTAGCAGGTAAGGATTGAGCACTTGAATCACCTACTTTCGTGACCAACTCCACAACACTGTCCCAGTCATAGCATCTCTCAAAAGTGGCAAGCTCAGATCGCACTTCTAAACTAATCTCTGAAGTTGCTTTTGGGACATCCTATTTCCCATATATAAACCTTATACAACATTAGAAAAACCTTTACAATCTAATGAACCTAAAAGACCAATGTCAATAAAATTAAAAGGCTTAATAATGTCAATCAATTTACCATCTTAAGTACATTCCATTCCATGGCTACAGTAACTATTGGAACACAACCTCTGTTAAGAATGTCTTTTGTAGCTTGCCTCCCATCTTCATAAAATTTTCCAGCAAAATAATCTGGTTGGAAGAGGTGGTTAGCTTGTGGAATAAAACAATGATCCACAAATTTTTCACAGGCTATAACGCAATATACCTTCAACAGGGTGTAATATGTCGATCAAATGATGTGGTACTTCCTGCAAAAAGTTGGGAAAGTTTTAAAACATAAATAGTCTAACAAGACAAAACTATCTAAGTACTAGAAAATGCACAACACAAGACATAACGCATTCATGTCACATCAATAGTTTTGTTAGCTATGAAAGTATAAATACAAAATAAATTAGTCAGAAACACACATTTGAAGCCTAAGGAGTGTATGCGCATGATGTATCTCGACTCATACCTGTCATTCACTAATGGAACGTTTTGCATACCCAACATCAAGACCTTGATAAACCTGTGATGACAAAGACGATTCAGCAAATTTACTACGCAAAATCTTACCATAAAGAGCATCAAGAGTGATACAAATTATTTGAGTACACGTTTATAACACTCATGTCATACCTACAACTGAGGGGATCTCAATATTGATTATGTTAGTTGGAAATACAGAATAGTTTAACCAATATTCAAGTTCATCACAGTGATATACTAAGTGATTGTTCAGTTCGATGCTCCATTTCATTTTGGTTCATTCGCTTCATTTGCACATACAATATGCAGCCTATGCAATTTTCTTATAAAATAGATGGTATAATAATCATATTCAAAAAAAAAAAAAAAAAAAAAAAAAAAAAATCAGGCTGCCATCACTACAAAAAATAGCGCTACTCTCCACATTTATTTTGCCACGGTATAGTCAACCGTGGAGTTTTTTTTATATGAAATCATAATTTTGCTACATTTATAAGTGTTACAAATCTTTTAAAAAATACTCCACCTATATAAGTGTGGACAATAACAATAACGCTACATTTATAATTGAAGAAGACCAAATTCTTAAAAGGCCACACTTATAAGTGTAAGAAAACACTTAAAAAATGCTACACTTATAAATGTAAAAATAACTACATAAAAAAGCCACATTTATAATTGTGGAAACAAAAACTACACTTATAAAAAAGCCACAAAATCATTACTATCCGCTTCACTTATTTCCCTTATACAAAAAAAAAAAAAAAAAAAAAAAAAAAAAAAAAAAAAAAAGAAGAAAATATATACTAGTATCAAAAAGCAGCGATTCATTTATATAGAAAATATACACTTATTCATTTATACACTTTATCCACAAAATCATGACTTTCAATACTGTTCCATAACCATTGCTTTATCCGCTTTATCCATTGATTCATTGAGAAGTGCATAAATAATTAGCAGCGATTACTTTTACCTCACTTTATCACTATCCGCTTCTATCCATTACTTTTAATCGCCGTTTGTAATCGTTGCTGTAATCGCCGTAATCGCCGTGGATCTGTAATCGCTGTGGTTTCGTAATTGTCGCCGTGGATCTGTAATCGCTGTGGTTTCGTAATTGTCACCGTGGATCTGTAATCGCCGTGGTTTTACTGTTCCGATCATCAGGTCATTCAAGTTACTTATTGCTAGCTGATTAATTATTACTAGGCTGTTTAGTTGTTTATTTTGCTTAGCTTATAGTAGGATTGTGTGCAAATTAGGCGGAATGGATATGTACAATTAACTAACTTGTAGGAATGTATAGCTAGTTAGCGATTGTATCTTATAGGTTAGCGTATGTGTAAAATTAGTTGTATTGTTTTCCATTGAATAGGCAAGAAGTGTTTAAAATGGACAAAATGATTAGTGGCTATGGCACTTGTGAATCAGCTACGAAAGTTGGAAGAAGTATTTGTTATATGTTAGTATTTGTTAGTTGATTGTGATAGAAGTGTTGTTTGTGAATGAGTCCAGGTGATATGTACAAGTACTTGTTATAACTCAGACTTTTTTAGCTAGTGTTAGGATGTTTAAGAGTAAAGGAACAAAAAAGTTATAGTGAAAATGACTCGAGTATAATAATTGTGTTCCTTTTTTTTTTTGTAATCGAGCAACATGAGAGCTTGTTGTTGTAGATGATTTGTTTGTGTAGCATGTTTAGGATGTGTGTCAGTGCCACCTTACCACATTGAGGTCTACACAGTAAAGGCTATTAAGACTTTTGATTAGCTGCAATAAGTTTCAGAAGACAATGCCAAACACCCCTTAAGCTATCAATTTCTTTATTAGTTCACATACAAACCACTCTTTTCCTGTCTTTTTACTTGTTTAAATGCTTCGTTGGACACATTAGTCCTTTCAATTCTATTACATTATACTGGGATTATAATTTTTGTTTAAGATTAGAAGGTGAGCTGAAACAAGTATTATCTACACTTATTTCTACACTTATTTTAACATTTGCTCCAATTGCCATGCCTAGATTTACTAATAACTTAACTTAAATTTTTATCAAAGTAATTAAATTTGATAGAACGTGAGCTGAAACAAGAACAAATAGCGTATGTGTAAAATTAGACTTGAACCTTGTTAGCTGTTACTAGACGAAACAAAAATACTGCAAATGACAAATTTTTATCAAAGTAATTAAATTGTGTAAAATAAGTGTAGATAATACTTGCTGCATGCTAGGATGTCACTGAAAATTACTTAAACAAACCTAATCTTTGAAAAGTTATAAGAGCTTTTGTTTAGAGCTATGTAATCTACACACAATTGCCAATTACTGTCCTCTTTCCTTACAAAGTGAAAGATATATTATTGTCTTATCATACCTTGAGTTAGTATTTCCCTTTTCATTTGTTCAATGATATCACTATTTAATGAACCTTTAATCTCGAGATTATATATTATTGTCTTATCATATTTTCGTAGTATTCTTTGTTCGACAAGGACTAGGCATTTCATTAGATCTTTAAGTTTTGCAAAGCATTTGTATTGTATATTAACTTTATGGTATGTTATAAGCAGTTATTACTTGTTTAGGTAAATCAATATAATGGACAAAAGTTGGATCAACGCACATATAAAAAGCATTACTTTTAGAAAAGGAGTCGAGTCTTTTATTAATTTCGCTCGTGCTAGAGATATAAGAGGATCAATTATATGTCCATGCCTTAGATGTTGTAATGATGAATTATTGGAGGTAGATGAGGTTCATGACCACTTATTGCGTTATGGTTTTTTACCGGGGTACACAACATGGACTATTCATGGGGAGCTTCCTACTCCCCCAGCATCTCCATCTACTAGTGTTAATGAAACTTCGTTTGTTGAAGACGACATGATAGGCTTGGTTCGGGATATCTTTGGTTTAAGTTCTTTTCCATCGAATCATGAAAACATGGAGGAAGTAGGGCTTGATGGAGAAGTAGATGAATCTGCCGAAACAAGTGATCAAGATGTTGAGGACATTCCTTATAAAAAGTTGCTAGAAGAGTGTGACAAAGAACTGTATCCCGGCTGCAAGTTTTCTAGTTTGTCTTTCACTTTACGCTTATACCACATTAAGTGTATCGTTGGAATATCCAACAAGACTTTTGGTATGTTGCTAGAGCTTTTACGAGATGCATTTCCTCACATCACATCATTACCATCATCTGTCCACCAAACCAAAAAATTAACTAATGACTTGGGGCTTGGATACAAGAAAATCCATGCATGTCCTAATGATTGCATGCTATATTGGGATAAGAGCGAGGGTGAACAATCATGTCATACTTGCAAAGCTTCCCGATACAGAAATGATGTTGGTGATCAATCGGGTGAAAGTTCAAAATCACACAAGTCAAAAAAGCCAGCAAAAGTCTTACGTTATTTTCCTTTAATTCCGAGACTGAAAAGGCTATACAGGTGTGAGAAAACCGCGAAGGACATGAGGTGGCATGACACGGGTCGAACAAAAGATGGGAAGTTAAGGCACCCGGCAGATGGTCTTGCTTGGAAGGCGTTTAATGATAGACACGAACAATTTGCCTCAGATCCTCGTAGTGTAAGGCTTGGGCTTGCTAGTGACGGATGTAATCCATTTCGTACAATGAATACTTCACATAGTACGTGGCCAGTGCTATTGATTCCCTATAATTTACCTCCGTGGATATGCATGAAGCAGCAATCTTTTATTCTATCAGCGATAATTGAAGGGGAAAAAGGTCCGGGCAATGATATAGACGTTTATCTACAACCTTTAATTAAAGAACTTAATCTTTTATGGAAAGGGGTTGATGCTTATGATGCTTTCTCGAAAGAAAGGTTCAAGTTAAGAGCTTCTCTTTTGTGGACTGTGAATGATTTTCCTGCCTATGCTAACTTATCGGGTTGGAGTACTAAGGGACGTGTGGCATGCCCTACTTGCGTAAAGTCAACTCACTCAATGTGGTTAAAGCATGGAAAGAAATTTTTCTACATGGGACATCGTAGATGGCTTGAGGAAAATCATCCTTATTGATTTCAAAGGGATAAATTTGATGGCACAATCGAGGAAGATGGTCCTCCCACCATAATGTCGGGGTCTGATGTTTTGAAACAATTAGGAGGTTCAAGATTCCAATATGGAAAGTCATCTAAGTCGAATAAGAAACGGACAAGAGATGATGTTGGTTGTTCAACAAGTAGTCCTCTTCATGTAACAAATGACGTTTCGAGTGCATTTGATGATATAGAGAGTTCCATAGAAGAAGATATTGATGGTGATAACCAAGTTTGGAAAAAGAGGAGTATTTTTTTTTGATTTGCCATATTGGGAGTTCAATCTTATTAGGCATAACTTAGATGTGATGCATATCGAAAAAAATGTTTGTGATAACGTGATCGGGACTTTATTAAATTTGGATGGGAAGACTAAAGACAACGAAAATGCTCGCAAGGATCTTATGGAAATGGGAATAAGGCATGACCTCCACCTTATAAACCGTCCTAACAAAAAGTCATATGTACCCTTGGCATGTTACACTATGTCTAATGTGGAGAAGTCGAACTTTTTACAAGTCTTAAAAGATCTAAAAGTTCCTGATGGTTATGCTTCAAATATTTCAAGGTGTGTAAGCTTGAAGGATCGTAAGCTCTCCAACCTCAAGAGTCATGATAGCCATATTCTAATGCAAGACATTTTGCCTATTGTTCTAAAGGCTTCAATGCATTCAAGAGCACAAACTCGAGTAGTCAAAGCAGTGTGTGACTTATGCTCCTTTTTCAAAGGGTTATGTGTTAAAGTTCTTGATCCTAGTGAATTGGAGAAAATGGAGTATCAAGTGGTGCGGACTTTGTGCGAGTTGGAGCAGTTATTTCCTCCTAGTTTCTTCACAATCATGGTTCATTTGACTATTCACTTGATATCAGAGGCCAAACTTGGTGGACCTGTTCATTATAGATGGATGTATCCGATTGAGCGGTAATTTTATTCGTTCTAAAAATATATTTATACATACTTTTTACTCGTTAATAACTTTATTTTATTATTTATTTCAAATAAAAAAGGTACTTGATGTGATTGAAATCATATGTTCGCAATAAGGCTCAACCCGAAGGCTCAATGGCAGAAGGTTATGTAAAAGACGAGTGTCTTACTTTTTGTTCAAGATACTTTGAAGGCGTAGAGACTCCATTTAATCGCCCTCCTAGGAATGATGAAACTATTGACGGAAAAGAGATGTACATGCTTAATTCGGGGGGGCGTAAATTAGGAAAGGTTGACATTCTCGAACTTGATAACAAATCACTAGCTCAAGCACATCGTTATGTGTTACTTAACCATAGTAAAATTCAACCTTTTCGCGAGTAAGTATCATGTTTAAAGATATTGAACATAGCATAAAATGATGTGTTATACAGTCTAAGATTACAATAAATTTTGTGTAGCCATTTTTTGGGTGAATTACAAGCTCGTAGGAAGGAACCAGTAAACTTAAAGACAATAGAGAAGTTTGTCGTTGAGGAGTTTTCAGGATGGCTTCAACAACAGGTTACAAAACTATTTATTTCTTATTAATCATTTAGGTGCATAATCTGACAGTGGTATTAAATAATGGTAGGTTCCGTTCTTAGAAAAGAACAATTTTGATAGAGAAGTGTTATCCCTTGCTATTGGCCCGAGCAATGTTGCTAAGCAATGCAATGGTTTTATCACGAATGGATTTAGATTCCTTACAAAGAGTCATGAAGCGTTTAAGAAGTGCCAAAATTCAGGAATCATGGTGGAAGTTGAAGGAGGAAATTACTATGGAAAGCTTACAAGCATTATTGAGCTAGAATACGTTTTTGGATATAAAGTCGTGCTTTTCCGTTGTGATTGGGTTGATATTCGACCTTCAAGGGGGCTAAAGAAAGATAAATATGGGTTTCCACTTGTAAACTTTTCCAGGCCATTAGTCCATACCGGTATTGAATTGAAAGATGATCCTTTCATAGTATCATCCCAAGCGAGACAAGTTTTCTACATAGAGGATGTCAAAGATGTTGGATGGTTGCATGTTAATGTGAATTATCCAAGAGATACATATGACATGGGAAAAAAGGCCAATGAAGAAGATGAGGACTCATACACCCAATGTATGCCTTGTAATCTTCCACATCTTGATGATGTTAATTGTCACACCCCCAATTTACCTGACTTGCAGCGGAATGGAATGCCTGAGGGTGTAACTGTCATAGCACCATAACAAGGAAATATTGAACGACCTAAAGTGTCGTTTTGAAAACACATCGTTTGACTTATTAAAACATTCAGAGTATATTACATAGGTCCCAAAAGTCATGAAAGGTTTACAGAAATAAGTTTAGACATGTCAAACGATAATTATACATAAGTGCATGAAAGTGTCAAAGTGAGACGCGTCATCCTAGGTCCTCACTAAAATGACTCCATGCATGCCATGAAGTTTATGCTCTTAGTTACCTGAAAATACATTGCGAAAACGGTCAACACGAATGTTGGTGAATAATCATAGGTTTGTAAGTTAAATCGTATGTACATAAACCACAAGTATAAAGTAAACCGACATAAATGTCAAAATGCTACATTGTCCCTTAAGCTCATGACCCCGAAGCTAGACTTTGTAATGCCCCAAAGAGTGTTTACCAGACACTCACTTGATAAGACATGAAATGCATTCGTCCCGTTGGAGCAACCCAAACACGAATGGAGGCGTCACCCTCAATAGATCTATTCACTCACTCTCGCTTAGTACTGAAATTAACGGTCCATGATATTGAAAAGGGGACTTGTTATGATATGGTATAAAGGCAACTTAAGCAATGTATGGAATTTGTAATACTTGGGCATGTACGAAAGTAATTGACGCAATGTATTCTCCCCCGTGGGATTTGAAATCAAATAAGTAATTGAAAACAGGGCTATGAAAACTCACCTTAAGTGATGATACTTGAAATGAAATGAAGTGAACAACAATGATCGGTTAACTGCCGCAACCTAATATGAATGATGAACGATCTAATTTAGATCACCAAATGATGTTATGAATGTCCATGCTCATGTTCCTATACCACTCTACTCTTTGGAAAAACACTTGTGTTATCAAAAATATATAATCCAAGAATTTGGAAAAATATTGCTATTAGAAAAATAAAATAAGCTAGTAGCAATATATATATACTTATATATATATCGTATGTTTCCATGTTAGTGTTGAAATACTCGGGTTGTAATCCTTGAAATATCGCCTTGAAATGATGAAAATATACTCGTAATAACTAATACTTCACTAGTTATAAAATTTGATACTTGATATTATTTCTAGCTTATAAAAGTACTACGTAGTTTTAGTGTCAATTTTTACTAAAAGCTGTCAAAATAAAAATGGGTTTAGCCGATATTCAAACGTGAATATCTTTGTCGTTATATGTCCGTTTTACTTGTTCTTTATATCCACGGTTACGTCTTAGTATGTAGTAATATACTTTGGAAAGCTCGGCTCCTCCGGGTTACGTCTAAAGTCTCTTTTTGTCCAATGAAAAACGTCCAACAGCAACTATTTTCCAGAAAAATACTTTTCGTCAACAATCTTGCAAAAATCATAACTTCTTCGTTATAAACTCTTTTTAATCCGTTCTTTCGCCTACGGCTTCGTTTTTGAAATTATTTTCTAAAAATTTTGCCAAAGTTTACTTTGTATTTATTGATTTTCCTGGATTTCACAAAATGGGACAGCATGTCTAAAACATGCTCCAAATCAAGTTTTCAAGGTTTATAACTAATTTCTAACATCACCAAACCTCTTGTAATCACCACATAGCTAATCTAATCCTACCATACACCTTCTTAGGGTGCCATGGGCTCCTAACCAAGTTATTATAGCAAGGGAATTCATAAATAAGAAGTTAGGGTTTGTATGTTCCATTTTTGACAAAATAAATGGTGGTATAGCTAGTTGTACATGGTTTTTAGCATGGAACTCATGCAATACAAGTAAATATAAGATGATTCATGTAAAAATAAAGTTGATAACTTACTTGATAAAATGAGATGATTGAATGACTAGAAACCTTGGATTACTTGTGTATTTCTTGTTTGATTCTTGATTAGGCAAGTATAATGAACAACTTTGGTGCTTTAACTTATCAAAAACCTTCACTTGATCTATGTTTTTGGATTTGGTCGTGGGTTTGAAGATGAGGAAGAGAGAAAATGAGCTTTTTGATCTTAAGGATTTTGTATGATTTGTGAAAAATGGTTTATGTAATTACTTGTATAAGTATATTAGTATAAAATGAATACATTAATGCATGGGGTTAAAAATTGTAAGTATTATCCTTGGGAGGACTTTAGGGGGCCGGTTATGGTGAGCCAAGGGGGGGTAGGGGTACTTGGTATTTATTTAGAAATCTTGTGTAGTTTAGGTGCTAGTTAGTGTTATTTGTTAAAATCGGGTAACGGTTTTAATAGAAATAAATGTTCACGAAGTTAACCGGGACAAAATAAAGTCATAATAATGATAAAAATATGTTGAAAATATGTTGGGTACAATTACTGAGTGATCGGGTGATTATTGTTTAGTTTTCACGAAAACCGTCGTTATATTCATAAGCGTACGTTATAAATAAAATAAATTTCCAAAATACTGGGTAACTGAATATTATGACTTTTATGATGTTAAAATGGATATAAAAATATGTCGGGACCATTGTGGGAATATTTAGATATATTCGTCGTGTATAAACCGGGTGTTAACGTTTACTATAATTACTTATACGTAAAAACGTTAAATATACTGAATATAGAAATTTGAAAATCCTAAGAGTGGTATAACATGAAAATGCTGTTATGATGATATGCAGACTATCTCCAGTCCGTATGCAGTGTCCTTAGCACTAATGAAATGAATTCGCACCTAAACCAATCCGGTTACGCGAATTTGAATACCCGTAAACTAAATTTACGATGAAATGAGTAATGCAAGTGAATGATGAAAACTTTTTCCGGAAATGAATAGTGTTCAGTGAATAGTAAATTTCTCAAATAGTTCTCAGAATATCAAATTGACCTCGAAAATGATGAATAGTAAACTGATGAATAGTGTTTTGATGAATAGTGATTTATGAATAGTAAAAAGTCGAAGTTTGGGAAAATGACCTGAAATGGTAAATGACCTGAAATGGTGAGTTGTGACATCCGCCCACCCAAATAGGAATTCAGTCCCTGAATTCAGCTAGTGTTGGTCTCGGTAATAGGTTTGGTGAAAAGGTGTGGATACTTGCGTTGCATTTGGTCCTCTCGTTCCTAAGTAAACTCGGGTCCTCTTCGAGAATTCCAGCGAACCTTAACGATCGGAATTCTACTATGCTTTAACTGTTTGACCTCTCGGTCCATGGTTTCAACTGGTTTCTCCACAAAGTTAAGTTTGTCATCTAGCTGAATCTCTTCTAATGGTATAACGGATGACTCATCTGAAAGGCATTTCTTAAGGTTTGAGACATCTAATCCATACTGATAACAATGTCAAAACTTCCAAGTTCTACGGGCATAAGGTATATATTGTATGGGTGATTTAGGAAATTGATGGTGCAACCACGGATAACGGTGTTGGTGTTAACTAAAGACCTATCGGCTAATTTAACAATATAGGGAATGTCTAAAGTAGTTGGTTCTATGTTAAGTAAAGGTGCAAATGCAATAGAAACAAAACTTCTATCCGTTCCTGAATCAAATAAAATGGATGCATAACGATTATTAACGAGGAACGTACCCGCAACAACATTCGGGTCCTCACGGGCATCTTCTCCTCCCATAACATAAGCCCTTCCTCGAGCTACTCCTCCTTGATTTCCAGCTCCTTGATTCTTCCTCTTTGGGCACTCACTCCTAAAGTGTCCAATTTCTCCGCAGCCAAAACATGTTACTGGTGGTTTCTGATTTCCACCCAAGTTTGGATTCCAGCAATCCCTGGTGTAGTGACCAGCCTTCTTGCAGTTGCCACATATATCTGGGCAACGTCCTGGGTTATGGTGTTTCTGACACTTATCACACTTGGGTAGATTTCCAGCATACCCTCTCCCTTCAGTAGGTCCTGCAGCATAGGCCCTTGCCACTTCTTGCCTCTTAGGTGGTGGCTGAATAGCATTTCCACCTTGGTTACCGTCAAACCTCCTTTTGTTGTTGTTATTGTTGTTTGGGTTGTTGTTTCGATTATTGTTATTATTTGCAGCAGATTTTCCTTTCAACACTTGGACCATAAGTTTCTGAGTTATACGAATGGCCTCTTCCATTGATTGTGGGTCGAAAGACATCACATCCCCTCGGATGCTTTCGGGTAATCCCCCAGTAAAATTCTCCATCTTTTTCTCATCATCCGGAACCATAGTTGGACATAGTGTAGCCAACTCCTGAAACTTCCTGATATAAGTCTCAATGTCATCACCTTTTGTTACCAGCTCATAGAATTCGGTTTCCAACTTTTGCACCTCAGTACGAGGGCAAAACTTCTTAGTCATCAGCTTTTTGAATTCAGCCCAAGTGAGTTTGTAGGCATTCTCCATACCAATAGGCTGAGCATACGAATTCCACCAAGACATGGCTTCATCCAGCAGCATACCTGTAGCAAACTTTACCTTGTTAACCTCCTGACAACCACACATGAGAAAAACGTTCTCAGTCTTCTCAAACCAGCGGATTAAAGCAACCGCTCCCTCAGTGCCCTTATACTTGATAGGATCACTAATCTTGAAATCCTTCCAAGTACATTCACGCCTAGTAGTGGGTTGAACCACTTCAGCAGTAGGTGGAACCTCAGCAGTCCTAGCAGCAACTTCAGCTCTCTCAGTCTCCAGAGCTTCTGCTATACTATCCCTGACCAACTTGCGGATAGCTGCTTGTGTCATAGTGGGTGTTTCTGATGTAGCCTTTGCTTTCCTTGGCGCCATACTTCTGATAAATAATAATCGACAACAACCATGAGAAAACTATAATAGAAATAGTCATCGTACAAAAATATACGCCCACAACATGTATAAATACAACCATGACACGTATAGATACAACCACAACAAGTATAAATACGTTAACCATAAAGAGCAACCATGAAACATCATAAATATAATCACAACACATGAATATAATACATGAAAATTTCGGCCTACATAGACCGATATATATATATAGCACAACATTTCCAACATAGTAGAGTCGCACTTGATATATTTGTTTGTACAACAACCAAAAGACTACAAGTTCTTGAACTATGTCCCACACCTCGGGACTAGGAAATAGTAAAAGCTAATACAATACTAGTCTATGTCTATGCTCCTCCAGGTGCTCCAGATGGTCCAGGCTCTCCCCTCAGACGGCGAATCTCACGATCCATCGCAACCACGATCTCCTCCAGATGCTGAACTCGTAACTGAGAAGAAACATCCCTGCGCTCCATCACTGTCAACCTCTCACGAAGCAATGCCAACTGATCTACCTGCTCCCACTGAGTCTCCTGTGTCGCCTGAGCTCTATCTCGAATCTCAGGTAACTCATCCCTAAGTAGTTCAATCTCCTCCTGGTGCCTCAACTGTCGTGCCTCAAGTCCATGATATGACACATCGATACTAACTCTACCTAACAGTAAACCCTCAATCTGCTCCTCAGCCGCCTCTAGTCGAGGAGTGATATCCTCATCAACCCTATAGTCCAAACTATCAATCTGATCCTGATGAGCCCCTAGCTGGCCCTCTAATGTAACATCTGCAGGCTCCCTAACAACAGTAGGCTCACTAGCAACAGTAGGCTCCCTAGCAGCAGTAGGCTCCCTAGCAGCAGTAGGCTCCCTAGCAGCAGTAGGCTCCCTAGCAGCAGCTGCTCTCGAACACTCCCCTACATGGTATACTGGTGGTGGTTCTGCTGATTCTGACTCTGTAGTAGGGGAATCTGGTGTAGTAAACCTAACACGCTTCCTAGGTGGTAATAGTGAAGTCGATATGCATGTAGTAGCAGGTATGGCTGGTGGTGGTGTAGGTAACATAGGAATAGTGGGTACCTTAAAGGTAGATGTAATAGGGCAAACTCTCTTCCTAGGACCTATAGTAGTTTTACTGCGTGGAAACATAAGTATAGGTTCTGATGGAACAGTGGTAGCAGGGGATGATGTATCAGCGGGTGTACAGGTAATCTCGGGTGGTGCAGTAGGGGAAACATGAGGAGTAGGAGCCGTCTCATCCTCCTCAAAAGGCTCTGTTTCCTCACCTGATGCCGAGAATGGCAACACAGGTACAAGAGGAATAGGTGGTGGTGAACGGGCAGTGGAAGACATAGAGCCTTCAACCTCGGAGTCTGTGATGGTGTAGAGTATGACAACATTTGGGTTTGCAGACATGGTTCTGTGATAATCAAGGTGAAATAAAATAAATAACTCGTAATGAAATCACCTAAAACAATGAACATGCACTTATGATGAAATGATGAGATGCTATGATAATGTGGTTATAGTCTAGGGTCAATGATACATCCTAGTTCTCTATAACCTTAGCTCTGGTACCAATCTGTCACACCCCCAATTTACCTGACTTGCAGCGGAATGGAATGCCTGAGGGTGTAACTGTCATAGCACCATAACAAGGAAATATTGAACGACCTAAAGTGTCGTTTTGAAAACACATCGTTTGACTTATTAAAACATTCAGAGTATATTACATAGGTCCCAAAAGTCATGAAAGGTTTACAGAAATAAGTTTAGACATGTCAAACGATAATTATACATAAGTGCATGAAAGTGTCAAAGTGAGACGCGTCATCCTAGGTCCTCACTAAAATGACTCCATGCATGCCATGAAGTTTATGCTCTTAGTTACCTGAAAATACATTGCGAAAACGGTCAACACGAATGTTGGTGAATAATCATAGGTTTGTAAGTTAAATCGTATGTACATAAACCACAAGTATAAAGTAAACCGACATAAATGTCAAAATGCTACATTGTCCCTTAAGCTCATGACCCCGAAGCTAGACTTTGTAATGCCCCAACAGAGTGTTTACCAGACACTCACTTGATAAGACATGAAATGCATTCGTCCCGTTGGAGCAACCCAAACACGAATGGAGGCGTCACCCTCAATAGATCTATTCACTCACTCTCGCTTAGTACTGAAATTAACGGTCCATGATATTGAAAAGGGGACTTGTTATGATATGGTATAAAGGCAACTTAAGCAATGTATGGAATTTGTAATACTTGGGCATGTACGAAAGTAATTGATGCAATGTATTCTCCCCCGTGGGATTTGAAATCAAATAAGTAATTGAAAACGGGGCTATGAAAACTCACCTTAAGTGATGATACTTGAAATGAAATGAAGTGAACAACAATGATCGGTTAACTGCCGCAACCTAATATGAATGATGAACGATCTAATTTAGATCACCAAATGATGTTATGAATGTCCATGCTCATGTTCCTATACCACTCTACTCTTTGGAAAAACACTTGTGTTATCAAAAATATATAATCCAAGAATTTGGAAAAATATTGCTATTAGAAAAATAAAATAAGCTAGTAGCAATATATATATACTTATATATATATCGTATGTTTCCATGTTAGTGTTGAAATACTCGGGTTGTAATCCTTGAAATATCGCCTTGAAATGATGAAAATATACTCGTAATAACTAATACTTCACTAGTTATAAAATTTGATACTTGATATTATTTCTAGCTTATAAAAGTACTACGTAGTTTTAGTGTCAATTTTTACTAAAAGCTGTCAAAATAAAAATGGGTTTAGCCGATATTCAAACGTGAATATCTTTGTCGTTATATGTCCGTTTTACTTGTTCTTTATATCCACGGTTACGTCTTAGTATGTAGTAATATACTTTGGAAAGCTCGGCTCCTCCGGGTTACGTCTAAAGTCTCTTTTTGTCCAATGAAAAACGTCCAACAGCAACTATTTTCCAGAAAAATACTTTTCGTCAACAATCTTGCAAAAATCATAACTTCTTCGTTATAAACTCTTTTTAATCCGTTCTTTCGCCTACGGCTTCGTTTTTAAAAGTATTTTCTAAAAATTTTGCCAAAGTTTACTTTGTATTTATTGATTTTCCTGGATTTCACAAAATGGGACAGCATGTCTAAAACATGCTCCAAATCAAGTTTTCAAGGTTTATAACTAATTTCTAACATCACCAAACCTCTTGTAATCACCACATAGCTAATCTAATCCTACCATACACCTTCTTAGGGTGCCATGGGCTCCTAACCAAGTTATTATAGCAAGGGAATTCATAAATAAGAAGTTAGGGTTTGTATGTTCCATTTTTGACAAAATAAATGGTGGTATAGCTAGTTGTACATGGTTTTTAGCATGGAACTCATGCAATACAAGTAAATATAAGATGATTCATGTAAAAATAAAGTTGATAACTTATTTGATAAAATGAGATGATTGAATGACTAGAAACCTTGGATTACTTGTGTATTTCTTGTTTGATTCTTGATTAGGCAAGTATAATGAACAACTTTGGTGCTTTAACTTATCAAAAACCTTCACTTGATCTATGTTTTTGGATTTGGTCGTGGGTTTGAAGATGAGGAAGAGAGAAAATGAGCTTTTTGATCTTAAGGATTTTGTATGATTTGTGAAAAATGGTTTATGTAATTACTTGTATAAGTATATTAGTATAAAATGAATACATTAATGCATGGGGTTAAAAATTGTAAGTATTATCCTTGGGAGGACTTTAGGGGGCCGGTTATGGTGAGCCAAGGGGGGGGGGGGGTAGGGGTACTTGGTATTTATTTAGAAATCTTGTGTAGTTTAGGTGCTAGTTAGTGTTATTTGTTAAAATCGGGTAACGGTTTTAATAGAAATAAATGTTCACGAAGTTAACCGGGACAAAATAAAGTCATAATAATGATAAAAATATGTTGAAAATATGTTGGGTACAATTACTGAGTGATCGGGTGATTATTGTTTAGTTTTCACGAAAACCGTCGTTATATTCATAAGCGTACGTTATAAATAAAATAAATTTCCAAGATACTGGGTAACTGAATATTATGACTTTTATGATGTTAAAATGGATATAAAAATATGTCGGGACCATTGTGGGAATATTTAGATATATTCGTCGTGTATAAACCGGGTGTTAACGTTTACTATAATTACTTATACGTAAAAACGTTAAATATACTGAATATAGAAATTTGAAAATCCTAAGAGTGGTATAACATGAAAATGCTGTTATGATGATATGCAGACTATCTCCAGTCCGTATGCAGTGTCCTTAGCACTAATGAAATGAATTCGCACCTAAACCAATCCGGTTACGCGAATTTGAATACCCGTAAACTAAATTTACGATGAAATGAGTAATGCAAGTGAATGATGAAAACTTTTTCCGGAGATGAATAGTGTTCAGTGAATAGTAAATTTCTCAAATGGTTCTCAGAATATCAAATTGACCTCGAAAATGATGAATAGTAAACCGATGAATAGTGTTTTGATGAATAGTGATTTATGAATAGTAAAAAGTCGAAGTTTGGGAAAATGACCTGAAATGGTAAATGACCTGAAATGGTGAGTTGTGACATTAATGAGCGACCAATTTGGCATAGACGAGACATCCAAGGATGAGTGTTTTAATGGCTGTGTGAAGTTGTTCCAGTTCTGGTTATAGCTTCAATTTGCTGTAGATAAGTTCAATTTGCAACATATTAAGGATTGTTTGATAATAATATCTTGGTGTGCTTTAAAGGATCACTTTTTACCTTTTTAAGATGGACATCAGTAAGACAATTAGTGTTTTTGCTTTATTGTGGCAGTTATTTGGTAAGTAATTCTTGTTGTGAGTGTCAATATATATGTATGTCGTTTAGCTTATGGTCATTATCTATTTGGAGCAATGAGTATGACGGGACAAATCTTACTGCTGCATAATTTAGCCCATTTGAGCTGATGTAAACTCTTTTACTCTTTTACTTGTAATCTTACTGCACATCGTTATCTATTTGGAGCAATGAGTATGTAATTCTTGTTGTGAGTGTCAATATATATGTATGTCGTTTAGCTTATGGTCATTATGTATTTCATGGGTTACTTTCTCATCTTTTCTATTTCTCTTGTAGGTTGTGGATGTGGATAATGTGAGACAGAGAGGCACTGTGAAGTTAATTCCAAGGATTGACTTACAGGCTTTGGCAAACAAATTGGTATGTTAATTATGTCTTCAGTTTCAGTACCTCGCTGTATTTGCCATGTATAGGAATTTACCACCTGCATAGCATCAATAGTATTGGTTCACCATTCTTTAGTGGTTTGAACCACAGAGGAGTTGTGGAGTTTATCCCTTGCAAGAGATGTTAGCTGTTTTAGTGATTGCTACACTTAAAAAGCCACACTTATAATTAGTATGTGTTTACAAATTTGTTTTAGTGATTGTAGAATTATTATCATTTTCAGTCGTTTAGGCAAATAACCAGGCTATTGGCGGAAGACTAGTTTCGCAATATGCTGCTTGTATCTGTTGGTTGTTCTCGGTTTTTACTACAGTTTTTAGTGTTTTAGTGAACTTTTTGTAGGACAGGCTTGTGCAAAACTCTGCGCAAATCAGAAAGTTGAAACCGGACTACTCCTGGTCACGTACGTCCAGTTGTTGGTCTGTATGTGAAACATTGTGCAAATCAGAAAACTGAAACAGGACCAGTACTGTTGTAGGTTGCAAAATCATAGTAAGTAATCAATGGCTAGCTTCTATAAGTAATTAATGACTACTGTTGTAGGTTGAAATGTATACACGCCAACTTGTAATGACCATCTCTTATAGGCACACTTCTCCAAAATATGTAACATGCGGCAAAATCAAGGCATATGAGTTTGATAGTGCTTCATCAGTCCTACTTTAGTGAACTTTGCAAAGATATAGTGAGGAACCAGTATCATATTTTCCAATTAATTGACCCCCATGTTGTTGAACATAAAATCTGAATTGGTGTTTAGTCCTACTTTACTGAAGTGGTGTTTTCAGCTTCTGTCTAACATATGTTTCTGTTTTCAGCTTCTGTCAGGTCTACAATTTTTGTTTCTGTTTAAATTTGGCGACATTACCTACTCGATTGAAGCAAGAATTTACAGGTACAATCTTTATAAAAGGCTCATTTGAGTACCGATACTCAGAAATCTAATATATTATGTCGTGATTTTGTTTCAGTTTGCTTATGCTCATTATTAGTAATTTAGCTTATGTACATCTCTAAAGGGGTCAACCGGGTACATTCATAGTGATGATGACATCAAAAGAATTGAGTCAAATGGTTCGAAAATGATCATACAGGTTGAAAGGCGTATGATCATTTTAGCTATTTGTGTTTATTTGATAGTCTAGTTAGTCTTAGTTTTAGGATTTGCTTATTCACTGTTCATTTTAGCTCAAATATTGCTTATTGTGATTTGCTTATTCAAAAAACAGGTCTGGTCTCAAACCAATTATAGATTTGGTTTTTTCTTTATCTGTTTAAACAATATAATCCTTAAAAGGACATATTACATCAACCTTTCCGAGAACTAGAAGATGCTAAAAAAAATAGATATAAGAATGACCACAATATGTATTGACTGTCAACTTGTTTTTTTGCATTGACTTGTTCATAATCATGCTACATCACACAGTAAACATATAAGAATGACCACAATATGTATGTATTTAGTAATTATACTAACCAACTAATTAACACAGTAGTATCTTTTTCATTATTAAGGCGTTGTTTGCAATCCCATAAGTCAATAATCGTACATTTATTTTGATTTCTATTTAGTTTATTTCTGTATGTGATTTTGAAACAGCTAATTGGAAGATGTTTAGGTCTAAAGCAACAATGGAACAACATGCAAAAAGGCATACACAGAACCAGAATAATTCCACACTCATGGAATCGCATATGCAAACTATCGATGACTCACATCGCCCATCATCTTTTACTCACAAACTTTTCCGCCCACCTTTTTGTTCTACTATCCAACAAAACCCTTTTTCATCGTCATCTTCTGCTGATTTTCAATCCGTACGATCCAATCCAACCACTTATAATCCAAAGTTGTTTGATTCCATGATGCACCATTCCACATCGTCATCAAATTCTAAACCACCAGCACCCGAGCCTATGCTGCACCAGTCATATCCTAAACAACCAGCACCCAAGCCTATGTTGCACCAGTCATATCCTAAACCACCTGCATCCGAGCCTATGCTAAACCAGTCATATCCTAAACCACCAGCATCCAAGCCTATCCTTCACCAATCCACATCGTCTAATCAACCTTCATCTTTTGGTACTAGTTTACATCAGTCCTCCTCGTCTTTTTACTTGGACCAAGATGATGAAGATGAAGAGCAACTTGATGAGGATGAGGCAAAGGAGGTAGAAATAGTTGGTAAGTATAAACATACTAGTAATTAATTATTATTTCGCAAATTCCATCATAACAATGGGTGGTGATTTTTTCTGTAGATGAGTATGGGAGTATTCTTAGGACACAAAAGATGACAACAAAAGATGTATATAAGCTAAGCAAGGGTGAAAAAATACTTGTTCATGTTAATGATACTTTTCAACTAATTAAGGGTGCAACCACTGTGTGCACAAGGTTCATGACCTTACTTTTGAGACAACCCAATCTCTGTCCACCAGAAGCTAAAGATTGGAGAGAAATAAAAGCTCGTTGTGGTGTATTACTTTTGGGAGAACTTCGGGTAATTTCTTCTAAAACACTTATATTTTATTGTTCATAACAATGAAGGTCATTGATATCTCCTCTTTATCGCATTTTTTGGCAGCGGAAATTTAGTTTGCCTCAACTTAGTGGTGTTGATGATGTACTTTTTGCCATGTTCGGTGTAAAAGTCAGATACACAAAACATAGATTCAAAAAGAAGTTGTTTCGGTTAGCTGCCCAAAGATTAGATGAAGCCAACAATGTTGGTATTAATGGTGCACAAGAAGGAACATATACAGAAGATGAGCTCCTGCAAGCACTTGATCTTATTGATCCACCGCCAAACTTTCTTAATCACCAGCGGGAGTTATATAAAAGTAATCTTAGAGCACCTATGGCAAAGGTACCGGTTTGTTTTCCTCATATTAACAAACTATTGTTATCAAGTGTTTTGTACTGACTTTTTCTATACTGAAATGAATTGTAGAAACTATCACAACAGGGGAAGAAAGCAAAAGCTGCGCAAGTTCATACTCACAGAACAGGTGCAACTAGTGTTGCTCGAAAACGTGACCAATTTGTGAGTATTCTGATAACATTCTCGTTTAAATTGTTCTTTAAGTCCACTAGCTTAAAATAGGATGGTTGGATTGTTTGGCTTGCATCAGTTAGACAGCTCAACATAGGTTTAGTATTTAGATTTTTGGCTTAGTTACCTAAAAATGGGTCAGTTATAATTTCTATTTTACCCTGCCTATCCAATTGGGTACAGTGCAAGAACTTAGTGATAAGTAAAACCACTTAAGAGTGTATCTAAAATGCTATGAAGTTACAATCTCCAACTGACCCATTTTGCTCTCTACAAGTAACAACATGTCATATGTTTGAATCCATAATAATTTGCATAGAAAAACACAAGTCGTGGAAGGTTGGACAATTTACATGAGATTCTAGCAAGTGTTTGAATCAGTGAGTTTTAATAGCAGCTTCTAGAAATGACTTTCTGATGTCGTCCCAATATAATAAAATTGAATACAATATATAATAAAACTGATTATTTTGTATTTAATGTAACAATTCGCAATTTCAGGTTAACTTTTATTCCCGAAAATTTCACTATTCACAATTTACTATTCACTTTTTACTATTCACTTTTCACTATTCATCTCAGAAATTTTTATTTCATATTCTCGTAAGTTAAACTATTTTAACGATAATCCGAGAGTTTGACGCTCGTCGGATCATTTCTGCAAAAATCACAAAGCCGTGTCCGAGATTTACTTTTAGGTTTAAACGTCCTTCCAGCATCCCGATATATCCATAAAACATAATAAATAATAGAAATATGATTTTCTATCATTTTATGACAATTCCAAAAGTTTTGGAATTTTACGTTTTCCAGTTCAGCGTTTTACGCGAATTACGCGTTTTAGACCCGTGTTTCCAGTTTTTAGCAGGGTTTTAGCACCCGATAGAACCTACCACTCATTTTATATTTTATTATGGAACATATGGATCAAAGATTTCCGGCAAAACTGCCTAAACCTTACTGAATCGCATTCTGACTTTTTGAAAGTCACTCTTCTGGTCCGATTCATCAAAAAGTTAAAACATGAAAGTTGTCCGGAACGCCGTTTTCGTTCAGGAATAAAGAAGCTCGAGCCTTGAAAATGCTTTCCGAGTGATAAAATTCTTCAAATTCTAAACAGCCCATTTTTGGTCAAAGTCACTATATAAAGGTTATGGTTTATATAGACCAAAGAGGTCTTATGACCTAGATTCAAGACCACCACCATGGCTAGAGCCAAGGTTGTGTCTCATGACCTTGGAACAAGGACCAAAGGTCATGGCTAGGCCATGACGAAATGACCATACCAACTTACATAGGCGTAAACATGAAACAATGAATTAGGCGATAACTTGAACAAGCAATTTGGATCTACTTCACTTAAAAAGGAACCATGAGATATTACAAGGAAAAATGGTCATACAAGACTTATGAAACTACCCCTAATAACAATCTTCATGTACTAATAAACTTTCCTAAGTTTATTCAAATGTCGGACATAAAACTTTTCGGATCAAAACATATATATACTTTATCAACTACTACAATAGTAGGGAGCCTCATGTGAGGAGTTCATTATGTAAGCCGTCGAGTTGAGTTGTGGATTTACGAATTAAAGTGTCCTGGCTCCTCGAACACTTACTAACATGACTTCTGAATTATGTCGGCTCGAACGGTAGTAAACGATATACCAAAACATACATGTTTCATGAATCTTTCTTTCAAAGACTTATACTATACATCATACCACATCATGGACTAAATGCAAGATATATATATAGGCACTTATTCATATTCTTTACTTCGATCCTAAGTCGCAACATTCTATTATAGGTTGCTCGTAGAAACCTACACGATCCAACCATTACCTTCATTACATGCTACCTTACTTAAGGTGAGTTCATAGCCCCACTTTACATTACTTCAATGTTTTACAAACCCTTGGGGGGAATACATGCTATTATTTTTCTACTCGAACACAATGCTTTCTACTGTATGCTATTCGACTATGTTTTATTATCACTAAGTAACATCCTTGCCAAACCAAGATCCCTTATTATGAACCATTTAATCACTTGCGAGGGTTACTTGCAAGTGAGCGCGAATATTGTGAATAGGCCTATTGGGATTGACGAATCCCATTTGTTTTGACTAATTTCAAACAAATGCATTAATATTTGAGACATTAGGTATGACGGCAAAGTACCTACCAGGATAAATCTGCCGATCGATATTGGTACACGTTAACGTTTTGGTGTCATAAGCTTAGTGAATTAATAACCTTTCGGGGCATATAACAGCGTAGCCCATCTTTGTTTTCTAACTATGAGTGTGAGTCTATAGCTCACACTACGATTATTGTGTTCAAACGATTTAACTACAAACACTACGATTATTGTGTTCAAACGATTTAACTACAAACACTACGATTATTGTGTTCAAACGATTTAAACAAACTCTATGAATATCACACAACCTTTGTGTTGACCTCTCAAGCATGTATTTCAGGTTCATGATGATCAAGGATGGTACGGAAGGGCACGGATACTCAAGAGGGCTATAAATTTTATTATCATTCAAAACTCATTAATGTAAATTGTAAACATGGAACCATCTGGGACCTCATTTTGTAATCTCTGATATTTATATAATTTGAATGATAAATCTTTTAAAACGACTCAATTGGAGTTCGTTTTCTATTATTGTGACTATTGTGCCGTCAAGTAACACCCAGTTCGAATTCCGCTGCATCAATGAATTGGGGGTGTTACATTTAATGTGCAGAAAACGAAGTACAAGAGAGAGCCTAACATGATTGAGAGTTTTGATTTGCAATATCAATCAAAAGATGGTTCATACATTCATGACATGCCAAGAGAGTTCAGGGTAACATTTATAGAATTTATACATTTATTTATACTCATCTATATATTTGATCTTATATTGTTAATGTTTTAGGAACGAGCACGTGAAGAGATGAAAAAAAGAGAATTAGAAATTGGCAAGTCAAGACCTGTTGATGATGAAGTGCGGTCAGAGATTGCAGATGCTGTATTGTTTGAGCTTATTGGTCCAGATAAACCTGGTCAAGCATTTGGTTTTGGGACCGGAGTTACAAAATCTAAAGTCACCAAGTTCAGTTTTGATTTAAGAAGAGCAAGGAAAGAAAGTTTAATGGATCAAAACCGTCTACTATTAGATAAAGTTGAATCACAAGGTAAGCATATAGAGTCACAAAACAATCAAATCAAGATTATGGCAAAAGCTCTTAGTGACCTTAGACGGGAGGTGAAATTTTTAACAACTGCACTCAAAGAGATATATGGTGCTGGAGCTTACAAAGATATGATCTTTGAAGACGTGACATGTGAAGACGTACCAAGCACACAGGTTAGACTTTGAGCCTTACTTAAAGTTGTGCATTATAGAAGTAACTTAGTATATCTAAAGGGTTTATTGACTCTTAAATAATTAGCATAGCAGATCTAAACTTCTAGATTGATGTTGGTAGAACAGAATTTTGGAGTATGATCATGGTAGTATTTCTGTGTCTGACCGACCCTAATCATGAAAAGATACTAGAAATTTTGAATTATTGAAGAAATATAGTTACATGACTTGTATCATAGAGAAGCAGTATTATTACCGCTTTGTTTCGTTGCATTTGCTAGCAATTACAAGATACTTAGACAATATGTTTTTCGCTTCTTCAATGAGTCCTTTCCCAACAGTAGAGCTGAACCCAACTCTTGCCTCCAACTTCACCTAAGTATTGATAAGCAGTTTGGAGTGCTTGGATGAAAAAAGCTATGTGCTTGGTGTTTAGGATTGCATATTTTTAAGTGATTGGAAGAGCTTGAATCTTTATGTTGTTTTCAGACGAATATCTGCTTAGCAATTCAAAATCAGATATTACTTCAGCTCCAAAAGTGCGTTTTCAGACGAAAATCAGATATTTGTAAACCTGAAAACGCATTTCTCATTTTGGAGCAGGGACAACATGAAACTTATTATTCAGATTAAGCAGAAATAACGTTTTAACAAGTTAGGCACGGAGAAAAAAACATCCCAAATTAGCTGGATAAGTACAAAGTTACCAAATGAATTATTACTACCAAATAATTTAGCATTTTAGGTGTTACAAACCTCTTTGGTTAGTATGGGACGACAAGAATTGTTGGTACTCCTCTCAAGATCAACATTTAGATATGCTTCAAGAAACAATCTGTTTTAGACTACCTCTGAGTTACATACATTGCATATTTAAGGTGATGAGACAAGTAGTGAAAATGCCTGCTAGCGTTAACCGTTGGCAATTTAGTTCCTGATATTGGGGATGCCATTATATACAGAATGTTGTGTCCTTGGACATAAGGAATTACAATATATTTCCATTAGCGTAGCCACTTTAAGTACAACAGGTTCAGTTTGATTCAAAATGAGAAATGCGTTTTCAGGTTTACAAATATCTGCTTAGCAATGGCTTTGTATGTTGTTTGTGATATTCATATTTCTGATGTCACTTGAATGATCACAGATTCCGGAGCAGCAACAAGAGCACAACATTCAGGAGCCTTTGGGGAAAATGTGGCAAAGTTTGTGGCAATCTGATATGCAAATACCTTCTTTTTCTAGAGTTCAGAATCATGAGGCTGTACAATCGTCGTCTCAAGGGTAGAAAGCGCTAAATGATTGATGTTAATTGGTTTTTACTTGTACAATACTGGAAAACATGCTAAATGTGTATGTAGCATTTGACTAATTACTGGAAATATATCAATATTTGTATGTAAATGTTGCATCAGGTTTTATAATTGCATCAGGTTTTCTATATGTATATAATTTCTACATTGCAGCAGGTTTTCTATATATCCATATTTGTAATTTCTTTTTATTTTTTTTCTTCTTCCAGAAAATATATCCACACTTTTAGGTGTGAATATTTAACAATGTTGCTACACTTTTAATTGTAAGCATCTTTTTGCAAATTTGCCACACTTTTAAGTGTGGCATTTAAAGAGTGTTTGCCACACTTTTAAGTGTGGACATTCAAAGAGTATCTTCACACTTATATGTGTAGCAAAATTTGTCACACCCATTATTGCTACACATTTGCATGTGTGGAATTTAAAATTTGACACATTTTTAACCGTGGCAAATTGGCTTTTAAAATGTGGAAAATTTAACTTGTGTTTTGTAGTGGCATACTATAACAGTTGTGCTCTATCATCACTAAAATACTCTCTATTTACTAACACCTCAACGTCAAACCATTCCTTTTCTTCTCACTCACTCATCATCTTTATACTCATAATGGTCACATCATTTCTCAACATAAACCTACATCTCAGTACCTCACTAACACACTTACAGTCACACAAAACTCTCATCTCCAGTAGCGAACACCCTCACCTTAACCTACATAACCACCTCACATATTCTCTTACCTTTACTCATGTAATAGCTTACCTCCCTACAACTCCTTTTCATCCCTCCCATCACACAAATCCTAGAATAGGTTCACTTCAACAAAGCGACACAGCATGGTTTTTTTTCAAGTACTAATTGGGTGCGTCTTTAAACTCATACTTTTGTTTGTAGTAGGTACAATAGACTATTGCCATCTTCATCACAAGGAAGTACTTTTGTTTCCGTTAATCAAAAACAAATCGTAGCTCAATCACCTCAACTTTAACAGCAAAAATTGTTTCCATTAATCAATTATTCTATACGATGCGTCAATGCATTATATAACAATACCTAACAATACATTATCTAATAAACAATACATTATCTAATAAGCAAAAAATGTCACAGACAACACTCATTCAATCAATTCTAATTCCAGATTATATAACAATACATTGTCTAATAAACAAATCATAACAATATGTAAATGAATAGTTGTATTATACCTAAATTGATTAAACATGAGTGAATTGCACGCGCCGTCTGATGAACGGTGAGTATTTCGGTTATCGGCGACGGTTACGGTGATCAGCTATGGTTACAGTTTCCAGCGACGGTGATGGTGATCGGAGATGGTTAGAGTGATCGGTGATGGTGATCGGAGATGGTTACAGTGATCGGCGACGGTGACGGTGATCGGAGAGTAATAGTGATCGAAGACGGTCATGGTGATCGACGATGGTTCCGGTGATCGGAGATGGAGCGATTAGGTTGTGAGGGTTTGGATCGCTTTGTTTTTGTTTTTGTTTTGATCGGAGAGGAGCGATTATGATTTCACAGTTAGATTCAGCATTTTTTGCCACTTTTATTATGACTTGCAACATTCTTTTACTAGTAGCCTAACTATTTTATATCTGACCACTTTTATTATGACTATATATATTTTTTTATACTCTAATATATAACTAATATATAAGTAGTTAAAATATGTTATAATTTAAACTATTATAGTGCAATGTATCAGTGCGTCAATAAAAATTAAAAGTGTGCAAATCAGTAATATCTCAATTACACGATTGTCATATACAGATGAAACTGGGATAATATTTTCGCCATTAACTTTTTAAAAATTTAGTGACCAGTAATATCGTCACTTTTTTTATATCGAAAGACGAAATTAGTGACCACTTTTGAGCTTGGTGACTAAGTGTTTACGGATGACCAAATTTTAGTGTCCATGTATTATATGGTCACTATTTTGCCAAAATAGTGACCAAAAGAAAAGTCGGCACTAAATTTTGGTCACTATAGGCACTTTTTCTTGTAGTGATTGTTGCAGCATGTTTGCCAGTATGCTAGTGTGGCTGTAGGATTGAATGGAAATGGAAGACTGAATGTTACAAGTTTTATGTCTTTGATTACAATGTTTTGTTTATGATGAGCATTTCTGTTTCAAAATACTATAGGTTTGTCTATAGTTTTTTGTATCTGATTGTATGAAGTTCTTATGATTAATAAAATCACCTTTTGCACCAAAAAACACCAATATTGTTAATTGTGATCATATTAAAGAATAGCGATCGAGGAGATATATATTAGCTGACGGCTCGATGCTTTCCAGTTCAACTTAACTAGATTAGTTAAAAATAAATAAAAATCATATGCTGTTAAAAAAAAAAAAAAAAAAAAAAAAAAAAAAAAAAAAAAAGTATTACAAATCATATAACGAATAACACTAATCAGATATAGTGCTAAACGACTTGGTCCTTTTCAGTTCAGCTGATCTTCGATTAGTTAGTAGGGTAATTATATATGCAACTCGAAGTTGATTTCATATATTTTTAGTCGATCTAAGTAGCTTATGAAAATTACAACGAAGTCTGCATGTTGCCGATTCCTAAATATAGATGTTTCGTGGAACATCACACTTAATAGACTAGTTATTTTGAACGGGTACGTACTAACCAACACTGTGAAAATGATTGGTCAAATTTTCAAAAGCCATGTAGGACACTTTATTTCAACTTGGTCTTCATTGCATACCCTATATAAACTTATAACCCAACTCATATTTTCATATCATATTTCGGAAACCATAAAAATGGGAAATTGTATCAAAAAGCAGCCAGCCATTCACCCCGACAACGATGACTGTCGATTACTAGTAACATCACCCGAAAATAAATCTCATGTAGGTAACCATTGTGACAACAATCACAAAGTGGACAACTATGGTGAAAAAAAGGTGAAGACGGAGATAAAGATAAAAATATCAAAAAAACAATTGGAGAAATTATTGGGTAGTGCGGATGTGAAGGGGTTAACGACGGAACAAGTACTTGCTCAGTTGATGAATGTTAGTGATCGAGTAGAATCTCATCAACGGGCGTGGAGGCCTGCTTTACAAAGTATTCCAGAGTAACCAGCTAGCTATATGTGATCCGTATAGGGTTGTTACTACAACCCAATAACGTGAATTTTTTCTTTTTTAGCCTATGTAACTTTTGATTAGACTTGTACATATATTTTTTTTTCCCTGGTCGATATATATGTTGAAATTCTTTAATTTATTTTTATTTAAGTGCATATTACGTAGTACTTGTTATTATTGGAGTACTTGGGTTTTCATGGTTTGATTTCAGTACAGAACATGTAATGGTTTGATCAGTTACATCCACAAAACATTATCGATATTCACTATAAGATCTATACAACAAGGACGGACCAAACGGGGTTCCCGGGATGTTTATGAACCACATGATTTTTTTTTCTTAATGTAAAATTATGTCAACTATAACTTTTAGCTTCTAATCCCTCACTACCAACAACACTGCATTGCATGCAAAAATATAATTAGAACGTTCTTAATATTTAAATTTTCAACAAACTCAATGCTATTTTAGTTTAGATATAAACATGTAGATCAATACAGATACTAATAAAGTTTTAACTTATAAATGTTTTTTGACTACTAGAGTTAACTTCTATTAAAATAGCTAGTAATAAAATGGTGTACCAATCACTTTAAACACTTGGCCCCATTTTCTAATATTGGACCATGCTAGTCAAATTATGAGGCTTGAAAAATTTACGTTCTCACCCTTGAAAGTGACTTGAAGCTAGACTCAATCAATTGAATATGATTGTATTAGTGATTTAAAAACTTAAAGAATAAATCGCTTTAACATAAATGGATGGATCAATGATTAATTATAAACTAGGATTGTAGCCCGCGCTTCGCGGCAGGCTGTTTGCATACATAAGTATTATAGGCGTCTTTATCATCCAAGAGTCCATCGTTTTTTCCAGATTCCGGTTTAGAAACATTAAATACTTCATAAGCATAACCACAGTAAATACAAAACATGATGAGAACCTGATCATTTTTTGCAATTTGCCATCTGTATTGTCTGATGTGATAATAACAAAGTATTAGTATAAAACTACAAATTTTCGTTCCGGTTCACGCATGATAGGCTAAATCTGCTTTGACAAAAATCATGCGCCTCTTTGTTTAAAGAACAGGTTGCCAAGTAGTTGAGTTTACCAAAAATAATGGTCTTCATTCTGGTAATCTTTCATGATTATAGCAGCCTCTGAATGTTAAGCTCAACAAAGGTGCATGGGTTAGGTCTGCCAAAGTTTTCCATCACCTGCATATCACATTAAAAAAATCTGATTTAAAGATCATACATGATAATTCAATATAAAAACTAATCTACAAAGTGCAATGCGAGAGGAGCATTATTGAGCACCTCAACAAATTTTTATACGTGTACATGACCTATCCAACCTTATAGCCAAAATAGCAAAATCTTAGCTACACATGATTTGTTGGAGATCTGTTAAAGGAGACAAAATAGTAGGGTTGGGTAAGAAGTCTAAAGAGAGAATAGTTTGTTGTATAGAGTGTTTTGTAACAACAATTGAATTATTTTAGACAACAAACTATAAAATCGATTGCAACTTGTAGGCTGAAACACACAATATTATAAAAGAAAGAATAATCTCACATGAGGATTGAGTATGCTGCTAGCGAAAACAGAGCCAATAATAGATCTATTAAAGCCTTCAATGTTCCGGTACACAAATGAAACGTTCCCACCTGGTAGGATTGAATCCTGAAAGCATACAAAAGTATAAATATTGATGAAATTACAACAGTTTAAAATGTATAAAAGATAATTTAATAAATCACCAGAATAGGAAGGAACCCGTGCCAAAAAATAGGCAAGTAACTGCAACTTAGCAACATCTTCGACTATAGTTTGCGTGTCTTCTTTAAGCTTAATCCCAACAACAATACCTCCGTCCTGTTTTTTATCAGGAAGTGGATGTACTTTGATGTTTGAAGACAAAGATAATGAATCCAAATTCCTTTAAGCCTGCCTCGACGTTTCAATGTTAAACACGTTCCTGGTAGAAGCATAGAAGTTGTAAAATTACATTAAGGTGGTGTTTTGTTAAGGTTAACAACAAACGTTTATAGCTTCAACAAAAACTGCTTATCATTCTAGTAAACTTTTAATAACAACCAGTTCGGTCCCAAATTGCATTTCTTTATTGCAAAGCATTAAAAAAAACACTTATTGTGCTATTTGTCATAATCTCTATAATTAATTTAAGGCGAAGGTAAAACATGATAGCTTAAATAGGGGCCACAATTACTTTTGTTGGTATTTTTACAAATGTAATCTAAGTTTGAACGTGATAACAACTTTGATATAGTAAAAATACTTATGCATGGTGCTATTATAACATCATAACAGGTTCAAAACTTAGTTGATAAACTGATAAGCCTTAAAGCTATAAAAATTCATAAAAATATTAAAAACACAACATCAGTTTTTCTCATATATTAAGTTTCAGCTAATTCTTACACATCAGGTAGTAAAGAAAGAGCATACTTACATTATGAGACTTTTCTGTATTAGCGTGTATAGGCTTGAGTCCATTTGTGCACATCTGATCCAAACGGGTCAAATGTTATTACCACTTCCTCGAAAGACAATCGAACATTGCCTCGAAAGACCCATGCCAAAAATATCCATTTTGACCCATTACCAAACTCGCCCATTTTGCCTTCTCTATTACAAATGGTGAATAAGCGTTACCCAGCTATATTGTTGTAGCCGATGATAAGTTATTAAACGGTAATTTTTTGTGTACAAAAACAAATAACAGTAGCAGATACCAAAGATGTTGACCGTAGCATGTTAGTGATCGTCCTTGTGTATAGGATGTAGCCGCGACACAAAATCCCTTGCCCGAGAGCTGTTTGGGACTGCGTTTTGGAGTAATTGTTTGGCAAATCATCAGGAGAAAATTGTTATATGTGTACAACATACATTTGTGAAAGAGCAAGACAGTTTTGAAAACGCAGAATCTAGTTTGGAAACACAATGAGAAACACCCCTTACTACACTAACTAACTTAAACTGAATTAAACCCAATTGACCAAACATGAAGTCACACACAAACTTTAGTTTTCGTCACTTGGACTACTTGTCATGTGTCAAAAATGACCCACTAAAACTGAATACATCCTAAACTAACCCGTACTACAAAAGACACCTGGTGACCCATTTTAAACCAAACCCAACTTTTTTAAATCAAACATAGATTGATCAAGAAAATGTGTCTAATTTAAATTTAAACTTATAATTAATTGCAGCCTTGCATGTTAACTTGTAGACAAAATTCAAGGTTTTAATTAAAATGCCCCCTTTGTCACTGAAAGGATCATAGAAGCATACCTGTGGAATTTCAGAAATGGGTTCCATGGGTTATGAGGCTGATCTGCAAGCGAATGAAAAAGCAGCCGAACTTGTCGTATCAATGTTGCTCCTAACATTAGACCTATTATATGAAAACAAAGAAATGCTTAGCAAAAACTTGGGTAATTACCATTTGTAGCTGAAAACGACTATATTTTTTCAGTAATGATATATTTCTTCATAATAATATATTTTTTCAGTAACTAACAGTTAAACTCATAAAAACCCAAACTTGCATCATAATAAAGAATTTAAATAGTATAAAACATATCTTAAGCGGCGCGGGAGAGAAAGTGAGACTGAAATCCAAACCGACTTTGCTAGCCATCTTTTGCCCCTGCGCTCATAAATAGAAAACAATATTTTAAACACCTTTCACACATCTATACAATTTAAGTTATATCAAAGCAATTAAAAAAAAGTTTACATCAATAATTATCCTCCGAAGACCCCAGACAGCTTTTCTCAACTTTATTAACATCCTCTGCTTGACAAAACCCGCTAATCATGGGACAACCCATTATATCACATTTCAAACCACCATTCTTTAACATTCCAAATTCTTGGTCACTTTTCTCATCGATTTCAGGCGTTAACTTCATTTCAGAAGTAAGTCACCTAAGCGTCTGCACATTGTTAAGATAAACTGTAACCATTCAAGCAAGGCCATTGACAATAGTAAACAACTAAAGTAAACTTGTGGATCATTTGGATTACCTCTGCAAATAATTATGTATACCTTCCCGTTTGAAATACTAAGTTTAACGTTCTAGGAAATGTTTTTTCAAATCTGTAAAAGGCTCAGATATGCACTGTAAAATCCGACATAAAATACCAGCCATGGCTGCAGTCCTAATTCAAGTCATATTGCCGTGCCAAGATACCGGTATAAGCAGATCATGTAATTGAAACATTCAAGGTGCAAATACTTATCATCATTGCCTTAGGGTAAAGAGTAAAGTGAACTTGATATGCAATGAAAGTAAATAGAATGGCCTATCCGCCATGGCTGCAAATCCAATAATTTGCCTCGCCAAGATGCGGATTACCTCAACTGTAACTTTGCCTAGCAGTACATCCACCATGGTTGCAAACACAGATTGAGAATGTGTTGCCCTCCCATTATGCGAAGCGAAGCCTACAACACGAATTCAAAGATTTAAGGATATTTTGAGGACTACTTTGCTCTGTGACTAAGATAAGCTGAAAACAGAGACTTTCCACAATAGACACATCTCACAGCAAGCAATACTATCACGATGAGCATTTTATTATTACCTGTTGACACCCAAGAAATGATATAACAGCAAGAACACGAAATGATTATTTTTACACAATCCATTTATTTAGTGCTTTTCTAGTTTTTAATAATAAGGAACTTGACAAACAATAACATCTCATCATTCAACTATTATAAATATAAATGGAAACAACAGATCCAAAACCCATTCTACAAACTAACTAAATCATTATTTTTGATTATTTTTTAATTTTGGCATCAATAGACGACGGAACTTCATTAGAAACCATAAAATCATATATCCAAAAAAATCAGATAAACAGTATCAAACCGTCAAAGTGATGCAACAAATAATTAGGCTCAGACCTATAAATAGGGGTCGGGTCATAGAAAGACCCAATTTCCGCCATGGTAGCAAGTGAACACAGTTGCATAATAACAAATGAAACGCATACCTTGATGCCAATAATATCCGAAACGCATACCACAGAACATGAATATTTCCACCACATATCTACAGCCAAGTGACAATGACAATCAAAAGGTAAAACAGATATTTATGTTTCAGGTCTGCAAATATATAACTACCAATCAAAGCAACTGGAAAACCCCTAAAAATATGCCTAAACCCTAATAAAAAATACAAAGCATTATGACGAAACCCTAATCCAATAAATCAAGTATCACATATGTGAAACATGTAATTAAACGCATAAGAAGTGAATCAAACATAAAATCGGATAGTCCACACCTAGTAACAATGACTATTTCATCGAAGAAAGAAGATGCAGAAGCTGGAAAACCCTAATGCGAATGAAGGATCTAGAGAAAAAATTTAGGTATATAAGAAAGGAATATGTGGTCGGGAAAATAAAGTATAGCCACAAATCCTCACCCAAATACTTTACACCCACCTAAAATTAAGAAACTGTAGATCTTACTGTAGCTATACACACATGAAACACTATAGATGCCCCGACCTGTTTTGCGTTTTGGGTTTTTAAGCTCCAGCGGATCTCCGGTAAACCGGAGACTTATGAGAGGAGAGAACGGATCTCGGATCCAGTTGGTAATAAGGGGAGTGGGTTTGGGCAAATGGGCAAAAAAAATGCTACAGTAATACTGTTTCTAAAGGGGACGGCTTTTAATATATATATATATATATATATATATATATATATATATATATAATACTCAATCCACATGTTTGTTTTGAAACAATCATCAGCATATTTTTTAAACTGTACGAAACAAGGTACATGTTGAGCAAGTCAGTCGATCCGTCAATTTTGTTTGCCTTTGCTATAATCACAAAGTATGCTCGGTGAACATGAAACGTTTGAATGTGCGGTGTATCGTAAAGTTCGCTTATTATGTGATTATTGTTATAAATATCGAAAACATTAAAGGTCTCGTTATCTTAGGTTAAAATTTGTTACCAACATATTTGTTGATTGCCATGGTATTAATCAATGGTGAGAGCTCCTAAAACATTTAGGTGTTGATGAGCGAAGGACTTTATGTGCTATAAATTACTTATGCACTTATATATGGACTCTGTTTTTTATATAGTGTGCTTCAAACACGAATTGGCTATAAAACCTTTATTCGACTTGATTTCTTAGTATTAGTATAATAACTAATTTAATGAATAAGATTTGTAGTAATCCGCTCCATCCAATTTATAGTTCAATTCGACCAATTAATAGCAGTGTAATTTTGCAAATATCCATGCACTGATGCACACACATTGTGAAGTTAAAATGTTAAATGACATGTGCTCGTTACAAACTCGCGTACTTTACAAGTCAAGTCGTTAAATACTTTAATTCAACTAAACTTGAATCATGCCGATTTCAGATGTTTTCTAAAACGATCCCGGCCAAGTAATCACTTAGCGGGAACTACCTAGTTTGATTTGATTTGATACAAATTGTACGAGCGAATAACAAGATATATAATGTGAAGATGGTTGCTGGTCAAACTTTTAAATGCTACATAGGACACCTCAATCCAACGTGACAGTCTTTATTCCAACTTGGCATTCTTTGCATCTCTATATAACTCAACATAACCATTAGTCCATTAACTCAACTCATATTTTTCATACTATAAACTAAAAATGGGAAATTGTATAAAAAAGCAGCCAGCATCTATTCATCCAGTCCTCGATGACTTCCGATAATTGGCTACATCACCGAAAACTAAGTCTCTTCCATCTAGCAAATGTGACGACAATCAAAAGATAGACAACTATCCTAGTAATGGTGAAAAAAAGACAAAGACGAAGATAAAGATAAAGATACCGAAAAAGGAGCTGGACGAATTATTAGGTAGGACAGATGTTCAAGGGTTAACGGTAGAACAAGTGCTTGCTCAGTTGATGAATGCGAGTGATCGATCTGAATCTCATCAATGTGTTTGGAGGCCTACTCTACATATATATATATATATATATATATATATATATATATATATATATATATATATATATATATATATATATATATATATATATATATATATAGGGAGACTTTCTTACGAGAACCATCTTATCTGCGAGAACTGAGAGAACTATAGAAAACATACATGCACGCCTTTTAAAATAAAATAAAAATACATGCAAACCATCAATAATCATAAGTATCTACCTATGTTCTTCAATATCATCATCAATTCATCCTCTTTTTTCACAAAAACCTTACAAACGGCCGCAATATTGTCGTTGCATGAATTATAAGAACACACACATGCACACCTTCAAAGAAAAATTTTGTATCTCCAATTTCTTATCAAATTATTTAGAACAACTATGTTTTTTTAAAAACATATATGTTGTTTTTAGAACATATGTGCAAAAGTACAATCGTTGAAGGTGTGCATGTATGTTTTTTGTGGTTCTCTCAATTCTCGCAGATAAGATGGTTCTCGTAAGAAAGCCTCACTATATATATATATATATATATACATATATATATATATATATATATATATATATATATATATATATGTATAGGGGAGGGTTAATGTGAGATCAAGCTTAAAGTTCTAAAAGTAAGACCCAATCTGAACCGTTGGATCATTGTATTTGTGTTGGATGATCTTAACATTAAATGAATGACATTATTGTAATTAAATAAAGTTTCAAGGGTATTTTGGAGAATTCAAATGTAATTGTGATCAATCTTTTTTCGTCTATTTTATCATACAGATAAATTTGGTCAACATTTTTACTCCGTAATATATTAAACTGCTACAAAGACGATACTATTAAATGTATCACCAAACAAAACTAAAAAAATAATAAAATACATGTATGTATCAAGAACCTATTGAAACCTAACAGCAGCAGATTCCGGTGTACCAAAATCCGTGCATTTTAACCAGAATTCGGTACATAAAGTTGACAAAATTTATTTGATACATCAAATACACAACTTCAAAATAATTGATGCAGCAAGTACACAACCTATCCATACCAAACATCAGCAGATTCCGGTACACCAGAATCCGTGCGTTTTACCTAGAATCAGATACATAAACACATCAGCTACATATATAGATCTTTGTATCAAAAACCTGCCGAAACCAAACAGATACATAAACACATCTATGTACCAAGAACAACAGCAGATTCTGGTACACATATGTTGAAACCAAACAACAGCAGATTCTGGTACACCGGAATCCTTGCAATTTACTCGAAGTCCGATTTACAAATCTGTTACAAATTCGTGCATTTCCACTATTTTCTATACAAATATAGATTTGTGATGTTTCACCGGAAAAACAAAGATGCATCAGATCTGCCCACACACCATCACATAACTGATAACTGGTACATCGTGGTTGATTGAAAACAAGATATGTTGTGTTATACCGAATATCTTGGATAAATCCACAATGGCCATGATTTCCGGTACACCGGATATCACCTACTAGAGACGTGGTCACAGATCCGAAAGGATTTAGCGACTAGATCTGGTGGTTTGAATACACGTGCAACACCTGATACTCGGTGATCTGAAACACGCGACAACGATGGAGGTGCTATCTGATAACAAATGTCGGCGGCGGTCTGCTCTGGTTTACAAACATCGAAGATGGTTTTTGTGATTAACCGACACATGGTAGGTGGTGTTGTGATTGGTTTGCAACAGGTTTTGATAAAGAAAAAAAGGTTGCGGTTCTTAATTATAGATGGCAAATGAAAAAAAGTTGTCACCGGTGGTGATCTTTTGGTCGCCGGAAAATGTATGAGAGGGAGGAGAGTATGAGAGAATAAAGTTGGGCTAGTTGTTATTGTGATGGAGGTTTGATGCTATTTAGGGTTAGGGAAAAAAATAAGATGTGCAAAATACCCTCAATGCCCTTTTAGATATATTATTAATTTTAATTAAAATAAATGCTTAAGTTACACTCAACGCCACTTGTCCTTCTCTTATTGGTTCTTGAATTGATCTTATTTTTACTATTATAAGAATGATCTTATTGGAACTCAGTTCTATATGTATACTAGCATATAGACCCGTGAATTCACGGGGTTTTTAAAGAAATTATTCATAAAGAAGTTGGGTGTCTTGATAAAGTAATAAATAACAACGAACGTAAACATGTCGCAATTTTTTTTAAGGAATAATAAGTAATAAGTCAACGGTCCTATAAACAATTGTGTTTGTAACTATTAATATACGTCTCTAAATTTGGTGTTCTTCGTAAGAAAATGTAATGATTTAGTGAAGTGATAAGCCAATGTTCATTCCGTGAGCACCTAATAAATTTTTAACATTTTAGCAGTTTCACTCGTGCACTAAGTTGTCATGGTAGAGTCAATGTTTCATACAATAATTTCAATTAATTCTTTTCAACATGACACAAATACCATTACACACTCAAGGTCAATTTCGGCAATTGAAATGAGATATACAATACTTAAAAGTGATATAGAAATACATTATTATCCAAAAGCAATTAGGATGTCTTACACAGATATTGTATTAACACTTGAACTATATACAACTCATCAACGTTCCTAAATGGAAACATTTCGATGAACTCTTCATGAGTGGAAAACTTTGATTCCTTAGATATATTTGAGACGACAATTGCAGCTCGTTGTTTGGCCTGGACACCTACCTACATACGACAATTGCAGCTCATTAGCACACATATTACATTGATAAATATAGGTGATTTTTGTTGTAGCATGATACTTTACCTCGTTCTAAACTCCTCAATGTCCGCTAATTCATCATTTAAGACGCTTCTTGCTATTATGCATGAACATTTTTGTACCATGGATGAACAGTTTTGTCGAAATTGTCCAATTTGCCAAACTTAATTACTTGACCAATCACATCTATAAAAAACGAAAACATGTTCATGTAAGACAATTAATGGTTTCATAAAAAACTGATACTGTGACAACAAAATTTAAGTTTACCGAATTAGGCCGCTTCTTCGAATTAACATGGCAATATCTCATTAAAAGGTTTGAAAAATTGCACCCTTGAAATCCTCACACTTGTTGACCAATGTCTTGCTACAAAAGCTAAGATGCCTTGGGTGCGACAAAACACAATACTCAGGTTGAACTCCTCCCAGTCCGTACATCTGCGGTAACACAACATCGCTTTCATTTAGACATTGACCCATTGGCTCCACTTCCAAATCCATGCACCAAACTGTTGAAATCATGAAATTTGTTGACGATATAGAACAATATTTTGGTTACTATCAAAAGTAATCTAGCATTCCGATGATCTTACATTTACTCTCAATATACGATAGCAACATAACCACCTACCTATATTTAGCTATACATGGTGTATTGATAACTTCTTCTGATCACCTTATTAATTGAGAGCAAAAAATCAAATATCATTTTGTTTAATCAACAAAACCAAAAACCCAAATATAAATACCATTTCTTGTGTAGATTGAGGGTGGCCATTACCAGTAACGTCTTGTAATTGAGTAAAGAGCTCATCAACTCTGTCGTCAGTCTTGGTTACTGATCTTCTTTGCATAAAAGAAATAAAATCCGGTAAGAAGTAGCAGCACATGGTACTATCACCTTAATACTATTAATCGATTAAGTTTTTAATTTCTTCCATCATGGTGTATCTAATTTTTAATTACAAAAGCCTAAATTCACCAGCTACTTCCTCTTCATGAGATTCACAGATGTAACAATTCACAATTTCAGGTTAATTACCATTCCCGGAAAATTTCACTATTCACTTTTACTATTCATTTTTTTCCCGAAACTTTCCCGAAAGTTGATTTTTATTTGATTTTATCGAGTGATAAATCATTTCCATGGCAAATTAAAAGTTTAACTTTCATAAGCTCATTTTCGTGAAAGTTATTAAGGAATTACACGGAATTACACGTTTTAGGGTAAAACGTCAATCAGAAATTCTACGCACAACGAAATTCAACCCCGTCAGGTGACCCCACATCAGTAAAATATTTTACACACTCATGATTTATTTGAGAATTAATCGTGACTGAGAAAAATATGACCAAAAACTTCCCAGCAGGTCACCCATGCCTGTACTACTCTCGCATGAGCACGCTTAACCATTTGGGCGATTAACCGTGAGACCACAAAACGCGTTTCTAAGACTTTTTGAGTTTTCAACTTATTAGAAAAAGTCAACATATTCTTTCCCTCCTCCATTGACCAAAAATGATCCCTTGATGTTATAAGTCATTTCGTGATTTTTAGGCTTACGGTTTGATGTCTAAAAGACATTTAATACCAACCGACACTAGACTGAGCCCAGTCTAGACATTATAAGTCATTTTAAATCATTTTTATAACATTAGAAAAGTAACATTTTACTTTTCTCAATTTTACGCAATATTCAGCGTTTTACGCGAATTACGTGTTTTAGACCCGTGTTTCCAGTTTTTAGCAGGGTTTTAGCACCCGATGGAACCTACCACTCATTTTATATTTTATTATGGAACTTATTGACATGTTTATCAATACTTTCAAGTTCCATAATTTTACGACACCCGGTTTTACGTTTTGAGGCTTAATCATTTACGATTGGCATTTCCCGGAGTCAAAACTAACTAGATATCTTGGATAATACCATCAAAAGTCCACACTTGTTCTCCAAGGGTTGTAAATCGCCATATGGGGGGGGGGGGTTTCACACTAGGTGGCTTGATCTCAAGCTTAAAGACCTTGGATGATTACAAGTGTTAAACTTGGTCTCCAAGGGTTGACAAGTCAATGCTTTCTAACCTCCTTAAACTCATATAAATACCCTCCCCCTCTCCTTGTTGCCGTCCACTTCCACACACACCAACACCATACACTTTGCTAATTCTCTCCAAGTTTCATGCATGATTCAAGTGATTCTTCAAGGTAGAAACCCTAGATAGGTTATCCTTCATCAAACACTTCCATAACCTCATATACTTGGTGATTTCTCTTGAGTTTAAATCCACTCAATTCACCTAAACCTTCATCATCCATCTTTCAAGAATACCAAGGGTAGAAAGATTGCATGAAGTGAAAAAGGGTTGAAGCAAGTCTATCAATGTCCTATCCTTACATGTTAACTTCCTTTCATCTTTGAAAGCCAAAAGTTGTGAGCCAAACCCTAACTTGATTCTTGTTAAATAATCATGTTCATGTTATTTACATATTATTTGTGCTATATATTGTCTTGTTATCATGTCCATGATGTATAAAAATGACCAAAACAAGTTATTGTTATTGATTGTTACAACAAGTTACTAAAACAAGTAAACTAGTGACTTTCTTGGTAAGACCTGATCAAAATGGTAAAAATATGATGTTGGATCATTACATATTACAGTAGAGGACTTAACAAGGAAACCATAGCAATTTGAACCACCCAAAACGAGTATACGAGTCAAAAGTTATGGCGATTTGAAATTACCAAAGATTTCCGGCAAAACTGCCAAATAGCTTCCTGATCAAATTTGGGTTTTGAAAGTCCCACTTCTGCTCCGATTCATCAAAAAGTTAAAACACGAAAGTTTTCCGAAACGACGTTTTCGTTCAGGAACAAAGAAGCTCGAGCCCTAAAAACGCTTTCTGAGTGATAAAATTCTTCAAATTCTAAACAGCCCATTTTTAGGCGAAAGTCACTAGATTATGGTTATACTTTGAAAGGAACAAGAGGTCTTATGACCTATAATCAAGACCACAAACATGACTAGAACCAAGGTTGAGTCTCATGACCTTGGAACAAGGACCAAAGGTCATGGCTAGGCCATGACGAAATGACCATAACAACTCACATAGGCGTAAACATGAAACAATGAGTTAGGCGATAACTTGAACAAACAATTTGGATCTACTTCACTTAAAAGGAAACCATGAGATTTTACCAAGAGAACATGGTCATTTAAGGCTTATGAAGCTACCCCTAATAACAATCTTCATGTACAAATAAACTTTCCTAAGTTTATTCAAGTATCGGACATATAACTTTTCGGATCAAAACTTATATCTATATATTTCATCAACTACTACAATAGTAGGGAGCCTCATGTGAGGAGTTCATTATGTAAGCCGTCGAGTTGAGTTGTGGATTTACGAGTTAAAGTGTCCTGGCTCCTCGAACGCTTACTAACATGACTTCTGAATTATGTCGGCCCGAACGGTAGTAAACGATATACAAAACATACATGTTTCATGAATCTTTTCTTTCAAGGACTTACAATATACATCATACCACATCATGGACTATAATGCAAGATATATATATAGGCACTACTTCATATTCTTTACTCCAATCCTAAGTCGCGACATTCTATTATAGGTTGCTCATAGAACCTTCACGATTCGACCGTTACATTCATTACTTGCTATCTTACTTAAGGTGAGTTCATAGCCCCACTTTCGATTACTTAATTGTTTTACAAACCCTTGGGGGGAATACATGCTATTTATAACCGAGCACAATGTTTTTAAATTGTATGCTTACCTGATTGTTTTATTATCACTAAGTACCAACCTTGCTAAACCGAGATCCTTTATTATGAACCATTTAGTCACTAGCAATAGTGAGCGCGAATATTATTAATAGGCCTATTGGGATTGACGAATCCCATTTGTATTGACTAAGTTCAAACAAATGCAATAATATTTGAGATTTAGGTATGTTAGCAAAGTACCTACCGGGATAAATCTGCCGATCGATATTGGTACACGTTAACGTTATGGTGTCATAAGCTTAGTGTATAATACATGTTCCGGGCGTATAATAACGTAGCCTACCTGTTTTGTTTTCCAAACATTGGTGTGAGCCTATAACTCACACTACCAACATATTGTGTTCAATCGATTTAACAAACTCTATGAATATCACTCAACCTTTGTGTTGACCTCTCAAGCATGTATTTCAGGTTCATGACGATCAAGGATGGCACGGAAGGACACGGATACTCAAGAGGGCTATAAATTTTATTATCATTCAAAACTCATTTATTATACATTGTAAACATGGAACCAATTGGGACCTCATTTTGTAATCTCTGATATTTATACAAATTTGAATGATAAACCTTTTAAAACGACTCAATTGGAGTTCGTTTTCTATTATTGTGACTATTGTGCCGTCGAATAACACCCAGTTCGAATTCCGCTGCAACCATGAATTGGGGGTGTTACAGATTGGTACCAGAGCCATGGTTATAGAGAAACGGGTCTAAGTGAGACCTAAACTATAACCACATGTACAAGCAAAAACATTTTATAGCCTTCCGCTCTCCGTGTCTTCCATCCTCCAGACGATTATGGACTTAGTAAGCATGTTATGATACACAAACATATTTGTATATTCATATATACCCATTTTGAGCATTTCCCCGTAGACATTTTTGTGCTACACAAACATAATTGCATATTCATATATGTACCCTTAACATAATTGAGCATTTCCCCGTAAGCATTTTATGCTACATGAACACATATAAGTATATTGATATATACACACTAGGCATTTTATGCTACATGAACACATATAAGTATATTGATATATACACACTAGGCATTTTATGCTACATGAACATATTAGTATATTGATATATAAACTCAGTTTATTTTCAATCACTTATCTAAACAATGGACTAAACATATCTGTGTATGCCTATTCTAAGGCATTTCGGCACAGCCACACTCTCCCAATCATGTTCCTACTCCAACATTCATTTTCCAAGACATTGTGAGATACAATGGTCTCATTCATTTTCCAAGACATTGTGAGATACAATGGTCTCATTCATTTTTCAAGACATTGTGAGATACAATGGTCTCATTCATTTTCCAAGACATTGTGAGATACAATGGTCTCATTCATTTTCCAAGACATTGTGAGATACAATGGTCTCATTCATTTTTCAAGACATTGTGAGATACAATGGTCTCATTCATTTTCCAAGACATTGTGAGATACAATGGTCTCATTCATTTTTCAAGACATTGTGAGATACAATGGCCTCATTCATTTTCCAAGACATTGTGAGATACAATGGTCTCATTCATTTTCCAAGACATTGTATGATACAATGGTCTTAATCATTTCTCAAATGTTTTGAGTCACACAATGACCTAACCTACTTCCCAGACATTGTGAATTGCACAATGGTCTAACCTACTTCCGAGACATTGTGTTTTGTGCAAATGGTCTCTAGAATTATTCCATCACATAATCAATATCATTTCTTATGATATCAAAAACCCGTCACAATCTATCGATTTCAAAACAAGAAATATGAGATTTCTAAAGGACAAACTAATCCATCATCGACAAAAGCTGAACTTTCTCTACATTCATCAAAGTTTTCTTATGAAACCTTCATTATTAAAAGTTCGTGATCCTGGCCAAGTATGTTCTATTTTAGAACTACTTAAAACTTCCTTTCCACACGTACCTACCTTTACTATCTTCTATCCAATGGAATATGAAAACATACGTTACAAGTCTTGTATGGACGGGACTTGCAACTTAAGGGTTTGACATTGCCTTTGTTTAGTGGACAGTTTCCCGAAAGCAACGGACATATCACAAGTATACCTAATTTAGGTATTTGAAAATTTTATCGAACCTCAGCTAAATATAGACTAGTCACCTATATTTAACCTAGGGACAGTGGAATATAGTCTGACTAACTATATTCGACTTAAAATTTCAAATACTGAGAGTAGTTGTACTAGGGTTATGTTTAGGTTGATTTCCTACATGAACACGATAAACCACCAGAATACATTAAAACAATCTAGAGACACGATAGTGTCTTACCACTCAGCGAAATCTTAACACCTTATTTGTGTTACCTAATTTCATTCTTGAAATTTTTCATTTATGAGATAATCCGAACTACTATCTTGGGATAGTTATCAATTATTCTCTTCATCCTGTAGAAGTACCATCCTGTTTAGGATACCATTCCATCATAAACTTTTAAAATCTCTTAAGATTTTTAAAGCAAACTCAACATCTATACCTAAGAGTATTAATGTTAAGCATACACTACACACTTTTATTCATCAACATATCATAACATTATCTTCACAACCGTTGGAACCACAAGCTCATTTACAGATTTTGATGCACTTTTAAAGCTCAAATCATCCTTAGTTACACCACAAGTACCCTCATCAGCTTTACAAGTTTGAATATTCATCTTGTACTTTTGGAACACCAGTATCATCTCGTAATACACTACCTTGTAACTCACCGGCTAAGTATGAATGTTGTGTCGGGAATTCTTGAGTAGGATGATTTATAATGTCCTTATTTGAATGGATTGGGATGCCTTTTCATTTAAATAAAGAAATTATAAATCATCGAACCATACGTTTATATTCCTTTAGTTACATTGTTTGGGATGCCTCTCTATGTAAATAAAGAATTATAAACAAGTGGGCTTAATTATATCCGAAATAACATAAGTATGAAGTCAACCTACATTACATTGCTCGGGTATGGCTTGATACCTACATTACATTGCTCGGGTATGGCTTGATACCTACATTACATTGCTCGGGTATGGCATGATACCTACATTTTATTCGCCACAAGAAATCCTATCTTTTCACCGACATCGCTTCAAACCATGACCTAAACACTAGGTACAACAACCGATTACCTACAAGGCTATGATTGCAACGACTATCCCAATTTCCATAAGTACGAGGTTTACATTTTGGTTTTCATAATGATAGTGCAATAACAAACAAACTCGTTGCGAGGCCATGTAACCATATGCATGTGCAGTCGTACCAAACTCATTACGGGGCCATGTAGCCATATGCATGGGCAGTCATACCAAACTTATTGTGAAGCTATGTAGCCATATGCATGGGCAGCCGTACAATTCAAACAGGACTTGGTCCAACCACATGTTCAACGCTTATTCCATGATTCGATTCTTATATCAATTTCCATTTATTGGATTCCTATGTAAATTGCTATTGTTGTTCAACTGTTATATCAATTGCTATTGATACTTGACAACTATATCAATTTCCATTTTGATATTTAACTATATCAAGTTCTATTTGATATTCAACTACTATATCGATTCCTATTAATATTCGACTGCTATATCAATTTCCTTTGATATTCGACTATTACCATACCTTTCCTACATAAAAGGAAGCCTCATCCTACACCATACACCGAAATGACAAATCAAATTACATCACTGGTAATTCCAGACTCTAGTCCTCATAAGTAACCACACCTTTTCATCGACATCACTCCAACATATGACACACAAAGAACTTCGGGACGAAGTTCCCCGTAAGGGGTAGAGACTGTAACAATTCACAATTTCAGGTTAATTACCATTCCCGGAAAATTTCACTATTCACTTTTACTATTCATTTTTTTTCCCGAAACTTTCCCGAAAGTTGATTTTTATTTGATTTTATCGAGTGATAAATCATTTCCATGGCAAATTAAAAGTTTAACTTTCATAAGCTCATTTTCGTGAAAGTTATTAAGGAATTACACGGAATTACACGTTTTAGGGTAAAACGTCAATCAGAAATTCTACGCACAACGAAATTCAACCCCGTCAGGTGACCCCACATCAGTAAAATATTTTACACACTCATGATTTATTTGAGAATTAATCGTGACTGAGAAAAATATGACCAAAAACTTCCCAGCAGGTCACCCATGCCTGTACTACTCTCGCATGAGCACGCTTAACCATTTGGGCGATTAACCGTGAGACCACAAAACGCGTTTCTAAGACTTTTTGAGTTTTCAACTTATTAGAAAAAGTCAACATATTCTTTCCCTCCTCCATTGACCAAAAATGATCCCTTGATGTTATAAGTCATTTCGTGATTTTTAGGCTTACGGTTTGATGTCTAAAAGACATTTAATACCAACCGACACTAGACTGAGCCCAGTCTAGACATTATAAGTCATTTTAAATCATTTTTATAACATTAGAAAAGTAACATTTTACTTTTCTCAATTTTACGCAATATTCAGCGTTTTACGCGAATTACGCGTTTTAGACCCGTGTTTCCAGTTTTTAGCAGGGTTTTAGCACCCGATGGAACCTACCACTCATTTTATATTTTATTATGGAACTTATTGACATGTTTATCAATACTTTCAAGTTCCATAATTTTACGACACCCGGTTTTACGTTTTGAGGCTTAATCATTTACGATTGGCATTTCCCGGAGTCAAAACTAACTAGATATCTTGGATAATACCATCAAAAGTCCACACTTGTTCTCCAAGGGTTGTAAACCGCCATATGGGGGGGGGGGTTTCACACTAGGTGGCTTGATCTCAAGCTTAAAGACCTTGGATGATTACAAGTGTTAAACTTGGTCTCCAAGGGTTGACAAGTCAATGCTTTCTAACCTCCTTAAACTCATATAAATACCCTCCCCCTCTCCTTGTTGCCGTTCACTTCCACACACACCAACACCATACACTTTGCTAATTCTCTCCAAGTTTCATGCATGATTCAAGTGATTCTTCAAGGTAGAAACCCTAGATAGGTTATCCTTCATCAAACACTTCCATAACCTCATATACTTGGTGATTTCTCTTGAGTTTAAATCCACTCAATTCACCTAAACCTTCATCATCCATCTTTCAAGAATACCAAGGGTAGAAAGATTGCATGAAGTGAAAAAGGGTTGAAGCAAGTCTATCAATGTCCTATCCTTACATGTTAACTTCCTTTCATCTTTGAAAGCCAAAAGTTGTGAGCCAAACCCTAACTTGATTCTTGTTAAATAATCATGTTCATGTTATTTACATATTATTTGTGCTATATATTGTCTTGTTATCATGTCCATGATGTATAAAAATGACCAAAACAAGTTATTGTTATTGATTGTTACAACAAGTTACTAAAACAAGTAAACTAGTGACTTTCTTGGTAAGACCTGATCAAAATGGTAAAAATATGATGTTGGATCATTACATATTACAGTAGAGGACTTAACAAGGAAACCATAGCAATTTGAACCACCCAAAACGAGTATACGAGTCAAAAGTTATGGCGATTTGAAATTACCAAAGATTTCCGGCAAAACTGCCAAATAGCTTCCTGATCAAATTTGGGTTTTGAAAGTCCCACTTCTGCTCCGATTCATCAAAAATTTAAAACACAAAAGTTTTCCGAAACGACGTTTTCGTTCAGGAACAAAGAAGCTCGAGCCCTAAAAACGCTTTCTGAGTGATAAAATTCTTCAAATTCTAAACAGCCCATTTTTAGGCGAAAGTCACTAGATTATGGTTATACTTTGAAAGGAACAAGAGGTCTTATGACCTATAATCAAGACCACAAACATGACTAGAACCAAGGTTGAGTCTCATGACCTTGGAACAAGGACCAAAGGTCATGGCTAGGCCATGACGAAATGACCATAACAACTCACATAGGCGTAAACATGAAACAATGAGTTAGGCGATAACTTGAACAAACAATTTGGATCTACTTCACTTAAAAGGAAACCATGAGATTTTACCAAGAGAACATGGTCATTTAAGGCTTATGAAGCTACCCCTAATAACAATCTTCATGTACAAATAAACTTTCCTAAGTTTATTCAAGTATCGGACATATAACTTTTCGGATCAAAACTTATATCTATATATTTCATCAACTACTACAATAGTAGGGAGCCTCATGTGAGGAGTTCATTATGTAAGCCGTCGAGTTGAGTTGTGGATTTACGAGTTAAAGTGTCCTGGCTCCTCGAACGCTTACTAACATGACTTCTGAATTATGTCGGCCCGAACGGTAGTAAACGATATACAAAACATACATGTTTCATGAATCTTTTCTTTCAAGGACTTACAATATACATCATACCACATCATGGACTATAATGCAAGATATATATATAGGCACTACTTCATATTCTTTACTCCAATCCTAAGTCGCGACATTCTATTATAGGTTGCTCATAGAACCTTCACGATTCGACCGTTACATTCATTACTTGCTATCTTACTTAAGGTGAGTTCATAGCCCCACTTTCGATTACTTAATTGTTTTACAAACCCTTGGGGGGAATACATGCTATTTATAACCGAGCACAATGTTTTTAAATTGTATGCTTACCTGATTGTTTTATTATCACTAAGTACCAACCTTGCTAAACCGAGATCCTTTATTATGAACCATTTAGTCACTAGCAATAGTGAGCGCGAATATTATTAATAGGCCTATTGGGATTGACGAATCCCATTTGTATTGACTAAGTTCAAACAAATGCAATAATATTTGAGATTTAGGTATGTTAGCAAAGTACCTACCGGGATAAATCTGCCGATCGATATTGGTACACGTTAACGTTATGGTGTCATAAGCTTAGTGTATAATACATGTTCCGGGCGTATAATAACGTAGCCTACCTGTTTTGTTTTCCAAACATTGGTGTGAGCCTATAACTCACACTACCAACATATTGTGTTCAATCGATTTAACAAACTCTATGAATATCACTCAACCTTTGTGTTGACCTCTCAAGCATGTATTTCAGGTTCATGACGATCAAGGATGGCACGGAAGGACACGGATACTCAAGAGGGCTATAAATTTTATTATCATTCAAAACTCATTTATTATACATTGTAAACATGGAACCAATTGGGACCTCATTTTGTAATCTCTGATATTTATACAAATTTGAATGATAAACCTTTTAAAACGACTCAATTGGAGTTCGTTTTCTATTATTGTGACTATTGTGCCGTCGAATAACACCCAGTTCGAATTCCGCTGCAACCATGAATTGGGGGTGTTACAACAGATGGCTATGACACATTTGAAACATTCCTGTTGTGAATAGAAAGTAGGTTGGTTTCCAATATCATTTTGCAACATCTCTTGAGCAAATGAAGTATCACTATCGGGGTGACCGGAGTGTGATTGGAATACACGTAATGCTTAAAACTTAAAAGTAGTTTTTCCCCTGCAAGATGAATTCCAGGCTTCCATTATGAAAAGATAACATATATAACAATTTGGTGAAAACATTTAAACTGAAAATATCAATAATACCATGGTAGCTCTAGACACCTTTGCCTAACAGTAGTGGTAGTAGTATTGGTATTGGTAGTGGTAGTCGTAGTGGTAGTAGTAGTAGTAGAAACTTTGGTTTCGCATTAGCTTCAGCTTCCTGTTACGTCAACATGTAAAATCAATATATTTGTCATATTCTATAAATAGCTCGTAATGAAAACAAAATGTGTAAAAACTTACATCATGGACATCTTCATGAATAGCATGTAGTTGTTCCCATGAATCCGGTCTCCCCATAAACAGGATACATAAGTGAACCATTCTCCCCATAAACACCCTGGTAAATTTACACAAAATTAGTTCAGCATCTGCATATACAAATAAATAACACGTCTTCAAATAAGCAGATCATGATTTAATTACTTTATTGGTTATACATTTTCATCATATACTCTTGTGGGATTGTAAAGAGTCATGGGGCCTGTTGTAGGTAAGACCACTTATATGAAGTATACCTTCTATATGCATGATAATCTAGATTCATAAAAGAAGAAAAGGTGTATAGGATGATAGAAACTTGTTAGTCCACTGTTGCTCTACATAGGAGGACCAAACCATGAGTGTAGGATATTATTTTAGAAACACTTGCTTAGTTCATGTTAGTGCTTTCTCTATCTGTCTAAGAGCAAAAAATAAATCATGGGGCCTGTTGTAGGTACCACACATTTTGTATGAAGTATGACTTATTATAGCTTATTGTGGGGAAAACCATCAATAAGCTTAGTGGGATGTTTAGGTTTGCTTATGTGAAACTGCTTATTGGTTTGAAAATAATTAGTAGGAAAGAACCTCTGCTTACATTTTAGTACTTATTTACTTTGTATAAGCAAATCAGAAGTTTCATCCCAACACTCATAACTGCTTATTGGCTTAGAAAATAAGTAGATAAGCACTTAACTAATTTGGACAATCAAGTGTCTAATTGTAAACTATTTACTATTGAAAAGGGAAGCATATTTTTTTGTAAACATAACAGTAGCTTATCAAAATAGCAAAGTATTATAGGTTCTAAATGTTAAACATTTTTTGAATAAGTCATAGACATACCTATATATATATTTTTTTATTTGTAATTGTCCATCTGCAAGTAAGCCCATGCCAAGTTCCCAAATAACCTGATTGTTGCATGAGACGCGACGTAGTGTAATGAGATTATGATAGACATGCTAAAAGTAGAAGCTAAATTTTATAGTGATTGTACATTTATACCTTGAATACTCTTGTTGTGCAGTAATTTGAATCTTATTCCCTTGTGATCTAGCAAGCTTCAATCGATTTCCATATACGCCATTACCTTGATATTCTGAAGCTTTGATTATCTGTAAACGCAGAAAAAAAAAACAATCGGTTATTAATTACAAACAATTAGTATGTTTAAGCTTTAATCAAACCTACAATTGTAAACCACAACTTCTATACACATGTTTATAAAGTATGATATTGGAGGGTTGTTCAATCTCCCTAGAAGTAGTAATTCTAAAAACTAATTCCAAACAATCATATTTGCCCCAAACCTAATTAATAGTTAAAAAATCAAATACAATAAATCGATAATAAGGTGTAATTATTCAAGCCCATATAGAAATTCTCCATAAAAATTTGTACTCATTATACTGAATTTGCATAAATTAACAATAACCAAATCACCAAAAGAATCAAAACTTACAATTTAATCGGATATCACTCGCTTATGATATTAGCCCAAATGAATTAGCGTATCATTTCCATCTTACAATTTTGACAGCAAAACACAAACTATTATAGAGGACATAAATTAGGGTTTATGATTGAATGTAGGAATCAATTCCATAAATATCAAACCGTATGTTATCTCTCCAAGACTGTAACGCTATAAAGTCACAGCGTTTCCTTCTTCCAATTGATGCTTGAAGCCGTTGACTAAAGCCATCCTTACTATTGCTTGCATCTTAGTATTCTGCACCAAACATATATTCACATTGCGTTTAATCGACTACTTTTTACATCTATATATCAAAATTATATTAGAAGGGTTTATATACTTGCCTGTTCATCCATGATTATCATCTCCATGTTGATAACATTAGGCTTCCCATACACGGGCTGCATCCAAGTTGACAGAATTTGAACACGCAACAAAATATTGTCTTTCACTGCACTCAGATCTTTGATATAGCCGGATATAAAGGTAGCCATTTTGTTTTAGTATTTGATAGTGACAATACAGTTTGTTTTGAACATTTTGAGCCTTGGCTATCTTCATATAATTCATTGTATAGTACAAAAGTTCCTAAAAATAAATCAATTACAAATTAGAATGTATTTAATATTATGATTCACTTGTATGAGTAAATAAATAAATTATAATGTGTGATTCATAAGTTATGAATTACAATCATTTCCTAAAAATAGTTCAAACATATATTAGAAGGGTTTTAATATTATGATTCATTGGATTAATTAAAAAAAAATTACAAATCATTTGAAAAACGTTTTTCTTACAAATAAAAAAACATTCAGCACAAATGCCCCAAATAATTTTATTTAGGGTTTCTGTAAGAGGATTTTGTGATTGATAATTAATCAAATCATTTACAAAAAATTGACACTAATTTGTAATTATCGAGACCTAATATATTGATAACGAATAAATTAATTATAACAAAATCAACCAAATAAAAAAATTCAACTTACAATTATTCGAATCTGAATCGGTTATGATCTATGCCGAAAATAGCTGAATAAAGAATCGGTATAGAAGTTTGAATCAGTTATGATCTATGCTCCAAATAGGGTTCCACATGAATTGAAGTAAAACCCCCATACTCCCCATGATTTTGAATCGGTGAATTTTTCAATCGAAACTGATATACCTTGATTTTCAATCAAATCCATAAATATAACACCATGAGTTATTTTTGGAGGTATATTTGATTACTATAAAATTAATTATTCAATGGAAACTAATTTTTGGAGTTATTTTTGGATGATTATTTGGAGGAAGTTACAGAAAGTGGAGCACATGAGGCGTACTCAAGAAGTAATTGTGTGTGTTCAATAGAAAAGAGTTATGCTGCTTTAAGCATAGTTGTACTTTCCAAGTTAATAGACCAATCATATTTCTGACACATCATCGCATTAATTTATTTGGCTGCTTTAAAGGGTAGTATAAAACTCGCGTTTATTATATTAGATATATATATATATATATATATATATATATATATATATATATATATATGTATATATATATGTATATATATATATATATGTATATGTATATATATATATATATATATATATATATATATATATATATATATATATATATATATATATATAGAGAGAGAGAGTTAGGATCAAATAAGAAGATTACTTAAAATAAGAAGGAATAAGAAGAACTATAACCACAAATCCGAGATCCACCGACCTAAATTAGATGCATCCCTATAATATTAGATGCATTATAACGCACCATAGTGTGTTTTCTAGCTTTTAATCAGATGCATATACGTATATTAGATGCATTTCATGATTTCTCTTGTTTTTTGTTCTTCTGCACGTGTCAAAATCATGAAAATCAATTTGCACCATCTATACATCAAATTAACTTTCAAAACTCAAGATGTTGCATCTATATGAATAGAAATGCATCTATTGCAAGTCGTTGCATCTCAAATGCGTGGTTTTGGTCACTTCTCACCACTTCTTATTTTAATTTACTTCTTATTGGATCCCTACTCTATATATATATATATATATATATATATATATATATATATATGGGCGCGTTCTATGCAGTACCAATATTAGATACAGTACTTTACAGTACTCATTTATACCAATAGGAATTTAGTATTAATAAACATTTTTATTTAATTGAAAAGGGCATAATAGTAAAACACATTTTCACTTTTTTAAAAACTTTTATTAGTTAATAAACGTTTTTAAAATCCCCTAATTTTTTTTTTTTTTTTTTTTTTTTAAGAATGTTTGTTTTTTTTTTATGAAAATTGAGGTGCACATGTGTTCTTTTTTTAATATTATGAATTTACATTTTTTTTTCTTTTTGGTAAAATTGTTAAGAAATCAAACTTGTTTTTCTTAAAATGGTTATTGCACATATATTTTTAGTGTACATTTTCTAAAGTTTGAAATTTATAAACAAAGAAATAAACATATACATGTAACATCTAAATTTATAACAAAATAAAAACAAATAAATGCTATATACAAAATTTGATATTAAATGAAATACAATCTAAATACAAAATATATCTTGTTAAATATATACATGTGTACGTCAATCAAGAACACGTGTGCACTCTTTCAAGAACATACGCGCACTCTACAAAGAACATATGTGCACACTTTATTTTCTCATCAAATTTATTAGAACATATGAGTAACCTTCCAAAACAAATGTCCATTCTTTATATTGGTCATGGTCTTCATTTTTATCAAAGATGCTCAATACCTGAAATTACAAAACAATTGTTATTTATTTTATTAGAAACAACTACCAAACATATATTAATAATTAAAACATATATGCATACATCTTTTGTTGATTTTATTTCACCAATAAAACACATATGCACATCATTTCATTGATTTTATACCAACTATTAAACATATATGCACATTTTCTCTAAATTTACGATAACATATATGCACACGTACAAAACACCTTACATAAAGAGTGAAGCCAAAGAATTTAACATAATTAAATTGAAACTCATTTAACAATATTATTTATTCTATAACGACATAACAAATAATGTTTTAAGTTGTTAACTCGCAACTTTTCAAGAATTTCAACCATACCTCAAAACTTACCAACTGATTTAAATGTACTTAATAACTTGCCAAAAAACAACCTCGTCTCAAGAGGAACAAACTAAAAAGTATCCCAGCCCAAAAAAAACCACATGCGAATACAACACCTTGTAAAGTGAAAACACGATACAAATCTTTTAGGATGGTTAAAGACACGTAATAGCTACTACTAGTGTAGTGATTTATATAATAATTTTTATACACCCCAACTCATTGACTTTCCACTAGTACGTGTTATGTTCGAAAAGAATATAAATTGAATAATTGAATTAATTGTAGAATATAAATAAATATTGATTCAACTGCATATGACACAAGATTACATTTCAATGTGAACCAAGCATCAAGAAGACATATCCACTCACAGCTAACGCCCAAGATAACCAACAAACACTTGTCGGTCCCACCCACACATATGAGCCAAAAAAATACAGTTAATTACACTTCCATTAGATACAACGAAAATAATATATCAATTCGCTCCATTTGATTCCTACTCGATCTAAAGATAATGGGGCTTTTTTTTCGAACAGGAGATCGAAAGAGAGAGGCGACATATTTTTGGTCGACGGTTTCTTTCATTTGGTGGTGGCTGATAAAGTTAATTAGGGTTAGAGAGAAAGACATGTGAGAGAGAAAGGGATATATGAAATTAATTAAATGAGTCCTAAAGATATGGACAGTTTTTGAAAAATAGCAATTTCGAAATTCCCTTAATGCCCTTAACTCCTTTAACAAATTTTACATGTCATGCCTTCTAATTATAATAGTTACACTAATGGCACAACTGATCTCATCCACTGATTAAATGATCTAACGGTTTATATTGGTCTAGAATGATACTGTAAAGTACTATATTTAATATTGGTACTGCATTGAATACAACACTATATATATATATATATATATATATATATATATATATATATATATATATATATATATATATATATATATATATATATATTGGTGATCCGTATTGGTATTATATAAACCAATACGTGAGTTTTGGCTTTTAATTAGTTTATGAAATTCTGGTTAGTATTGTACATATAGTTTCCGCATATTCCTCTTGAATGATATTTGTTTTTTTCTAGTTTTATTTTCCTGTGGCTAGCTCTTATGAACCAACCAACCCTTCAACTCCTTTAAAGTTTAAACCCAAATTTAGCTAGCTTTTGGTTACGTACATACTATATGTGTCCAACATGTATATATATGGACACACAACATGCATGCATGAAATCGGTAAACTGTACGTTACTTGGTATCATTCTAGCTAGTCTAAAGGTTAGTGATCGATACGATCAATGGGTGTGGATGCCTACTTTACAAAGTATAGTGAATAATGTGATACTTATTGGGTTATTAGGTGTTATACCTGATAACACGAAGTTATGTTTATATGTAAGCTGTATTAGAATAGTACATATGGTTTCCATTATCGTTTAATGTTTTGTATAGTTGGTGACTCTTAGTTGGACCAAACACATTAAACTATGATCCAAACTTGTATGTTATCTTTGTCCTCTTGTATTTCATTGTAACATCTTGCTAGTTTAATAGAAAATCGTCATAAAGATTTCTCAAAGAACCCAAGCTCACAAAGTTATAAATGATATTCTTTTACAACAAACCTCTAGAATAAGAGACTTATAAAGTTATACACGTGCTTTTTTCCTACTAAAAGTTCACTTAAGACAAATAATTTGGGCCCGCTACTTTGAACCTTAGTCCCATTTTCTTATAATCCGTACGTCTCTTGATATTCAAATTGAGAGGGTTGCAAAAGTTTTGTTCACATCCTTGAAAAGGACTTATATATTAAAGAATCACTCAATTGAACTTAATTGCATTGATGATTATAAAAAATGAAAAAGCATGCTCAAAGAATAAAAACTGATTTAACTGAAAGTTGAACTAATCCTACGTGCATGCTTCTTTTGAAACAAGCAACTAACATATTATTAATTAAACTCAAAAGGGTACATGCAGAGCATGTCACTTTGCCAAATTAATTTGAATGTGTATAAGTGTATTACTACATATAAACTTTATTATTGATATGATGTTAAAATTGTAATAAACACCAAAAATGATGGTTTCATGAGGTTAAAAGCGTGCCTAAAATTTTTAAGAACACAAGCTTTTTAATTGATTGCAACTGTATTTGTTAAATGGCGTGGTCACAACTCGATCCTAAAACATTGAGGTCTCGAGGAACGTACAATGGACTTTGTGCTAGAGCACTTAAAACTCGAGTTAGCTCAAAAACTTGGAACTTGACTCGGCTTGATTACTAGTTTAGTACAATAACAAATAATAATATCAATCGATCAAGATTTGTACTCGCTAACTTGATTGCATTTTTTATAGTTCGAATTGATTAGTTACTAGCAATGGAGTTTTGTAAATTTGCGTACACGTAAAGGTGAATACATGTAAAATGGTACACACTTAATATACTCGTGGACTGTACAAGTCAAGTATTTAGACACTTTAGTTAATCTTAACTAAAGACGTGTCAATTTCATATATTTTTTGAACTTATCCCAAGTAACTAAGAAATTTGTGGAAAACTAGAATGGGGGGGGGGGGGGGTGGTTGAATGGTTTTCCCCTCTTTTTCGTTTTATGAAAAATCTTTAATTAGAGTTTATTATGAAAACAATATATAATCAATATGATTAATTATATATGTGTACTTTTGAGTTTGTTTTCAAAACTTAGTTTTATGAATAAAGCATTGGTTGATCTTTAAGTTAATATGTTTTCCTTTTGAAATCTTAAAACGTTTTGTATCAAATCATCTATTAAGTTAAACTCAATATGAGGAGTGTGAATAATAATGTAGTCGATCATATTATATAATTATGCACATCTTCACAATATTAACTTGCAACTATAACACAATCAATCATCATGACAATATAAGCAACACCTAACACATATATGCAAGCATAGATATAAAGCGATAAATGCAAGAGTAAATGTAAAGAGATAAGATAAAGAAGATGCAAACCGGACACGATGATTTATAGTGGTTCGGCTACAAGGACACCTTCATTGCCCTACTCCACTCCCCGAGTACCACACTCGAGAGTTTTCTTCACTACACAACAAGCTCCCTTTTGGCGGAGAAAACCTTACACAACTTTTGCTTACACCATTTAACGACACTAAGCTAAATGTCGAGTTCTAATAGTAGCTAGAACCAATCTCACACCACAACACACCTTCTTCACAACACTACTACTACACAACTTATCACACCTTCACAACACACCTATTTCTTCACGGCTTCACGACTTCTTCATGGCTTCACAACTTCACGACTTCTTCACTACTTCACAACTTCTTCTATACTCCACTACATATTCACACATCTATTACTTCACACCTACATAACTTCTCCACACTACTACTTCTTCACACTACTTCTTACTCACTCATAAACTCACTACTAAGTAAGATCATCTTGATCTACTTATTACATATACAAAGCTCACAACTTTACATAAGCACTAACTACATCTTTGGCTTTATGATGGGGAGGATTCTTCTCTTGCACTTTGAGATATGAGAGATTGGATCACTTGAAACAAAGATTAATAATCTTATGATCAAAGGGTTTTAGAAGGATGTTTAGAGAGAATTGGATTTGAAAATATTTGTGCAAAGAGGTGAGAAAAATTCCAGGTTTGAGGTGGTATTTATAGGGAAAAATTTCTGACAAAATCTGACAGGGAGCGTGGCCAGTCCCCTTAATTGTGTACCGGTCCCCTTAATTATTAAGGGGACCGCCTAGTATAATTAAGGGGGCCACCTAAGAAAAAAAAAATTCTTCAGATTTTTTGTCTTTTTGTGGGGGAGGTTTTTCCTGAAGAATGTGGCCGTTTTTTGGGTAGAATTTTGAATTCAAAATGTTTATTTTGAATAAAACATTTCTTATAAATACAAAAATGTTTGTATAAGTTTAGAAATGTTTGTCCCATTTTAATAAAATGTAAGGTTTGTAAAAATAAAAATTCCTTTGATCATAAAATGCATTAGACACTTTGTTTATTCATACCTTAAGTGATATGGATGCTAAAGCAAATATTTACGACTAAATACTTGTTTACGTCATAATTTGTAGTTCAATGAGTTTACGTTTTGTGATTATCAAAACATAGAGATATCGATATATGTTAATAATGTTTTTAGACATTATTTATGTCAACAATCTCCCCCTTTTTGATGATTACAAAACCTAAACTCATTAAGTCTAAAAATTAATTTTTAGACAAGTACTTAGAAAGTTTATATTCACTTCTCCCCCTTTTTGTAGAATCAAAAAGGTTATGCCGTCTAGCTTCATAAATGAAGTTAGACGGGGATGAAAGCTCCCCCTTGATGTGTGCTCCCCCTCGTTCGATGGCACCAAGGGATCGAGAAATGGAATGCTCGCAAGAAAAATATTAGAAGCATAAGCATATATAGAAGAATAACAAGCATAGCAAACAAATATTAAGGATACATAACAAGCATAGCAAATAACAAGCATAGCAAACAAATATTAAGGATACATAACAATTAATTCAAAGTGATTATGTTAAAAGATCCTAATTTACCAAAGAGAGCCATTGGACTTGCTTGTAACAAAAGGTTGGTTGATTCGTATTTGAAAGTGAAAATCATAAGCATGTAGTATGCTTAGATGGTTGATGATTGAGTGTTTGGAATGAAGATGTGTCACACCCCCAAAATTTGGTCCAGCGGAAGCGTACATGTAGTTGGGGTGTAACTCAATTGGTATTACAACACTAGTTCAAAAATAGTTTGCACTTGAATCATTTAGAATAAAATAGTTAAATCAAAATGTTGATTTTTACATTGTTAAAAGTATTGCGGAAGTAGGCCATTAAAATAGTTAAAAACGGTCCCCATATGAATAATCAGTGTCTTCTATGACCATGCCATGCCCTGCCAAAACCTCCTGTAGCGTGCCATTGCTTAATACCTGAAAATACATGCTAAAGTGTCAACACAATGGTTGGTGAGTTCATAGAGTCTTGTGAAAAAGAATGTAATGCATATGAATGAAGATTTCCCAGCAAAGGCATCGTAAATCCACTCAGTTACAAGTCCCGCCATAAGAGACTTGTAACCTGTGTGTTTACGACCCACTGCCAAATGTAATATGTATACGCGAACAAATGTAATACTTGTATCCAAATTCCATGATAAATATAGCGAACGGCTATATAAATAATTCAGTCCATGAGGCCATATGATAAATCAGTCAAGTGGGAAAATCTGTAATAAGGTTGATGCAAAGGCATCGCAATTCAGTCAAGTAGGGAAACAACAATATTACGTTTGACATCACAGCCAAGTGGGGAATACCACAATACGTTTGACATCACAGCCAAGTGGGGAATACCACAATATTACAATGAACATATAGGTCAGTTAAGTAAGGAAACAGCAATATTACGTTTGACATCACAGCCAAGTGGGGAATACCACAATATTACGTTTGACATCACAGCCAAGTGGGGAATACCACAATACGTTTGACATCACAGCCAAGTGGGGAATACTACAATATTACGTTTGACATCACAGCCAAGTGGGGAATACCACAATATTACAATGAACATATGGGAACAATTTGTGACCATGAAGTCATGTAAACAAGGATGACAAATCCCATGAAATGCAGTAATTAACATACCCATGAAATGCAGGTAATCAACATACCAATGAAATGCAGGTAATCAAACATACCCATGAAATGCAGGTGATCAAACATATATATAGGTAAAGCTGAAAATGTTTGAGTAATCAACCATGTAAAGCAAGTAATGCGTTTAAGTAAAACGAGCACGTATTCTCCCCCAAAGAGTTTACAAAACAATTAAAAGAGTAGGGGCTATGACTCACCCGAAGCTGATGTTACTGTGATGAAGTGAAATGAACAACAATGAACGGTAAGCTGCCGCAACCTAATATGAATGATATGAACGATCTACTTTAGATCATGGAATGATGTTATGAATGTCCATGCACATGTTTCCTATACCACTCTACTCTTTGAAAAATACTTGTTGTTATAAAAAATATACATTTTCCAAGACTTAGGAAAAATATGGCTATTAGAAAAATAAAGCTAGTTGCAATATATATACTTATATATATATATATCGTATGTTTCCATGTTAGTGTTGAAATCCTCGGGTTGAAATCCTTGAAATAACGCCTTGTAGTGATAAAAATATACTTGTAATAACTAATACTTCATTAGTTATAAAATTCGGTACTTGGTATTATTTCTAGAAATCTAGAGTTTAGTACTACGTAGTGTTAATATTATTATTTCTAAAAGCTGCCAATTATAGAGGATTTTTGTCGATATTGAAACGTGAATATCTTTGTCGTTATGAGTCCGTTTTACTTGTTCTTTATATCCACGGTTACGTCTTAGTATGTAGTAATATATTTTGGAAAGCTTGGCTCCTCCGGGTTACGTCTAAAGCCTCTTTTTGTCCGACGAAAAACGTCCAACAGCATGTATTTTTCCGGAAAATAGTTTTCGTCAATAAACTTGCAAAAATCATAACTTCTTCGTTATAAACTCTTTTTAATCCGTTCTTTCGCCTACGGATTTGTTTTTGAAAGTATTTTCTAAAATTTTTGCCAAAGTTTACTTTGTATTTACTGATTTTCCAGAATTTAACAAAATGGGACAGCATGTTTATATAAGTGTTACAAATCCATTTCCAAGGTTCAAAACTAGTTTCTACATCAACCAAAACTCTTGCAAACTTCACAAAACTATAATAATCTTACGATACACCTTCTTAGGGTGCCATGGGTTCCTAATGACTAGTAATCAAGTTAATTTTACAAAGGAACACCTAAATCAAGATCTAGGGTTTGTATGTTCAAAAAGTCTACAAAAATAAAGTGGTATAGCTAGTTTGTGCATGAAATTAAGCATGAATACCATAAGATACACATGTTAATTAGATGAAAACATGAAAATAATTTTGAATACTCACTTTGAAATAATAGGTGATGAGATGATTAGAAACCTTGGATTACTTGTGTTTTTGTGTTATGATTCTTGATTAGGATGATCAAATGAACAACTTTGATGCTTTGTACTTTGAAAAATGATCACTTGATCATGTATATTGATATTGGGTCGTGGGTTTTGGTAGGGAAGATGAGAAAATGAGTTTTGATTCTTAAATTTTATGTAAGTTATGTTTTAATGGTTTTTGGTAGATATTTATCTAATTTCAATGGCATTATGGTAAATAAGTGGTGAAGTTCAAGTAACATGGGGAGGGGGGCTGCACATGTATGGATGAGTATGTAGGAAGCTTGGTGTTATCTGGTTCACGGAGTCGGTTTTGGTTCCGTTAATCGCAAAACGTAAAGTTTTAAACCGCGAAACGTAAATTCGGGCATCGTAAAAATATGAAACTTGAAAGAATGACTAAACTTGTCAAAATACTCCATAATAAAATAAAATGAATGGTAAGTTCCATCGGGTTGCTTGAACGTTGTTAAAACTGGAAACGCAGGTTAAAAACGCGTAATTCGCGTAAAACGCTGAACTAGAAAACGTAAAATTCCAAAATACTGGGTAAATGAATGTAATAACTTTTATGATGATATAATGGATATAAAAATATGTCGGGACCATTGTTTGAATATTTAGATATATTCGTCGTGTATAAACCGGGTGTTAACATTTACTATAAATACTTATACGTAAAAACGTTAAATGTATCAAATATATAAATTTGAAAATCCTAAGAGTGGTATAACATGAATATGCTGTTATGATGATATGCAGACTGTCTCTAGTCCGTATGCAATGTCCTTAACACTAATGAAATGAATTCGCACCTAAACCAATCCGGTTACGCGAATTTGAATACCCGTAAACTAAATTTATGATGAAACGTGTAATGCACGTGAATGATGAAATCTTTTCCCGCAATGAATAGTGTTTAGTGAATAGTAAAATTTCTGAATGCTTCCCGGAATGTCAAACTGACACCAAAAATGATGAATAGTAAACTGATGAATAGTGGTTTGATGAATAGTGTTTGATGAATAGTGTTTTCCAAAGTTTGGGAAATGACCTGAAATGGTGAGTTGTGACAGTCTTCCCCTCTAAAAGGAACTTTGTCCCGAAGTTCAGTTTATGTTGGTTTCTGAAAACATATTGGTGAAAAGTGATGATATTTGAGAATTCCAGCGAACTCTAACGATAGGAATTCGACTTTTGTGATTTCTACTTGTTCTCCTGCAAGGTTTATGTTTGACTTTGAGTTGGATTCCTTTCCAAATGGGATTATGAGTGACTAATCTGAAAAGATGATAATACATGGTTGTGTAATCCTGTTGTTCTCTAACAAGGCTCAAGTCTGACGGCCACTAGGCCTACTCTGTCTGAAATATTACATGGTTCAGTGTATCTCGGGTTTAACTTTCCAAGTTTTCTGAATGGTATCATGCCTTTCCTAGGCAGAACTTTCTGTATAACTCTGCTTACCAACTTGAAGTTTTAATTGTTTACAACTTTATCGAACTTGTAACTGATTCTTGATTTGTAGGAAGTTCCTGGTTATTTCATGAATACTTACTGGACTAGTGAGCTGGGCTTTTCTAAATTTCGATCCGTCATTGGATGTTGGCACTTCGACCATAGAGTGCCTCAAATGGTGTAGTCTCTACGCTCGCGCGATAACTATAGTTGCAACTGAATTTGATTTATGGTAATTGGTTAGTCCAACCATTTCTTGAGTCAATCACTCATGCTTTGAGCATATCTCCCTATGTTTGAATCGTTCTCTAATTCTGACCATTGGTCTGCAGATGATAGGTGGTGTGGTTCCAAAGGAAACTAAATGAAATCGCTAGGAGTTTGAGGTGAATTAAATTCCTCTATTAGGAATAATTGAAATGGATATCATGAATCTTGTAGAAAAACTTACAAGGTTAAGTCCGTCAAAGGGTGTTGTTGAAAATAATAGATTAGGATAAGGTTGTGATCCTTCGCAGGATGTCATGAATTGAGTCTTTCTCCACCTATGATGCTTAGTCTCCATTACTACGATTTTCCCCAAGCTCTATGTCATTAAATCACCAAATCCTAAATGTATAAGTAATGTAATATAGTGATTGATTTTTCAAAGTTTGTTTTGAGATTGTGTTTTGTTCATAAACCTTCCCCGAATAAATGAATCTACAAGTTTAAGAAAACGGCTTTCCAAGTAACATTTTTCATGATGTTTCAAAATTTAATGGTTATGCAAGATAGGACAGTTTTCAATATAAGGTGGATAATATGGTTTACCAAAGATCGATGTTTAAAATTTCCTAACAATTCAATAGTTTTGTAAAGGATTAACCAAAAGAAATTTGCTTATCAAAATAAGTGTCTCAGAAAAGTATTTCTTACAAGATATATGTTTTGTATAACTGTAGTTTGGAGAAAAAATCCATTTAAAAGTGAAAGTATTAAGAGGATAAAATAGTCAGGTATGTATGTCTGCACAAAGGCATATGCGTCTAACATGTTTGGGTAAAGTCTATTGGTGAGGACATGCTCAATCTATAGTCTCGGTTAAGAGGTTGAATTTATCTCTATGGTGTTGCTTAGTGAGCACTCGTATCGAAAATAATCCTGTAATTCAGTCAAGCCAATACTTTCTAGATGGTGGAATTTTGGCGATCAGGACAGTGATAGGGGTTCGAATTGTTTTGAGATATCCTGAGATTTATGTTGAGTTTTGAACGGTCTTAATGTACCAAGAGATTCTCCTTATAGATGGTATGGAAAGTCTTTCCTAGGGAGGTCATTGATAATATCCACTTATCAATATAGGGAGTAGTGAGTGATAAGTGGCATAGGAATCCATAAAGTGTCAGCTAATTCCTTATATATATATATATATATATATATATATATATATATGGGGATGGGAAAAGGAATTGATAGTGATGGTGAGAAGGGAAGAGACTGTGACAACTGCGACAAAATGATATTGTAATAAAAGAAAATACCGTGATTTAAGTGTATCAAGCATAGACGTGAATGTTCATGAGATGAAATGATCAAATGACGTGCTTCCAGGCGGCGGTTCACTAAGTGATGAAAAGTATGAATATTCTGAAAACGAGGGTATACACATACATAAATGAAACCTTTGGAAAATGAGTAGAGGATTTAATCCAGACAAAATTTTATTATAACTATTCTCAGTGTTGCAAAATTCATCTCTGAGTCAGACATAGGTGGTCAGCCTATATCTCACTATCCCGAGTTGAATATAGATGACCAGTCTACATTCCACCGAGGTTCCATGAATTTTGAAATACTCAGCTCAATCATACTAAGACTATGTCCTTCACAAATACCAAGACGTTCTGAAAGACTAAAGCAGGTGACCAAACTCGAGGTCAAATGATGAAACTATGCAAGGAAAAACATAATGCGGTGACATATATGATACGTGAACATGCTTATATGAAAGACAATTATAGAAATCAACTATAATAAATGAATATAATACATCAGATAATGAGACACAAATCTCATCACCTATGTCAGCAACTAACCACAAATGAGGCTTCAGCTTGGCAGGCAGGCACGTGACGGTCATAGGGTTAAGTTTTCTTGAAAGTAGCTATAGTCTAGGTTTTTAAAAACATTTAGTTCGCTATAGCCAAAGCTCTGGTACCAATCTGTCACACACCCAAAATTTGGTCCAGCGGAAGTGTACATGTAGCTGGGGTGTAACTCAATTGGTATTACAACACTAGTTCAAAAATAGTTTGCACTTGAATCGTTTAGAATAAAATAGTTAAATCAAAATGTTGATTTTTACATTGTTAAAAGTAGTGCGGAAGTAGGCCATTAAAATAGTTAAAAACGGTCCCCATATGAATAATCAGAGTCTTCTATGACCATGCCATGCCCTGCCAAAACCTCCTGTAGCGTGCCATTGCTTAATACCTGAAAATACATGCTAAAGTGTCAACACAATGGTTGGTGAGTTCATAGAGTCTTGTGAAAAAGAATGTAATGCATATGAATGAAGATTTCCCAGCAAAGGCATCTTAAATCCACTCAGTTACAAGTCCCGCCATAAGAGACTTGTAACCTGTGTGTTTACGACCCACTGCCAAATGTAATATGTATACGTGAACAAATGTAATACTTGTATCCAAATTCCATGATAAATATAGCGAACGGCTATATAAATAATTCAGTCCATGAGGCCATATGATAAATCAGTCAAGTGGGAAAATCTGTAATAAGGTTGATGCAAAGGCATCGTAATTCAGTCAAGTAGGGAAACAGCAATATTACGTTTGACATCACAGCCAAGTGGGGAATACCACAATACGTTTGACATCACAGCTAAGTGGGGAATACCACAATATTACAATGAACATATAGGTCAGTTAAGTAAGGAAACAACAATATTACGTTTGACATCACAGCCAAGTGGGGAATACCACAATATTACGTTTGACATCACAGCCAAGTGGGGAATACCACAATACGTTTGACATCACAGCCAAGTGGGGAATACCACAATATTACGTTTGACATCACAGCCAAGTGGGGAATACCACAATATTACAATGAACATATGGGAACAATTTGTGACCATGAAGTCATGTAAACAAGGATGACAAATCCCATGAAATTCAGTAATTAACATACCCATGAAATGCAGGTAATCAACATACCAATGAAATGCAGGTAATCAAACATACCCATGAAATGCAGGTGATCAAACATATATATAGGTAAAGCTGAAAATGTTTGAGTAATCAACCATGTAAAGCAAGTAATGCGTTTAAGTAAAACGAGCATGTATTCTCCCCCAAAGAGTTTACAAAACAATTAAAAGAGTAGGGGCTATGACTCACCTGAAGCTGATGTTACTGTGATGAAGTGAAATGAACAACAATGAACGGTAAGCTGCCGCAACCTAATATGAATGATATGAACGATCTACTTTAGATCATGGAATGATGTTATGAATGTCCATGCACATGTTTCCTATACCACTCTACTCTTTGAAAAATACTTGTTGTTATAAAAAATATACATTTTCCAAGACTTAGGAAAAATATGGCTATTAGAAAAATAAAGCTAGTTGCAATATATATACTTATATATATATATATCGTATGTTTCCATGTTAGTGTTGAAATCCTCGGGTTGAAATCCTTGAAATAACACCTTGTAGTGATAAAAATATACTTGTAATAACTAATACTTCATTAGTTATAAAATTCGGTACTTGGTATTATTTCTAGAAATCTAGAGTTTAGTACTACGTAGTGTTAATATTATTATTTCTAAAAGCTGCCAATTATAGAGGATTTTTGTCGATATTGAAACGTGAATATCTTTGTCGTTATGAGTCCGTTTTACTTGTTCTTTATATCCACGGTTACGTCTTAGTATGTAGTAATATATTTTGGAAAGCTTGGCTCCTCCGGGTTACGTCTAAAGCCTCTTTTTGTCCGACGAAAAACGTCCAACAGCATGTATTTTTCCGGAAAATAGTTTTCGTCAATAAACTTGCAAAAATCATAACTTCTTCGTTATAAACTCTTTTTAATCCGTTCTTTCGCCTACGGATTCGTTTTTGAAAGTATTTTCTAAAATTTTTGCCAAAGTTTACTTTGTATTTACTGATTTTCCAGAATTTAACAAAATGGGACAGCATGTTTATATAAGTGTTACAAATCCATTTCCAAGGTTCAAAACTAGTTTCTACATCAACCAAAACTCTTGCAAACTTCACAAAACTATACTAATCTTACGATACACCTTCTTAGGGTGCCATGGGTTCCTAATGACTAGTAATCAAGTTAATTTTACAAAGGAACACCTAAATCAAGATCTAGGGTTTGTATGTTCAAAAAGTCTACAAAAATAAAGTGGTATAGCTAGTTTGTGCATGAAATTAAGCATGAATACCATAAGATACACATGTTAATTAGATGAAAACATGAAAATAATTTTGAATACTCACTTTGAAATAATAGGTGATGAGATGATTAGAAACCTTGGATTACTTGTGTTTTTGTGTTATGATTCTTGATTAGGATGATCAAATGAACAACTTTGATGCTTTGTACTTTGAAAAATGATCACTTGATCATGTATATTGATATTGGGTCGTGGGTTTTGGTAGGGAAGATGAGAAAATGAGTTTTGATTCTTAAATTTTATGTAAGTTATGTTTTAATGGTTTTTGGTAGATATTTATCTAATTTCAATGGCATTATGGTAAATAAGTGGTGAAGTTCAAGTAACATGGGGAGGGGGGCTGCACATGTATGGATGAGTATGTAGGAAGTTTGGTGTTATCTGGTTCATGGAGTCGGTTTTGGTTCCGTTAATCGCAAAACGTAAAGTTTTAAACCGCGAAACGTAAATTCGGGCATCGTAAAAATATGAAACTTGAAAGAATGACTAAACTTGTCAAAATACTCCATAATAAAATAAAATGAATGGTAAGTTCCATCGGGTTGCTTGAACGTTGTTAAAACTGGAAACGCAGGTTAAAAACGCGTAATTCGCGTAAAACGCTGAACTGGAAAACGTAAAATTCCAAAATACTGGGTAAATGAATGTAATAAATTTTATGATGATATAATGGATATAAAAATATGTCGGGACCATTGTGGGAATATTTAGATATATTCGTCGTGTATAAACCGGGTGTTAACGTTTACTATAAATACTTATACGTAAAAACGTTAAATGTATCAAATATATAAATTTGAAAATCCTAAGAGTCGTATAACATGAATATGCTGTTATGATGATATGCAGACTGTCTCTAGTCCGTATGCAATGTCCTTAACATTAATGAAATGAATTCGCACCTAAACCAATCCGGTTACGCGAATTTGAATACCCGTAAACTAAATTTATGATGAAACGTGTAATGCACGTGAATGATGAAATCTTTTCCCGCAATGAATAGTGTTTAGTGAATAGTAAAATTTCTGAATGCTTCTCGGAATGTCAAACTGACACCAAAAATGATGAATAGTAAACTGATGAATAGTGGTTTGATGAATAGTGTTTGATGAATAGTATTTTTCCAAAGTTTGGGAAATGACCTGAAATGGTGAGTTGTGACAAGATGGTTGAGTAGGGTAAGGTTGTTGGATTAATGGAGGTATATGTTTTGGTCTTGAATGTTGGAGAGTTTGGTGGTGGAGAGTTTGTAGTGGAAGAGGTTGATTAAGGTTTTGGATGTTGTTCAAGTGAGGGTATTGGATATGATCTAGTGAGAAGATATTCAATCCAAGTGAAGTGTTCATTGAATGCAATGGTTTTTAGGAGAAAGATGCAACAAGGTCAATTGTTGACATGCTTCTCAAGTTGATTTAAGTTGTGTGGTGATGAGGGTGATCTAGATGAAGGTGGATCCAAATTGCGTTGAGCAAGATGTAAGGCTAAAAGAGCACTAAGCTCATGGGCTTCTTTTAGCGCCTCAACGAACTTCAAGTATTCGGAGGAAGGTGATGGTGGTGGAGCATGATAATAGTCTTGGGTGAGGGTTTGAACATGCAACATAGGAATGGCATGTGAAGTTGTAGGATGTGGTGGTGATACTCTAGGTGGTGTAGACATGTTTGAGCTTGGGTAATCATGAAAACATGATATGGGTGGAAGAGATGCTTCATGAGTGGATGGTGTTTTTGTTGAACGAGCATCACGTAAAGTGTTGGTAATGAGGTTGGGATTATTGTTTTGGGATTGTGCATGCTCATCATAAGAACGAGCATTAGTGGAAGTACAAATGGATGATATGTTGTTAAATGGATCATTTGTGTGAGAGTGTGGTTTAGGTGTTGGTTGATTATGAACAACATCACTTGAGTTGTGAAAAGATTATGAGGTTTGAGTGTAATGTAGAAGGATATGGGTGAGTAAAGGTTTTTGATATGTAATGTTGAAGACATAGGAGGAATTTGGTGTTGGATGTTTGACAACATCATTTGGTTTGACGGGCTTTTAGTGGAAGTTAGGCTTACTTCTCCAAACGGTTTGGTGGTTTTGGTTTAATGGGAGAGGTCATGATGAGATGAGAATAGATTAAGAGGAATGAGAGTGTTTATAATGTAGGATTGGTGGGATTAAGGATGTATAGATTTTGATAGAGGGATTAGGATAAAATAGGTTTATGAATTTTGGGAAGTGTAGGATGAAATGGGCTAAAAAGTAGAAAAAGGAAACAACACCTTCGACCATCAGATGGCCGGTCCCCTTAATTAGAGGCCGGTCCCCTTAATAATTAAGGGGGCCGCCTTATGATTTAAGGGGGCCGCCCATCTGGTGATTCCCAGATTGCCAGAAAAGGGTTTTTGGTAGTGAATTGCAGAAAGGTTGTGTTTTTGGTTTCAAACAAGTCCAACTCTTTGAGGCAATTAAGCATATACTAATTTTGTAGGTAATTATGTAGCCAAAGCATGTTAATCAAAGGGATTAAGTGAACAAGAAATTTCATCTAGTATGCAAACATACTCATCAAGCAAGTAAAATATAAGTGCTAGGAAACACTAAGCAACATCAAGTATTTCATAACTACATAACTAGGAGGATTAATCCTAATGTGTATCAATGTGCAATAAGTGGGTAGTTATGATAGCATGGATTTCTAGACTTGTTACAAACAAAGTCTTAATGAACAAACCATGGTCCTCTTGATTTGATTTAGTTCACTTATAAGTGTCATTTATGTAAATATAGATGACAAATATGAGATCACCATGCATGATTTTAAAAGAGATGTTTTTAGCATTATTCAACAATGTTTGAAAGTAAGTTTTCACTTAGATGTGAGAGTTATTTGAATAAAATAGATTGGGTTTTTACTTCAATATGTGTGAATAAATGGTAAAGAATATTTTCCCAATCTTTAGTTTTGATCAAAACAAAATTGTGGATATTGATAGTGAAAACATGTTATTTAAAAATGGGATAGTTATTTGAAAAACTATTTTCCAAAATGTGAGGTTTTTGCATATTTTTAGAGATATTAGATTTTTGACAACAAATATCATGAATCAAATATTTTAAAAAAAAATGTTTATTAAAGATCTCATGCTCAAGAGGGTTGGTTAAGCCTATTATTATCTCATGCTATCGTTTCTACATATCCTATGATCCTAAAGGAAATGAAGACGATAATTTATATGTTAGATGCGAGAATGTTGAATGGGGTATAACCTAACATCTATAGTTCCTTTGTTTTTGCACGCTTATCTAACTTAATGCCATAAATCTAGGAATGAAAGAATTTAATGAGAAGCAAAGTTCATAAAAGTAAACTAGTGTTAGGTATATATAGGAAGAGCAATTTAATCAAGTTGGAGAATGAGTGTGAGACTATTACTAGTGGTGCTCAATTCAGGCAAAACACGACCATTTTTACGGGTTACACATACCCAACTTCTCACATAGAAGCAATTCAACCGTTAGGTTAAATTGAATTTCTAGTCAATAGATTCTCCAGTAGTCATTCTCTTTTTAGAAGAAATCAAGTTCCTAAATTTACCTATCGAAGATTACCGAATATGAAGTTTGCTTGATTCACTAATACTTGGCTTAATGTGACTCAAACATCATGTTTTTATGATGGTAAATCTAGATGATATATTTTATTCACGATCCTAATAGAGACGTGTTGAATGTTTAGATAAGAGTAAACAAATTTTTTTTTTTTTTTTTTAATCCTTTCTTCATGATTTACCGGTTGTTTGGTTTTGATGACATATTACTTGATTTAATAACTATGCTGGATTTAAGAGTGCACCTTAGCATCTCTTGTGAAATGAATCTCATTAAGATTATTTATCTTAAATGAGTTTGTGATTTTCAACTGATATCAAAACTAGACATTAATATATTTTTAAACAAGTATTATTTTCTATGATTTTTGCCAATGTTGTATATCATACTTTAACAAGCATTTGAAAAAAAATAAATTTGACTAGTTTATGGATTGTGACAAGTTATTTTTCAATTCCAATAACTTGTATTATTTAAAAAAATGTAGTGCATTATCTTGTAACACAACCATTCATGCTACAAAGAAAATGAAATACATAGAATATATAGTGTGTATTATTCTTAAATATGTATTTTATCTTGAAGTGATAATTTTAAGTAGTGTGAGCAAAGTTTACATATGTTGTTAGTTTGCTCATGTTTGATTTTTCGGATATGACACATTTATCCATTGCATTGCAATGTAAATTGCTTGAATATTTCGGACGAAACATCCAAGTCGTCAATCCTACTTTATTGTATATTTTATGAATGTGTTTAAAATGTTATTCTAATGTTTGGAACACAATTATTGGACAAGTAGATTCAATATGACATTATCAACACAAGTGTGAGTTATGATCCAATGCATACTCTTTTCATCTACAAAGGATGTAACTATTTTCATATCAATCTAGTGTGATTGAGTATGTAGATTCAAGACCATATCTTTTGTTTTAATTTGATATAATCTTGAAGCTAAACAAATAGCAATCCAATTTCTTGTCCACACTAAAAAATGTGTCAATTAGATTTGATAAATATATCAACCATAATTTGAATAACGAATTGATATAATATCAAGATCTTTCTTGACCCTCACGGACACTCATTTGAAATAAATAAACATTTTGATAGTGTGTTCCATTAATCCTAAGATTATTTATTAGTGAATGATTGAAAGTTGACTTATTATTTCATGATTGTTATATGTTTTGTTTTTGTGAAAGACTCTTCATTTTTATTTATTATGAACACACTTAGATTTTGAAAATACTTTTTCTTTTATATAACTATTAATGTTTTATAATGATTCAATTTCTCTTATTAAACATCTTAAGGTAAAACAAGCTAATTTGTAGAAAATATTTAAGTGTGTTGTGAAGAATAGATTAAATTGTTTGAAATGTTTAGGTGACTAGATTGAACTCATTTACAAGATGTTTGAGTAACATTAAGCCATCTATACCTATATGCAATGCAAGCGTATTATAACAATCCTAACGCAAGAAATCTAGCATAAGATCTAGTTAAGTATAAATCGGAAAACTAGCTATAAACTAATAGGGCACATATGCATAGATATACACATAGCTAAACTTCTAATAGCAACAATCATTTAATATATTCAATTAAGAAAATAAAATCACAAAAAAGTTAACATAACACATAAAACACTTGTCGTCGTTTTGTGTATTATATACACCAATGTTTACTTAGCTCGAATTTATTTGAAAATAAAATAGTTTCCTCCCCATTCTATAATTTAATTAAGATCAATATTTTGAAAACATAAATACTTAATTTTTCAAAAGTATATCAACTAGGAATGCCCGACTCGAAGGAAAAGGTAAAACAAAAGTTTTACGTTAAAACGAAACACAAATTTTTGACCACCGTATAGTATTTTGTCACAACTCACCATTTCAGGTCATTTCAGGTCATTTCGGGAACTTTGGAAAAACACTATTCATAAATCACTATTCATCAAAACACTATTCATCGTTTTACTATTCATCATTTTCGAGGTCAGTTTGATATTCTGAAAAACATTTGGGAAATTTACTATTCACTAAACACTATTCATTTCCGGAAAAGTTTTCAATATTCACTTGCATTACTCATTTCATCGTAAATTTAGTTTACGGGTATTCAAATTCGCGTAACCGGATTGGTTTAGGTGCGAATTCATTTCATTAGTGTTAAGTACACTGTATACGGACTGGAGATAGTGTGCATATCATCATAACAGCATTTTCATGTTATACCACTCTCAGGATTTTCAAATTTCTATACTCAGTACATTTAACGTTTTTACGTATAAGTATTTATAGTAAACGTTAACACCCGGTTTATACACGACGAATATATCTAAATATTCCCACAATGGTCCCGACATATTTTTATATCCATTTTAACATCATAAAACTTATAACATTCAGTTACCCAGTATTTTGGAAATTTATTTTATTTATAACGTACGCGTACGAATATAACGACGGTTTTCGTGAAAACTAAACAATAATCACCCGATCACTCAGTAAATGTACCCAACATATTTTTAACATATTTTCAACATTATTATGACTTTATTTCATCCCGGTAAACTTCGTGAACATTTATTTCTAATAAAACCGGTACCCGATTGTAACTAAAAACACAAACTAGCACAAATTCATACAAGGTTTTCTAATTAAATCACAAGCACCCTACCCCCCCCCCCCCCCTTCACCCTTGAAAAACCGGCCCATGTAACACCCTTTTAACCTCAAGCATTAATTTTCCTAATACTTAACTAATAAACCATAAAAACATAACTTTACCAAATTTTACAAATCATAAATCACACTTTTTAGCTAAGATCAATTTTCATCTCATCTTTTCCTTTCCTCTCTTCAAACCCACGACCAAACCACCATCCATAGCTCAAGTGATCATTTTTCATAAGTTATAACACTAAACTTGTTCCTTTTACTTGCCTAATCAAGAATCAAGCAACAAAAACACAAGAAAACCAAGCATAATCATCATATAATCATCTCATTTTATCAAGTAAGTTATCAACTTTATTTTTACATGAAACATCTTATATTTACTTGTATTTCATGATTTCCATGCTTAAAACCATGTATAACTAGCTATACCACCATTTATTTTGTCTAAAATGGAACATACAAACCCTAACTTTTTATTTATGAATCCCCTTGCTATAATAACTTGGTTAGGAGTCCATGGCACCCTAAGAAGGTGTATGGTAAGATTAGATTAGCTATGTGGTGATTACAAGAGGTTTGGTGATGGTAGAAATTAGTTATAAACCTTGAAAACTTGATTTGGAACCTATTTTAGACATGCTGTCCCGTTTTGTAAAAATCTGGAAAATCAGTAAACACCAAGGAAACTTTGGCAAAATTTTTAGAAAATACTTTCAAAAACGAATCCGTAGGCGAAAGAACGGATTAAAAAGAGTTAATAACGAAGAAGTTATGATTTTTGCAAGATTGGTGACGAAAAGTATTTTCTGGAAATTAGTTGCTGTTGGACGTTTTTCGTCGGTCAAAAAGAGGCTTTAGACTTAACCCGGAGGAGCCGAGCTTTCCAAAATATATTACTACATATTAAGACGTAACCGTGGACATAAAGAACAAGTAAAACGGACAAGTAACGACAAAGATATTCACGTTTGAATATCGGCTAAAACCATTTTATATTTGACAGCTTTTATTAAATTTGGCACAAAAACTACGAAGTACATTTATGAGTTAGACGTAATATTAAGTACCAAGCTTTATAACTAATGTAGTATTAGTTATTACGAGTATATTTTCATCATTTCAAGGATTACAACCCGAGTATTTCAACACTAACATGGAAACATACGATATATATATATATAAGTATATATATATATATTACAACTAGTTCATTATATTTTCTAATAGCAATATTTTTCCAAATTCTTGGATTATATATTTTTGATAACACAAGTGTTTTTCCAAAGACTAGAGTGGTATAGAAACATGAGCATGGACATTCATAACATCATTTGGTGATCTAAATGAGATCATTCATCATTCATTTTAGGTTGCGGCAGATAACCGTGCATTGTTGTCCTTAACATTCCGTTGCATTGTACTATTACTTCGAGGTGAGTCATAGCCCCTACTCTTTTAATTGTTTTATCAACTCTTTGGGGGAGATACATGCTACTACTTGCTTACTTCTACAGATTTACATAACATTTATACTTGGGAAACATTATACTTGATTACATTACACTTGATGTCATACATACGTGATTGTGTTATACTTAACTGTGTTATACTAAACTGTGATGGCGTACTCTTGAGACTTCCAATGGCCCCAGATTTAGTTCTGGGCACTACCATGGAGACACATATACTTCCAATGGCCCCAGATTAAGTTTCTGGGCACAACCATGGAGATATACATACTTAAGTGAGGTCTTCGGAGATGAAGTGTAGACTCACTACTAATTGCTTAACTGTTGTTATGAACTTATACATATCTTAATCATATTATTTTGTAGCAGTGGGTTGTGAACACACAGGTTACAAGTCTCTTATGACGGGACTTGTAACTGAGTGGATTTACGATGCCTTTGCTGTGTGAACATTCTTTATAGACTTTTCAACTGTATTAAGACAAACTCTATGAACTCACCAACCTTTGTGTTGACACTTTAAGCATGTTTATCTCAGGTTAGAAAGGCGATAGCAGGTGTGTGGAGCTGAGAGTCTTAGGGCATGCTTTTGGAGACTTTCACTTTTATCGTTTACCATTTGATACACTTTAAAAACTTATGTATTATTCTACTTTGGGATCTTTGTTTTGTAAACTATGACTTTTATCTATTCGAATGGTAACTTTTCAAAAACGTCTCATTTAGAGTTCGTTTTCTATATCTTGTACTTTGTGCCCTGAAGTAGCATCCCAATGACACAGTCTTCCGCTGCGGTATTTTGGGGGTGTTACAGATTGGTACCAGAGCCTTGGTTATAGAGAACTAGGTTGTTTTAGAGTCTAGACTATAACTACATACATGTAGACTCTCCTCCCTATCGCCTTGCACTTTACATACACTTACGCTTGCTGGTAATTTATTTATTTTTGGACCCACGCTACTAGATACTTTGTAGAAACCGTTAGAAACTAGACTTCCCGGTAACTTTAACACTTAAGGGAGAATCCTTTGTTCCTTTGTACTAAGCATGACATTCCCTAGATGCCCATTTAAGCAACGTCTACCGCTGAGATATGTGTGCCTGGTGATATGTACACTTGTGAAAGGGAACATTTATAATTGTGGTGGCCAACATAATTATAAGTGCTTCACGACACACGTGGACATATGACTATGCAGATGTAGATCGGTGTTGGCACAACTTAGGAAACAACTGGTAGCACGGTATTATATATGAGGATGTGAAGTATAGACTTTGGTTAATCAACGGTTTTCCCTCATCTCTGACGTTCACTAAATGTCCTTCCTCTTAGGAAATCATGGCACCAAAGAGAGTGACTCGTAGCTCTGTTCGAGGAGGCGCAACACCAAGGGGTGGAAGGACTGGTGGACGTGGAGGTAGAGGAGGTAGAGGAGCTGCTCATGACACTAGTAACCCAAGTAACGATGGTGGAAGAACTGGTGGACGTGGAGGTAGAGGAGGTGGTCACGGCGTTGAAAACAATGATAACAACGACGGTGGAAATACTGATTTTGAAGCCATCATCGCTCGACAACTTGAAAACTTTCTCCCCACTATTGTCACTCAAGTTGGCGATCATATGAATAATTTGGCAAACCACGAAAGCGGAATTAACAACACCAATGGTATAGGCCAGAATGGTAATGGCAACAACAACATTAGGACTGGATGTACGTATAAGGAATTTACGTCATGTAAGCCAATTGATTTCGATGGTGTAGGAGGCGCGTTGGTGTATACTCGATGGGTTGAAAAGATGGAGTCGGTGATCGACATTAGTAACTGTGCAGCACATCAAATGGTGAAGTATTCCATGTGCTTACTATCGGGAAAGGCATTGACATGGTGGAATACGCAGATTCAAGCTAGGGGTAGAGCGGCAGCTGTAGGTATGACATGGGATGATTTTAAGGCATTACTGAAGGAGGAATACTGCCCGGACAACGAGATGCAAAAGCTGGAGGATGAACTCTATCATCTCTCTATGATAGGGGCTGGTCATGCAGCCTATACAGATCGATTCCATGAATTAGCCAGACTAGTTCCACACCTAGTTACCCCTGAGTCCAAGAGGATCGAGAGGTACATATATGGCCTTGTCCCAGAAATTCGTAGGATTGTGAAAACAACTGAGCCTTCTACAATTCAGAGTGCAATATTGAGAGCAGGGACTCTGACAGATGAGATGGTTAGAAATGGAAGCTTGAGGGACAGTGATAAAAGGAAGGGAACAAGCGAGTCGAACAAGCAGACTGACAACAAAAGGGCAAGGACCTTTGCGGCGACTAATTCGGGTCAGAGAGAGTATTTAGGCCAGCATCCTAAATGTACGAAATGTAACTTTCATCACCAAAAGACTGTGCCCTGCCGTATGTGTGCTAATTGCAGACAGTCTGGTCATTATGCAAACCAGTGTAGAGAACCAGTGAACCAAAAGACATGCTATGAGTGTAAGAGCCCGGATCACTTTCGGAACACCTGTCCTAAGTTGAAAAGGAATCTTAACCAAGGAGGAAATCGTCCAAACTTAGCAGCAGCAATTGAAGGGCCACGAGATGAGGCCAATGAGATTCCACCCGCAATTGGCAGAGCTTACTTCTTAGGAAATCCTATCACCCAACATGTCCGCGGTAGCATAACGGGTACATTCTCTTGAACAACTATCGAATTTTGTAGCACTTAAGTCTTAATATAGGACCTATACACAACATTGACTAATCTGAGACCTAGCAGCATTAACCTTAGTCACACTAACATTAGAAATTTGATTAGTGTAAGCAATTCCAAAGTCGAGCCAATCTTTCAAAAGATCTTTTTCAAGGATGTTGAATCCAGACCTTGATTTTTAGCTTGGTTCTAGTGACTGTTCTTGTTTGATTGGGTTGCGAAAATCAAGCTAAAAGTTAAAGTCATCACTCAAACCGATTTAGCTTAATCTCATGACTGTTCTTGTTTGATTGGGTTGTGGGCTTAAGTGAAAATCGGTTACCTAAATGATTAACCTAAAAGAGGTCTTTTGAGGACTATGCTCGGGATTGGGAAGGTTTGCCTCATCAAGTTTGACCACGAGAACATACCTAGTTGGATAGGAAACCCACATACATAAGCTTTGACACATTTTCTTAAACACACATTTAACTGATTAACATTAACTGAACTTCGGGACGAAGTTCCTTTTAGAGGGGAAGACTGTCACAACTCACCATTTCAGGTCATTTCAGGTCATTTCGGGAACTTTGGAAAAACACTATTCATAAATCACTATTCATCAAAACACTATTCATCGTTTTACTATTCATCATTTTCGAGGTCAGTTTGATATTCTGAGAAACATTTGGGAAATTTACTATTCACTAAACACTATTCATTTCCGGAAAAGTTTTCAATATTCACTTGCATTACTCATTTCATCGTAAATTTAGTTTACGGGTATTCAAATTCGCGTAACCGGATTGGTTTAGGTGCGAATTCATTTCATTAGTGTTAAGTACACTGTATACGGACTGGAGATAGTGTGCATATCATCATAACAGCATTTTCATGTTATACCACTCTCAGGATTTTCAAATTTCTATACTCAGTACATTTAACGTTTTTACGTATAAGTATTTATAGTAAACGTTAACACCCGGTTTATACACGACGAATATATCTAAATATTCCCACAATGGTCCCGACATATTTTTATATCCATTTTAACATCATAAAACTTATAACATTCAGTTACCCAGTATTTTGGAAATTTATTTTATTTATAACGTACGCGTACGAATATAAAGACGGTTTTCGTGAAAACTAAACAATAATCACCCGATCACTCAGTAAATGTACCCAACATATTTTTAACATATTTTCAACATTATTATGACTTTATTTCATCCCGGTAAACTTCGTGAACATTTATTTCTAATAAAACCGGTACCCGATTGTAACTAAAAACACAAACTAGCACAAATTCATACAAGGTTTTCTAATTAAATCACAAGCACCCTACCCCCCCCCCCCCCTTCACCCTTGAAAAACCGGCCCATGTAACACCCTTTTAACCTCAAGCATTAATTTTCCTAATACTTAACTAATAAACCATAAAAACATAACTTTACCAAATTTTACAAATCATAAATCACACTTTTTAGCTAAGATCAATTTTCATCTCATCTTTTCCTTTCCTCTCTTCAAACCCACGACCAAACCACCATCCATAGCTCAAGTGATCATTTTTCATAAGTTATAACACTAAACTTGTTCCTTTTACTTGCCTAATCAAGAATCAAGCAACAAAAACACAAGAAAACCAAGCATAATCATCATATAATCATCTCATTTTATCAAGTAAGTTATCAACTTTATTTTTACATGAAACATCTTATATTTACTTGTATTTCATGATTTCCATGCTTAAAACCATGTATAACTAGCTATACCACCATTTATTTTGTCTAAAATGGAACATACAAACCCTAACTTTTTATTTATGAATCCCCTTGCTATAATAACTTGGTTAGGAGTCCATGGCACCCTAAGAAGGTGTATGGTAAGATTAGATTAGCTATGTGGTGATTACAAGAGGTTTGGTGATGGTAGAAATTAGTTATAAACCTTGAAAACTTGATTTGGAACCTATTTTAGACATGCTGTCCCGTTTTGTAAAAATCTGGAAAATCAGTAAACACCAAGGAAACTTTGGCAAAATTTTTAGAAAATACTTTCAAAAACGAATCCGTAGGCGAAAGAACGGATTAAAAAGAGTTAATAACGAAGAAGTTATGATTTTTGCAAGATTGGTGACGAAAAGTATTTTCTGGAAATTAGTTGCTGTTGGACGTTTTTCGTCGGTCAAAAAGAGGCTTTAGACTTAACCCGGAGGAGCCGAGCTTTCCAAAATATATTACTACATATTAAGACGTAACCGTGGACATAAAGAACAAGTAAAACGGACAAGTAACGACAAAGATATTCACGTTTGAATATCGGCTAAAACCATTTTATATTTGACAGCTTTTATTAAATTTGGCACAAAAACTACGAAGTACATTTATGAGTTAGACGTAATATTAAGTACCAAGCTTTATAACTAATGTAGTATTAGTTATTACGAGTATATTTTCATCATTTCAAGGATTACAACCCGAGTATTTCAACACTAACATGGAAACATACGATATATATATATAAGTATATATATATATATATATATTACAACTAGTTCATTATATTTTCTAATAGCAATATTTTTCCAAATTCTTGGATTATATATTTTTGATAACACAAGTGTTTTTCCAAAGACTAGAGTGGTATAGAAACATGAGCATGGACATTCATAACATCATTTGGTGATCTAAATGAGATCATTCATCATTCATTTTAGGTTGCGGCAGATAACCGTGCATTGTTGTCCTTAACATTCCGTTGCATTGTACTATTACTTCGAGGTGAGTCATAGCCCCTACTCTTTTAATTGTTTTATCAACTCTTTGGGGGAGATACATGCTACTACTTGCTTACTTCTACAGATTTACATAACATTTATACTTGGGAAACATTATACTTGATTACATTACACTTGATGTCATACATACGTGATTGTGTTATACTTAACTGTGTTATACTAAACTGTGATGGCGTACTCTTGAGACTTCCAATGGCCCCAGATTTAGTTCTGGGCACTACCATGGAGACACATATACTTCCAATGGCCCCAGATTAAGTTTCTGGGCACAACCATGGAGATATACATACTTAAGTGAGGTCTTCGGAGATGAAGTGTAGACTCACTACTAATTGCTTAACTGTTGTTATGAACTTATACATATCTTAATCATATTATTTTGTAGCAGTGGGTTGTGAACACACAGGTTACAAGTCTCTTATGACGGGACTTGTAACTGAGTGGATTTACGATGCCTTTGCTGTGTGAACATTCTTTATAGACTTTTCAACTGTATTAAGACAAACTCTATGAACTCACCAACCTTTGTGTTGACACTTTAAGCATGTTTATCTCAGGTTAGAAAGGCGATAGCAGGTGTGTGGAGCTGAGAGTCTTAGGGCATGCTTTTGGAGACTTTCACTTTTATCGTTTACCATTCGATACACTTTAAAAACTTATGTATTATTCTACTTTGGGATCTTTGTTTTGTAAACTATGACTTTTATCTATTCGAATGGTAACTTATCAAAAACGTCTCATTTAGAGTTCGTTTTCTATATCTTGTACTTTGTGCCCTGAAGTAGCATCCCAATGACACAGTCTTCCGCTGGGGTATTTTGGGGGTGTTACATATTTTGACTTTCTTAGTTATTTAAGTTTGTAATGGTTACTTGTAAGTATTTTTAAATGAAAGTAGACTCAATTACCTTTAAAACTCCGGGTAGCACGACTTCTACGGAGTTACGGTTAATTTTATATGATTTTTCAAAGTTTTCGAAAAACTGTCGAACAGACAGGCGGACCCCTTAAATAATTAAGGGGACCGCCCAGTATTTAAGGGGGCCGCCCAGACAATTAAGGGGCCGCCCATCTGGTACTCAAAATTTCATTTTTTTTTTGTAAAAAATTGTTTTCTGACCTTTCGGAAAGGTGTGTAACTTTCTGATTTTGATACCGAACATATAACACTTGTTTTAAACATAATCTTATCTCGAGCTAGTATAATTAGTGTATATAGTATCAAAACTAATACAAGTTAATCAACAAAAACACTTTTCATATTTAATCCTCCTTAATGAGTAATTTGATACATGGATCGTACTCAATTTTTAAAACCATTTGTTTTGAAAATTTGAGCGACGTGGCTCTGGTACCAATTGTGGAAAACTAGAAGGGGGGGTTGAATGGTTTTCCCCTCTTTTTCGTTTTATGAAAAATCTTCAATTAGAGTTTATTATGAAAACAATATATAATCAATATGATTAATTATATATGTGTACTTTTGAGTTTGTTTTCAAAACTTAGTTTTATGAATAAAGCATTGGTTGATCTTTAAGTTAATATGTTTTCCTTTTGAAATCTTAAAACGTTTTGTATCAAATCATCTATTAAGTTAAACTCAATATGAGGAGTGTGAATAATAATGTAGTCGATCATATTATATAATTATGCACATCTTCACAATATTAACTTGCAACTATAACACAATCAATCATCATGACAATATAAGCAACACCTAACACATATATGCAAGCATAGATATAAAGCGATAAATGCAAGAGTAAATGTAAAGAGATAAGATAAAGAAGATGCAAACCGGACACGATGATTTATAGTGGTTCGGCTACAAGGACACCTTCCTTGCCCTACTCCACTCCCCGAGTACCACACTCGAGAGTTTTCTTCACTACACAACAAGCTCCCTTTTGGCGGAGAAAACCTTATGTAACAATTCGCAATTTCAGGTTAACTTTTATTCCCGAAAATTTTACTATTCACTTTTTACTATTCACTTTTCACTATTCATCTCAGAAATTTTTATTTCATATTCTCGTAAGTTAAACTATTTTAACGATAATCCGAGAGTTTGACGCTCGTCGGATCATTTCTGTAAAAATCACAAAGCCGTGTCCGAGATTTACTTTTAGGTTTAAACGTCCTTCTAGCATCCCGATATATCCATAAAACATTATAAACAATAGAAATATTATTTTCTATCATTTTATGACAATTCCAAAAGTTTCGGAATTTTACGTTTTCCAGTTCAGCGTTTTACGCGAATTACGCATTTTAGACCCGTGTTTCCAGTTTTTAGCAGGGTTTTCGCACCCGATAGAACCTACCACTCATTTTATATTTTATTATGGACTATATTGACATGTTTAACCATATTTATAAGTTTCATATTTTTAGGATACCCGGTTTTACGTTTCGTGGCCTAAAAACTTACGGTTAGCAATTTACGGAGTCAAAACTAGTTACATACTTAGGATATTATCATCCAAAGACCATGACTACTCATCTAGTCACCCTTATCATGTATAAACCGACTTAGGGGGGTAGGAGTCATCATTTTGTGGCTTGATCTTGACCATTGATCTCTAGGATGTTTACAAGTGTCTAAATTAACCATGGTTACATTCTAACCCAATATATGGTTAACTATTTTTCTCATCCTATAAATAGCCAACTAATAACACATAGAAAACTTGCACCACACCTTCTTATAACCTTTAAGTCCTAAAACCTAAGGCACTTTTCTTATATTTTGTAAGAAAGTTAACTAGTTTTTGAAAGAAAACTAGTGTTTGATCTTCAATCTTGGAAATTTTCTAAGAAAAGTTGTTATAACTTTAATGTCTCCAAAAAGACGTCGTTATAATCTTCAAATAGCTTTGGACTTCAAGAAGGCGTCGTTATAATCTTCAAATAACCTCGGTTTATCATAGGTTGCAAAGGAGGAAAGCTTGTTCAAACAAAGTCCTAGTTCTTGTCCTAGTTTCCCTTTTTCATTAAGGCCAAAAGTTGTAAGCAAACCCTTATACACTTTCTTGCTCAATATCATTTCATGCTTATTATGTTTCTTTCATGCTATATATGTTCTTGTTATTGTGTTCATGATGTTTAAAAATGGATAAAACAGGTATTGGTATACATATGTTAACTTATGACAAGTAAACAAGCAAACTAGTGATTTTTATGGAGAACCACGACCAAAATAGTATAACTTTGATATTTGACACTTATTTACTGTTAAAGAGGACTTAACAAGGAAAACATAGCAATTTGAATCACCCAAAACGAGTATACGAGTCAAAAGTTATGACCATTTGAAGTTAGCGAAACCAAAACGGCAAATCTGCCTAAATTGCATTCTGATCAAATTATGATTTTGAAAGTCCCACTTCTGGTCCGATTCATCAAAAAGTTAAAACACGAAAGTTGTCCGGAACGACGTTCTCGTTCAGGAACAAAGAAGCTCGAGACCTGAAAATGCTTTCTGAGTGATAAATTTCTTCAAATTCTTAACAGCCCATTTTTAGACCAAAGTTACTATATAATGATTATATTTAGATGAGACCAAGAGGTCTAATGACCTAAAGCCAAGACCACAACCATGGCTAAAGCCAAGGTTGAGTCTCAATACCATGGTAACAATGACTGTAACACCCCCAAAATACCGCAGCGGAAGACTGTGTCATTGGGATGCTACTTCAGGGCACAAAGTACAAGATATAGAAAACGAACTCTAAATGAGACGTTTTTGAAAAGTTACCATTCGAATAGATAAAAGTCATAGTTTACAAAACAAAGATCCCAAAGTAGAATGATACATAAGTTTTTAAAGTGTATCGAATGGTAAACTATAAAAGTGAAAGTCTCCAAAAGCATGCCCTAAGACTCTCAGCTCCACAAACCTGCTATCGCCTTTCTAACCTGAGATAAACATGCTTAAAAGTGTCAACACAAAGGTTGGTGAGTTCATAGAGTTTGTCTTAATGCAGTTGAAAAAGCTTATAAAGAATGTTCACACAGCAAAGGCATCGTAAATCCACTCAGTTGCAAGTCCCGTCATAAGAGACTTGTAACCTGTGTGTTCACAACCCACTGCTACAATGTATAGTATGAGTAAGATATGTATAAGTTCATAACAACAGTTTAGCAATTAGTAGTGAGTCTACACTTCATCTCCGAAGACCTCACCTAAGTATGTATACTTCCATGGTTGTGCCCAGAACCTTAATCTGGGGCCATAAGAAGTATATATGTTTCCATGGTAGTGCCCAGAACTAAATCTGGGGCCATTGGAAGTATGTATGTATGTATCCATCACAGTTTAGTATAACACAGTTAAGTATAACACAATCTCGTATGTATGACATCAAGTATCATGTAATCAAGTATAATGTTATCAAGTATAATGTTTCCCAAGTATAATTGTTATGTGAATCTGTACAAGTAAGCAAGTAGTAGCATGTATCTCCCCCAAAGAGTTGATAAAACAATAAAAAGAGTAGGGGCTATGACTCACCTTAAGTGATGATACTGATATGAAATGAAGTGAACAACAATGATCGGTTAACTGCCGCGACCTATAATGAATGATGCCTGATCTCGTTAAGATCACCAAATGATGTTATGAATGTCCATGCTCATGTTTCTATACCACTCTAGTCTTTGTAAAAACACTTGTGTTGTCAAAAATATATAATCCAAGAATTTGGAAAAATATTGCTATTAGAAAATATAATAAGCTAGTTGTAATATATATATACTTATATATATATATATATATCGTAAGTTTCCATGTTAGCGTTGAAATATTCGAGTTGTAATCCTTGAAATGATGAAAATATACTCGTAATAACTAATACAACATTAGTTATAAAGCTCGGTACTTAAAATTATGTCTAGCTTATAAATGTACTTCGTAGTTTTTGCGCCAAATTTATATAAAAGCTGTCAAATATAAAATGGTTTTAGTCGATATTCAAACGTGAATATCTTTGTCGTTTCTTGTCCGTTTTACTTGTTCTTTATGTCCACGGTTACGTCTTAGTATGTAGTAATATATTTTGGAAAGCTCGGCTCCTCCGGGTTAAGTCTAAAGTCTCTTTTTGTACCATGAAAAACGTCCAACAGCAACCAAATTTCCAGAAAATACATTTCGTCAACAATCTTGCAAAAATCATAACTTCTTCGTTATAAGCTCTTTTTAATCCGTTCTTTCGCCTACGGATTCGTTTTTGAAAGTATTTTCTAAAAATTTTGCCAAAGTTTCCTTGGTGTTTACTGATTTTCCAGATTTTTACAAAACGGGACAGCATGTCTAAAATAGGTTCCAAATCATGTTTCCAAGGTTAAAAATCAATTTCTACCATCACCAAACCTCTTGTAATCACCACATGGCTAATCTAATCCTACCATACACCTTCTTAGGGTGCCATGGACTCCTAACCAAGTTATTAGAGCAAGGGGATTCATAACTAAAAAGTTAGGGTTTGTATGTTTCATTTTTGACAAAATAAGTGGTGGTATAGCTAGTTGTACATGGTTTTTAGCATGGAAATCATGTAATACAAGTAAATATAAGATGTTTCATGTAAAAATAAAAATGATAACTTACTTGACAAAATGGGATGATTATAGGATGATTATGCTTGATGTTCTTGTGTTTTTGTTGATTGATTCTTGTTTAGGCATGTAAAAGGAACAAGTTTAGTGTTATAGCTTTTCAAAAACCATGGATGGATCTTGGAGAAGATTTTGGGTCGTGGGTTATGGAAGAGAGAAAGAGATGAGAAGAGTTTTCTTCTTATCTAAAAAGCATGGATTATGATTTAGATTTTTGATTTAGTAAAGTTATAAGTGGTTTATTTGTTAAATAATGATAATCAATGCACAAGGTTAAAAAGGGGTGTATCATGGCTGGTTTTTCAAGGGTGAAAGGGGGGGGGGGGGGGGGGTTAGGGTACTTGGTAGTTATTTAGGAAATCTTGCAAGAATTTGTGCTATATTGTGTTTTTAGTTACGATCGGGTACCGGTTTTATTAGAAATAAATGTTCACGAAGTTTACCGGGATGAAATAAAGTCATAATAATGTTGAAAATATGTTAAAAATATGTTGGGTACAATTACTGAGTGATCGGGTGATTATTGTTTAGTTTTCACGAAAACCGTCGTTATATTCGTACGCGTACGTTATAAATAAAATAAATTTCCAAAATACTGGGTAACTGAATGTTATAAGTTTTATGATGTTAAAATGGATATAAAAATATGTCGGGACCATTGTGGGAATATTTAGATATATTCGTCGTGTATAAACCGGGTGTTAACGTTTACTATAAATACTTATACGTAAAAACGTTAAATGTACTGAATATAGTAATTTGAAAATCCTGAGAGTGGTATAATATGAAAATGCTGTTATGATGATATGCAGACTATCCCCAGTCCGTATGCAGTGTACTTAACACTAATGAAATGAATTCGCACCTAAACCAATCCGGTTACGCGAATTTGAATACCCGTAAACTAAATTTACGATGAAATGAGTAATGCAAGTGAATGATGAAAACTTTTCCGGAAATGAATAGTGTTTAGTGAATAGTAAATTTCCCAAAAGTTTCTCAGAAAATCAAAATGACCTCGAAAATGATGAATAGTAAAACGATGAATAGTGTTTTGATGAATAGTGATTTATGAATAGTGTTTTTCCAAAGTTCGGGAAAAGACCTGAAATGACCTGAAATGATGAGTTGTGACAATGACCAAGGTCACGGCAAAGCCACGGCTAAAGACCATATAACTTTTAAAGATCAAAACTTATATATATGTTATCAAATACTACAATAGTAGGGAGCCTCATGTGAGGAGTTCATTGAGTAAGCCGTCGAGACGAGTTGTGGATTTACGAGTTAAAGTGTCCTGGCTCCTCGAACGTTTACTCCATGACTTCTGAATTATGTCGGCCCGAACGGTAGTAAGAGATTTACAACCTATACATGTTTCATAGACCATTTATATTTAAAGACTTACACTATATACTAAAGTACTACATCATGAACATTATGCAAGACATATATTGGCAATTCGTCGTACTCTTAGACGTTACTCCAAACCTAAGTCGCAACGTTCTATTATAGGATGCTCTTATAGACTTTCGCGATTCGACTACCACTTTCATTTCTCATTACATAGACTTAAGGTGAGTCATAGCCCCTACTCTTTTCGTACTTGTTTTAACTATTGGGGGGGATACATGCTCAACTACTTGCTTACTTGTACAACTACTCAAAACGTCTATACTTGACTGTGTTATACTTGATTGCTTACATACATGACTGCGTTATACTTAATTGCGTTATTCTATTTATTGACTAGTAGTTGTCTTTGGGAATTGACTCCCAGTTGTCTTTGGGAAGTGGCTCCCAGTTGTCTTTGGGAATTGACTCCCAGTTGTCTTTGATACATCCTAACATTTGCGAATGTTGGATACATCATAAAAGTGAGGTCTTCGGAGATGAAGTAGAGACTCACTACTAATTGCTTAATTGTCTTGATGAACTTATACATGTCTTTATTATACTATATGTTAGCAGTGGGTTGTGAACACACAGGTTACAAGTCTCTTATGGCGGGACTTGTAACTGAGTGGATTCACGATGCCTTTGCTGTGTGAACATTCTTTTAAGGCTTTTCAACTATTTTAAGACAAACTCTATGAACTCACAAACCATTGTGTTGACACTTTAGCATGTTTATCTCAGGTTAGTAAGGCGATAGCTAGTGCATGGAACTTAGAGTCAAGCTGCATATTCTGAAGACTTACGCTTTTATCATTTACCATTCAAAACACTTGTATACATTTATGTATCATACTTTGGAATCTCATGTTTGTAACTTTGAATTCATTAATCGAATGGTAACTTTTCAAAACGTCTCATTTAGAGTTCGTTTTCTATAACTTGTACTTTGTATTATGAAGTAGCACCCCTATGACACAGTCTTCCGCTGCGGTATTTTGGGGGTGTTACACCTTACACAACTTTTGCTTACACCATTTAACGACAGTAAGCTAAATGTCGAGTTCTAATAGTAGCTAGAACCAATCTCACACCACAACACACCTTCTTCACAACACTACTACTACACAACTTATCACACCTTCACAACACACCTATTTCTTCACGGCTTCACGACTTCTTCATGGCTTCACAACTTCACGACTTCTTCACTACTTCACAACTTCTTATATACTCCACTACATACTCACACATCTATTACTTCACACCTACATAACTTCTCCACACTACTACTTCTTCACACTACTTCTTACTCACTCATAAACTCACTACTAAGTAAGATCATCTTGATCTACTTATTACATATACAAAGCTCACAACTTTACATAAGCACTAACTACATCTTTGGCTTTATGATGGGGAGGATTCTTCTCTTGCACTTTGAGATATGAGAGATTGGATCACTTGAAACAAAGATTAATAATCTTATGATCAAAGGGTTTTAGAAGGATGTTTAGAGAGAATTGGATCTGAAAATATTTGTGCAAAGAGGTGAGAAAAATTCCAGGTTTGAGGTGGTATTTATAGGGAAAAATTTCTGACAAAATCTGACAGGGAGCGTGGCCGGTCCCCTTAATTGTGTGCCGGTCCCCTTAATTATTAAGGGGACCGCCTAGTATAATTAAGGGGGCCGCCTAAGAAAAAAAAAATTTCTTCAGATTTTTTGTCTTTTTGTGGGGGAGGTTTTTCCTGAAGAATGTGGCCATTTTTTGGGTAGAAATTTGAATTCAAAATGTTTATTTTGAATAAAACATTTCTTATAAATACAAAAATGTTTTGTATAAGTTTAGAAATGTTTTTCCCATTTTAATAAAATGTAAGGTTTGTAAAAATAAAAATTCCTTTGATCATAAAATGCATTAGACACTTTGTTTATTCATACCTTAAGTGATATGGATGCTAAAGCAAATATTTACGACTAAATACTTGTTTACGTCATAATTTGTAGTTCAATGAGTTTACGTTTTGTGATTATCAAAACATAGAGATATCGATATATGTTAATAATGTTTTTAGACATTATTTATATCAACAAAATTAACTACTTGGTAATTGGTATGGTACGAAGTGTACCAGGTCATAACTAGATGTGAAGATGATTGGTCAAATTTTCAATGTCATGTAGGACACATGTTCAATCCAACGCGGGAGTCTTTATTCCATCTTAGCATTCTTTACATCCCTATATAAACTCATAACCTAACTCACATTTTCCATATTATAAACAAAAGAATAAAATGGGAAATTGTATAAAGAAGCAGCCAGCCATTCAACCCTCCGCCGCCGATCACCGAAAGCTTCAGCCGGGAAAAACTTTATTTCCTACCCTAAGAAGATAGAAAATTTTTTTGGGGGATGGTGAGAAAAAGGCGAAGCCATAGATAAAAATCAAGATATCGAAAAAACAACTAGAAGGACTATTAGGAAGGATGGATGTCCAAGGGTTAACAGTAGAACTAATGTTTGCTCGGTTGATGAACGTTAGTGATCGAATTGAATCTCATTATGTATCTTGGAGGCCTGCTCTACAAATCATTCCGGATTAAGCATATTGCTATAGGTGATCTGTCTTGGGTGAATATTTTTACCCTAAGTACGTGAGTTTTATTTCTAAATTTATGGAGTAATATCAATCAAGATTTGTTCTCGCCAATTTTGTTGCTTTTCTATAGTTTGACTTGATATAGTTACTGTGGATTTTTGTAAATTTACATACACGTAAAGAGGGTGATCACCTAAGATAGATCACGAACTGTACAAGTCAAGCATTTAAACACTTTAGTTCATCTTAACTAAAGACGAGTCGATTTCATATGTTTTTTGAACTGATCCCATATAACTAAGAAATTAACTAATTGGTATGGTACGAAGTGTACCATGTCTTAACTAGATGTGAAGATGATTGGTCAAACTTTCAATGCCATGTAGGACACCTCTTCAATCCAACGTGATAGTCTTTATTCTATCTTAGCATTCTTTACAAGCCGACTTATTTTAAAAGCCCAAGCCCCCATAAGCCCTTCGTCAAACATAGCCTAACAGTGAAAGTCCAAAACACCCAACAAATGGAAGAATCACAAATCTTAACACAAGCACAAATAAAAAACTAGTGTGTGTACATATACAAATTTTAATCCAATTAATTTGAAAACATTCTTACACAGGCGCCATGCCGCCACAAATTCATTTCAATAAAAACAAAGCCCGCCAAACAAACATTATTTTGAAAAAACCCCCTAAATTAAATATTTAATCAAAGCCTAAACACTTTGAATTGACAATACTGATAATCAATTAATCAATCATAATGGGTGATTTTGAAGCACCTTCATTCTCATTGGGTTTCGATTTTGATTTCGATGATACCCCCCAACCCCCAAATGAAGATACCATACACCAAAACACACTGAATCAGGTTTCATCGGTAGCTAACGAGAAGAGTGTTGTTGATAATGGAAATTATGATGATGATGATGATGATTTTGAGATTGAGGCGCTTACTGTTGCTAATTCAGACGATGATGACAATGAGGAGTTGTTACGGCCGAGATTGAAGCGGTTAAGGCGAGGGTGTAGTTCGGGTTTGTGTAAGAGTATAGTGGAACTGGGTTCGGTTGTTGTTGATGATGATGATGATATAGAGGATTTTTCGTCGCCCGAGGATAGTAATGCTAAAGCTAAAAGTGATTGATATTTTTATGTGTGATTGTTTATTAGAGTTGGTTTGTTAGTTATGATATGATACAGATGATTAGGGGATGTTTGGGATTGCTTATCCAAACTGCTTATATGATTTCGGGAGTGAATTACTAGCAAATATAGAACTTTTGATAAGGAAATTAAGAGTTTTTCCTAGGTACCCTTTAGTTGGTAAAGTTTAATGCTAAAGTAATTGGAATCAGTATGAATAAGCAACTTTGAAATAGTTTGTCTAAAAATGATATCAATCAGTTAACTGTTGGAATTATGATATCATGACATTCATATAAAATAAACCAAACACATCAAGTGAGCATAGCGGAAGCAATTATAACAAGATCATATAACATGTAATTAATTAATCAAATATAAATAGTAAACATACCTTTGTGATTCTAGCTCGAACAAGAATCAATTGCAATCTTCAAATCAAGAACCCTAATTAGGGTTTATGTGGATTATAAGAATTATCCCTTACCTCTTTTGTAATTCAATCCAAGAATCAAACAATAGTGTGTTTGAATCACGTTCTTGTACACACGTACTAATTCAAGAAAAAGTTTATGCAAGTAAATTAAACATAAAACTTAATTGATCTTATGAAAATCGAATCCCTAAGGGATTGTTTTGGATGGATCGATTTAAGACAAAGAGAAGGAGAGAAAAACACCAAGATGTGTGTGTACAAGTTATGAGAAAACAATACATCTTGGGTTTGTATATATACTAATTGAAACTTGGAGCTCAAGGCACAAAGGAGGTGGAGAACCCCCTTGGCCGATCGGTTATGTAATCCCAAAGGGATTCCGGAACCTTCCCTTGTTTCCAAATATTCATTAGTATTACTTTCCTAATCTTCGTCAATAGGTCATTAGTCATTTTTCATTAAATACTAATTTCCATTACTAGTTTTGTGTTTATTAATAATTATGTATAACATTTATAAATAATTATTTCTTTTTCTCTTCATACGTATTGTGTGCAATCCCGTGATCTCGAGTTCGATCCTAACATACGACTACTAAAATAATGTCCATAATCTAACAGCTCCCACTTGGACATATTTTAATAGTGTAATCACATCGGTTAGCGTCTTGCAACACGCCGATGCCTCTAGTACGATCTCAAGTAAGGCTCCTGGAAAAACCTTTTAATGATTTCTCATTATTATTATCCTTTTGTTTCTAATACCATGTTAATAAGAATATGGATTAAAGTCATTCCTTAATTAACCATTCTGTTTCTCGATGTTAGTGATTGATCAAGATTACCAAATCATCTGAACACATTCAGGGAAGATCTTGGGCACGGCCATGCAAACATCTTGACAACCCTACGAGGGGCCCAGTAGTATTAAACTCCAAAAATTAATTTGAAGGAACAAATTCTATCTGACTACAAGCAAAACCCACAAACTTTGTAACACTTCCAAAAACAACCCTTATGACCACCAGTTACGTATAGCGTTAAGTTGTTCCACAAAAATGTACTACATTCATGACACTTATCTTGCATCTCAAGTCTGAGGATAACTTCTCATGATTCACTTAATGACAAGATCCATAAAGTAACATCATGTAGTTGGGATAAGTCCTATATTGGGTATCATTGAATATCATCTGAAATGGCATGACTACGCATCAATATACTTTAAGTATATTATACCAACCTTCAGATTTGTCTTGATTTAATAATATTCCCATATTATTAACTGACAATGGACAATTTAGAATAACATTTATTCATGGATTAAACATACAAATATATGATACAATTTATTATAAATTAAACATACCATGTATTTAAATTTATTATAATAATTGTTTAACATCCCTTATCCAAATACTAAATAGATCAATGCATGATATCTCTTGTTGATGAATTATGTCTCAAGCAATGACATTCATACTTGTTGACAAGACATAAATCATCCAACTTTGATCTATCGGAATTTTAAGAATACTTATTTCAAGAATTCAATTATTGAAATTCTTATATGTGCATAGTCAACTATTTTGATAATGCCATATTTCATAAAAATGTGAGACATCCTTAACCACTAATTTATGATAATTAAACTTCCAAATATTTTAAAGTTTAAAGTATTCTTATTCTCTTAATGTATAATGCAACTTCTGCTTTTAGTAAGCACAACTAGTACATATAGCAAAGAACGAAATCCTTACCATAACTAGTATTGAGTGTCATCTCAATTTCAATAACATCATTGTATGCAACAATAATATACTATTAAAACTTTCCGTAAACATTAATATCTATTGTGTAATGTTTGATGCCCTTCAAACTTTCAAGTTTGTTGGCTATGACAATTTTCACAACAATTGAAAATTGTTCATCTATAGAATTTGGAAGCTGTTCCAGATTTAGGATGTGATTCTATAATCAAACATATTCATTTAGACTATTACACAAGTTATCTAATAACTTTTTAATTAGATATTAATATTGCCAATTCATCTTGTAATCAAGCATGATACAACAAAACATGATGTACATGAAAAATCTTTGAGTCATACTTAGATTTTATTCATGTCATACATATCTATTTGTACTTTCTAAATAATATATCATATTATATTAGATTCATTTACCGATCATGTTTCAACAATAAACATTCATTCCAAGGTTGTATGTCTTATTTTCTAAATCTTACAAGTAAAGTTTCATTCCATTCTAAGACTTAACATTTACTTATATGGAATATTACTTTTCATATGTTCTACAACATATATGATTTAAGAAATTAAACATAATACTCCCACTAGCTTTTAGGAATACTTAGAAATTATCTTATTTTAATTATAAATCAAAACATGAATTTAATAATTAAACATAAGAGTAATCTTCTAGATGCATGCATTTATCCATTCATGGATTATTGCACTTTGTACACTTCCAAAGATTTATTTGAATTCATAAACTCTTTTTGATTACTTATCGTCCTCGCTCAAGTAATCACTCAAGAAAGAGTTTTGATATTCCATTGTCAATTTCATAAATATGACAATCATAATCTTTATATATTTAATGTGTTTAGAAAAGAATATTCAATCACAGTTAATTGCTTAAGTATGATTAATAATCTTATCATAAGACATACATTAAATATGTGCACAATATTGTCCATATGATTTCTATACAAAGATTTAAACGACAAAGGTTACCTTATCTCTAAAGAAACTCATCTTCATTTTCTAGTCTAACTATTAAGATAAACCAAGTTTCTAAAATTGATTATCTTTATGGACAGCATCTTAATCATTCATAGCATGTGTACTTTACCCAATTTCATATTTGGTAATGTATCATAATGATTATCAGGTTTACAATAATCCTGTAAATCATAGCTCTCAACATATTAATCAAATATCTGAGATATGTTGCTATTCTATGAATGATAATTCCATCATCTTGATATTTAACATTTAAATGTCAAACTTTATTATCATGTTGAGATTTAACATTCAAATGTCAAACTTCATCATGATATTTACTAGTGTATTTTAGAAGATTATGTATCTTGTAATTTTATCTTTTAAAGGTCAAAACTCCCACTTGCTTTTAGCAAATTAAAGACTATCTTTAAATTCTTAGCAAATAAAGCAATAATACAATGTTCTCTTTTGGGATATTACAAATACTTATTGACAGTTCCTGACTTTACTTTGTTAATAACCTCTTCATAAGCAGTTAAACGAATTTAGAACCTCAATTTAAGACTTAATGTGATCCATCACATTCATCACATTCCATCATATGATAATGTCTTATTAATCTTCTATGTTGGAGTTTTATTAAATATGTCCAAGTCATACTCAACATTCTAACCTTGATAACTTTTGGAAGAAAAGAAGTCATAGTTATCTTTAATCAAACAATATAACAAGAGTTTGATTTTCCTAACTGAACATACCATAAACATTTGGTATTTCATTAGTATTAATATTGTAAGACAATCTAACAACATTTAAGATAACCATATTCCTCTTGACTTGTCTATTTACCAACTAAGTCATTTTAATGGTATAATAGTATTTTCAAGCCAATTACATGCTTTATAATACAAGTACTTTTTACAAAGTCACTTCATGTCCATGTCTTTACAAGAAAACATAAGCTGTTATAATCTCACTATACGTTATAAGTCATTTAACAATTTAATAACTTCATGTATATGTCTTAATTAAAAAACACAACAAGATAACGTATTACTTTATTATAAGTCTTGTAACAATTAAAAGATTTTATGTTTATATCTTTACAATAAAACATAAACATGTTTAACTAAAGTAATTATGAACACCATCTTTTGGTTTCAATAGTAATTTCAAGTTAATTTATTACTTCACAATAATGTGAATTAAATTATTTCTTCATTTATTTATGTCATTCCAATAACACATAAATATTCAGATTGAAGTAGCATTAGATTACTTAATTAATTTATGTCATTCCATGAATTCATAAATATATAAATTAAAGTAGTCTTGATATCATATTGGCACATGTTCTAATAGGTATCTAATTTAAAAACTGCAAATTCTCATAGTTCAATTACATCAGTTGATCTGCTAGTAATGAAAAATATGAAATTCACCTTGTTGTTGCAATCTAGTTAAGCTCTCACATAACATAAATTGTAACACCAAGTGTTTCTAGAATTAGCTTAGTATAATTCATATTAGAACATTATTCTCTTACCTTGTAGTCAAGAGAATCCGTTAAATCATATCTTTATGAGTTGTTTCTTGCACACATTAAAGATAACATTTCTCCCACTTATGCATGGAACAACCTCATATAGTTGATAAACAACACGCCATGCATTTGTTTATGTGATCAATATGATTGTGTCATAGATTTTAGCATAACAAGTAGATGTAGAACAACAATGTCTAGTAAGGAAACGTACAAGACTATCCTTAAAAGTATGAGTGTCTACACTTGGAAAGTAATTATCTTTAGCTAACAAAATGTCAAAGCTTGTAACTCCCACTGAATTAAAGATCATTACAATAATTCCTTATTCAGTAATAAGAACACAATACTCCCAGTGAATTTGACAACATTGTAAATGTTTCATATCCAGTGAAAACAAATATTGTGCTTTTAACTTTCCTACACATTTAAATGTCCATACGTCACAATTACTTATGCACTAAAGAGTGTATTCTACTACGTACATGATGGACTATCCACCAAATGCTATTAACTTGAAAAATTGGGCATGCAATTTCTTCCTTAACAGGTCTACCATCCTACAATGTATGTAGTACCTTTTAAATAGTCAAAACAACTAGTTGAATAAACTAGTTTGTCTTTTACCATTTTGCGGTAATTAGTCTAGCTTCTAATTATAATAACTCATAAAATGTCATACACAATTTTCTATTAACCAAATATCATATTTGTTACTAAGAATTTAATCACCGAATGAGGATGATAAAATCCCTATGAAAAATGTACGCAATTTTCTTAACCATTAAAAATTTGCTGTGAGTTATATTAGAATTTAGACATATCTAATATTCCTATTATCCACTCTCATTTATGAAAAGGAATAGGATTGTGTCTCACTCTTCCTTCATAGAAAGGAGACTACTTTTGTCTTTTAAGTAAATATTTCTTAATCAAACATTTGTTTGAAAACAGAACTAGATCAATTTACCAAAGCCCAAAGTGCGTTTACGGTTTGAACGTTGCATTAATACATTAAAACGAATTACAAAATTCAATTTCAATATTTTCGATAATTAGATATTTAAGAAAATAAAATACCCATTGGTAAATATTCATATAAACTGTAGTATTTTCTTAAAGCTAGGATCCATATTGACCTAGTACCATTACATCAGTTGATCTGCTAGTAATGATAGTATTCAACAAGGTGATTATCGAACAATAATTGCCAATATCATATTGCAATTCCTAGATTTATGGGATTTACAATCACAAAACTTTCGTATTGTAAGCATGTTTGATCCCCATCTTAATGCCTTGAGTCCAAGATCTCACTTCCTACGCAATTTAAGTCGTCTAACTTAAAAACTGCAAACTCACAAATCCATCACATCAGTTGATATGCGAGCAATGAATTTATGAAATTTACCTCTCCATTGCAATCTCGCCAAGTTCTCACATGACGTAAATTGCAACTTCAAGTGTTCTTAATTAGATGGCATTCGACTTAATTTTATAAGGGTATTAAATTTTGACGTGTAATCAAAATAATGTATGAAGAAGCATGCATACAACTTCATAACATTGGTTTTACAAAACATTTTTATTACCAATTTGCTAAGAGTAAAATAACAAAGTTTTGATTGAGGTATCGGGTTCACCAATTAAAGAATTACCAACAATTATCGTCCACTATATCGTACTTTTGAATAAGCCCTAAAGCTTAGTGTTTCGGATAATCATTGTGGAATTGTGGTGAATTCACCCTTAAGATGACAATGTACGTAATATAGTGATATAGGTAAGTCTAGAGTCGGCAACCAAGCAGTTGTAGAGAACCGGTAGGTGCATGAGCTTTAAAAACCCCTCTCTACAAGTACATTGGATGGCAACATTCGGTCCGCCTTTCGCACACGATGTACAAAAACATCAATCAACCAATCCTTTGAAATTTAAACTCTTAAAACCAAAACAATTTCGCCATTTATTTAGTTCATATTATTTTTCTATTCAAAAAATTACCCTTTTTCGTTTATAAACATGTCTAACATAATAATAAACAAAAAACAAGTAATACATAATAAAAAATAAAACAACCAAATAAACATATACATAATCTTAACAATTAAATATGTATAAACATGTAGCCACATGCAAATCTTATTCAATAGTCCTATTAATAATCAAATCTAGGTGTATAACGTATTTATTCAATTAAGGCTTTCTTCTTCTAGGAAAAAGAGCCACATACATCGATAAATCGATTGCGTAAGCCAAAACTAAACAAATACCACATAGCACATAATTGATTACTTAATATTGGAGTCTTCCCCAATTCGACATCTATTAATAAATTTACATGTTTCGATATAACTTAACAATTAATTCATATATACAATTTAAACCATTTAAATTATTACACAATATAAAATCCATGCAAATATGCACTTTTTCATGGATTAAGCTTAACAATTAACATATTGCACCAAGATCGTTTACTAAAACGCATAACAAATTACATGACATCCTAGGGTTTCTAATCATATTAAAAAATCAAAAACCATAAACCCTAAAACCCTTAAGTCAAATCAACCCAAAAATAAAATTAGGGTTAAGAATCTAACAAACCCTAAAAATATGTAACTACACGAATCAAGATCCAATTTTTATGCGTTTCGATAATTAATTACACATTATAACGGCTCTAGATGCCACTGTTGGAATTATGATATCATGACATTCATATAAAATAAACCAAACACATCAACATGTAATTAATTAATCAAATATAAATAGTAAACACACCTTTGTGATTCTAGCCCGAACAAGAACCAATTGCAATCTTCAAATCAAGAACCCTAATTAGGGTTTATGTGGATTATAAGAATTACCCCTTACCTCTTTTGTAATTCAATCCAAGAATCAAACAATAGTGTGTTTGAATCACGTTCTTGTACACACGTACTAATTCAAGAAAAAGTTTATGCAAGTAAATTAAACACAAAACTTAATTGATCTTATGAAAATCGAATCCTTAAGGGATTGTTTTGGATGGATCGATTTAAGACAAAGATAAGGAGAGAAAAACACCAAGATGTGTGTGTACAAGTTATGAGAAAACAATACATCTTCGGTTTGTATATATACTAATTGAAACTTGGGGCTCAAGGCACAAAGGAGGTGGAGAACCCCCTTGGCCGATCGGTTATGTAATCCCAAAGGGATTCCGGAACCTTCCCTTGTTTCCAAATATTCATTAGATTTACTTTCCTAATCTTTGTCAATAGGTCATTAGTCATTTTTCATTAAATACTAATTTCCATTACTAGTTTTATGTTTATTAATAATTATGTATAACACTTATAAATAATGTCACAACCCGCTATTTCCCAGGTCAATACTATTTTCTAAACTCGAATTTAAATTCTTGACGTTTAATTTGAAACACTTTACATGAGCCCTTTTACTTGAATCGACACGAATTTTTTTTAAATAAATTCTAAGAACACTAGGACTTAGACTAATTTTAGTCTACAACGCTCTGGTACCTTGCTCTTTCTCCAATTCACAATTTTATACAACGACACAAATTCCTATTCTCTAAATATTTACGGTTTTTAAAATTCAACAAACGTTAATTTTTGTACAAAAATGTAACACTCGACATACCCGACTTTCTCAACAATTATTTTTAGGGTATTTTTATACTTCTAAAATTATTACAAAAGCCCTAAAAAATATTTTCTGATGTCCAAGTTAAATTTCTTACACCTTACGTTTAATTACGTATAACTTCCGTTAACTATCAAACTAATACCCAATACATATTTTTACCACCCAATACATTCAATATATATATTTTTATAAAATTTAACACTATTTCTTCCTAATTTGGTCTAATGAGCCGCCCCCTAGTTCATAATTACTCATTATTATATATATATTTTTTTCTACATGTGACAAGAAGCCATGAAACATGGCATTTATTTTGGTGGCTAAGAACCACATTTTTGTCTTTCTTTTCTCCTAAAACTCGGCACACCACAAGACCAAGACAAGATTTTTACTTTGACCACCATTTGATCATTTGCTATATATATCTAGCCCTAATACCTCTTTTAGTCACAAGAACAAAAATAAACAATCACCTCCCACTCTTATGCACATTTCGCCACACCTAAGGAGCAAGGAAAGCAAAGTGAGCTTGTGGGTAATTACAAGAGTACTTAGGGTAGATTAACAAGGGTTTGATACTAGTCTTGGGGTTACACAAGTGCTTTACAAATCTCATCTCACTAACCCCTTTGTAAGTAATATTTTTACACTACTAATACTTCATAATTTTTCATGATTTTTATGCTTGTCTAGTATATATACTTGGTTATCACTTGGTACATGTTGATAAAATCTTTACATCCACTTTGATCTCTTACCAAGAAAATATGTTTTGAACAAGATTTTATTACAAGAAAAATTATTAGTAAAAATCTTTACAAGTAAAATAATGACAACTTTATATATATACATGTTTGTAAATTTGAAGTTTTAATACTTGGATGATCTTGTACATGGATCTTGAATATTGTTAAGTTTATGTTTAGATCACCATATACTAGTTGAGAAGTTGATGGAGGAATTAGGACTAGATTTGGAGTTGTTGTAAGTGGTGAAAATAAATAAAACACTAGGAAATATATTTTGACACATTTAATAACAAATCTGTCCCATTCGACTTTCTGTAGAGAGATCAATACCTTGGTGGCCACTTTAGGCTAGAAATATAGAAAATAGACTTAATAACGAAAACATAGCCGCTTGAACGAGTTAAAACGGACTTATAACGAAAAAGATATGCTATTTCCAAGATTGACGACTAAAACTATATTTTCTGAAAAATGGATTCTGTCCCGATTTTTTGAGCTAGGAAAACTGAGGTTAAATGATATCTAGACTAGCCGAAACCTTGAAAAACCTAAAGTATACTTGAATACCTTCGCGGGAATATATAGAACTTGAAAAACGGAGTTACGACGCAAAAGTTATGGCCTAGGAAAGTTGCGACGAAACATATACTTTTTGACAGCTTTGGTTCAAATAATAAAAGCTGATGGAATATTTAAAATTGACTTTTGGACATTTTAGAGTATAATTTGGCTAAAATGACGTAAATAAAAATGGAAGAACATTGTGTATATTTATTAGGTGCGTTAGAGTTTTTCAAAATATATATTTACAAGACGACTAATATTTGGTCGTGAGATTTACAAGCTACGTTTTCTAAAATGGTGGATGACTTAAATACGAAATCACTTTGATTACCTACATTTTTGACGATAAAAATTTCAACAACATGTACAAGTGATAATATAGTGTATGACTTGCATGCTTAACCTTGTTTTCGAACCTAAGACATATGCATTATTTAGGCCGCGATTAGAGTACCCGGACTTTATTTCCATCTACTACTTTGTCTATCGGATATTGCTTTTGCTAAGGTGAGTTCATAACCCCTACTTTTACTTGTTTTACAACTGTTTTGGGGGAAGATACATGCTCATTACTATTTAAATTCAATGCTTGTTTTACTTGAACGCAATTCACTTTCTCAAACATTACTGGATAGTTGAAATACTTGATTGAATACTTGAATACCTTATGAATTACTTATTCCATCCTTGATTACTTTCTTATGGATACAAGTTCTTGCTTTTGCGGACATAAATACAAAACTGTTACTTTGCCTGAGTTACCTATTACTGCCACTGAAGTCCCCTTTATCATGAACCGTTAATTACATGCGTGTGAGCGCGAATGCTGTGGATAGATCTATTTGGGTTGACACCCCGTCCGAGTTGGTCGCGCCAACCTGTCAAACGGACGCATATCATTCGGATTACTTCCGAGTGTCTGGCAAACACTTGCAAGGGGCATTATTATGATTGATTTCATACGATTACGTCGAGCTTCGGGGTCATGAGCTTAGGCACTGTATACCTTATTTTTGGCTGTGACATTGTATTTGTTATATTGTCTTGCCTTCCGCAAAATATTTGTTTACCGAAAATACTTGTTTACCGAAAATACTTGTTTACCGAAAATACTCGTTTACTAAAATCTATGAACTCACCAGCTTTATGCTGACGTTTTAGCATGTATTTTCAGGTTCTTAAGGCGTTACCTTACCTTTGGAGGCTTTTTGCAAGGCATGGCATGGTCATAGAAGACTCTGATAACTAATTGGGACCGCTTTAACTAAATTATGGGCCTATTTCCACTCTTCTTTTATAATATCTAAAATAAATACTTTGATAACAACTTTCATTCTAAATAAATGAAATGAAACTTTTTTTTTGTACCTTGTGTTGTGATACCATTTGAATAGCACCCCAGTGACATGTATGCTTCCGCTGGACCCGAATTTTGGGGGTGTTACAGATTGGTATCAGAGCCTCGGTTATAGAGAATTGGGTATTTCCAAAACCCAAACTATAGCTACCTTTACAAAAACTTAACCCTATGACCGCCACATGCCTGCCTGCCAAGCCACTGCCTTACTTGATATTTTACTTAATGGTCTACGTGACGTAACTGTGTGTTATACCTTGCTACTTGATAACTTATACTTTACGTGATTTACGCTATTCACTACAAGTATTTTCTATACACTTATACATACATACCGTACCTGTCACACCGTTACGCCTTTTCCCCTACGTAATCTTACCATTTGACTTCAAGTTGGGACACTCATTTTGGTCTTTCAAAACAACTTTTAAAAGCTAGAGACATATTACTAGCGTAACTGAACTAACATACACACTCGTACTTTTGAAGGTCCTCGAAACCTTCCGACATATCATGATTAATACAAATGGTCTCTAAAAATTTTCAAAATCATATGTGACATCGTTTTATGTGACATTAAAACCCATTATAGTCTGCCAATTTCCCTGACTACCATACTAGCCGTTTCTGAAGACTAGTTTGAACACTCGTCCCATGCTTTTGTAACACTATACCTTTGGAACACCTACTTTCGGGACACGACTTTATAACACCTCATTCTTCCTCACTTCTTGTGGATTTGAAGAATCACGTCACTAGGAATGTAACGACGGAGCTTGACAGCAATGTTTACCCTACTTAACGTATTTTTCGATTCCGAGGACGAGTTAGACTTGTCGGCCACCCTCCCAACACCCATATCACTGACCTACTTACTAATGCCCGACAATGAGACGGAGCCATTCGAAGTCAATAATGAGACCTCTCGAAAGACGAATAGGAGAGCCACTAATAAGCCTACTCCTCCCACCCGACTAGAGTTTATCACCAGAAAATCCATTCACCACTCTACCCTATTACCGGTGACACGCATGGCGCCTCGTAAGGAACATCACGCACTAGTAGAAACTGCTTGACGACCAACCTACGGTCTCGTTAGACCAGAATAAAGCCTGAGAGGTTGAGTACAAATATTCTGTCCTTCTCAATCAAGATTTGCCATACTTATTGATTATCACATTTATTGTTGTTCTCATTCATAATCAATCAACATCCTTGATACTTATTTGACTTTGCATTTATTGACTCATTCTCGTTCGTGACACTTATTGTCTTTCCCATTTATTACTGTCTTCATCCTTACTTAATCAATATTCGACTTTTCATTTACTGTTTGCTCTCGTTCGTGACATTTATTGTCTAACCGGTTATTTGTTGTTCACATTCAATCTTAATCAAAATTCGTAATACTAATTGACTTCTCGCTGATTACTTGTTCATAGTTATGACATTTATTGTCTTTCTCATTTATTGTTCGCTCCCAATTACCTTCAATCAACATTCGAAAAATTTAATGTCCTTTGTATTTATTGTTGTTCTTACTTAGCATTCGATTTGCGTAATGCTTTTCTCATTTATTGCTTGTCCTCCTTTATTCTCATATGGGATGCTTATTGTCGGTCTCATTTCTTGATTGTCCTCATTTGACACTCTGTCTTTCAGTATTTACCCCTCTTGATTATTATTTGAACACTTTGGTTCTCTCGGTTAATTTATTATTGTGTTGATATTCTCCATCCATCCTCTTTGCTATCGTAATGATTTATGATTCCTCTATTTGCGTTTATTTGCATCATTATTGGTCCTTCTTTTACCTATCATTTCGTTTGTTTCTTTGTTCATCCTGATTTCAAACATGCCTTTTAAGCAATCTTTGTTCTTGACATCTAAACCTATTTACTATTGTTATGATTTATTGACTCTTTCGTTTGCATAAATCAATCGCGTTTTCCTTCTCCATTCGTACATCTAATCTCCTTTCAATCATTCTTTGTTTTGAAATCTAATTCTATTTACTATTGTTGTGATTCATTAATTCTTTTTCGTTAATCGATAGCAGTTTGCTTCTTTATTCGTACGGATATTTAATCTTTCTTTCAAGCATTATTGGCTCATACTCGTACGAATGTTCTTTCTATTGTTGATCTTTCGTTTGCAACCTTTCATTCTAACATTCTCTGTTCTTAAAACATGGTACTTGACATGATTCCCTTTTTATTCTTATGATTCATTAGTTCTATCATGTGTATTGTAATGTACTTCTCACTCCTTTCATTAGCATTGACATCTACTTCTTTCGGCTATTAGTACGCTTCCTTGGTCATATCATTTTCATTGATCGTTAGAACACATCAGGGCTTGGAACAACGCTCCAAGTCAACAGGCTGCACATGATCGACATAAGAAGCTATACGATGTGCGACGCAAACCATTAGAATTTCAAGATTGGTGACCAAGTTATGTTGAAAGTCTCGCCTTGGAAAGACGTGATATGGTTCGAAAAATGCAGGAAGTTAAAGTCGAGATACGTTGGTCCATTTAAGATATTGGCTAGAGTCAGCCCTGTAGCTTACAGACTAGAGCTTCCGCCAGAACTCAGTAGTGAATACAATACATTCCATGTTTCCAATCTCAAGAAATGCTTGAATCGCTCATCATTCCGCTGGACACAACTCAACCTGATAACCAACTCATATCTTTTTAAAACCATGGACCGGGATGTCCAGTAGTTAAGACATAGTCGAATTCCTATCAAGGTCCGCTGGAATTTTCAACGAGGTCCCGAATTCACTTGGGAGCGAGAAGACCGGATTCGTCAGAAGTACCCCATCTCTTCGCTAATACTACTTCAACGACCAACGCTGACTGAATCTCGCGGACGAGATTCCCTTTTAGGGGGGTAGAATGTCACAACCCGCTATTTCCCAGGTCAATACTATTTTCTAAACTCGAATTTAAATTCTTGACGTTTAATTTGAAACACTTTACATGAGCCCTTTTACTTGAATCGACACGAATTTTTTTTAAATAAATTCTAAGAACACTAGGACTTAGACTAATTTTAGTCTACAACGCTCCGGTACCTTGCTCTTTCTCCAATTCACAATTTTATACAACGACACAAATTCCTATTCTCTAAATATTTACGGTTTTTAAAATTCAACAAACGTTAATTTTTGTACAAAAATGTAACACTCGACATACCCGACTTTCTCAACAATTATTTTTAGGGTATTTTTATACTTCTAAAATTATTACAAAAGCCCTAAAAAATATTTTCTGATGTCCAAGTTAAATTCCTTACACCTTACGTTTAATTACGTATAACTTCCGTTAACTATCAAACTAATACCCAATACATATTTTTACCACCCAATACATTCAATATATATATTTTTATAAAATTTAACACTATTTCTTCCTAATTTGGTCTAATGAGCCGCCCCCTAGTTCATAATTACTCATTATTATATATATATTTTTTTCTACATGTGACAAGAAGCCATGAAACATGGCATTTATTTTGGTGGCTAAGAACCACATTTTTGTCTTTCTTTTCTCCTAAAACTCGGCACACCACAAGACCAAGACAAGATTTTTACTTTGACCACCATTTGATCATTTGCTATATATATCTAGCCCTAATACCTCTTTTAGTCACAAGAACAAAAATAAACAATCACCTCCCACTCTTATGCACATTTCGCCACACCTAAGGAGCAAGGAAAGCAAAGTGAGCTTGTGGGTAATTACAAGAGTACTTAGGGTAGATTAACAAGGGTTTGATACTAGTCTTGGGGTTACACAAGTGCTTTACAAATCTCATCTCACTAACCCCTTTGTAAGTAATATTTTTACACTACTAATACTTCATAATTTTTCATGATTTTTATGCTTGTCTAGTATATATACTTGGTTATCACTTGGTACATGTTGATAAAATCTTTACATCCACTTTGATCTCTTACCAAGAAAATATGTTTTGAACAAGATTTTATTACAAGAAAAATTATTAGTAAAAATCTTTACAAGTAAAATAATGACAACTTTATATATATACATGTTTGTAAATTTGAAGTTTTAATACTTGGATGATCTTGTACATGGATCTTGAATATTGTTAAGTTTATGTTTAGATCACCATATACTAGTTGAGAAGTTGATGGAGGAATTAGGACTAGATTTGGAGTTGTTGTAAGTGGTGAAAATAAATAAAACACTAGGAAATATATTTTGACACATTTAATAACAAATCTGTCCCATTCGACTTTCTGTAGAGAGATCAATACCTTGGTGGCCACTTTAGGCTAGAAATATAGAAAATAGACTTAATAACGAAAACATAGCCGCTTGAACGAGTTAAAACGGACTTATAACGAAAAAGATATGCTATTTCCAAGATTGACGACTAAAACTATATTTTCTGAAAAATGGATTCTGTCCCGATTTTTTGAGCTAGGAAAACTGAGGTTAAATGATATCTAGACTAGCCGAAACCTTGAAAAACCTAAAGTATACTTGAATACCTTCGCGGGAATATATAGAACTTGAAAAACGGAGTTACGACGCAAAAGTTATGGCCTAGGAAAGTTGCGACGAAACATATACTTTTTGACAGCTTTGGTTCAAATAATAAAAGCTGATGGAATATTTAAAATTGACTTTTGGACATTTTAGAGTATAATTTGGCTAAAATGACGTAAATAAAAATGGAAGAACATTGTGTATATTTATTAGGTGCGTTAGAGTTTTTCAAAATATATATTTACAAGACGACTAATATTTGGTCGTGAGATTTACAAGCTACGTTTTCTAAAATGGTGGATGACTTAAATACGAAATCACTTTGATTACCTACATTTTTGACGATAAAAATTTCAACAACATGTACAAGTGATAATATAGTGTATGACTTGCATGCTTAACCTTGTTTTCGAACCTAAGACATATGCATTATTTAGGCCGCGATTAGAGTACCCGGACTTTATTTCCATCTACTACTTTGTCTATCGGATATTGCTTTTGCTAAGGTGAGTTCATAACCCCTACTTTTACTTGTTTTACAACTGTTTTGGGGGAAGATACATGCTCATTACTATTTAAATTCAATGCTTGTTTTACTTGAACGCAATTCACTTTCTCAAACATTACTGGATAGTTGAAATACTTGATTGAATACTTGAATACCTTATGAATTACTTATTCCATCCTTGATTACTTTCTTATGGATACAAGTTCTTGCTTTTGCGGACATAAATACAAAACTGTTACTTTGCCTGAGTTACCTATTACTGCCACTGAAGTCCCCTTTATCATGAACCGTTAATTACATGCGTGTGAGCGCGAATGCTGTGGATAGATCTATTTGGGTTGACACCCCGTCCGAGTTGGTCGCGCCAACCTGTCAAACGGACGCATATCATTCGGATTACTTCCGAGTGTCTGGCAAACACTTGCAAGGGGCATTATTATGATTGATTTCATACGATTACGTCGAGCTTCGGGGTCATGAGCTTAGGCACTGTATACCTTATTTTTGGCTGTGACATTGTATTTGTTATATTGTCTTGCCTTCCGCAAAATATTTGTTTACCGAAAATACTTGTTTACCGAAAATACTCGTTTACTAAAATCTATGAACTCACCAGCTTTATGCTGACGTTTTAGCATGTATTTTCAGGTTCTTAAGGCGTTACCTTACCTTTGGAGGCTTTTTGCAAGGCATGGCATGGTCATAGAAGACTCTGATAACTAATTGGGACCGCTTTAACTAAATTATGGGCCTATTTCCACTCTTCTTTTATAATATCTAAAATAAATACTTTGATAACAACTTTCATTCTAAATAAATGAAATGAAACTTTTTTTTTTGTACCTTGTGTTGTGATACCATTTGAATAGCACCCCAGTGACATGTATGCTTCCGCTGGACCCGAATTTTGGGGGTGTTACAAATAATTATGTCTTTTTCTCTTCATACATATTGTGTGCAATCCCGTGATCTCGAGTTCGATCCTAACATACGACTACTAAAATAATGTCCATAATCTAACATTAACATCCGTCTAAACACTAAAATTAACTGATTATTTGCCTTTTTTAGTAGGTTCAAATTCATTTCATAAAGAGAGAAACAAAGTTTGTGATTCTGTATTCTTATCAGGATGAGTTTGGCAGCCAATTACATTATTTTGAACTCTAATACTAATGAAAAGCTGGACTTAGTTTCTGTATTTTGTGGGTGGATGGACTTACGAGTAACCCTTGATAACTTCATTGTGTCTTTTATGTAATATAATTATTTAGTTACATTTTATTATAATGTAGCAAGTCTGGTGTATTTAGGGAATTGGTGCCGTTGGGTACCCCTTTGGAATGTCTTAACAAGAAAGCTGTAATCGTTACCAATGATTTCTCATATCTGAATAACGAAATGGGATTGTGTTTATTAACATGGGATATCTTATGTAATCCATTATCCCACTTTGTAACTCATTACTGTACTTAGAACAGACATAAACGCTTAAATATGCAGCAATTTGTGCTAGTTTTATGATTTATAAGATTCCATAAACGAGTATGCTAATTACTGTCATGTGCGCTTGTTTATCATTCCCATATTCAGTGGTTGTTATTATTGCTAAATGCTGATGAGACTCGTCCAACACAACACTATTCAGTCGGTAACAGTTCCGAATTCCCGCTTACCGGACTAGGTGTTTTGACCAGAGAATCAGGAAAAAGAATGCAAAATCTCTCAAATGTCTCAAACGCGCCAGAATCCGTAGTCACAAGCTGCAGCAAACAACTGTTTCCAAAGTTATCTGTCAGTCCTCTTAGAAAATTTCAGCTTATCGATTCTGACTCTGATTCTGATATTCCTTCTACCAGTAAAGTTGCTACTAACAAGACCTGCAGTAAGTCAGAATCTAATTTGGACAGGGGAAAAAGTGTAGGTTTACATCAGCCGAGCGAACTTGTTTATGCAACTTTTCCGCGTTAAACGCATCAAATAGAGTCTGATCTGCCCAGTACATCAAATATCAATTACATGTAAGTTAGTTCTGCTATATTATTGATAGCTTTTAAGGTGTTATATGCAAATAACTCTTTTCAATTATAATTTTGTTGTATTTTTTGTGTTTTGAGGGGTCAATTTAGCATTGGTGACAAAACTAAACAGGCTGCTAGAACTAATAAAGCTGAGACATGCTCAACAAGGAAAAAATAAAGAAAATCAAAGACTCAAGAAACATCACAAGGTTTCATGAATCCTAAAGTCAATACTGCGAATGGGATCACAAAAAATGCTGGCAAAAGAAGGGTTCAATCAGATGGTCAAGGGACTGGGCATTGGTTCACTAATGGCGATCGGAAGAGGGTAAGTTGGAAAGTTCTTGTTCCATTTCATATCAAGAAACTGTTAGAACCAAATACGGGTTGGGTTTTGGTTCGGATTGGCATGTCAAAACACCTTGACCCGAGTATGACATGTTTATGTAGTTAGGTCAGCTATTTCAATCCTAACCTATTTACATATAACCCAAACACCGTCTGTTTAACCCGTTTATCAAAACTGGTCGACTGGTTCAACCTGTTTAAGTAATTTAACCCGTTTAACCCACTACAAACATATTATCTAAATTTAAATAAAAAAAAACAACCCAAGTGGGTTGACCGATCAACCTGTTTAACACATACGGCTTGAAAACTGGTTAAACCAGACCTGGACCGGTTTATTACTATGTTGGTTTTGGATCGTGTTAGGAATTGGCACCCCTACTTTTTGACGGCATCTCTTTTTGTGTGGTATGATATAAATACAATTTTCTTGCACTTCCAGGTTTATGTAAGGGGGTTAGTAACCCACCACTCACCCAAAAACCCATCACTCACTCCCAACCGATCCCCTTATGCTACATCATTCACCTACTTTTTCCATCACTCACCCATTTTTTTGTTGGCAACCCATCACTCACTCCCGACGGTCAAAAAACAAATCACAACGTTCGAATTTTCTTCCCCATCTCTTGTGTGAAACTTTCCCATGCAGGATCCATGCCATGCCTTCACGTGTTGCTGGCGGCGGTGTTCCCGTGCCAGATGGATCCCGTGCCATGCCTTCACGTACCCATTTCCAATCCCCTAAGTAAAAATGGGCAAGAAATGACTGGAAAAGCTGCTTACATTCACTATAAAAAGGTACTTCTGCTCAATTATATCTCCCAACTTTTTTACCTTGTTTTGCTTTATATTAAATAACTTTATGTTTAAAAATCTTTTGTGTGTAAATATGATCTGAGCTCAATTATGTTGCTTTTGTCCTTTAGCAAATCTGATTTTTATCAACATTGAAGAATATCTGCTGTTTTGACAGGAGATTGGAGGATTTAAAAATAAAAAGGTGAAGAAAACTTCCACCAAGATGAAATGGGTGTTGCTGGTGTGGCTGAAATGTGAGATCGGTATATACTCATGTTGAGATACTATGAAACTGATTGGGACGTTCAAAGGCAGTTCGCTAATGGAAAACAGAGAATATAGCAGAAGCTTTCCAAAATTCAAGTTGTAGTTAAGACCTTCTTTTACTAATAAACATATATAAGACCTGAGTTTAGTTTTAGAATATAAAGCTTCTTAAGAACTCTTATAGTTATAATTGGATATCACTTTGATAGAATGTAAGTTTGAGCCTAAAGGTTGCTAATTTGAAGATCGAGTTATGCAAAATCAGCAGTGTATTCGATGATTAAACATAAAAGGTAACATTTGCTATTTTTGTAACACAACAGAGCTTAAGTCAAAGAATTGAATTTCATCTATATTAGTTAGGCTCATAGTTGTCAAAAGAGAATGCAATTGCAAGGCGCAAAGACCCAAAATCTCGTCTAGGCGAGAAGCGCATAAAAAGCGCAGGCTCGAAAAAAAGCGCAGGGTTGCAATAAACTTTGATTTTGATTCATTTTGTGTTTCTGGTTAGATTCTAGGGTTGCAATAAGATTCACACTGCATTCTAACACTATCCCATTAACTTAATTGGATTAAAATACTCTAAATCAAAAAATCCCAAATTGTACCATGAACCCTAATTTCTAAAATCAAACCAAATGTGTTTCTGGGTATGATTTGATCCTTGTATCATGTTTATAACATGATTCTAACCAAAACCCACAAACTTAATTGGATTAAAACACTCTAAATCAAAAAATCCCAAATCGTACCATGAACCCTAATTTCCAAAATCAAACCAAACGTGTTTCTGGGTATGATTGGATCCTTGTATCATGTTTATAACATGATTTCGACCAAAACCCACCCATTTAATCACTCCTAGGCCCAAATCGTCGCTTTAAATGTCTGTGAGCCTGAGCCTAGTGTTCGGAGCGTTGGGGGACCGCATCCGCGTCGCCTGTCGCCTAGGCGCGTGAGGCGTACACTTTTGACAACTATGGTTAGGCTGTATTAATAAACATATCTAAGAGTTATTAAAGATATTGAACATGTAGCTTACAATTTGACTTAAGTTAGATGATCATCAACCATTAGATTAAAATCAAAGGTCAAGATGATCTTGACTTTTGATTTTAATCCAATGGTTGAGGATCCTCTAACTTGAGTCAATTTACTTGAAAGGATCCTCTCCTAATTTGGTTACCTATCATCTTGATTTTTTTAGAAAATTGGGTTTCATATTGTTTGTTTATGGACTCGGATCTTATCTTGGTCAAAACCGGGTCAACAAGAGATGGCCCGTACTATAAATTGCTACTTGTAATATATAGAGGGTGCGTTTGGTTTGAGTCGTGGAATCACAATGGGTATTGGTTTCGGAATTAGTTACAATAAGAATGAGTTTATGATTCCAAATTTATTGTTTGGTTTTAATTATTGGGAATAAAAATCATGAAAGAAATGTGAAAGTTACTTCTTGCGGATGGTAAAGAGTATAGCTAATAAAAATGTTTGAATCCAATATTTGAAAGTCATACACCTCAACTAAACATCTACAATCACAATGATTGTCATTTGTCTATTTCCATCCCCCATGCCAAACACATCCCTATTTTTGCAGGTATGTTTTTCACACTTTTAACCATGGAATTATTAGAGCATAGGGTACGGTAGTTGATGGCTTGAGCCATTGCTAAAAACGCAAGCCTACCACAGTTGGGCTGGTATTTGCTTCTGTTAATGTTTTTCTTGCACCGTTAGTCTGTATTTTATTGTCATTTTATGTACTTTTTCTTATTTAATGTACTCTTTTAATTTTATGTAATAGAGTTAAGATCAAATAGGAAGAATAATTAAAATAGGAATGATAATAAGTAACCACAACCACACATTTCAGATGCACCTACAAAAGTGGATGCATCTTCCTTCAAAATTTCCCTTCTAATTTGAAATGTGTGGCTAGAATTACTTCTTACCATTCTTATTTTAATTATTCTTCTTACTTGATCCCTTCCCTTATGTAATATGTTATATTAATGAAATTTAATTTTAGTTAAAAAAATGAAAAAAAAAAGAAAAAAAAAAACTACGGCGCTAGAAAAGTGGTGTGATAGCTAGGGAAGGGTGTTTTGGTGCCATAGGAAATTCTGGTGCCGTAGGAAAAAGGTGCTGAGGTTTCACAATTTTTTCCACGGCATCAACTGTACCCGATGCTCTTAAAATGGTTGAAATTTGCATAAGCAGTCCTTCCACTTGTTTTTCAGACAAAAGGATATATATTTTGATATTTAAGTTAGATAATAGTTTAGGTAAATAGGTATAAGGTATTTCTTTAATAATCATAGAATTTTCGACCTTGGAGTTTCCATGAAATTTCTTTTGTCAATACAAATTTTTGACCCGACTAGCTAGGAATTTTCCAAGATATTTCTTTAGTGCAAAAGACAAGGAATTTTGTGTGGCAAATTTATTGGTGTGGGGAAATGAAATGGAATGTCAAGAAATAATGGTCCCTACTAAAAGAAACAAGGAACTTTCATGGATCGAATTATTGGTGTAGGGAATAGGAAAGTTAAAATACGGTCCGCATCAAAGTTTAGAAATAGTCCTCGAGCCTAGAGGTGAATAATAATATAATATAATTTGTGTGTGTTGTAATTAAATTTCAATTGAAAACCGTTATACGATGGTTTGAAATGTTATTCATTATAGATGATAATATCAATTTTTGCTATCATTTACGAAAGAAGTACATAACTTTTTTTGTCATATGTGGCAATGAGAAATAGTATTAAAACAAGTCATCACACCATAAGAAAATATTTTTAGCTATCAATTTTCGCTATCATCTGTTTAAATAGAGGATTGTAACATCCACATACATTTTACAAAAAAAAAAAAAAAAAAAAAAAAAAAAAAAAAAAAAAAAAAAATCTACAGAAGGAGGTGGTAACATGTGATTGGTGTATTTTGATACACTTTCTCCTTCTTATTTTTCATCACACCAATTACATGTTGACACCTCCTTTGTGCAGATTTGTTTTTGTAAATTGTATGTAGATGTAGCAATCATCGTTTAAATATTCATACCAAACTGGGTCAAGAAGATGACCCGTGAAAAAATAGTTCACTACAGTGTTAGTTTTCTCCAAATTGTTAGAAGTTATACTTGCATGCTCTCAACTTGTAGAAAATATTTTTAACCATTTTTGAGAGCTCGTCATTTTAGGAAATATATAACATAAAAAATGTAAGATTAGAAAAACACTTTATGATGTCAATTGTAATATTTGATTTTACTCGTTCAAAGATCCATCAATCCACTAAGATTAGTTAACATGTCTATTTTTTTTAATTATTAGAATAGGTAATTTTATGGAAGTAAAGTTGTTTGGGAAAAATAATAAAATGTATGTTGACGTGAGTTAGCTGTATCCCTTAAATGAACCTTATCTTTCTTGACCAAATAACAGCCTTATATTATTGAGTCTTTGTCTTCTCAATATACACTTGATAATCTTACCCATTTTTCTTTGCAAATAGTTAAGACAATTCTCTCAGAAACAGATCGATCCTTAGATAACAACTAGAATGGCGTCTACTTCATCTTCATCCATTCAAAAGAGCTTCAAGTATGACGTGTTTCTGAGTTTTAGGGGTGAGGACACCCGTAACAGCTTCGTTGGCCATCTTTATCAAGCTCTGACGCAAAAAGGCATCAAAACATACAAGGATGATAAGGAAATCGAGCAAGGAAAAACAATCAACGATCAGCTCCTCAAATCCATTGAAGAGTCAAGATTTTTCATCATTGTTTTCTCAAAGACATATGCATCTTCATCTTGGTGCCTAAATGAGCTTGTCAAGATTATAGAATGTAAGAAGACTACCGAGCAGAATGTTTATCCTGTCTTTTTTGATGTGGAGCCCACTGAAGTCCGAAAACAAAGTGGGGCAGTTAAAGAAGCATTTTCTGAACACGAAAAAAATGAGGCTGCTGGAAAATGGAGAGAGGCTATGGAAGAAGCATCAAATCTGGCTGGGTGGGAGTTGAAGGCCACAGCTAACGGGTAATTCAATCTCATTCAGTTTTTATCATGATATCTACATTTATATAAATGTTAATCCTTTTATATGTTATAAATCCTAACTGTCTATGTGCGCTTTGAGCAAGCTAATAATATAATCTTTAATGATACAGGAATGAATCTGAATTGATCAAAATAATTGTTGATGCTATTTTCAAAAAGAAATATTCCACTCTTTCGAACACTGATGGAAAGTTAGTGGGTATGGAGACCCGAATCAGTGATATTCTTTCATCTTTAGAGATTGGTACTGAAGATGTTCGTATGATCGGAATCAAGGGGATGGGAGGTGGGGGGAAGACAACTTTAGCCAGAGCTGTCTATGATCGAATATCCAATAAGTTTGAAGGAAAAAGCTTTGTTGAAAATGTAAGGGAAGTTTCACAGCCTTCTTTGTCCGGTTTAAAGAAGCTTCAAAAACGGATACTAAAAGATGTGTTAAATAAACAAGACATTACTTTTAGTAGTGTTCATGATGGAAAAAACATGTTGAAAGACGTGATGCGCCGTAGAAAGACACTTGTTGTTTTAGATGACGTGGATTGCATAGAACAGCTTGAGGCGTTAGCAGGCGAGCCTAACTGGTTTAAATCAGGAAGCAGAATGATCATTACCACAAGAGATGAGCAAGTGCTGTCAGCCCACCGGGTGAACTATGTTCATGATGTCAATTTGTTATCGTCTACGGAAGCGATTTGCCTCTTCGGTATGCATGCATTTCCAATAGAGCTTCCGATTGAAGGTTACAAAAAACTATCAGAACAAGTTTTACGTTATGCATTAGGTCTTCCATTGACTATAAAGGTCTTGGGTTCATTACTCTGTGGTAAAAATGAGCGTGAATGGGAAAATACTATACAAAGACTAAAAACAATTCCGTTGGAGAAAACTATGCAAATTTTAGAATTAAGCTATCATGGTTTAGAGGAGGAATATAAGCAAATATTTTTAGATGTTGCATGCTTCTAAAAGGTTGGTTCAAAGGATATGCAATTAGAGTGCTTGAAAGCCGTGGATTTCATGCTGAAGTTGGTTTAAGAGTTCTTGAGCAGAAATCTCTTATAACTTATAATGAAGAAGAGGAATTGGGGATGCATAATCATTTAGAAGAAATGGGAAGGAATATTGTTCGTCGGTCACACCCCGATGAACCTCAAAGGCATAGCCGATTGTGGGTTAATGAGGAAATTGAGGACATATTGACTAATGATCTGGTAAGAAATAAATCATACAGTATAAAACTGAGAGTTAACTACATTTTTGTTCCAATAGTTACCTGTCAGTTTTTATATAAGAAACACATAACAATACTCATCTTGCTCTGTGTTTGTATCTCTAAAAGTTTTCCCCAAATTCACTTTCTCTCTCTAATAATCATTCAAAATTTCGTTAATTCGAATTGAATTATCATTCAATTAGCTTTATATCATCTTCATTCACTCTCAAAATTTTCAGTGATTTTGGGCGTTTTGAAATTTAGGGTTCCGACAAAAATTAAGGGGTTTTATTTTTTTGATTTCAGGGTACCCAAGCAACTAAATGTCTGTACTTTGATTCACCAAGGGGTTTCAGTGCTGAAATTGCACTAAAAGGTCTAGCAAAAATGAAGGATCTTAGATTTATTCACATACATCTCCCAAATGAGGATTATTTTGAGGATAGTGATCTCGAAGAGGATTGTTTTGATAGCAATATTGTTGAATTTGATAAAGTTAGTGAATACCTTCCAAGTTCCTTACGATTTATGAGTTGGGATGGATTTCCTTTTTCGAGTTTACCGAATACATTTCAAGGAGAAAATCTTGTTGGACTTGACATGTATGAAAGCAATATTGTTCAACTTTGGGAAGATGGAGAAGAAAAGGTAGAATTAATTTGTTGTCTTTCATCATTCATTATGATCCTATATATCTATTGCTTTGTCATTGCACCCATATTAATTGCTTTTTGTACTTATGTTAGGTTCTTCATAAGCTCAGGTTCCTCACCTTCATGTGGTCAAATTTGAGGACCTTTGACCTTAGGTTGGCTCCAAATCTTGAGCAGTTGACAATTTTCCATTGTAAAGATTTTGGAGAGCTTCATATGCCTACTCATTATCTAAATCTCAAATATCTCAACCTCTCTAATTCAAAGTTGACAACCACCCTTCAACTCGGGAGTACTCCGAATCTTGAGAAGCTAATACTCGAAGGCTGTAATGATTTGGTAGAGCTTCAAATGCCTGTTGAAAGTCTAAAGCTTGAAGAGCTCAACCTCAGTCATACAAAGTTGAGGATCCTTGACCTTGGGCTGACTCCAAATCTCAAAAGGTTAAATCTTGCAAATTGTTATGATTTGGTAGAAATTAATGCTCCGGTTGGATATCTGAGAAATCTTACCTTCTTAGAAATAAGTGGTTGTGGGAGGTTTAAGTCTTTTGTGGTTGACAAATGGTCTCAACCAGCTAAGGCTGGTTCTTTATCTGAGTTACATCTGATTGCAGAACCCACAGATGTATGCCTACAGCACCCCGACAATGATTCTCCAAAGTTTCAGGTTTCGTGTTATTATAAAGAAGATCCAGCTTCACCGTTTGGAAATATTGAAAGGCTTATTTCTATGGGTCTATGTGCTTGTACAAACCTTGAGAGTTTTTCAAGAAGCATTTGTGGATTACAATGTTTAACAAAGCTTACACTTGAAGGCAGTATCCCAGAAGTTCCCTGGGACCTTGATCGGTTAGAATGTCTAGAGGAGCTAACTTTTTCATCAACAGAGATTAAATATCTTCCGGATAGCATTTGTAAATTGAAACATCTCAAATCTTTCGAAATCAAATCTTGTTGGCTTCTTGAGAAGTTACATGAGGATATTGGCAGATTAGAATCATTGGAGAAACTAATCTTAAATGACTGTAAGCTTTTACAAGCTATTCCAAACAGCATTTGTAAGATGAAATGTATAAACAATTTTGATCTCCACGGTTGTATTCGAGTTGTTGAACTGCCTGAGGATATTGGATGCTTAGAAGGTTTGAAAGAGCTAAACATAGGAGGTACAGGCATAACCCGTCTTCCACAGAGCATTTTTAAGTTGAAAGGTCTACTAATTGTTTGGTCGATGCGGCTTATTGATACATATGGTTTATTACTCAAGAGACGAAGAACCGGTGATGATGATGATGATGATACTGCCGATGATGATGATGCTCGTGCCGATGATGATGATGATGATGATGATGATGATGATGATGATGATGATGATGATGCTCATGTTGATGATGATGATGATGCTCGTGCCGATGATGATGATGATGATGATGATGACGACGACGACGACGACGATGATGACGATGATGATGATGACGATGGTGATTATGATGATGCTCGTGCTGCTGCTGCTGATGATGAAATAGTCTGCTACATATAACCATTAAAAACACATGCCAAAGGAGCCAATACATGAAGAGCTATCTTAACAGGTACTTTATTTTGAAATTTTAAATTGATTATGAAAATATTCATTGTTTGTGCAATTTATGTGTTTTACTATGATTCTAAGTTTTTAACAATCCATTATCTGCTATTAGGAGATCCGATCAGCAGGAAGCATTCATCAATCAGCGCATAACAGTTAGCCAAGTGAACTCTGATCGGGTAAGTCATTAAGCAATTTCTCAACACGAATGGATTCAGTAGGGTATGGTTTATCATATAGATTTTACATTTTTCTAATATTTTGCTTGACTCGATCTTTCAAGGTCCGGTGAGCAGAAAGTAATTGCCGCTCAGCTCAAAGGTGATCTAAAGCTCATATCTCTCCGCATCTTTTCTCATGTGCATTGAAATGATTTATTTATGATTTTTTTCCCCAGGCATTGTTGATCGTTGATCATTGTCAAGTGATTTTGGCTCGATCCATTTCGGTCATTGATAATTTTCTCCGGTACACTCCCAAAAGTACGATTGTTTGTAAAGAAGTGTTTCAAAGTATGATTGTCAATTTACCTTTCAGTATTAGTACTTTTTAATGTATACATTGTTAGATGAAGCTATAATCCCAACTTGGATGTTGTACTAGTGCTTATTACTTTAAATCAATAAAGAATTTGTAACTTTATTTTAGTTCATGGGGCTGAATAAACACAGTTGACTTGTTCAGAAAGTCAAACTGATGAAAATGGTGGGACTATATATGATAAAAGGTTGGAGATGATCATGTTAAAAATAAACTTAATAAAGTGTTACAAGTGATGTATATAAAAAACTAGTTTTACATACATAAATAAGCTCTACATTTGGATGAAATCATTAATCATGCAAATATTTGACTTTTAAGTCAAATTATTGGTTTTCATCAAATTTCAGTGATAATTCCATTGAATTGTACCGGATAACATATTTCAGTGATAAGAAACTACCAGAGCCTAACCTGTTTGTATTTTGCCATTGTGTAATCATATTGTGTCTTTGTCATGGTTGAGCTACAAACCGTAGAGAATGTTAAATTTGGTAAACATTGTAACATGGTAAAACTGAGCTATCACATGCAAATCGTTGCTTATAACTAAAACCAAACCATGCCACCATTGACCATATAGGTGGTATGTAGTGATATTGTTACTAATCACTATAATCGTCAACTTGGATATTTTACTAATAACTATAAATTAACATAGAATTTGATGTCCGATAAGTTAATTCATAGAGTTCATAAAACACAGTTGACTTCTCAGAAAGTCAAACTCTGTACTTGATAAAAACCCTGAATAGTTACATGACACTGGAAATGATCATGTTAAGAATAAACTTTGGAAAGTGTTGTAACAACATATACAAGTTTTGATATACATTAGGCTCTAAATTTGGATTAAATCAGTGAACGTAATAAAGTATTTGACTTTCGAGTCAAACTATGCTAAAACTGAACAAACACAGAACGTTGCTTATAACATGATAAAGATGAATTCTGAAACTCAGCTTCTTTATTACAGTACATTGAACTGGTTTCATGCAACAGAGTTGACTTCTTCAGAAAGTCAACTACGTTATTGATAAAAAGAGATGTGATTTTTTTATGAGTTTGGATACTATCATGTTAAAAAAAAGTAAGAAATAAATATGGGATACACTGATGCCTTCAATTCATTAACAACTTTAAAAGATAAAATAATTATTCATAAACTAAAACTGATACTTTAATCTTGTTTAGTTACTGAATCCTAACGGATTGATTAATTAATTGCGACACTACCCCAAGGAATTCGAAAACCCCCGACATTTAGTTTTAGTTTTGATTTTTCACACTTTGGCCACAAGGTTTTTTTTATAAAAGGTTTATTTATTTGCACTTTGGCCACAAGGATTTTAATAAAAGGTTTATTTATTTGCACTTTAACCACTAGGTTTAAAAAGTAATGTCTGTCACTGGAACTTGTTTAATAAAAAGCTTGAAATTTTATTAGAGTACATCGAGCACATGTAACCTTGGGCCTTCTCGGGAGTTATGAACCCCGTGGATAGGATCTTAACCCTTTCGTAAACACCTTTGGTTGATCTGTGAACCTCATGGATAAGCTTTTAACCCTTGTGCAAACCCTCAATTGATCCTTGAACCCTCAGTGAGTGATCTCTTTTGTTACATGATGATCTGGGTTCACAATCGCATCCGTTTACATTTGATCTTAATTCCACTTGAAACATTCTAACAATTTTTTGATCTATTACAAAATGAATTCACCTAAGTAATAAGAATAGGTGATTTCGAACCCCCAAATGAAGTTGTTACCAAACATCCGAATTCATCGAATCTTTTCCAGTAGCAGCTGATGTGAAGACAGTTGTTGATGGTAATGATGATGAGGAAGAGTATAGTGGGTTTTCGGGTTCGGGTTCAGTGGTTGTTTAATTACTGAGTCCTAATGGATTGATTGATTAATTGCGACACTACCACAAGGAATTCAAAACCCCCCAAAAATGTGGTTTGTTTGTTTTGGGTAGATGATGATGATATCGAGGATTTTGTTCGTCACCGTCACCGGAGATAATAATGCTAAAGGTAATTCATCTTATTTGGTGACCGATTTGTTAAAGTGATTAATGTTTGTTTTGTTTGGGATAATTTTATTTAATTTGTTTGTTAATATGAGATTATTTATTTATTTATTTTTGTGATTGGTCTCAACTTAATTAGTTGACTTTATAAAAAAAGTCAAACTGCTTCCTTTATGAAAAATGTTTGGATACTACTCGTCATGTTTAAAATAAATAAAATTAGTATGGTTTCATAAGTAATGTAACTGTCATTAACAAGTTTTAAAAGCTACCCACATCTGAAACTTTCAAGACCTGATTCTGCTGAGATAACAGATTATATAGATAGTCATTGAGGTGAGTTCATCTTATTATCTAATAGTAGTATATATGGCTGATATCAATATATACGCCATATTCCATTCTTAACTACTTATTAGTGAAAGTTTTATGCATATATATATATATATATGACATTTATATATTAATATGTTGATGGCAATAACACATGTCTCGTAATTGATTGTGTATTACTGTATTAAAATATTTAGGAAAGGTAATAATGCTAAAGGTAATATACTACTACTATTCATTTTGGTGATTGATTTTTGTAAGTTTATTAAATTTGGTTTATCAGTTTTTTGATATTTGATTTGATGATAAGGGGATTGTTTTTTTAGAGTCGTTTGTTATCTGCTTGTTGCGGTTTCATATAGTAGTTTTCAGTGATTGCTTATCCAAACTGCTTAGTATATGATTTCGTGAGTCAATTACTAGCAAATATGATAAGCAAATTAGTAGTAACAGTTTTTCGTAGTTAACTTTAAGTTGTGCTAGTATTACTTTGGTAATGCTGATTATCAGTGAAGTTTAATGGTAAATTACTCGGGATCAGACCGAAAACAGCTGAACCGGTCCGACCGAAACCAAACCAACCATCTTCAGTTTGGTTTTCGGTTCTCCAGAGTATATATTTAAGATTTTCGGTTTCGGTTCGGTTCGTGCCAAAACCGAGAAAACACACCTAAACCATACCGATACAAAACCGGTTTCGGTTCGGTTCCACAAAATCTGTTTTCGGTTTGGCTCGGTTTTGACCCGATGCTCAGCCCTTAAGTCAGTATGAATAAGCAACTTTGAAATAGTTTGTCTAAAAATGATATCATGATCAGTTAACATCTGTCCAAACACTAAAATTAACTGATTATTTACCGTTTCAAAACGGTATTAAGAGCAATCCTAAACACCACTAATGCTTTTTTTAGTAGGTTCAATTTGATTTCATAAAGAGAGAAACAACGTTTTGTGATTCTGTATTTCGTATATGGGGTAGCCAATTACATTATTTTGAACTCTAATAATAACAATAAACTGGACGTTAATCTGTATGTTGTGGGTGCTAGACTGATAGGACTTACAAGTAACCGTTGATAACTTCATTGTGTAATACATTTAGTTAATTTTATGATAGTGTAGCATGTCTGGTGTATTTAGTGAATTGGTGCTGTTGGGCACTCAGGCTACAACTTACAACCCCTATGGATGGTTATTATACACCCTTACTTTTGTCCTTAAGATAAACAAGAAAGTTGTAGTCGTTACCAATGATTTTTCATATCTGAATAACGAAATGTATTTAGCTCAGACATAAACGCTTAAATTAGCAGCAACTTGTGATTCTTTGTAATCCAAGAAAGATCACAAAGATATCCACGTTGATTAACTTTGCGTAAAAGGGATGGTATTTGTGCTAGTTTCATGATTTATAAGATTCCATAAACTAATTTGCAGTAAGACGTATCTTAAACCAGTGTGCTAATTACTGTCACGTGTGCTTGTTTATCATTCCCATATTCACTGGTTGTTATTATTGTTAAATGCAGATGAGATTCTTCCAACATAACACTATCCAGTTAGTAACAGTTCCAAATTCCCACTTACCGGACTAGGTGTTTTGACCAGAGAATCTGGAAAAAGAAAGCAAAATCTCTCGGGTGTCTCAAATGTGCCAGAATCCGTAGTCACAAACTGCAGCAAACAACTTTTTCCAAAGTTATCTGTCAGTCCTCTTAGAAAGTTTCAGCTGATCGATTCCGACTCTGATTCTGATATTCCTTCTACCAGTAAAGTTGCTACTAACAAGACCTGCAGCAAGTCAGAATCTAATTTGGATAGGGGAAAAAGTGTAGGTTTACATCAGCCGAGAAAAGTAAGTGAATCACTCGATACTTCAGCCAGAAAAGATTTATGGGAAGATTTTAGACACGAGAAGAGGTTCCATCATATAATTAAGTGAATCACTCGATATTTTGAAAACCAGCCAATCAAACTTCCAGTAGCTGATGATGATTTTGAGATTGAGACACTAACTGTTGTTGATTCAGATGATGATGACAATAATGAGGAGGTAAGGCCGAGACTGAAGTGGTTACGGCGCGGGTGTAGTGCAGAGGATAAGGGGATTTCGGGTTTCGGAAAGTGTAAGAGTACAGTGGATTTGGGTTCGGGTTCAGGTTTAGGTTCGGTTGTTGTTGATGATGATGATATTGAGGATTTTTCGTCACCCGAGGATAATAATGCTAAAGGTAATATATTTTCAATTTATTTATGTGATTGATTTGTAAATTTTTATTGCGGTGGTTTGATTTTTAGGAATTCGGATTGTTTATCCAAACATGGTTATTTGATTTTGTGAATGAAGCTAGTTGTTTCAAGCTATGACCAATTTATCAGTTTCAATAAGCAAATCAACAATTTCTCCTTCAATTGTGCTATTGTTTGGTATCGATGAGGTAAAATAATCAGAATTAGATAATTAGTTTGATTAAGCAACTTTGAAACTCACTAGTTTGCTCTTACATACTCATACTTCACAATCATATACCCTCTTTCCAAACACTAAAAAAACTTAATGGTAACATGATTTTCATCGAGAACCTTTGATCCTAAATTTGTAAAACGAGCTGCTAGGCTAATTATCTGGAAGTACTTGGTTATGGAGACATCCCCACAATCAAGGTTTAGTAACTTGTTGTCAAGCTGAATAGTTTGGTTGTGCTTATTTTCATGAAGGATCTTTTTCATATGCTCCCACAAGTCTAGACTCCCAAACCAAAACTTTCCCACCCTCATCCCAATCCATCTCCACCTGAACCTCTGTATCTCAATGCCACCTTCTCAGCCCACTCTTCCAATTCTGATTCGGTCCATTCTAATGGCCTATCTACAGATGGCCCTTCCTCACCCCAAACACCTCCTGCACCCAAGGTCTAGACACCTACTTCATCTGCGGCCCACACTCACACACCCAAGGCTACGCATCTCGTGATATCCTAACTGGCATAGTCCAATGTCTAATAGTTTAATGTACCTTGTGGGTGGTAGAACTTAGTAGTAACATACAAACAGTTGACAACTTAGTTAATCTTATAATGATGTAGCAAGTCTGTCTTATTTTGGGAATTGGTGCCATTGGAAAACGCTATTATTGTACATCGTTACTGTTGTCTTAACATAAACAAAAAAAATGTAAACGTTACAAATGAATTCTGATACCTGAAATATCAAAATGGGATTCTGCTTATCAACATGTGATATATTCTGAAATCCATCGTCCTGGTTTGTAACACATACTGTATTTAGCAATTTTTTAATCATAAGCTTGAATATGCATCAATTTTGGCCCAAGAAATGTCGCTAACATGTTGGGATCACCACACTGATCTACTTAGCATAAAATAAATGATATTTGTGTTTTCTTATGACTTAAGAAATGTACACATGTTTTCAATGAGAAGTCTCTTCTGCTGCAGCTATCTTCGACTTGTGCTTTTACCTTGTGTACCGATTATCATTTTTTTTTTTTCTTTCTTTTGGTTAAGAAAGTAGTTGTGTACTGATTATCAATAATAAATCTTTATACTTTTTGTGTTTTTCATATGTGGGTGCGAATGAGTTATATTTTATGATTCCATGAAGTAATTTAGAGTCAGATGTGTCTTAAACCATTATGTTAATTACTATCACGTGTATAGTTTATCATAAACTTATTTACTGGTTATAATTATTGAATTGCAGATGAGAATCTTTCGACACAACACCATTCAGTTTGTAACAGTTCCAAACTCCCGCTTACTGGACTTGGTGTTTTGACCAAAGAATCAGGAAAAAGAAAGCAAAATGTCGCAAATGTCACAAGTGCTAATCACAAGCTACAGCAAACAACCGTTTCCAAAGTTGACTGTGAGTCCTCTTAGAAAGTTTCAGCTGATTGATTCCAACTCTGATTCTGATATCCCTTCAATCACCAAAGTTGCTACTAACAAGACCAGCAGTAAGTCGGAACCTTATTTGAAAAGGGTGGTGATATTCTCATGGCTCCAACTTATTAATTCAAGGCAATTGTATGTATGATTACAACAATACATCACAATTTATTTACCTATTTTTCATCAAAACCACATTTAGATATTCATGTTTCCTTAATCGTACCTCTTCCAACTTAATTTGTCACCACCATTTTCTACACCACTGTCGTTGCTTCGACGCCTTTCTTATGCCACTTATATCCTAGCAGTAACATTATAATTGAATTATAGTTGTCATATATGATAATATTGACAAAACATTGACAATTGCAAAACTAATTTGTGATGTTACAAATACTGTAGTTGATTCATTTGCGTGATCAAGATTTGTCAATAGTAATCATGATATTTTTTTAGCTCTATGACTTCTATCAAAATAGGTTAAATATGTTGGTTACTAATCATCGTGTAATATGTATGTGCAACTGTGAAAGGAGGTTTGCTTCATCGCCTCATCAACACACATGACAACTTGCTTGGAAATGTAATGTTGGTTCTGAACTTTGCTTAATGAATTCAAAACCCACTCACAAATTACCACGAGTATATGATGTTTGTGTGTTGTAATTTACAAAGGATTATTTGCATGCATATATATATGGTTTTCTGACTTTTCTCTCACGTAGTTTATCTTAATTAAGAACAACATATAAACAACTAATTTTTCTGTTGAATTATCAAGCAAAAAACTATACTCAATTGTGCCGTGATTTTATTAAATAGAGACTATGAAGTGGCCATGGGCGTAAATAATTGATGTACTGAATTAACAGAAGTGATGGCTAAATAACCGTACGAGGATGTTGGTTGTATCTGGTGAATAGATAGATAAAATCAGAGGGTATTATTGTAATCTCACCTCAACTTGCCTTGAATTTATAAGTTGGAGCCGTGAGAATATCACCTCCCATTTGAAAAAGGAGCATTGTCTAGGTTTAAATCAGCAGAGAAAAGTAAACGAGTCAATCAATACTTCCACCAGAAAAGATTTATGGGAAGATTTTAAACACGAGAAGAGTTTCCATATCCCGACACCAGCACTGGATGAGGTCTGCGAGGAATATTTTAATTCTCTAAAAGATAAGAATAAAGCTCAGAGTAATGTTGGAAAGAGTAACCATAATAGTCATGTTATGGACAGTGTAATAGATTTAGGTGACCCTCACCCGCCAGCTCATCAGCATTTCTTCCATAATGATTTGAGGATCCAATAGCTTGTTCGATATCATTTCTTATGCTGTCTTTCTTGTGTTTCTAGGGGCCAATTCAGCAATGGTGACAAAACTAAACAAGCTGCTAGAAGTAATAAAGCTGAGACAAGCTCATCAAGGAAAATTCAAGAAAATAAAAAACTCAAGAAACGTCACAAGCACTACAACAAATTTGTCATTTTTACACGCTTTTTTCTTCTCACTTTATAAAGTGTGAACTTTTTCTTAAAGGTATTCACACTTAAGAGTGTGAATAATTGTTTCAAAATCTTCACACTTAAAAAGTGTGAAGAATTTCAATCTCACACTTAAAAGTGTGAAGAATTATTTTAAAATCAAAATCATCACACTTAAAAGTGTGAAGAATTATTTCAAAATCAAAATCATCACACTAAAAAGTGTGAAGAATTGTTTTAAAACCCTCACACTTAAAAGTGTGAAAATATTTATAAACCTTCACACATAAAAGTGTGATAATATTTGCTACACCCAATTGGTTCACACACATGCTAGTGTGAACTTTTTAATTCTTCACACTTTAAAGTGTGGCGCCATGCTCTAATAAGTGTGAGCATGTTACTATTTTGTTGTAGTGAAGGTTTCATGAATCCTAAGGTTAATATTGCGAAAGGAATCACAAAAGATGCTGGCAAAAGAAGGGTTCAAGCAGATGGTCAAGGGACGGGGCATTGGTGATTTGTTTGTTAAAGTGATTAATGTTTGGGATAGTTTTATTGAATTTGTTTGTTAATATGAAGCAAGTTGTTTTAAGTGATGATCAATTTATCTGTTTCAATAAGCATATCCACAATTTCTCCTTCATTGTGCTAGTGTTTTGTAAAATAATCAGAATTAAATAATTAGTTTGATTAAGTAGTTTGCGCTTACATAATCATATGTCACAATCATTTACCCTCTGTCCAAGCACTAAATAAACTGATTATATTTTGTTTCAAAGCAACCGCAAACACTCTCTAATGGCGAAGCAAACTTATTACATAGACCATTAACATGATTTTCATCAAGAACCTTTGATCTCAAATTTATCAAATGATCTGCTAGGCTATATGGAAGTACTTGGTTATGGAAGCGTCACCACAATCAAGGTTTACATATTTTTTGTTGACCGATATGGCTAGGAATTTTGAGGATATTCCTCATTAGAGACTTTATGACCAACTTGCTACGAATTTTCTGTGATATCTCGGTATTATTGTAAGAGATAAGAAAGTTCATTGAAGCAATATTATTGGTGTAGGGTAATGAAATTGAATGTTAAAAAATGGTCCCCTGTTGCAGATAATAAGAGGAAATTTCTTATTGCAAATTATTGGTCTCTATCAATGTTGAGAAATGGTCCACAAAATGCAAGTGAATAACAGTTTAATTTTGCATGATAGCAGATTTTTATATGATGGTTTAAAATGTTATTCATTTGAAGTTTAAGTAGTTATATCATTTAGACAAGTAATTACAAGAATAATTTTTCAGTTACAATAATAAAAGTTATTATTGCCAAACTTCTTCAAAAAATGTAGATTAATAAATGAACAAACTGTCACAATGTGAAGAAGTGAATGAAAGAAGGATCGTAGATGCATCTTATGTTCCAGTAGGAAACATCGTCATTTGACCAAATTAAATCACGAGCTTTTATTTTCCAAATAATTCAATATTCCTGTTTTCACACAAACACAATCACCTTCGGTGTGTATTGGCCATTTATTAGTTTGAAAGTTCAAACCGTGAATCTTTATCTTCTTTTTTTCATTGACTAAAAGACCATATGAGTGGTTTTTGTTTCTCAACATCATCATTCCACAAACACAAACACAAAACACTTTTTTCACACAAACTCTTTCAACCAAACTTTCAATGGCTTCTACTTCAGGTTCATCCATTCAAAACAGCTTTAAGTATGATGTCTTCTTAAGCTTTAGAGGCGAAGACACTCGAAAGAACTTTGTTGATCATCTTTATTTTGCTCTTACACAAAAAGGTATTGAAGCTTACAAAGATGACGAGAATATTAAGCAAGGGAAAATGATAAGTGATGAGCTTATTGAGGCCATTGAAGACTCAAAATTTTACATTATTGTTTTTTCAAAGAACTATGCTTCTTCATCTTGGTGCTTGGAAGAGCTTGTTAAGATTATGGAATGTCGGAAGGGTTTTGGGCATACCGCATACCCCGTGTTCTACGATGTGGAGCCTACTGAAGTTCGCAAACAAACTGGGTCAGTTGGAGATGCATTTGCAAAACATAAAGAGGATGAAGCTGCTGGGAAATGGAGGGAGGCTTTGAAAGAAGCATCTGATTTGGCTGGGTTTGAGTTGAAAAGCATTTCTAATGGGTAAGTAAATTTCTTCATCATATGTCTAGGCAATATTCTTTGATTTTACTTCTTTTTTATCTACGATTGAATGATTCCAGTGGGTTCCAATGTAGTTGTAGTTTTAGGGGGTTGTTATTAGCTCCTTGCTAGTTTTATTTATATACTATTACATAATTAATGGCTTTCAAAAAAACATGTTTCATCTCAAACGGGTCAAATGGGTAAATAACTATTTATATCCTAACATAGTGTATTTTTAATGCATATATAAACCTTAAAGCAGTTTTTTAGTCATAAACTTAAGACTTTTTCTGTTGTGACATATAATCTTAAAAGCAGTTTTTAATGCATTGAAACGAGTATGTTATAAGATAGATGTTGAAGGGAAGTGTTTGCAGGTAGACCCACCTATTTTGACCCGGAAAAAATGTACCTTATGCTCAGCCTATCTTTCATGTATCTAACTGATAGCTGATCATATGCCATTACTTTATATACAATTGTATGTGTTATTATCTGAAATTGATTGTTCAAGTAGGATTTTTAACAAGCTTATTGAATCTTATTTTACATACAGACATGAAGCTAAATTTATCCAAAAGATTGTTGAAGAGATATCACTAGAGTTGCGTTTCATTAACTCGGATGTTGATGGAAAATTAATAGGCATGGAGACCCGAGTAAACGATGTTGTTTCATCTTTAGAAACCAGTGTTGATGAGGTTCGCATGCTAGGGATATGGGGGATGGGAGGTGCGGGGAAGACAACCTTGGCCAGAGCTGTTTTTGATCGTGTATCCATTCAGTTTGAGGGTCAAAGCTTTGTAGAAAATGTTAGGGAAATTTCAAAAACCTCTTTGTCGGGTTTGAAGAAGTTGCAGAAGCAAGTACTCTCAGATGTTCTAAATGATAATAACATTAGAGTAAGTAGTGTTTCTGATGGGAAAAATATGATGAAAAAGTTCTTGCACAGTAGAAAGGTTCTAGTTGTTCTAGATGATGTGGATCACATAGAACAACTTGAGGCGTTAACTGTTCGTAATTGGTTCAAGCCGGGAAGTACAATTATCATAACAACCAGAGATGAGCAAGTGCTGCGTGCACACGGAGTGAACTCGATTCATGGTGTCAATTTGTTATCAAATTATGAAGCAATTTTCATGTTCCGTTGGTATGCATTTGGGAGAGAGATTGAAATTGAAGGCTACAAAGAGCTATTAATGCAAGTTGTACGTTATGCGGCTGGTCTACCATTGACTATAAAAGTTTTGGGTTCATTTCTATGTGGTAAAGATGAAATTGAATGGAAAGATGCCATAGAAAGACTAAAAACAATTCCGTTGGAGGAAACTTTGAAAAAATTGGAATTAAGCTATAATAGTCTTGAGCAGGATTATAAAGATATATTTCTGGATGTTGCATGCATACTCAGAGGTTGGGAGGAAGACGAAGCAATCCGAGTGCTTGAAAGCCAGGGATTCCATGCTAAAATTGGTTTAAGAGTTCTTAAGCAGAAATCTCTTATAACTATTTCTAAATATGGATCATTGGGGATGCATGATCATTTAGAAGAAATGGGTAAGAATATTGTTCGCCGTTTGTACCCCGATGAACCAAATAAACATAGCCGGTTGTGGATTGATGAGGAAATTGAAGATATATTGACTAATGACCTGGTAAGAATCATGTTAGTATGGTTTAATTATACTGAGAGTTAACTACATTTTTGGTCCGTGTGGTTTGTCACATATTTCAATTTTTGGTCAAATAATTTAAAAAGTTGCAAGTTTAGTCTGAAATGAGACTCATTCAGGTTTGGTCCAAAATTTCTACCTCTGTTACTTTAACTATGTTTGACCATTTACTAAGGAAGTGTTTGTTTGGGGCATTTAGATTTTAAAATTTAGGAGTTAAAGTAAAATATGTTATTTGGTTGGAGGGTTTAAATTTTGGCATAAGCTGAATATGAGGGCATCTATAATCCCTACCCCACATAATTGTTTTCTGACATCGGTTTTGTTTTCGTGGGACCAAAACTTTTTCATTCTCTTTTCTTTCTTTTATACGGTAATAATTTATACAATATAATGTATTAACTTTAATTCTTATACTAGTACCAAATTATAAAATCTTGTTTCAAAATCATTATCTTTCTCTTTCTATTTTTCTTTGAACCCAATACCAAATCCTAACCATGGATATAAACCAAATGGCATATTAGTAAAAGGATGTAAATTTTGTTATTAAAAAAAAAGATAAAGGACAAAATAATAAGATACTGCACAAATTCACTTTCTCTCTCTAAAAGTTTTCCCCAAATTCACTTTCTCTCTCTAATAATCACTCAAAAATTCATTAATTCGAATTGAATTATCATTCAGTTCGCTTTATATCATCTTCATTTACTCTCAATTTGGTTCCGACTAAAATTAATGGGGTTTTATGTTTTTCGATTTCAGGGTACCCAAGCAACTAAATGTCTATACTTATACTCAGAGGATTTGAGTGCTGAAATTGCAGTAAAAGGTCTAGCAAAAATGAAGGATCTTAGATTTATTTACATAGCAACCTCAGATGAATGTAACTGGAAATTTGATAAAGTTAGCGAATACCTTCCAAGTTCCTTACGATTTATGAGTTGGGATGGATTTCCTTTTTCGAGTTTACCAAATACATTTCAAGGAAAATATCTTGTTGGACTTGACATATGGCACAGCAAGATTGTTCGACTTTGGGAAGATGGAGAAGAAAAAGTAGAATTAATTTGTTGTTTTTCATGATTCATTATGATCCTATATATCTATTGCTTTGTCATTGCACCAATATTAACTGTTTTTTGTACTTATGTTAGGTTCTTCATAAGCTTAGGTTCCTCACCATCATCGATTCAGACTTACAGACCTTCGACCTTAGGTTGGCTCCAAATCTTGAGCAGTTGACTATTGACCATTGTCCTGATTTCATAGAGCTTCATATACTCGATCACTGTAATGATTTGGTATACCTTCAGATGCTTGCTGAAAGTCCAAAGCTCGAAAAGGTCAACCTCAGTCATTCAAAGATGAAAAACATTCACCTCGGGAATACTCTGAATCTTAAGAAGATAATACTCGAAGGCTGTAATGATTTGGTGGAACTTCAAATGCCTACTGAATGTTTAAAGCTCGAACATCTTGACCTCAGTCATTCAAAGTTGAAAAACCTTCAGCTCGGGAATACTCCGAATCTTAAGACACTAATACTCGAAGGCTGTAATGATTTGGTAGAATTTCAAATGCCTACTGAAAGTTTAAAGCTCGAACATCTTGACCTCAGTCACTCAAAGTTGAAGACCCTTCACCTCGGGAACACTCTGAATCTTGAGACGCTAATACTCGAAGGCTGTAATGATTTGGTGGAACTCCAGATGCCTGCTGAAAGTCCAAAGCTCGAATGGCTTGACCTTACTGATTCAAAGTTGAAAAACCTTCACCTCGGGAATACTCCGAATCTTGAGATGCTAATACTCGAAGGCTGTGATGACTTGGTGGACCTTAAAGTTCATGATCTAAAGCTCCAAGAGCTCTACCTCAGTCATTCAAAGTTGAAGACCCTTCACCTCGGGAACACTCCGAATCTTGAGAGGCTAAGACTCAAAGGCTGTATTGATTTGGTGGAACTTCAAATGCCTGCTGAAAGTCTAAAGCTCCAAGAGCTCTACCTCAGTCATTCAAAGTTGAGGACCCTTGACTTTGGCCTGACTCCAAATCTCAAAAGGTTAAATCTTCGAGATTGTTATGATATGGTAGAAGTTAATGCTCCGGTTGGATATCTGAAAAAGCTTGAATTCTTAAACTTAAGTGGTTGTGGGAAGTTTAAGTCTTTTGTGTTTGACAAATGGTCGCAACCAGCTGAGGCTGGTTCTTTATCCAAGTTACATCTGATTGCACAGACCATAGATGTATGCCTACTGCACCCCGACAATAGTTTTCCAAAGTTTCGGTTTGAATGTTATTATAAAGAAGATCCAGCTTCATCGTTTGGAAATCTTGAAAGGCTAATTTCTCTAGGTATGTGTCCTTGTACAAACCTTGAGAGTTTTTCAAGAAGCATCTGTAGTTTACAGTGTATAAGAAAGCTTACACTTGAAGGCAGTATTACAGAAGCACCCCGGGACCTTGACCAGTTAGAATATCTAGAGCAGCTGAGTTTTTCGTCTACAGAGATTAAATATCTTCCAGATAGCATTTGTAACTTGAAACAACTCAAAATTTTCAGAATCAAATCTTGTTTGCTTCTTGAGAAGTTACCTGAGGATATTGGCAGATTAGAATCTTTAGAGAAGCTAATCTTAACCGACTGTAAACTTTTACAAGATATTCCAAACAGCATTTGTAAGATGGAATGTATAAACAGTTTTGATCTCTGCGGTTGTATTCGAGTTGTTGAATTGCCTGAGGATATTGGATGCTTAGACGGTTTGAAAGAGTTAAACATAGGAGGTACAGGCATAACCCGTCTTCCACAGAGCATTTTCCAGTTGAGAGGTCTGTGTATTGTTGGGTCGTTACGGCTTATTCATACATATTGTTTATTACTCAAGAGACGAAGAACCTCTGATGATGCTGATGAAATACATTACTATCGTATTGACTCTGATGATGATGAAATGTTTGATTTTTTCCGCTCTGATTCTGATGAAAGAGTCTGCTACATATAACCCATACTGACGACATTCAAGGATGTATGTTGACCCATCGGGCAGCGATAATCATTCCGGTCCTGGGGAGGTGGCGACCATTCTCAAGAACCAACATGCCAAAGGAGCCAATACATGAAGAGCTATTTTAACAGGTACTTTATTTTGAAATTTTAAACTGATTATGGAAATATTCATTGTTTCTGCAATTTATGTGTTTTACCATGGTTCTAACAACCCATTTTCTGCTATTAGGAGGTCCGATCAGCAGGAAACATTCACCAAAGTTAGCCAAGTTGACTCCTATCGGGTAAGTCGTTAAGCAATTTCTCAACTCGAATGGTTTCTTGTAGACTATGGTTTATCATACAGATTTTACGTTTTTCTAATATTTTGCTTTGACTCGATCTTTCAAGGTCCAGTGAGCAGGGGAAGCAAATGACACTTAGCTCAGAAGGTGATCTAAATCTCATATCTCTCCGCATCTACTCTCAAGTGCATTGAAATGATCGTTGATCATTGTCAAGTGATTTTGGCTCAATCCATTTCGGTCATTGATAGTTTTCTCTGGTACACTCCCAAAGTACGATTGTTTGTAAAGAAGTTTTTCAAAGTATGATTGTCATTTTACCCTTCGGTCATTAGACTTTTTAATGTATACACTGTTAGATCTATGATCATAAAGTAGTTTTATATACATTTGGAAGAAATCATTAATCATGCAAATATTTGACTGGCTTTGATCAAATTTTCACTGAGGTTTTCGCAGAATTGTACAGATGCACAAATTTTAGTTATAAGAAATTATCAGAGCATGTACTGTATGTAGTTTTGAAAGGCATTGAGTAGTCGTATTGTGCCTTTGTATTAGGATTGAGACTCTTTTTTTTTTTTTTTTTTGGTGAAAATGGTGATTATTTACACAAAAGATCATTGATCATGTTAAGAATGCTTGAGGGAGTTGAATATATCAGGCACAGGCATAAGTCATCTTTCATGGACCATATTTCAGTTGAAACGTCTGTGTATTGTTACATCTTCAGAAACCTCAGAAGATGACGTCTGGTACATATAGACATGAATAATACAGAGACCACCAAGTAGCCAATTCCCAATGATTTATTGTAAGAAGTTTTTACTCTATCTTTTCTGTTATTCATATCATTACTTTAAAAATGCATATATTTTACATCTACAATGTTTTGTAATGGTTATAATATTCTTTAAAATTGCAAGGTTAAGAACACCCTAAGTCACAACCCAACAACACTCTTACACATGAAAAACTATTAAACTGAAAATCTTTGTTATCGAATGGACCCATCACTTTAAACCTTTGCCCCCAATTTTTTTCTAATGACTCATACTCCCATGCATGCATGCTAGTCAAATTGCTGTGAGGGTTGCAAAATCAACATGTTTATTCTTCAAAGGGACTTAAAGACTCAGTCATTGAATGTAGTTGTATTAAATGATCATAGCAACTCAAAGACTCAATCACTTGAACATAATTTGACAATGATGCATGATAATAGAAACTACTGATCAGAGTGAAAGTTGAACTCATCATACAACTTCTTTTGAAAAGTTCAACACATTAATAAACTGAAAAGGATACATGTGTAACAAGTCATTATGCGGATTTTAGTGGCCTTGTGTCATAACTGTACGTAACATAGAAATTACATACAAGATATGTCGTAGATTGAAAAATTGACACCGTGAAAATTATTATTAACATCCGAGAAGATGGTTACCTACATATTATCTTAGGTTAAAGTTGTTATTCACACCGATATTGTTAATTGCGATCATATTAAAGAATGGTGAGGAGACATTAGCCGGCTCGATCAATGCTTTTCTTTTCAGCTCAACTCAATTAGCAGGGAAAAAAAAATCATATGTTGTTAAAAAAAAGTACTACAAATCATATAACCAATAACACTAATCAGATATAGTGCTAATTATCGACTAGATCCTTTTCAGTTCAGCTGATCTTCCCGATTAGTTAGTAGGGTAATTATATATGCAGTTAAATACATATACACAAAGAATGACACACGTAAAAGGACACACACTCAGCACAACTCGCAAACTTTACGTGCAAGCCGACTCTAAATACACCGAAGTAGATTTCATGTATTTTTAGTCGATCTAAGGTAGCTTATGAAAATTACAACGAAGTCTGCATGTTGCCGATTCCTAAATATAGATGTTTCGTGGAACATCACAAATAGACTAGTTATTTTGAACGGATACGTACTAATTACCAACAATGTGAAAATGATTGGTCAAATTTTCATCAGCCTGTTGGATTACATAATTCCCCGTAGGTTATTATTATTATTCATGCACATTATATAGAGATTACATGAGTAAACCCAAATGGACCCTAAACCCACAGACCGGGCTTGGGCCGATTATCCTCTAATACTCCCCTACAGTCCGAGCGGCGAAATCGCGAAAGCTCGGACTGAAATAGTAAACTAAAAAAGAAAAGAAAAACAAAACATTAACGTAATAAAAGCATAATGTCACAACTCGTAATTTCCGGTCAATTTCCAAACTTCGACAATTTACTATTCATCAGTTACTATTCACCGATTACTATTCATTATTTTACTATTCATCATTTTTGAGGTCAATTCGATTTTCTGAGAAGCGTTCAGAAATTTTACTATTCACTTGAAACTATTCATTTCCGGAAGAAATTTCACTATTCACGTGCATTACTCATTTCATCATAAATTTAGTTTACGAGTATTCAAATTCGCGTAACCGTATTGGTTCAGGAGCGAATTCATGCATTATCATTGGGACACTTCGTACGGACTAGAATGTAACACCCCTAATTCATGGATGCAGCGGAATTCAAACTGGGTGTTACTCGACGGCACAATAGTCACAATAATAGAAAACGAACTCCAATTGAGTCGTTTTAAAGGATTTATCATTCAAATTATACAAAATATCAGAGATTACAAAATGAGGTCCCAAATGGTTCCATGTTTACAAATCACATTAAATGAGTTTTTGAATGATAATAAAATTTATAGCCCTCTTGAATATCCGTGCCCTTCCGTGCCATCCTTGATCATCATGGATCTGAAATACATGCTTAAGAGGTCAACACAAAGGTTGAGTGATATTCATAGAGTTTGTTTAATGGTTGAACACAATATGTTGGTAGTGTGAGTTAATTAGACTCATACTCATGGTTGGAAAACAAAACAGGTAGGTTACGTTATTATACGCCCATAAAATGTATTATACACTAAGCTTATGACACCAAAACGTTAACGGGTACCAATATCAATCGGCGGAGTTATCCCGGTAGGTACTTTGCTAACATACCTAAATCTCAAATATTAGTGCATTTGTTTGAACTTAGTCAATACAAATGGGATTCGTCGATTCCAATAGGCCTATTCACAATATTCGCGCTCACTATTACTAGTGATTAAATGGTTCATAATAAGGGATATTGGTTTTAGCAAGGATAGTACTTAGTGATAATAAAACAATCAGGCAAGCATACAATTGAAAAGCATTGTGTTCGGTTGAAAAATAATAGCATGTATTCCCCCCAAGGGTTTGTAAAACAATTAAGTAATGGAAAGTGGGGCTATGAACTCACCTTGAGTCTGATGATGTATAATGAGAATGATGGATATGCCGTGAGAACTTCTACGAGCAACCTAGAATAATTGTTGCAACTTAGGTTTCGAGTAATGTCTAAGAATATGAAGAATTGCCTATATATGTCTTGCATATTGTTCATGATGTAGTACTTTGATAGGTTGTGTATGTCGTTATATAATATTCATTCGTTTGAGTGTGAATGAGAATATTAGGTGGTTAAGTGTGTCTTGTGATGAAAACGTCTTTCACAAGTTTGGTGGTCATGAAGATGAGTTTATTAGTGTTTCATGATAGTTGTCGTGTAATAAAACGGATTCATAATGGTTTTGAAAATCATATGTGATCATACAATTCTTGTGGACCAAATAAATGTTGAGACTTAGTGAAAGTGATATTTACAAGTATATGATAAAGTCTACCAAGTTTCGTTAGCTAACGAGGTCGGGAGTAGATCCTTTTTTTGAACTCGTTTTGTGTTTGTGTTGGTTTGCCAAGGCTAAGTATATAGCTGTGCGGCCATATGAAATCTGTTAATTTTTGGACAGAAAATAGCCTTCGTTTTGTGTTTTCTGGACACGTGCTCCTGAGTTTTTGAAGAAAACGTCGTTCCGGACAACTTTCATGCTTTAACTTTTCGATGAATCGGGCCAGAAGTGCCTCGAAATTCGTGTTTTTAAAACTGTTGCAGAAAGTATTTTGTTCAGTTTTTGGCTTCAGGTTTGGTATCTTTACTTGGCTGTATCTTTCAAAACGTAAGGCCGTTTTAGGTGATTCAAAAGCCTAGACTCTCATCTTTATTTCCTCTAACTGATTTTTAAGTCTATATATTACCATAATCAATAGTTTGATGTTAAAGCTCAATATACTACAAGTATTTTAACTAGTTACTACAACTAAGATTCTAACAAGTTTTAGATTTGTTTTAATAAATTTGTACATCATGTGATCAATATAACTAGACATATATAGCATATATAAGTATGAAAACATAGATGGAAACATGAGTAATAGCTCTCTTACAAGGGTTGGTTTTGGAATAGATGATAAGAACAAGAACTAGGATACTAAACCTAAAGCTTCAACAACAATTCTAGCTTCCAATATTTCAACCCAAGACTTGCAAAACTCTTGCTATCAACCTTGTATCTCTTGAAATATTTCTAGAAAACTTCTCTTAGAATCTACTTTGTGTAGCTTGAGAATGAACCATAGAATGATGAATTTGGCTCTTGATTTATGTGGAGCTTAACAAGTTCTTCAATGGTGATGTGAAACTTGTTAATTGAAAATCAAAGATGATGAAGCTAGGGATTTATTGATGGATCGGTTTTGGGAGAGAAATAAAGAGAGTGAAATGAGTTTTTATTAGCTAATGAATGAAGTATATAAGTAAGACTTATAAGATCTTTTGATTACTTAGTCTAGTTAGTATACACATGTATGTATAAGATTTGAAATTAGCTAATCAAGAGCCATTTGGCTTCTTTGACCAAAACCAAACCGACATACACACCCTTAGGTGTATATTATGTCATTTAGTTAACTTAGATTATAAATAATGGTGTATTTTGATGAAGTTAAGGTGTTCTCGTGAAAATGAGAAGTAAAAGTACTAGCTAGTTAGTAGACACAAATGTCTATGATGAAAAAGCTATGATTCATCAAAATGTAAATTTGTTGGGCGGTGGATTAGAAAAAGGAGCAAGCAAAGATGGTTTTGAGTTTGTATTGTTTAGATATTAGTAGCTTTGTAAGACTTTTGAAACACATAACTATTAATTGAGATATACTTGTCTCAATTATGAGGCATATGTATTAACGTGGCACAAGAAGAAAGAAAGCAGAAATTGTGTTTATCTTGTGGTTAAATTAATAGTTTAGTAACTTTAGGGTATAGCTTAATCCCGGTAACGTTAGGTTTTTAAGTCATGAAACTTAAACCGGGTAATATAAAAATGTGAAACTTGAAAAAATGACTAAACTTGTCAATATACTCCATAATAAAATATAAAATGAGTGGTAGGTTCCATGGGGGTGCTCAAACCCTGCTAAAATTGGAAACACGGGTCTAAAACGCGTAATACGTAAAACGTACGAATATTGTGTAAAATTGAGAAAAGTAAAATGTTACTTTTCTAATAGGATAATAATGAATTAAAATGACTTATAATGTCTAGACTGGGCTCAGTCTAGTGTCGGTTGGTATTTAATGTCTTTTAGACATAAAACCGTAAGCCTAAAAATCAAGGAATGATTTATAAAATCAATGAATGATTTTTGGTCAAAGGAGGAGGGAAAAATATGTTGACTTTTTCCGAAAATGTGAAAACTCAAATTGTCTTAGAAACGCGGTGCAGGTATAGGCTAAGGTTACGACTAAGTAAAAGCGCTTAAAAATGAAAATTCCTGTTTCTCACGGCCGAGGTTTATTTGGTCACATTTTTCTCAGTCATGATAAATTCTCAATTAAATCATGAGTGTATCAAACATTTTTTTGATGCGGGGAAAATTAACGCGGTCGAGTTTCGTTGTGCGTAGAATTTTTGAATGACGTTTTACCCTAAAACGTGTAGTTCCTTAATAACTTTCGCGAAAATGATCTGATAAGTGGCAAACTTTTATTTTGCCATGGAAATGATTTATCACACGAGAATATGAAATAAAAATTAAATTTCGGAAAAATGAATAGTGAAAGTGAATAGTAAAAATATGAATAGTGAAATTTTTCGGGAATAGTAATTAACCTGAAATTGCAAATTGTTACAGTCTCTACCCCTTAAGGGAACTTCGTCCCGAAGTTCTATGTGTGCTATATGTTGAAGTGGTGTCGATGAAGAGGTGTGGTTACTTATGAGGACTAGAGTCTGGAATTACCAGTGATGTAGTTTGATTTGTCTCAGGATACGGTGTGTCAATAGAAATTGATAACATAGTTGAATATCAGTAGAGATCCATATAATAGTCGAATATCAAAGGAAATTGATATAGCAGTCGAATATTAATAGAAATTGATATAGTAGTTGTACAGAAATTGATATAGTTGAATATCAAATAGAAATTGATATAGTTGTTAAGTATCAATAGCAATTGATAAAGTAGTAGAACAACAATAGCAATTGACATAGGAATCGAATAAATGGAATTTGATATAGTAGTCGAATATCAATGGAAATTGGGATAGTAGTTGCAATCATAACCTAGTAGGTAATCTGTTGTTGTACCTAGTGTTTATTGACTTCATACTTATGTTATTTTGGATACAAATAAGCCCACTTGTTTATAATTCTTTATTTACATAGAGAGGCATCCCAAACAATGTAAATAGGGGAATATAAACTTATGGTTCGGTGATTTACAATTTCTTTATTTAAATAAAAAGGCATCCCAATCCATTCAAATAATTATAAATCATCCTACTTAAGGATTCCCAACACAACGTTCATACTTAGCCGGTGAGTTACAAGGTAGTGTATTACGAGATGATACTGGTGTTCCAAAAGTACAAGATGAATATTCAATCTTGTAAAGCTGGTGAGGGTGCTTGTGGTGTAACTAAGGCTAATTTGAGCTTTAAAAGTGCATCAAGATCTGTTAATGAGCTTGTGGTTGTAACGATTGTGAAGATAATGATGTGATATGTTGATGAACAAAAGTGTGTAGTGTATGCTTTAACATTAATATTCTTAGGTATAGATGTTGAGTTTGCTTTGAAAATCTTAAGAGATTTTAAAGGTTTATGACGGAATGGTATTCTTAGGACCTAAACAGGATAGTACTTCTACAGGATGAAGAGAATAATTGATAACTATCCCAAGATAGTAGTTCGGATTATCTCATAAATGAAAATTTTCAAGAATGAATTTAGATCATACAAATAAGGTGTTAAGATCTTGCTGAGTGGTAAGGCACTATCGTGTCTCTAGATTGTTTTAATGTATTCTGGTGGTTTATTGAGTTCATGTAGGAAATTAACCTGAACATAACCCTAGTACAACTATTCTCGGTATGTGAAAATTTTAAGTCGAATATAGTTAGTCAGACTATATTCCACTGTCCCTAGGTTAAATATAGGTGACTAGTCTATATTTAACCAAGGTTCGATAAAATTTTCAAATACCTAAATTAGGTATACTTGTGATATGTCCGTTGCTTTTGGGAAACTGTCCACTAAACAAAGGCGATGTCAAACAATTCAGTTGCAATTCCCGCCAATACAAGACTTGTAACCTATGTTTTCATATTTCATTGCATAGAAGATAGTACGGGTAGATACGTGTGTGGAAAGGAAGTTTTAAGTAATTCTAAAACAGTCCATACTTGGCCAGGATCACGAGCTTTTAATAATGAAGGTTTCAGAAGAAAACTTTGATGAATGTAGAAAAACTTCAGCTTTTGTAGATGATGGATTTGTTTGTCCTTTAGAAATCTCATATTTCTTGTTTGGAAATCGATAAATTGTGATGGGTTTTTGATATCATATGAAATGATATTGATGAGGTGGTGGAATAATTCTAGAGACCATTGCACAAAACACAATGTCTCGGAAGTAGGTTAGACCATTGTGCAATTCACAATGTCTGGGAAGTAGGTTTGACCATTGTGTGACTCAAAACATTTGAGAAATGGTTAAGACCATTGTATAATACAATGTCTTGGAAAATAGGAAAGACCATTGCAATCAGTTACAATGTCTTGGACATAAAATGTGTAGGAACATGATTGGGAGAATGTGGTTGTGCCGAAATGCCCTAGAATAGGCATACGCAGGTATGTTTAGTCCATTGTTTTGATAAATGATTGAAAATAAACCGAGTTTATATATCAATATACTAATGCTTACGGGGAAATGCTCAAAATGGGTATATATGAATATACGAATATGTTTGTGTAGCATAACGTGCTTACTAAGTCCATAATCGTCTGGAGGATGGAAGACACGGAGAGTGGAAGGCTATAAAAATGCTTTTGTTTGTGAGTGTAGTTATAGTTTAGGTCTCAATTAGACCTGTTTCCCTATAACCATGGCTCTGGTACCAATCTGTAACACCCCTAATTCATGGATGCAGCGGAATTCAAACTGGGTGTTACTCGACGGCACAACAGTCACAATAATAGAAAACGAACTCCAATTGAGTCGTTTTAAAGGATTTATCATTCAAATTATATAAATATCAGAGATTACAAAATGAGGTCCCAAATGGTTCCATGTTTACAAATCACATTAAATGAGTTTTTGAATGATAATAAAATTTATAGCCCTCTTGAATATCCGTGCCCTTCCGTGCCATCCTTGATCATCATGGATCTGAAATACATGCTTAAAAGGTCAACACAAAGGTTGAGTGATATTCATAGAGTTTGTTTAATGGTTGAACACAATATGTTGGTAGTGTGAGTTAATTAGACTCATACTCATGGTTGGAAAACAAAACAGGTAGGCTACGTTATTATACGTCCATAAAATGTATTATACACTAAGCTTATGACACCAAAACGTTAACGGGTACCAATATCAATCGGCGGAGTTATCCCGGTAGGTACTTTGCTAACATACCTAAATCTCAAATATTAGTGCATTTGTTTGAACTTAGTCAATACAAATGGGATTCGTCGATTCCAATAGGCCTATTCACAATATTCGCGCTCACTATTACTAGTGATTAAATGGTTCATAATAAGGGATATTGGTTTTAGCAAGGATAGTACTTAGTGATAATAAAACAATCAGGCAAGCATACAATTGAAAAGCATTGTGTTCGGTTGAAAAATAATAGCATGTATTCCCCCCAAGGGTTTGTAAAACAATTAAGTAATGGAAAGTGGGGCTATGAACTCACCTTGAGTCTGATGATGTATAATGAGAATGATGGATATGCCGTGAGAACTTCTACGAGCAACCTAGAATAATTGTTGCAACTTAGGTTTCGAGTAATGTCTAAGAATATGAAGAATTGCCTATATATGTCTTGCATATTGTTCATGATGTAGTACTTTGATAGGTTGTGTATGTCGTTATATAATATTCATTCGTTTGAGTGTGAATGAGAATATTAGGTGGTTAAGTGTGTCTTGTGATGAAAACGTCTTTCACAAGTTTGGTGGTCATGAAGATGAGTTTATTAGTGTTTCATGATAGTTGTCGTGTAATATAACGGATTCATAATGGTTTTGAAAATCATATGTGATCATACAATTCTTGTGGACCAAATAAATGTTGAGACTTAGTGAAAGTGATATTTACAAGTATATGATAAAGTCTACCAAGTTTCGTTAGCTAACGAGGTCGGGAGTAGATCCTTTTTTTGAACTCGTTTTGTGTTTGTGTTGGTTTGCCAAGGCTAAGTATATAGCTGTGCGGCCATATGAAATCTGTTAATTTTTGGACAGAAAATAGCCTTCGTTTTGTGTTTTCTGGACACGTGCTCCTGAGTTTTTGAAGAAAACGTCGTTCCGGACAACTTTCATGCTTTAACTTTTCGATGAATCGGGCCAGAAGTGCCTCGAAATTCGTGTTTTTAAAACTGTTACAGAAAGTATTTTGTTCAGTTTTTGGCTTCAGGTTTGGTATCTTTACTTGGCTGTATCTTTCAAAACGTAAGGCCGTTTTAGGTGATTCAAAAGCCTAGACTCTCATCTTTATTTCCTCTAACTGATTTTTAAGTCTATATATTACCATAATCAATAGTTTGATGTTAAAGCTCAATATACTACAAGTATTTTAACTAGTTACTGCAACTAAGATTCTAACAAGTTTTAGATTTGTTTTAATAAATTTGTACATCATGTGATCAATATAACTAGACATATATAGCATATATAAGTATGAAAACATAGATGGAAACATGAGTAATAGCTCTCTTACAAGGATTGGTTTTGGAATAGATGATAAGAACAAGAACTAGGATACTAAACCTAAAGCTTCAACAACAATTCTAGCTTCCAATATTTCAACCCAAGACTTGCAAAACTCTTGCTATCAACCTTGTATCTCTTGAAATATTTCTAGAAAACTTCTCTTAGAATCTACTTTGTGTAGCTTGAGAATGAACCATAGAATGATGAATTTGGCTCTTGATTTATGTGGAGCTTAACAAGTTCTTCAATGGTGATGTGAAACTTGTTAATTGAAAATCAAAGATGATGAAGCTAGGGATTTATTGATGGATCGGTTTTGGGAGAGAAATAAAGAGAGTGAAATGAGTTTTTATTAGCTAATGAATGAAGTATATAAGTAAGACTTATAAGATCTTTTGATTACTTAGTCTAGTTAGTATACACATGTATGTATAAGATTTGAAATTAGCTAATCAAGAGCCATTTGGCTTCTTTGACCAAAACCAAACCGACATACACACCCTTAGGTGTATATTATGTCATTTAGTTAACTTAGATTATAAATAATGGTGTATTTTGATGAAGTTAAGGTGTTCTCGTGAAAATGAGAAGTAAAAGTAGTAGCTAGTTAGTAGACACAAATGTCTATGATGAAAAAGCTATGATTCATCAAAATGTAAATTTGTTGGGCGTTGGATTAGAAAAAGGAGCAAGCAAAGATGGTTTTGAGTTTGTATTGTTTAGATATTAGTAGCTTTGTAAGACTTTTGAAACACATAACTATTAATTGAGATATACTTGTCTCAATTATGAGGCATATGTATTAACGTGGCACAAGAAGAAAGAAAGCAGAAATTGTGTTTATCTTGTGGTTAAATTAATAGTTTAGTAACTTTAGGGTATAGCTTAATCCCGGTAACGTTAGGTTTTTAAGTCATGAAACTTAAACCGGGTAATATAAAAATGTGAAACTTGAAAAAATGACTAAACTTGTCAATATACTCCATAATAAAATATAAAATGAGTGGTAGGTTCCATTGGGGTGCTCAAACCCTGCTAAAACTGGAAACACGGGTCTAAAACGCGTAATACGTAAAACGTACGAATATTGTGTAAAATTGAGAAAAGTAAAATGTTACTTTTCTAATAGGATAATAATGAATTAAAATGACTTATAATGTCTAGACTGGGCTCAGTCTAGTGTCGGTTGGTATTTAATGTCTTTTAGACATAAAACCGTAAGCCTAAAAATCAAGGAATGATTTATAAAATCAATGAATGATTTTTGGTCAAAGGAGGAGGGAAAAATATGTTGACTTTTTCCGAAAATGTGAAAACTCAAATTGTCTTAGAAACGCGGTGCAGGTATAGGCTAAGGTTACGACTAAGTAAAAGCGCTTAAAAATGAAAATTCCTGTTTCTCACGGCCGAGGTTTATTTGGTCACATTTTTCTCAGTCATAATAAATTCTCAATTAAATCATGAGTGTATCAAACATTTTTCTGATGCGGGGAAAATTAACGCGGTCGAGTTACGTTGTGCGTAGAATTTTTGAATGACGTTTTACCCTAAAACGTGTAGTTCCTTAATAACTTTCACGAAAATGATCTGATGAGTGTCAAACTTTTATTTTGCCATGGAAATGATTTATCACACGAGAATATGAAATAAAAATTAAATTTCGGAAAAATGAATAGTGAAAGTGAATAGTAAAAATATGAATAGTGAAATTTTTCGGGAATAGTAATTAACCTGAAATTTCGAATTGTTACATAGAACTAGTCTTCATATTATCATCATAACACTTGCATACTATTCCACTCGTAGGGTAATTAAATTAATACTTTTGGTATAATTTGCTTTTACGTATAATTATTTCTAAATAAACGTTAACAAGCAATCAATAATGTGACTAACACGTCCGACACTCCCGACTATGATCCCAATATATTTTTATATTTATTTTAATAATATACAAATTATAATATTAATTTACCCGGTGTTTTCAAACCAATGGCTACATTTTACGGTCGGAGCCTATAACTCCGTCGGTTTGCGAAATTCCAAACACGATAATTATTCTAACACCCGATTCTTACAAGGAATATGATTTTACTACTTTTACAACTTCGTTGTATTTTATTTCACCTCGTTAACATTTACTTTTAGTTAACTCGGTACCCGATAATACCTAAAATACAAAATAACTAACTAATACTTGTGTTTGGAGACAAGTTCTTTTATTAGCCCACACTTTTTCCTTGATTTACTACTAGGTGCCGCCCCCCCCCCCCCTTTTTTTGGTCCTTACACCTTTGATTACTTTGACTAGTCCAAGATATTTTCTTATAACCCCAAATATTCATTCACTTGAAAACCTATTATCATTTTACAAGAAAACTCGTCTCTTTCTCTCTTCTTCTCCATGGATCGACCAAGACATGAGCACCAAGAAGAAACCATAATTTTTCCAAGATCAAGTGATTTTACAACTCTAGTATACTTCTATTTTGGGTTTTGAAATATAAACCAAGAAGTATTTAGGTACCTAGTTACTTTAAACACCTTCAAACTACTAGTAAGCTTTTCTTGATCTTTCTTAATGATTCATATATTTATTTTATGTATTTTCAAGTCATAGTAGTAGATCATGCATATATATATATGTTATATATACCACTTTTACAATAATACTCTTTAATCTTAGATCTATAATTTTTATTAGTAACTTCAAGAGATCCACCAAGATTGGTGATGTTTAGGAACCCATGACACCCTAAGAAGGTGTATGGTAAGATTAGACTAGATTTGTGGTGATTGAAAGTGGTTTGGTTGAAGTTGAAACAAGTTAGAAGCTAGGAAAATCTATTTTTGACACTTTCAAAATGTTGCTGTCCCTTTTTGGCAAACGTGGAAAGATCAGGGGCAAGGTTGTAACTTTTGACCAAAGATTTAGAAAATACTCTCCGATACGAAACTATAGCCGAAAACAGGGATAAAAACGAGTTAAGAACGAAGGAGATATGATTTTTGTAAATTTAACGACGAAAACTATTTTCTGAAAAACTGCATGCTGTTTGACAGTTTTCGACGGGCAAATATAAGCATTAAACGTAACCTAGAGGAGCCGAACTATCAAAAATATATTAGTATATACTAAAACGAATCCGTGGATATAAAGAATGAGGAAAATGAGCTTAAAACGACCAAGTTATACGCGTTTTAACATCGTCAAAACTATATATATATTTTGTCACTACTAGAAAAATAATATAACTACGTACTAAATGACATATTTTCTAGATTTCTTATTCAAGGAGTTTATTTTTAACTAACGAAATACGTACGACTCAAGGTTTATTACGCGACTACTAGACGCTATTTTAAGGTTTTCAAGACGAGGAATATAACACTAACATGTTTTTATACGATATACTACGACAAGTTATATACTTCTATATTTGGACTTATTTTCCTAAGTATGGAAACTATTATACTTTGACAATAACAAGTATTTCCAAGTTACGAGTGGTATAGGCATCATGTGCATGTGCATTCAAATTCATCACGTCATGATCTAAAGTAGATCGTTATTACTCATATTAGGTTGCGGTTAGAGATCGTGCCTCATTTCAGTGTATCCATTTTTGTCATCGTAGCTATCGCTCCAGGTGAGTCATAGCCCCTACTTTTTAATTATTTTGCAAACTCTTTGGGGGAGAATACATGCTCGTTTTACTTAAATGCATTCCTTGCTTTACCTGGTTGATTACCTACATTTCATTGGTATGCTTGATTACCTGTATTTCATATGACTTGTCTCTTAAACATTATTACTTATTTTATATGACCTCATTGTCAGTATTATTTATCTGGCGACATTGTCAGCATTATTTATCTGGCCTCATTGTCAGTATTATTTATCTGGCGACATTGTCAGCATTATTTATCTGGCGACATTGTCAGCATTGTTGATATAACCTCATTGACTGAATTATTTATATAGCCATTTTGCTATATTTATCTGGGAATTTGGATACCAGTATTACTTTTGTTCACGTAGACTTTAATACATTTGGCAGTGGGTTGTAAACACACAGGTTACAAGTCTCTTATGGCGGGACTTGCAACTGAGTGGATTTACAATGCCTTTGTTGGGCGATCATTTCTCTATAGGCATTATTTGTTAAACAACTCTATGAACTCACCAACCTCGTGTTGACACTTTAGCATGTATTTTCAGGTTTTAAGCATATGGCACGCTACAGGAGGTTTTGGCAGGGCATGGCATGGTCATAGAAGACTCTGATTATTTATATGGGAACCGTTTTTAAGCTATTTTAAGGGCCTACTTCCGCACTACTTTTAACGATGTAAATTCAATATTTTTGGTTAAACGATTTTATTCTAAATGATTAAAGTGAAAACCATTTTTGAACTAGTGTTGTAATACCAATTGAGTTACACCCCAGCTACACGTATGCTTCCGCTGGACCTGATTTTGGGGGTGTGACACATAACATTAGTCGACTCGTAACAAAACCGTACCAAAGGTCGATTTAGTCAATTGGTACCAACGGTCGGCTAAGTCAACTGGTAACACAACCGTACCAACGGTCGACTTTAGGGACTGGTACCAACGGTCAACTATTGTCGACTGGTAACAAATCTGTACGAACAATCGACTAACAAACAAATAATAAAACAACTAGATTTTTTTTTCACCGAACATCACAATCCTAGACATGATATTCGTTATGATGAGCAACTTCATAAGTCCTTCCTTTGTTTAATATGTATGCACGCTGCCAAGATAAAGAATAATACTAATATTATTGTGATGAGCAGCTTCTGTTCCAATATAATAGTGTTGGCAGGGAATGAATGGCTTAATAGCTTTTATCTTACCAACGAATATTTAGAAGCAGCCGTGGAAGTTTTGTTGAACAACGATTAGAAGAAAATAGGCTTGGCGGCTAGGGTTTGACGGGGTGGTCTAGGTCTGAGGATCAGACCTGCTCTGATACCATGTTGGATTACATAATTCCCCGTAGGTTATTATTATTATTCATGCACATTATATAGAGATTACATGAGTAAACCCAAATGGACCCTAAACCCACAGACCGGGCTTGGGCCGATTATCCTCTAATACAGCCATGCAGGACACTTTATTTCAATTTGGTCTTCATTATTGCATACCCTATATAAACTTATAACCCAACTCATAATTTCCATATCGTATTTCGTAAACCATAAAAATGGGAAATTGTATCAAAAAGCAGCCAGCCATTCACCCCGCCAACGATGACTGTCGATCACTAGTAACATCACCTGAAAATAAATCTCATGTAGGTAACCATTGTGATAACAATCAGAAGGTGGACAACTATGGTGAAAAAAAGGTGAAGACGGAGATAAAGATAAAAATATCGAAAAAACAGTTGGAGAAATTATTGGGTAGTGCGGATGTGAAGGGGTTAACGACGGAGCAAGTACGTGCTTGCTCAGTTGATGAATGTTAGTGATCGAGTTGAATCTCATCAACGGGCGTGGAGGCCTGCTTAAAGCATTCCGGAGTAAGCAGCTAGCATATGTGATCCGTATTCGGTTGTTACTACAACCCAATAACGTGAATTTTTTAGCCTACGTAAAATTTGGCTACCACTTGTACATATGGTTTTTTTCTTGTAGATATATGTTGATATTCTTTAATTTAATTGTTTTTTTAAGTGCATATTACTTGGTATTATTGGAGTACTTCTGTTTTCGTGGTCTGATATCAGTACTAAACATGCAATAGTTCGATCAGTATACAACAAGGGACAGGTCGAAAGGGGTTCTCGATTTTTAAAGCAAACTCAACATCTATACCTAAGAGTATTAATGTTAAGTATACACTACACACTTTTGTTCATCAACATATCACATCATTATCTTCACAACCGTTACAAACACAAGCTCATTAACAGATCTTGATGCACTTTTAAAGCTCAAATCATCCTTAGTTACACCACAAGCACCCTTATCAGCTTTACAAGATTGAATATTCATCTTGTACTTTTGGAACACCAGTATCATCTCGTAATACACTACCTTGTAACTCACCGGCTAAGTATGAATGTTGTGTCGGGAATTCTTGAGTAGGATGATTTATAATATCCTTATTTGAATGGATTGGGATGCCTTTTCATTTAAATAAAGAAATTATAAATCATCGAACCATACGTTTATATTCCTTTAGTTACATTGTTTGGGATGCCTCTCTATGTAAATAAAGAATTATAAACAAGTGAGCTTAATTATATCCGAAATAACATAAGTATGAAGTCAATAAACACTAGATACAACAACAGATTACCTACTAGGCTATGATTGCAACGACTATCCCAATTTCCATTAGTACGAGGTTTACATTTTGGTTTTCATAATGATAGTGCAATAACAAACAAACTCATTGCGAGGCCATGTAACCATATGCATGTGCAGTCGTACCAAACTCATTACGGGGCCATGTAACCATACGCATGCGCAGTCGTACCAAACTCATTGCGAAGCCATGTAGCCATATGCATGGGCAGCCGTACAATTCAAACAAGATTTGGTCCAACCACATGTTCAACGCTTATTCCATGATTCGATTCTTATATCAATTGCTATTGATACTTGACAACAATATCAAGTTCTATTTTGATATTCAACTACTATATCAATTCCTATTAATATTCGACTGCTATATCAATTTCCTTTGATATTCGACTATTACCATACCTTTCCTATATAAAAGTAAGCCTCATCCTACACCATACACTGAAATGACAAATCAAGTTACATCACCGGTAATCCCAGACTTTAGTCCTCATAAGTAACCACACCTTTTCATCGACACCACTCCAACATATGATACACACAGAACTTCGGGACGAAGTTCCCCGTAAGGGGTAGAGACTGTAACAATTCACATTTTTCAGGATAATTACTATTCCCGGAAAATTTCACTATTCACTTTTACTATTCATTTTTCCCGAAATTTGATTTTTATTTCTTGGGCTCAAGTGATAAATCATTTCCATGGCAAATTAAAAGTTTGACATTCATAAGCTCATTTTCGTGAAAGTTATTAAGGAATTACAGGGAATTACACGTTTTAGGGTAAAACGTCATTCAGAAATTCTACGTACAACGAAACTCGACCGCGTTAAGTGACCCCGCATCAGAAAAATGTTTGACACACTCATGATTTATTTGAGAATTAATCATGACTGAGAAAAACATGACCAAAGACTTCCCGGCAGGTCACCCAAGCCTGTACTACTCTCGCATGAGCACGTTTAACCGTATGGCCGATTAACCGTTCCACCACAAAACGTGTTTCTAAAAAGAATTGAATTTTCAACTTATTAGAAAAAGTCAACATATTTTTCCCTCCTCCATTGACCAAAAATCATCCCTTGATGTTATAAGTCATTCCTTGATTTTTAGGCTTACGGTTTGATGTCTAAAAGACATTTAATACCAACCGACACTAGACTGAGCCCAGTCTAGACATTATAAGTCATTTTAAATCATATTTATCACATTAGAAAAGTAACATTTTACTTTTCTCAATTTTACGCAATATTGTTACGTTTTACGTATTACACGTTTTAGACCCGTGTTTCCAGTTTTTAGCAGGGTTTTACCACCCAAATGGAACCTACCACTCATTTTATATTTTATTATGGGACATATGGACATGTCTAACAATACTTTAAAGTTCCATAATTTTACGACACCCGGTTTTACGTTTTGAGGCCTAATCATTTACGGTTGTCATTTCCCGGAGTCAAAACTCTTCCTAATACTTAGGATAATACCAAGCAAAGTCCACACCTTGTCCCCCAAGTTTAGGAACCGACCTAGGGGGGGGGGGGGAATTCAGCCTTGTGTGTCTTAATCTCATGCTAGGAGCCTTAAGATGTGAACATGTGTTCAACTTGGCCTCCAAGTGTTGACTAGTCAACAATGTAACCTCCTCATTTGCATATAAATGCCTCTCCTTCCCCTCCTTGGCCATTCCAACGACCCACACACATAAAAACACACCATCATCTCATCCTTAGCTCATTTACTTCAAGTTCCATCCAAGAAATCAAGTGCAATATCCATACATAAACCCTAGTTTAGTTTTGATTCATCAAAACTACTTCAAATCCTTAGAAACTTTGGTGATTTCTCTTGAGTTTGAATCCACTCAAGTCACCTCAATTTTCATCATCTCTCTTTCAAGATTACAAGAGTAGAAAGATTGCATGAAGTGAAGTGGGTTGAAGCAAGTCTATCAAAGTCCTATCCTTACATGTTAACTTCCTTTCATCTTTGAAAGCTAAAAGTTGTGAGCCAAACCCTAACTTGATTCTTTGGTAAATAACCATGTTCATGTTATTTACATGTTATTCTTGCTATATTATGTCTTGTAGTTATGTCCATGATGTATAAAAATGATTAAAACAAGTTATTGTTATTGATTGTTACAACAAGTTACTAAAACAAGTAAACTAGTGACTTTCTTGGTAAGACCTGATCAAAATGGTAAAAATATGATATTTGATCATTACATATTACAGTAGAGGACTTAACAAGGAAACCGTAGCAACTTGAACCACCCAAAACGAGTATACGAGTCAAAAGTTACGCCCATTTGAAGTTACCAAAACTTTGCGGTAAACTGCCAAATACCATTCTGATCAAATTTGGGTTTTGAAAGTCCCACTTCTGGTCCGATTCATCAAAAAGTTAAAACACGAAAGTTGTCCGGAACGACGTTTTCGTTCAGGAATAAAGAAGCTCGAGACCTAAAAACACTTTCCGAGTGATAAAATTCTTCAAATTCTAAACAGCCCATTTTTAGGCGAAAGTCACAAGATTATGGTTATACTTTGAAAGGAACAAGAGGTCTTATGACCTATAATCAAGACCACAACCATGGCTAGAGCCAAGGTTGTGTCTCATGACCTTGAAACAAGGACCAAAGGTCATGGCTAGGCCATGACGAAATGACCATACCAACTTTCATAGGCGTAAACATGAAACAAAGAGTTGACGAGAACTTGAACAAGCAATTTGGATCTACTTCACCTAAAAGGAACCATGAGATATTACAAGGAAAAATGGTCATACAAGACTTATGAAACTACCTCTAATAACAATCTTCATGTACTAATAAACTTTCCTAAGTTTATTCAAATATCGGACATGTAACTTTTCGGATCAAAACTTATATCTATATATTTCATCAACTACTACAATAGTAGGGAGCCTCATGTGAGGAGTTCATTATGTAAGCCGTCGAGTTGAGTTGTGGATTTACGAATTAAAGTGTCCTGGCTCCTCGAACGCTTACTAACATGACTTCTGAATTATGTCGGCCCGAACGGTAGTAAACGATATATAAACATACATGTTTCATGAATCATTTCTTTCAAAGACTTACATTATACATCATACCACATCATGGACTAAATGCAAGATATATATATATAGGCACTACTTCATATTCTTTACTCCGAACCTAAGTCGCAACATTCGATTATAGGTTGCTCGTAGAAACCTTCACGATTCAACCGTTACATTCATTACTTGCTATCTTACTTAAGGTGAGTTCATAGCCCCACTTTCCATTACTTAATTGTTTTACAAATCCTTGGGGGGAATACATGCTATTTCTAAATCGAATACAATGCTTTCTAATGTATGCTTCACGACGATGTTTTATTATCACTAAGTACCAACCTTGCCAAACCGAGATCCCTTATTATGAACCATTTAATCACTAGAAATAGTGAGCGCGAATATTGTGAATAGGCCTATTGGGATTGACGAATCCCATTTGTATTGACTAAGTTCAAACAAATGCATTAATATTTGAGACATTAGGTATGACGGCAAAGTACCTACCGGGATAACTCCGCCGATAGATATTGGTACCCGTTAACGTTATGGTGTCATAAGCTTAGTGTATAATACATTTTATGGGCGTATAATAACGTAGCCTGCCTGTTTTGTTTTCCAAACATTGGTGTGAGTCTATAGCTCACACTACCAACATATTGTGTTCAAACGATTTAACTACAAACACTACGATTATTGTGTTCAACGATTTACTACCAACACATTGTGTTCAAACATTAAACAAACTCTATGAATATCACTCAACCTTTGTGTTGACCTCTCAAGCATGTATTTCAGGTTCATGACGATCAAGGATGGCACGGAAGGGCACGGATACTCAAGAGGGCTATAAATTTTATTATCATTCAAAAACACATTTATTATACATTGTAAACATGGAACCATTTGGGACCTTATTTTGTAATCTCTGATATTTATACAAATTTGAATGATAAACCTTTTAAAACGACTCAATTGGAGTTCGTTTTCTATTATTGTGACTATTGTGCCGTCGAGTAACACCCAGTTCGAATTCCGCTGCAACCATGAATTGGGGGTGTTACAGATTGGTACCAGAGCCATGGTTATAGAGAAACGGGTCTAATTGAGACCTAAACTATAACCACACATACAAGCAAAAACATTTTTATAGCCTTCCACTCTCCGTGTCTTCCATCCTCCAGACGATTATGAACTTAGTAAGCATGTTATGCTACACAAACATATTAGTATATTCATATATACCCATTTTGAGCATTTCCCCGAAGACATTTTTATGCTACACAAACATAATTGCATATTGATATATGTACCCTAAACATAATTGAGCATTTCCCCGTAAGCATTTTATGCTACATGAACACATATAAGTATATTGATATATACACACTAGGCATTTTATGCTACATGAACACATATAAGTATATTGATATATACACACTAGGCATTTTATGCTACATGAACATATTAGTATATTGATATATAAACTCGGTTTATTTTCAATCATTTATCTAAACAATGGACTAAACATATCTGTGTATGCCTATTCTAAGGCATTTCGGCACAGCCACACTCTCCCAATCATGTTCCTACTCCAACATTCATTTTCCAAGACATTGTGAGATACAATGGTCTCATTCATTTTCCAAGACATTGTGAGATACAATGGTCTCATTCACTTTTCAAGACATTGTATGATACAATGGTCTTAATCATTTCTCAAATGTTTTGAGTCACACAATGGCCTAACCTACTTCCCAGACATTGTGAATTGCACAATGGTCTAACCTACTTCCGAGACATTGTGTTTTGTGCAAATGGTCTCTAGAATTATTCCATCACATCATTAATATCATTTCTTATGATATCAAAAACCCGTCACAATCTATCGATTTCAAAACAAGAAATATGAGATTTCTAAATGACAAACTAATCCATCATCGACAAAAGCTGAACTTTCTCTACATTCATCAATGTTTTCTTATGAAACCTTCATTATTAAAAGTTCGTGATCCTGGCCAAGTATGTTCTATTTTAGAACTACTTAAAACTTCCTTTCCATATGTATCTACCCTTACTACCTTCTATGCAATGGAATATGAAAACATACGTTACAAGTCTTGTATGGACGGGACTTGCAACTTAAGGGTTTGACATCGCCTTTGTTTAGTGGACAGTTTCCCGAAAGCAACGGACATATCAAAAGTATACCTAGTTTAGGTATTTGAAAATTTTATCGAACCTTGGCTAAATATAGACTAGTCACCTATATTTAACCTAGGGACAGTGGAATATAGTCTGACTAACTATATTCGACTTAGAATTTTCAAATACTGAGAATAGTTGTACTAGGGTTATGTTTAGGTTGATTTCCTACACGAACTCGATAAACCACCAGAATACATTAAAACAATCTAGAGACACGATAATGTCTTACCACTCAGCGAAATCTTAACACCTTATTTGTGTTACCTAATTTCATTCTTGAAATTTTTCATTTATGAGATAATCCGAACTACTATCTTGGGATAGTTATCAATTATTCTCTTCATCCTGTAGAAGTACTATCCTGTTTAGGTCCTAAGGATACCATTCCATCATAAACTTTTAAAATCTCTTAAGATTTTTAAAGCAAACTCAACATCTATACCTAAGAGTATTAATGTTAAGCATACACTACACACTTTTGTTCATCAACTTATCACATCATTATCTTCACAACCGTTACAAACACAAGCTCATTAACAGATCTTGATGTACTTTTAAAGCTCAAATCATCCTTAGTTACACCACAAGCACCCTTATCAGCTTTACAAGATTGAATATTCATCTTGTACTTTTGGAACACCAGTATCATCTCGTAATATACTACCTTGTAACTCACCGGCTAAGTATGAATGTTGTGTCGGGAATTCTTGAGTAGGATGATTTATAATATCCTTATTCGAATGGATTGGGATGCCTTTTCATTTAAATAAAGAAATTATAAATCATCGAACCATACGTTTATATTCCTTTAGTTACATTGTTTGGGATGCCTCTCTATGTAAATAAAGAATTATAAACAAGTGAGCTTAATTATATCCGAAATAACATAAGTATGAAGTCAATAAACACTAGATACAACAACAGATTACCTACTAGGCTATGATTGCAACGACTATCCCAATTTCCATTAGTACGAGGTTTACATTTTGGTTTTCATAATGATAGTGCAATAACAAACAAACTCATTGCGAGGCCATGTAACCATATGCATGTGCAGTCGTACCAAACTCATTACGGGGCCATGTAACCATACGCATGCGCAGTCGTACCAAACTCATTGCGAAGCCATGTAGCCATATGCATGGGCAGCCGTATAATTCAAACAGGACTTGGTCCAACCACATGTTCAACGCTTATTCCATGATTCGATTCTTATATCAATTGCTATTGATACTTGACAACAATATCAAGTTCTATTTTGATATTCAACTACTATATCAATTCCTATTAATATTCGACTGCTATATCAATTTCCTTTGATATTCGACTATTACCATACCTTTCCTATATAAAAGTAAGCCTCATCCTACACCATACACTGAAATGACAAATCAAGTTACATCACCGGTAATCCCAGACTTTAGTCCTCATAAGTAACCACACCTTTTCATCGACACCACTCCAACATATGATACACACAGAACTTCGGGACGAAGTTCCCCGTAAGGGGTAGAGACTGTAACAATTCACATTTTTCAGGATAATTACTATTCCCGGAAAATTTCACTATTCACTTTTACTATTCATTTTTCCCAAAAATTTTCCCGAAATTTGATTTTTATTTCTTGGGCTCAAGTGATAAATCATTTCCATGGCAAATTAAAAGTTTGACATTCATAAGCTCATTTTCGTGAAAGTTATTAAGGAATTACAGGGAATTACACGTTTTAGGGTAAAACGTCATTCAGAAATTCTACGTACAACGAAACTCGACCGCGTTAAGTGACCCCGCATCAGAAAAATGTTTGACACACTCATGATTTATTTGAGAATTAATCGTGACTGAGAAAAACATGACCAAAGACTTCCCGGCAGGTCACCCAAGCCTGTACTACTCTCGCATGAGCACGTTTAACCGTATGGCCGATTAACCGTTCCACCACAAAACGTGTTTCTAAAAAGAATTGAATTTTCAACTTATTAGAAAAAGTCAACATATTTTTCCCTCCTCCATTGACCAAAAATCATCCCTTGATGTTATAAGTCATTCCTTGATTTTTAGGCTTACGGTTTGATGTCTAAAAGACATTTAATACCAACCGACACTAGACTGAGCCCAGTCTAGACATTATAAGTCATTTTAAATCATATTTATCACATTAGAAAAGTAACATTTTACTTTTCTCAATTTTACGCAATATTGTTACGTTTTACGTATTACGCGTTTTAGACCCGTGTTTCCAGTTTTTAGCAGGGTTTTACCACCCAAATGGAACCTACCACTCATTTTATATTTTATTATGGGACATATGGACATGTCTAACAATACTTTAAAGTTCCATAATTTTACGACACCCGGTTTTACGTTTTGAGGCCTAATCATTTACGGTTGTCATTTCCCGGAGTCAAAACTCTTCCTAATACTTAGGATAATACCAAGCAAAGTCCACACCTTGTCCCCCAAGTTTAGGAACCGACCTAGGGGGGGGGGGGGGAATTCAGCCTTGTGTGTCTTAATCTCATGCTAGGAGCCTTAAGATGTGAACATGTGTTCAACTTGGCCTCCAAGTGTTGACTAGTCAACAATGTAACCTCCTCATTTGCATATAAATGCCTCTCCTTCCCCTCCTTGGCCATTCCAACGACCCACACACATAAAAACACACCATCATCTCATCCTTAGCTCATTTACTTCAAGTTCCATCCAAGAAATCAAGTGCAATATCCATACATAAACCCTAGTTTAGTTTTGATTCATCAAAACTACTTCAAATCCTTAGAAACTTTGGTGATTTCTCTTGAGTTTGAATCCACTCAAGTCACCTCAATTTTCATCATCTCTCTTTCAAGATTACAAGAGTAGAAAGATTGCATGAAGTGAAGTGGGTTGAAGCAAGTCTATCAAAGTCCTATCCTTACATGTTAACTTCCTTTCATCTTTGAAAGCCAAAAGTTGTGAGCCAAACCCTAACTTGATTCTTGTTAAATAATCATGTTCATGTTATTTACATGTTATTCTTGCTATATTATGTCTTGTAGTTATGTCCATGATGTATAAAAATGATTAAAACAAGTTATTGTTATTGATTGTTACAACAAGTTACTAAAACAAGTAAACTAGTGACTTTCTTGGTAAGACCTGATCAAAATGGTAAAAATATGATATTTGATCATTACATATTACAGTAGAGGACTTAACAAGGAAACCGTAGCAACTTGAACCACCCAAAACGAGTATACGAGTCAAAAGTTACGCCCATTTGAAGTTACCAAAACTTTGCGGCAAACTGCCAAATACCATTCTGATCAAATTTGGGTTTTGAAAGTCCCACTTCTGGTCCGATTCATCAAAACGTTAAAACACGAAAGTTGTCCGGAACGACGTTTTCATTCAGGAATAAAGAAGCTCGAGACCTAAAAACACTTTCCGAGTGATAAAATTCTTCAAATTCTAAACAGCCCATTTTTAGGCGAAAGTCACAAGATTATGGTTATACTTTGAAAGGAACAAGAGGTCTTATGACCTATAATCAAGACCACAACCATGGCTAGAGCCAAGGTTGTGTCTCATGACCTTGAAACAAGGACCAAAGGTCATGGCTAGGCCATGACGAAATGACCATACCAACTTTCATAGGCGTAAACATGAAACAAAGAGTTGACGAGAACTTGAACAAGCAATTTGGATCTACTTCACCTAAAAGGAACCATGAGATATTACAAGGAAAAATGGTCATACAAGACTTATGAAACTACCTCTAATAACAATCTTCATGTACTAATAAACTTTCCTAAGTTTATTCAAATATCGGACATGTAACTTTTCGGATCAAAACTTATATCTATATATTTCATCAACTACTACAATAGTAGGGAGCCTCATGTGAGGAGTTCATTATGTAAGCCGTCGAGTTGAGTTGTGGATTTACGAATTAAAGTGTCCTGGCTCCTCGAACGCTTACTAACATGACTTCTGAATTATGTCGGCCCGAACGGTAGTAAACGATATATAAACATACATGTTTCATGAATCATTTCTTTCAAAGACTTACATTATACATCATACCACATCATGGACTAAATGCAAGATATATATATAGGCACTACTTCATATTCTTTACTCCGAACCTAAGTCGCAACATTCGATTATAGGTTGCTCGTAGAAACCTTCACGATTCAACCGTTACATTCATTACTTGCTATCTTACTTAAGGTGAGTTCATAGCCCCACTTTCCATTACTTAATTGTTTTACAAATCCTTGGGGGGAATACATGCTATTTCTAAATCGAATACAATGCTTTCTAATGTATGCTTCACGACGATGTTTTATTATCACTAAGTACCAACCTTGCCAAACCGAGATCCCTTATTATGAACCATTTAATCACTAGAAATAGTGAGCGCGAATATTGTGAATAGGCCTATTGGGATTCATGAATCCCATTTGTATTGATTAAGTTCAAACAAATGCATTAATATTTGAGACATTAGGTATGACGGCAAAGTACCTACCGGGATAACTCCGCCGATAGATATTGGTACCCGTTAACGTTATGGTGTCATAAGCTTAGTGTATAATACATTTTATGGGCGTATAATAACGTAGCCTGCCTGTTTTGTTTTCCAAACATTGGTGTGAGTCTATAGCTCACACTACCAACATATTGTGTTCAAACGATTTAACTACAAACACTACGATTATTGTGTTCAACGATTTACTACCAACACATTGTGTTCAAACATTAAACAAACTCTATGAATATCACTCAACCTTTGTGTTGACCTCTCAAGCATGTATTTCAGGTTCATGACGATCAAGGATGGCACGGAAGGGCACGGATACTCAAGAGGGCTATAAATTTTATTATCATTCAAAAACACATTTATTATACATTGTAAACATGGAACCATTTGGGACCTTATTTTGTAATCTCTGATATTTATACAAATTTGAATGATAAACCTTTTAAAACGACTCAATTGGAGTTCGTTTTCTATTATTGTGACTATTGTGCCGTCGAGTAACACCCAGTGAAAGTGAATAGTAAAAATATGAATAGTGAAATTTTTCGGGAATAGTAATTAACCTGAAATTGCAAATTGTTACAGTCTCTACCCCTTAAGGGAACTTCGTCCCGAAGTTCTATGTGTGCTATATGTTGGAGTGGTGTCGATGAAGAGGTGTGGTTACTTATGAGGACTAGAGTCTGGAATTACCAGTGATGTAGTTTGATTTGTCTCAGGATACGGTGTGTCAATAGAAATTGATAACATAGTTGAATATCAGTAGAGATCCATATAATAGTCGAATATCAAAGGAAATTGATATAGCAGTCGAATATTAATAGAAATTGATATAGTAGTTGTACAGAAATTGATATAGTTGAAAATCAAATAGAAATTGATATAGTTGTTAAGTATCAATAGCAATTGATAAAGTAGTAGAACAACAATAGCAATTGACATAGGAATCGAATAAATGGAATTTGATATAGTAGTCGAATATCAATGGAAATTGGGATAGTAGTTGCAATCATAACCTAGTAGGTAATCTGTTGTTGTACCTAGTGTTTATTGACTTCATACTTATGTTATTTTGGATACAAATAAGCCCACTTGTTTATAATTCTTTATTTACATAGAGAGGCATCCCAAACAATGTAAATAGGGGAATATAAACTTATGGTTCGGTGATTTACAATTTCTTTATTTAAATGAAAAGGCATCCCAATCCATTCAAATAATTATAAATCATCCTACTTAAGGATTCCCAACACAACGTTCATACTTAGCCGGTGAGTTACAAGGTAGTGTATTACGAGATGATACTGGTGTTCCAAAAGTACAAGATGAATATTCAATCTTGTAAAGCTGGTGAGGGTGCTTGTGGTGTAACTAAGGCTAATTTGAGCTTTAAAAGTGCATCAAGATCTGTTAATGAGCTTGTGGTTGTAACGATTGTGAAGATAATGATGTGATATGTTGATGAACAAAAGTGTGTAGTGTATGCTTTAACATTAATATTCTTAGGTATAGATGTTGAGTTTGCTTTGAAAATCTTAAGAGATTTTAAAGGTTTATGACGGAATGGTATTCTTAGGACCTAAACAGGATAGTACTTCTACAGGATGAAGAGAATAATTGATAACTATCCCAAGATAGTAGTTCGGATTATCTCATAAATGAAAACTTTCAAGAATGAATTTAGATCATACAAATAAGGTGTTAAGATCTTGCTGAGTGGTAAGGCACTATCGTGTCTCTAGATTGTTTTAATGTATTCTGGTGGTTTATTGAGTTCATGTAGGAAATTAACCTGAACATAACCCTAGTACAACTATTCTCGGTATGTGAAAATTTTAAGTCGAATATAGTTAGTCAGACTATATTCCACTGTCCCTAGGTTAAATATAGGTGACTAGTCTATATTTAGCCAAGGTTCGATAAAATTTTCAAATACCTAAATTAGGTATACTTGTGATATGTCCGTTGCTTTTGGGAAACTGTCCACTAAACAAAGGCGATGTCAAACAATTCAGTTGCAATTCCCGCCAATACAAGACTTGTAACCTATGTTTTCATATTCCATTGCATAGAAGATAGTACGGGTAGATACGTGTGTGGAAAGGAAGTTTTAAGTAATTCTAAAACAGTCCATACTTGGCCAGGATCACGAGCTTTTAATAATGAAGGTTTCAGAAGAAAACTTTGATGAATGTAGAAAAACTTCAGCTTTTGTAGATGATGGATTTGTTTGTCCTTTAGAAATCTCATATTTCTTGTTTGGAAATCGATAAATTGTGATGGGTTTTTGATATCATATGAAATGATATTGATGAGGTGGTGGAATAATTCTAGAGACCATTGCACAAAACACAATGTCTCGGAAGTAGGTTAGACCATTGTGCAATTCACAATGTCTGGGAAGTAGGTTTGACCATTGTGTGACTCAAAACATTTGAGAAATGGTTAAGACCATTGTATAATACAATGTCTTGGAAAATAGGAAAGACCATTGCAATCAGTTACAATGTCTTGGACATAAAATGTGTAGGAACATGATTGGGAGAATGTGGTTGTGCCGAAATGCCCTAGAATATGCATACGCAGGTATGTTTAGTCCATTGTTTAGATAAATGATTGAAAATAAACCGAGTTTATATATCAATATACTAATGCTTACGGGGAAATGCTCAAAATGGGTATATATGAATATACGAATATGTTTGTGTAGCATAACGTGCTTACTAAGTCCATAATCGTCTGGAGGATGGAAGACACGGAGAGTGGAAGGCTATAAAAATGCTTTTGTTTGTGAGTGTAGTTATAGTTTAGGTCTCAATTAGACCCGTTTCCCTATAACCATGGCTCTGGTACCAATCTGTAACACCCCTAATTCATGGATGCAGCGGAATTCAAACTGGGTGTTACTCGACGGCACAATAGTCACAATAATAGAAAACGAACTCCAATTGAGTCGTTTTAAAGGATTTATCATTCAAATTATATAAATATCAGAGATTACAAAATGAGGTCCCAAATGGTTCCATGTTTACAAATCACATTAAATGAGTTTTTGAATGATAATAAAATTTATAGCCCTCTTGAATATCCGTGCCCTTCCGTGCCATCCTTGATCATCATGGATCTGAAATACATGCTTAAGAGATCAACATAAAGGTTGAGTGATATTCATAGAGTTTGTTTAATGGTTGAACACAATATGTTGGTAGTGTGAGTTAATTAGACTCATACTCATGGTTGGAAAACAAAACAGGTAGGCTACGTTATTATACGCCCATAAAATGTATTATACACTAAGCTTATGACACCAAAACGTTAACGGGTACCAATATCAATCGGCGGAGTTATCCCGGTAGGTACTTTGCTAACATACCTAAATCTCAAATATTAGTGCATTTGTTTGAACTTAGTCAATACAAATGGGATTCGTCGATTCCAATAGGCCTATTCACAATATTCGCGCTCACTATTACTAGTGATTAAATGGTTCATAATAAGGGATATTGGTTTTAGCAAGGATAGTACTTAGTGATAATAAAACAATCAGGCAAGCATACAATTGAAAAGCATTGTGTTCGGTTGAAAAATAATAGCATGTATTCCCCCCAAGGGTTTGTAAAACAATTAAGCAATGGAAAGTGGGGCTATGAACTCACCTTGAGTCTGATGATGTATAATGAGAATGATGGATATGCCGTGAGAACTTCTACGAGCAACCTAGAATAATTGTTGCAACTTAGGTTTCGAGTAATGTCTAAGAATATGAAGAATTGCCTATATATGTCTTGCATATTGTTCATGATGTAGTACTTTGATAGGTTGTGTATGTCGTTATATAATATTCATTCGTTTGAGTGTGAATGAGAATATTAGGTGGTTAAGTGTGTCTTGTGATGAAAACGTCTTTCACAAGTTTGGTGGTCATGAAGATGAGTTTATTAGTGTTTCATGATAGTTGTCGTGTAATATAACGGATTCATAATGGTTTTGAAAATCATATGTGATCATACAATTCTTGTGGACCAAATAAATGTTGAGACTTAGTGAAAGTGATATTTACAAGTATATGATAAAGTCTACCAAGTTTCGTTAGCTAACGAGGTCGGGAGTAGATCCTTTTTTTGAACTCGTTTTGTGTTTGTGTTGGTTTGCCAAGGCTAAGTATATAGCTGTGCGGCCATATGAAATCTGTTAATTTTTGGACAGAAAATAGCCTTCGTTTTGTGTTTTCTGGACACGTGCTCCTGAGTTTTTGAAGAAAACGTCGTTCCGGACAACTTTCATGCTTTAACTTTTCGATGAATCGGGCCAGAAGTGCCTCGAAATTCGTGTTTTTAAAACTGTTACAGAAAGTATTTTGTTCAGTTTTTGGCTTCAGGTTTGGTATCTTTACTTGGCTGTATCTTTCAAAACGTAAGGCCGTTTTAGGTGATTCAAAAGCCTAGACTCTCATATTTATTTCCTCTAACTGATTTTTAAGTCTATATATTACCATAATCAATAGTTTGATGTTAAAGCTCAATATACTACAAGTATTTTAACTAGTTACTGCAACTAAGATTCTAACAAGTTTTAGATTTGTTTTAATAAATTTGTACATCATGTGATCAATATAACTAGACATATATAGCATATATAAGTATGAAAACATAGATGGAAACATGAGTAATAGCTCTCTTACAAGGATTGGTTTTGGAATAGATGATAAGAACAAGAACTAGGATACTAAACCTAAAGCTTCAACAACAATTCTAGCTTCCAATATTTCAACCCAAGACTTGCAAAACTCTTGCTATCAACCTTGTATCTCTTGAAATATTTCTAGAAAACTTCTCTTAGAATCTACTTTGTGTAGCTTGAGAATGAACCATAGAATGATGAATTTGGCTCTTGATTTATGTGGAGCTTAACAAGTTCTTCAATGGTGATGTGAAACTTGTTAATTGAAAATCAAAGATGATGAAGCTAGGGATTTATTGATGGATCGGTTTTGGGAGAGAAATAAAGAGAGTGAAATGAGTTTTTATTAGCTAATGAATGAAGTATATAAGTAAGACTTATAAGATCTTTTGATTACTTAGTCTAGTTAGTATACACATGTATGTATAAGATTTGAAATTAGCTAATCAAGAGCCATTTGGCTTCTTTGACCAAAACCAAACCGACATACACACCCTTAGGTGTATATTATGTCATTTAGTTAACTTAGATTATAAATAATGGTGTATTTTGATGAAGTTAAGGTGTTCTCGTGAAAATGAGAAGTAAAAGTAGTAGCTAGTTAGTAGACACAAATGTCTATGATGAAAAAGCTATGATTCATCAAAATGTAAATTTGTTGGGCGTTGGATTAGAAAAAGGAGCAAGCAAAGATGGTTTTGAGTTTGTATTGTTTAGATATTAGTAGCTTTGTAAGACTTTTGAAACACATAACTATTAATTGAGATATACTTGTCTCAATTATGAGGCATATGTATTAACGTGGCACAAGAAGAAAGAAAGCAGAAATTGTGTTTATCTTGTGGTTAAATTAATAGTTTAGTAACTTTAGGGTATAGCTTAATCCCGGTAACGTTAGGTTTTTAAGTCATGAAACTTAAACCGGGTAATATAAAAATGTGAAACTTGAAAAAATGACTAAACTTGTCAATATACTCCATAATAAAATATAAAATGAGTGGTAGGTTCCATTGGGGTGCTCAAACCCTGCTAAAACTGGAAACACGGGTCTAAAACGCGTAATACGTAAAACGTACGAATATTGTGTAAAATTGAGAAAAGTAAAATGTTACTTTTCTAATAGGATAATAATGAATTAAAATGACTTATAATGTCTAGACTGGGCTCAGTCTAGTGTCGGTTGGTATTTAATGTCTTTTAGACATAAAACCGTAAGCCTAAAAATCAAGGAATGATTTATAAAATCAATGAATGATTTTTGGTCAAAGGAGGAGGGAAAAATATGTTGACTTTTTCCGAAAATGTGAAAACTCAAATTGTCTTAGAAACGCGGTGCAGGTATAGGCTAAGGTTACGACTAAGTAAAAGCGCTTAAAAATGAAAATTCCTGTTTCTCACGGCCGAGGTTTATTTGGTCACATTTTTCTCAGTCATAATAAATTCTCAATTAAATCATGAGTGTATCAAACATTTTTCTGATGCGGGGAAAATTAACACGGTCGAGTTACGTTGTGCGTAGAATTTTTGAATGACGTTTTACCCTAAAACGTGTAGTTCCTTAATAACTTTCGCGAAAATGATCTGATGAGTGTCAAACTTTTATTTTGCCATGGAAATGATTTATCACACGAGAATATGAAATAAAAATTAAATTTCGGAAAAATGAATAGTGAAAGTGAATAGTAAAAATATGAATAGTGAAATTTTTCGGGAATAGTAATTAACCTGAAATTGCGAATTGTTACATAGAACTAGTCTTCATATTATCATCATAACACTTGCATACTATTCCACTCGTAGGGTAATTAAATTAATACTTTTGGTATAATTTGCTTTTACGTATAATTATTTCTAAATAAACGTTAACAAGCAATCAATAATGTGACTAACACGTCCGACACTCCCGACTATGATCCCAATATATTTTTATATTTATTTTAATAGTATAAAAATTATAATATTAATTTACCCGGTGTTTTCAAACCAATGGCTACATTTTACGGTCGGAGCCTATAACTCCGTCGGTTTGCGAAATTCCAAACACGATAATTATTCTAACACCCGATTCTTACAAGGAATATGATTTTACTACTTTTACAACTTCGTTGTATTTTATTTCACCTCGTTAACATTTACTTTTAGTTAACTCGGTACCCGATAATACCTAAAATACAAAATAACTAACTAATACTTGTGTTTGGAGACAAGTTCTTTTATTAGCCCACACTTTTTCCTTGATTTACTACTAGGTGCCGCCCCCCCCCCCCCCCTTTTTTTGGTCCTTACACCTTTGATTACTTTGACTAGTCCAAGATATTTTCTTATAACCCCAAATATTCATTCACTTGAAAACCTATTATCATTTTACAAGAAAACTCGTCTCTTTCTCTCTTCTTCTCCATGGATCGACCAAGACATGAGCACCAAGAAGAAACCATAATTTTTCCAAGATCAAGTGATTTTACAACTCTAGTATACTTCTATTTTGGGTTTTGAAATATAAACCAAGAAGTATTTAGGTACCTAGTTACTTTAAACACCTTCAAACTACTAGTAAGCTTTTCTTGATCTTTCTTAATGATTCATATATTTATTTTATGTATTTTCAAGTCATAGTAGTAGATCATGCATATATATATGTTATATATACCACTTTTACAATAATACTCTTTAATCTTAGATCTATAATTTTTATTAGTAACTTCAAGAGATCCACCAAGATTGGTGATGTTTAGGAACCCATGACACCCTAAGAAGGTGTATGGTAAGATTAGACTAGATTTGTGGTGATTGAAAGTGGTTTGGTTGAAGTTGAAACAAGTTAGAAGCTAGGAAAATCTATTTTTGACACTTTCAAAATGTTGCTGTCCCTTTTTGGCAAACGTGGAAAGATCAGGGGCAAGGTTGTAACTTTTGACCAAAGATTTATAAAATACTCTCCGATACGAAACTATAGCCGAAAACAGGGATAAAAACGAGTTAAGAACGAAGGAGATATGATTTTTGTAAATTTAACGACGAAAACTATTTTCTGAAAAACTGCATGCTGTTTGACAGTTTTCGACGGGCAAATATAAGCATTAAACGTAACCTAGAGGAGCCGAACTATCAAAAATATATTAGTATATACTAAAACGAATCCGTGGATATAAAGAATGAGGAAAATGAGCTTAAAACGACCAAGTTATACGCGTTTTAACATCGTCAAAACTATATATATATTTTGTCACTACTAGAAAAATAATATAACTACGTACTAAATGACATATTTTCTAGATTTCTTATTCAAGGAGTTTATTTTTAACTAACGAAATACGTACGACTCAAGGTTTATTACGCGACTACTAGACGCTATTTTAAGGTTTTCAAGACGAGGAATATAACACTAACATGTTTTTATACGATATACTACGACAAGTTATATACTTCTATATTTGGACTTATTTTCCTAAGTATGGAAACTATTATACTTTGACAATAACAAGTATTTCCAAGTTACGAGTGGTATAGGCATCATGTGCATGTGCATTCAAATTCATCACGTCATGATCTAAAGTAGATCGTTATTACTCATATTAGGTTGCGGTTAGAGATCGTGCCTCATTTCAGTGTATCCATTTTTGTCATCGTAGCTATCGCTCCAGGTGAGTCATAGCCCCTACTTTTTAATTATTTTGCAAACTCTTTGGGGGAGAATACATGCTCGTTTTACTTAAATGCATTCCTTGCTTTACCTGGTTGATTACCTACATTTCATTGGTATGCTTGATTACCTGTATTTCATATGACTTGTCTCTTAAACATTATTACTTATTTTATATGACCTCATTGTCAGTATTATTTATCTGGCGACATTGTCAGCATTATTTATCTGGCCTCATTGTCAGTATTATTTATCTGGCGAAATTGTCAGCATTATTTATCTGGCGACATTGTCAGCATTGTTGATATAACCTCATTGACTGAATTATTTATATAGCCATTTTGCTATATTTATCTGGGAATTTGGATACCAGTATTACTTTTGTTCACGTAGACTTTAATACATTTGGCAGTGGGTTGTAAACACACAGGTTACAAGTCTCTTATGGCGGGACTTGCAACTGAGTGGATTTACAATGCCTTTGCTGGGCGATCATTTCTCTATAGGCATTATTTGTTAAACAACTCTATGAACTCACCAACCTCGTGTTGACACTTTAGCATGTATTTTCAGGTTTTAAGCATATGGCACGCTACAGGAGGTTTTGGCAGGGCATGGCATGGTCATAGAAGACTCTGATTATTTATATGGGAACCGTTTTTAAGCTATTTTAAGGGCCTACTTCCGCACTACTTTTAACGATGTAAATTCAATATTTTTGGTTAAACGATTTTATTCTAAATGATTAAAGTGAAAACCATTTTTGAACTAGTGTTGTAATACCAATTGAGTTACACCCCAGCTACATGTATGCTTCCGCTGGACCTGATTTTGGGGGTGTGACACATAACATTAGTCGACTCGTAACAAAACCGTACCAAAGGTCGATTTAGTCAATTGGTACCAACGGTCGGCTAAGTCAACTGGTAACACAACCGTACCAACGGTCGACTTTAGGGACTGGTACCAACGGTCAACTATTGTCGACTGGTAACAAATCTGTACGAACAATCGACTAACAAACAAATAATAAAACAACTAGATTTTTTTTTCACCGAACATCACAATCCTAGACATGATATTCGTTATGATGAGCAACTTCATAAGTCCTTCCTTTGTTTAATATGTATGCACGCTGCCAAGATAAAGAATAATACTAATATTATTGTGATGAGCAGCTTCTGTTCCAATATAATAGTGTTGGCAGGGAATGAATGGCTTAATAGCTTTTATCTTACCAACGAATATTTAGAAGCAGCCGTGGAAGTTTTGTTGAACAACGATTAGAAGAAAATAGGCTTGGCGGCTAGGGTTTGACGGGGTGGTCTAGGTCTGAGGATCAGACCTGCTCTGATACCATGTTGGATTACATAATTCCCCGTAGGTTATTATTATTATTCATGCACATTATATAGAGATTACATGAGTAAACCCAAATGGACCCTAAACCCACAGACCGGGCTTGGGCCGATTATCCTCTAATACAGCCATGCAGGACACTTTATTTCAATTTGGTCTTCATTATTGCATACCCTATATAAACTTATAACCCAACTCATAATTTCCATATCGTATTTCGTAAACCATAAAAATGGGAAATTGTATCAAAAAGCAGCCAGCCATTCACCCCGACAACGATGACTGTCGATCACTAGTAACATCACCTGAAAATAAATCTCATGTAGGTAACCATTGTGATAACAATCAGAAGGTGGACAACTATGGTGAAAAAAAGGTGAAGACGGAGATAAAGATAAAAATATCGAAAAAACAGTTGGAGAAATTATTGGGTAGTGCGGATGTGAAGGGGTTAACGACGGAGCAAGTACGTGCTTGCTCAGTTGATGAATGTTAGTGATCGAGTTGAATCTCATCAACGGGCGTGGAGGCCTGCTTAAAGCATTCCGGAGTAAGCAGCTAGCATATGTGATCCGTATTCGGTTGTTACTACAACCCAATAACGTGAATTTTTTAGCCTACGTAAAATTTGGCTACCACTTGTACATATGGTTTTTTTCTTGTAGATATATGTTGATATTCTTTAATTTAATTGTTTTTTTAAGTGCATATTACTTGGTATTATTGGAGTACTTCTGTTTTCGTGGTCTGATATCAGTACTAAACATGCAATAGTTTGATCAGTATACAACAAGGGACAGGTCGAAAGGGGTTCTCGAGATGATTGTGAAGTTTTGCGAAACAAATAATTTTTTTGCATAGCGTAAAATTATGTCAATTATAACAATCTTTCTCAGAATTGCACCTGGTCCCAATATAGTGTGTTACAAATCATCACTAATTTTAGTAAAATGCACCTCATGATTTTTGGCTTTTAATCCGTCACTACAAACAACACCGCATTGCATGCAAAAATATAATTAGAACGTTCTTATTATTTAATTTTCACCAATCTCAAAGTTGTTTTAGCTTAGATATAAACATGTAGATCAATACGAATAATTATAAAGTTATAACATATAAATGCTTTTTGACGACTAGAGTTAACTTCTAGTAAGACGAATTAAACACTTGGCCCCATTTCCAATATTTCGTACTGACCATACTAGTCAAATTATGAGGCTTGCTAAATTTACGTTCTCATCCTTGAGAGTGACTTGAAGCTAGACTTAGGGTCTGTTTATTTTTTCTTCCACATGCAGTGACTTATAAGTATTGTGGGCTCTACATTCTGTTAGAGCATCTAAATTGGGATAAGTGGTGCATTTCACTCTCTAAAGACTCAGACGAAGTAAAGGAACTAGTGGGCCCAAATTAAAAAGAAAAACAATAATATAATATCACAAGTTGTGATTCGGACCCACTAACAAAAAAAGTAAACGCACCTAGTCAATTGAATATATCTTTATTATAGTACGAAATTAGTTGTTCACTGTTTCTTTTGAAGTATCAAATTAAATTTCTGCTATTAAGAACACAAATATGAAAATTTGATGTCGAGTTTATTTATTACTTTTTCTACAAATTATTATTTCAAGAATCTTAGTTTGCTTTAGTTATGTATTTTTTTGTTGGCAGACAATTACTCTAAGATGAAAATCATGATGTATTAGTGATTATAAAAGTTAAAAACTCAAGGAATAAATCCCTCCAACATAATTGGATCAATGATTATAAATACTCAATCCACATGTGTGTACGAAAAAATGTACATGCAGAGCAAGTCACTCTGTAATTTTGTTTGCCTTTGCATTAATCACAAAATAGGCTTGGTAAACATATAACATTTGAATGTGTATTGTGACCTTCAAAAATAATTATACATTTGTTATAAACATCTAGAACAATGGCTTTATTAGCTTTGGTAAAAATTGTTGTAAACACAAAATTTTTAATTGTCATCGTATTAATCAATGGTGAGGGCGTCTCAACTCTCAAACACTGAGGTCTCGATGAATGACGGACTTTATGTGATATTACTTATGCACTTATAATGCTCCGTTTTATAGAGTATGCTTCAAATGTTACACCCCAAAACCGAAAAGTTATAGAATATTATATATTTTACTCGCTTAAGTTTGAAAGTATACGAGTAGAATTGTATAAGGGTTCCTTTGTTAGGGACGATGTAGCTTTGATTATGGAGTTGTGTAGCTTGATACTAATTTAATGAACATGTTTACCATGATAGAGCTTATTATTTATTTATAGTTTGTGAATTATATATGTGTTTGTAAAGATAAGCTTTACATGTGTTTGGAACAAGTATGTGATTTAACATGTTGCTATGCGTTATTTATGTTTTAGTGGATTGCAAATGAGCTACATGAGATAGTAGACGAAGTGAGAAAAAATAAATAAATAAATAAAGAGACGGTACTTGTTAGATGGTACGAGTAATTGGCAGAGACTTATGTGTTAATGTAAGCCACTGTGCAAGTTAATTACTAGAGTAATGTGTATGTTTTATGAGAAATATGACGCTATGCTGAAAAGCTTGTTGTGATAAGAAATCTCTTGTGTGAAGTTTATATATTTGCAAATAGCCGAGGTTGTAAAGCATGAGATTAAAATGAGAATATCCATAGCATATAGAAAGATCAAATGTGATACTTTTATGATGTGTACGTATACTGTAAAATAGAAACCTTTCGGGGTAAATGATAGCACTCTTCTGGGTAAGTGAAGTGGAACCCTTGGGAGAAGTTTGAAGTAAGTTATACGTTATAATGAATCATTCGGGATAATATGTTATGAACAAATCATGATAAATGAAAAGTGTAGCTCAAAGAGTAGCCTTTTTTTTTTTTTTTTTTTTAAATATGAAAATAGAATGTGATTTATGAAAGTGCTATATGAGATGATAGGTAAGTCAAAATGTGGTTATGAATAAAGTTTGAGACTTGTGAATGGTTATGTTTAATAGCACCCCTTTTGGGATAATGGGTAAGTTACAAGGATGACTAAAATCGCAGATAAAGTATACTGTATGAATTAAGCATGTGTCCAACAAGAATGTTAGTGATGTTTTGAAAGTTAAAATAAGTGTTGAGTATGTGATATGTGAGTGTTCTAATGCATGAGTCGTTCGTAAACCCGTGAATCAAGAAGCGTTATATAATTATCTAAGTTAACTACATTTTTGGTCCTTGTGGTTGTATCAAAATCTCACTTTTAGTCCAATTTTCAAAGCACGTGCGATTTCAGTCCAATAGTTTGCGTTTTGTTCTAATTTTGGTCCAATTTTTTAACGAGGTTAGTTTAGTCGTTTAGTCTAATTGTAAAGTGGCAACATTAATCCTTTAATTTAACAGTCGTTTGCAACTTTCGTCCTTTATACCAAAGATCGTTTTTATTGTTTGCACCGTTAGTCCTTTCAGTTAGTTAATCTTTTTAAAACAAAATTCTAAAAAAAAATAAAAAAAAATAGAAAAAATTCTTAAAAAATGATTTTTTTTAGAATTTTTTTTCCCAAAAAAAATAATTTGAAAAAAAAAATTCTTATAAAAATTTTTCTTAAAAAATTCTTAAAAAATTCTAAAAAAATTTTTTGCCGAAAATCTTTTTTTCCAAAAAAATAATTTGAAAAAAAAAAGTTTCTAATAAAAAAATTTCATAAAAAATTCTAAAAAAGAAATCGACGAAAAAATATTTTTCCAAAGAAAATAATTTGAAAAAAAAAATTCGAATAAAAATTTTCTTAAAAAATTTGAAAAAAATTCTAAAAAAAAATTTTGACGAAAACTTTTTTTTCCAAAAAAAATAATTTGAAAAAAAAATTCTAATATAAATTTTTCATAAAAAATTCGAAAAAAATTCTAAAAAAGAAATTTTTGATGAAAATTCTTTTTTCCAAAAAAAATAATTTGAAAAAAAAAATTCTAATATAAATTTAAAAAAAAAAATAAAAAAAAATTCTAATAGAAAATTTGATAAAAAATTTTTCCAAAAAAAAATTTGAAAAAAAAAACTTCTAATAAAGTTTTTGTTAAAAAATTCTGAAAGTTTTTTTTTTTATAATTTTTTTGAATTTTTTAAGAAAATTTTTTATTAGAATTTTTTTTTTCAAATTATCTTTTTTCAAATTATTTTTTTTGGAAAAAAAATTCCAAAAAAATCATTTTTTAAGAATTTTTTTTAGAATTTATTTTAAAAGACTAACTAACTGAAAGGACTAACGGTGCAAACATTGAAAACGATCTTTCGTATAAAAGACGAACGTCGCAAACGACCGTTAAGTTAAAGGACTAATGTTATCACTTTGCAATTAGACTTACGACTAAACTAACTCCGTTAGAAAATTGGACTAAAAGTGGAACAAAACGCAAACTATTGGACTGAAATCGCATGTGTTTTGAAAATTAGACCAAAAGTGAGATTTTGATATAACCACAAAGACCAAAAATATAGTTAACTCTACATTTTATTACAATTTGAAAATTGCTATCATTTTCTTATAATTCGAAATTCCTATGCTAGTCAAATTGTGAGGCTTACAAAATCTATATTCTCACCCTTGATAGAAAGGGACTTAAAGATCCATATATCTTGTGTTAATGGCATATAATAGCTACGAACTTTCTCAAGTGTTCACATATCAGTAATGAACTTCATAAAATACAAGAATACCCATCAAACTTTCAAATATTTGATCAATATAATGCGTTTGCTTTTTTTTTTTGGAACAACAAATTTTATTAAACCAACTAGCAAGGAGCTAGAATTAAACTACAACAAGATATGGGTTTTTAAGCCAATCATTCTACTTGAACGAGGCTTTGCGTCTAAACTTACACCAATTAAAAGAAATAGAAACAATATTGTCAAAAATCGCCGCCTGCCTTGGAGTCTCCTTCTCGAATAAAAGTTTGTTACGAAAATCCCATATCAACCACCACAAGCCGTAAAAGATACCTTCAAATACAGATTTGAGCTTGGCGTAAATTCGAAGCGACACCATCCAAGTACACCATTTCTCATAAGTATTAACATCAGCATAATCCACGTTCCACCAGGAAGAAAGTTTTCGAGCAATCAACCTAACCAATCTACATTGGAAAAATAGATGACTAGTAGTCTCTACCCCACCATTACAAATAGGACAATCAATAGAATCAATCTCTATGCCACGGTGAGAAATATTATATCTCGTAGGCAAAGCATCAATTTTGATTTTCCAAGCAATAATATTCACCTTGATTGGCACGGATTTAACCCACCTGGTTGACGAAGTAACACCCTGGAACCGTTTTCCATCTATAATCTTTCGGATAGAAGCCACCGAGAACTCCCCTGAATTTTCCAACGACCATACATATCTATCAACACTAGGAGTAAGAGTAACCGTACTAATCAACTGATACAAGTCGCTAAGCTGCGTTTCTTCAACACCACTTCTCACTTTTCGACGCAAAGAATTTTCTAAACCGGACTCGCTCAACTTCACGCTAACTGTGGATTTTCTCAACAACTCTAACGCACACAAACGCGGAAATAAGTCTTTAAGAACCCCGCCTTCGCACCATTTATCTTCCCAAAATAGCGTATTATCACCATTTCCTAATTTAAGCTGAATATATTCGAAGAAGTTAAGCCCCTGATTTTGCATTTGCTTCACTTCCTGAACAATATTTGTCCAACAAGTCCGAATTCCAGCCCTCAACTCCTGTCCCAATCTACCAACAGAACCATGTATTGCCTTTATAACTCTTGTCCATAGAGATGTTTTATGAGCATAGAACCGCCATACCCATTTAAACATTAAACCTCTATTAAGCGCATATAAACTGGAAACTCCTAAACCCCCCTTTTCTTTTGCGGTTAACACCTTACTCCACTTCACCCACGATGCTTTTTTGCTTATAGTATCATGCCCATTAAAGAAATGAATTCGAATAGATTCAAGTTTTTGAAGCACACTCGAAGGGGCCTTAAATATAGACATGTGAAAAATAGGCATCGACCCTAATACCGATTTAATAAGAGTGAATCTACCTCCAATAGATAGCGTTTTCATCTTCCATCTCGAAAGACGAGACGTCACCTTATCGACTACCTCTTTTCAAGCATGCACCCTCGACATATTTGCTCCAACTTTCGTACCTAAATAAGAGAAAGGAGTGTTGAGAATTAAGCACCCAACTTTCGTACGTTTGCTTATGTGGCATGACTTGTAACCGGCTACACCGGTAAACTTGAATACATGGATTTTATTTAACATTTGGTAGTACGATATATTTACACCCAAACATTTAAACACAAAAAAAAAAACACACACAAACAGATCAAAACACACACACCCCACACCCCAAATCTAAAAAACATATGAACCCTAATCTTAATAATCAAAATTGCGTGAACAATCTATTTATTTTGTTAAAGGTAAACTTTCCCAAGCGCGTTCGTGGAGGCAACCCCAAGGAAGAGGAAAAAGAAGGTTGGGTGCTTGTGGGGCAAGGCCACCCGGCCTCGAATAGGAGGAAATTATGTTAATCATCTATTTTATCAATCATAATCATAATCGTAAACCCTAAATTTCACTTTTTTTTAATTTTTTTTTTGCAGAATGGCTAGCCTGCCTATTACATTCCATCATGATGGGTTGTTTATTGGGCCTCTTATTGAGTACATTGAAGGTAACTCAGACACAATCAAAGATGTGGAGTTTGATAACATGACATACGATAAGTTTTTTGATTTTCTTGCATATGCTAGTAAGTATCGAGTTGTTGGTCTATATTATTGTGTCCCTGGATGTGACTTAACTGATGGAATTAGGGAGATAAAAAGTAATCAACAATTAGGTGACTTTGTAGCAGTAGGTCTAGAACATGGTGGAAAAATTGATGTTTATCTAGAACATCATGGTTATGATATTCAGGATTGGCTTGTAAATGATGATGTTGATGAAGAGGATTGTGAGGATGAAGAGTGTGAATTAGATGATATATCAGCTTATGTTGAACCACAATTTGTAGGAGAAGAAGAAGTTAGCATACCAAATAGGTGCACAAATGATCCATTTTTAAATAGGTTATGCAAGACCACTGATCCTAGTAAAACAAGTAGGATTACATTTGGTCAATACTCACAAGGGGATGCAAAAGGTTTGGTAGAGGATGAAATTGAGGATCAGTTAGTTGATCCTATATACAAAGTTAAAAAAGGAGTAAACTATCCTGACCATGATCCAAACCTTCCCTGGAATGAAATGGTTCCCATATTAGGAATGAAATTTGAAGATCATGAGCAGATGAAAATTATGTTGGCTAACTATGCTGTAACTAATGGTTATCAATTATGGTACAAAAGAAATGACTATAAGTCATTACTAGCTTTATGTGGTAGGAATGTTTCAGAAGGTAGGTGTGCTAGTAAAGTTGATAGGAATGTTGCAGAGGGGAGTTCTAAAGAGAAAGTTGTAGAAGGGAGTTCTAAAGAGAAAGTTGCAGAGGACACAAATGTGGAACCTGCAAATGTGGCTCAGCCTGTTTTGAGGAGGGGTGCAAGAGTGAGAAGACCATCACAGAGAATCCTTCTAAACAAATGGAAAAAACCATTTGTGTTTGATGCTTTGGGAACTGGTTCTACTCCAGAGTTGGCTTTTGATATAACCAATGAATGAGTTAGTTGAATATGTTTCTTTTGATTATGGTCTAAACTTAGAATGCGGTGTCAATTGTGGAAATGGTCAAACCTTAGAATGAAGTGACTTAGTGGAAATGGTCCACTCATTTTGTGTAAAGACAACTTTGTTAATGCTTAAATGAAGTTGAAGTTGCTGCTATTTTGTTCATTTTGTGCATTTCAACATACTACTTTATTCACTACAGACAAGATGTTTTCTACAATCCTTGCATTCCATGAAGTCTTCAACATACAAACAACCACAAACAAACAACAACAATACAGACCATACTTTTCATTTTAGCAGGTACATAAGGACAACCACAAACAAGAACAATACAACCTTCTTACAAAACACAACATGTTTTCTACAATCCTTGCATTCCTTTTGCATGATCTTTAATTCAGTCTTCAACAAGTTCATTTCATTCTCCACTTCTGCAATCTTTGTGTTTTCATTTTGTACACTTTGATTATTTTGTCTTCCAACTTGTTGCAACAACTTAAACATCTCACATTTGTAGTAATCATTGGGCAATTCTGGATCTACAAAGTAATAAGCTTTACACTGATTTCCAGACCACTAAAAAAAATCAAAATTAAAAGTCAAAACTATAGCAAGAACAAAAGTCAAAATTAAACCAAACACATAATCAAATCTTACACTTGGATTAGGGCAACAAAGAAATCTTCTGGTAGGATGGGTTAAAGTTGTAGACTTTCAAAGAACCAATGGCAAAGGATTTTTTCAGTCACATAATGTGGGAAATTGACCAATGTTGTTGTTGTTATTATATGAAGAAGAGAAGACATGTTTCAATTAGAAGGGAAATTGACCAATTTGGTGTAATATTAATGATTTTAAGGGATTAAGGATTTTAGGGTTCTGGGAAAAGAAATTGGGGAAGAAGATATACATATTAAAGGGTGGTGGGTATTCTTCAACGGTCATATTTTTATGATGTGGCATGTTTTACAGGTAAAATATAGTTTTTTGCTGATATCAACACAAAAACACGAAAGTTTGATGGGTATTCTTGTATTTTAGGAAGTTCATACTGATATGTGAACACTTGGGAAAGTTCGTAGCTATTATATGCCATTAACCCTATATCTTGCATATAGTTGTATTAAATGCTTATAACAACTCAAAGACGACTCCCAACATAAATGGATAGTGATGATCATAGGAACAACTTATCAAAATGAAAGTTGAACTCATCTTACATATATATTCTTTTGACACATTATTGAACATCTATATATTAACAAACTGAAAAGCGTAGATGCATAGCAACTCACTATATATGTGAATTTTGTTGGCCTTATGTGAAAAGCGTAGATGCATAGCAAGTCACTATCAAACTGTAAAATTTATATATACGTGAAACGTTTGATTGTGTAACAATCCGCCTCACATCGGTAAATAGGTAGAAGATAAGATATTTTAAGTGTGAAATTTGTAACCTATTTAACAAGGTTTTTAGTTGTAAACATAAAAGTCACCTAAGTGTAGTCCATTACTTTCGACTTTAATAATGTCGTGAAAATATTATTATAAGGGTGATTATCTCAGGTTATAGATTTTTACAATGGTTTCATTATCGTCTTGATTAGTTAGTACTTAGTAGGGTGATTATGCAACTGTACATATACACAAAGGATGAAGAAGTACAACGACACACACTTACAAGACAAGTACCAAATAATCGAAGTTTATATCATATATTTTTTTAGTTGATCCGAGTAGCTTGTATGCTGATTACAATTCTTGTTGCTGATAATTTGATATAGAGATCGGCCGGCATGCACATCCGGTGGATAATCGTGGTGATAATAAGGCAAAGAGGGAGATTAAGATTTTGTGAAACATATCGTCATTTTTTTCAACAAGAAAGATACCGTTCTAAATATTGCTTCTTATTTATTTGGGCAAATGACTTGAAAATACATCTAAGTTGACACTTTTTATTGTTCTGTGTAGGCAACTTTTTTCTTTTCTTATTATATTACAAACCTTTCCAAATCCGTCTTTTATGTGTACTGGTGACCTGCTTGACCTGTTATAGCATGTTAAGTTAATGATCGTTTGCTTTATTATTGCAACATTAATCCTTTATACTAACGATCATTTATAATTAACTAAATGAAGTCTGTTAAGTTAACGACCATTTGTTTTATTATTCCAACTTTAGTCCTTTACACGTTTTCGCACGTTTTCGTCTGTTTTTATACATTTTCGTCTGTTTTTACACGTTTTCGTTCATTTTAACAGGTTTTCGTCCGTTTTCGCACGTTATCGTCCGTATTAACACATTTTCATTCATTTTTTCATGTTTTCATCGCACATTTTCGTCCGTTTTCACACGTTTTCGCACCTTTTTTTACACGTTATCGCACGTTTTTACACGTTTTCGTCTGTTTTACATGTTTTACTTGTTTTAGTCCGTTTTTAAATGTTTTTGTCTGTTTTAACATGTTTTTGTTCATTTTTGCACGTTTTCGTCCGTTTTTACACGTTATCTCACATTTTCGTCTGTTTTTCACACATTTTCGCACCTCTTTTCCATGTTTTCGTCTGTTTTCCCACGTTTTCGGCCATTTCTACACGTTTTTGTCCACTTTCACAAGTTTTCGTCCACTTTCACACATTTTCGTCCATTTTCAGACGTTGTCGTCCGTTCTCACACATTTTCGCACATTCTAATCTGTTTTTACACTTTTTCGTTTGTCTAAAACGTGTGAAAACAAACAAAACAGTGCAAAAATGAAACAAAAACGTGCGAAAAGAAACGAAAACGTGCGAAAATGAACGAAAACATGCGTAAACGTGCGAAAATGAACGAAAATGTGAAACGAACGAAAACATGTGAAAACATAAGAAAACGTCTGAAAACAGATGAAAACGTGTAAAAACGCACAAAAACAAATAAAAACGAGTAGAAACGGCCGAAAACGTGGGAAAAGGGACGAAAATATGTAAAACATACGAAAACATGCGAAAACGGACGAAAACGTGTAAAAACATACGAAAACGGACGAAAACGTGCGAAAACGTGTTAAAAAGGTGTGAAAATGAGTGAAAACGGACGAAAACGTGCAAAAACGAACGAAAACGTGTTGAAACGAACGAAAACGTGTAAAAACAGACAAAAACAAATACAAACATGTAAAAACGGACGAAAACTTGTAAAAATATACGAAAACGTGCGAAAATGGACGAAAATATGCGAAAACGTGTAAAAAAATGTGCGAAAACGTGTGAAAACGGACGAAAACGTGTGATAACGGACGAAAATTTGTAAAAATGAACGAAACGTGTGAAAACGGATGAAAACAGACAATAACGTGTGAAAACGGATGAAAACGTGTTAAAACGGACGAAAACGTGTACAAACAGACGAAAACGTGTAAAGAGCTAACTTTGGAATAATAAAACAAACGGTCGTTAAATTAACAGGCTCCATTTAGTTAATTATAAATAATCGTTAGTATAAAGAACTAACGTTTTAATAACAAAGCAAACGATCGTTAAGTTAACTTGCTAGAACAGGTTACCATGTAAACGAGTACACACAAAAGATGGATTTGGAAAGGTTTGTGATATAATAAGATAAAAAAGTTGCCTACACAGTTGTGCTATATAAACTGTAAATTATGGGCATTTCATTGAGCATACAGGTTACTCAATCTTCTATAAACTGTTTTGGAAACTATCGGATTTACTTACTTGTTATTCATCGAGAAAACTAATTTTAGTAATTTGTCAGATGGAATGAAAAAGAAATGCTCATGATCAAATTTTCAAGCTCATAATCACCTTGAAACTCAATGAAAAACCAGCTTTATATTTAAGCATCTTCATAAGTAATATTAGACAACTTATAAAACGAAACTATTTATACTTGCAGACGTAAAAACAAATCTATTAACCTAAAAGGGAAACATATTCTCATTACTTGACTTAGTAAACTTGCTGTTTAGCATATGTAATTAACTTTTATCTCCATTGTGTTGTTTACCGTTGTTGTTTCTACGTAATTGACTTTGTAAAAAAGTCAAACAGTGTTCTTTTGGAAAAGAAGGTGGAAATTTGATATTAGTTTGCATATTATCATGTTAAGGTTATACTCAGTGCATTCATAATATTATTTTATCATAAACATGTTTTAAATTTGTGTAATAAAAATGGGTGAGAAATGAATAAAATAAAAGAGTAGAAGGACCTATTATGTCATACCTCCGGTTTACTAACCGGGGTGATTAAACTTTGAAGGTAAAATCACTGAACAATATAGTCAATTCATTTGGTCTTCAATGTTAAGTTTGAGTTTATTATTGGTTTATGTTGGAGGTCAGTTTCTGCAGTTATTGGTGGTTGTTGATCAAACATGCCCTTAAACTAGATCAGTTATGATTCGGGTCATACTTGGGTTGTAACTTGTAAGTGGGTCAAGAAGGTGACCCGATAGTAAAAATGAAGTTAGTAGTATTTTATTTAAGTTTTGGTTTTTCACAATTTGGCCACAAGTACTAAAAAGTACTTGGGGTCCGCTTGGTTCAAAGTGGGGAAAGGGAAAGGGAATGCAAAGGAATGAGTGAGGTGGGTAATCAATCTCTTTGCACTCCCACACCAAGCACAAACAAATGGGTAAGGTGGGCCCTTTTGAATACCTTACCTATTCCCCACCTCCCTTAACCCCCCACCAAGCACCCCCTTAGTTTCAAAGTAATGTAAGATTAAAAATAGATGATGTGTTTTTTGCTTAAATTTTGTGACATAATTTGAGATGTTAAGATGATATAAGAGCAGTTAAAGGCTTCATAATTTAAGATGTTAACATAATTTGATTGTAATACTATGTTTGAAGCTAGGACAAAGAGGGGATGAACTATAATATCTATACTTTTTTTTATAATCTATTTGCTTCATATTAGCTATAAATCACACCTAATGGTATATTTTTTACCGTTAAACTTGTAACACCCAGTGAATGACTCGACCAAAAACATGGAAATTTTTCGCAAAAACGTATGTCCAAAAACTGACACATCATCACTCTTTTACAATCTGACAAAAATCCATAAACACCTAGACATTGAGACTATTTTTAAATGAAACTAGACTCAATTAACTTCGAAACGCCGGGTGGCACGACCCTTGAAAGTTGACGGATCAAAAGATATGATTTTTCGAAGATCGCCGAAATTTGTCTACTATTCAAACCGAAATTCGAAACCGAAATTTGGTGTTTGTTTCCAAATTTCACTTCCAAACCGAAATTTCACTACCAAACCGAAATTTGAAGTTTTGCTTCCAAATTTCACTTCCAACCCAAAATTCTAAACCGAAATTTGAGTTTTGGTTACAAATTTCACATCCAAACCGAAATTGTACACTTTTGACCCGTTTTCTGAAAAATAACTTCTATTACCCGGAAAGACATTAAAACTTCTAGAATTTACTAATATGTCATTTGGCTCATAAAAACGTAAAGCTTATATACAACAGTGTTGATATAAATAAACGACTAAAAACGTTATTCATATTATTCGATATCTCTATGTTTTGATGATCACAAAACGAAAACACATTAAATCAAAGATAATGACGTAAACAAGTATTTAGTAGTTAATAATCACTTTCACCATCTAATCACATAAGGTATGAATAAACATAGTGATTAAAGCATTATAAGATCAAAGGAAAGTTTAATTAAGCATTACAAAATTTACTTAATTATATAAACATATTATATATTTTTGAAAAACACTTTTGGTAATAAAAAAAAATGTTTTATTCATACTAAATATATGAATTCAAATTTTTAACCAAAATCAGTTAGTTTTTCACCAAATAAACTTTCCCCACTAAAAGACAAAGAATCTGGCCGTTTCAGCTGGGCGGCCCCCTTAATTATAAAGGGCGGTCCCCTTAATTTTAAGGGGGCCGGCCATGATTTAAGGGGACCGGCCACGCTCCTCTGTCAGAATCTGTTGCCTATAAATACCACCTTAAACCTGGATTTTTTCCTCACCTTTTTGCACTAAAACTTTCTGATCTAAACATCCCTCTCCATCTTCTAAAAATCTTTTGATCTTATATACTTTGATCTTTGTTTCAGAGTGATTCAAGCCTCAACACTCAAGTGCAAAGAGAAGAATACTTCTACTAGGAGTATTACAACTTAGTATCATCTTGCTATCTAAGTTGTTTGTTTAGTTCATCTTGTATATCATTTATTTCTTTGTGAACATTGTGTATACATTGGTTAGATAGATTTAAATATTGGATCTAGATCCATTGAAGGTGTGAAGTAGTACTAGTAGTGAAGAAGTAGAGGTGGATAGGATTTGTGTTAGAAGATATAAGTCGTAATAGCATATTGAAGTGGAGATAGTTGTGAAGACAAAGAAGTTGAAGCTTTGAAGTTGAAAAGACCTTGAAGCCTAGAAGTTGTGAAGTAGTATATATCTTGGGGTAGTGGATAGGACTTAGTAGTGAAGGTGTGAAGAAACAAGTGACGTGAAGAAAAAGAGTTAGGAAGTATTAAGTTGTGAAGAAGCTAGGAGCAAAGTAGAGAGTTGTGAAAAAATTTGAAGTGTAGAAGTTAGGTGTGAAGAAGATTGGTGTGAAGAAGTTGTGTTGAAGTTGTGATTGTGGTGTGATATCGTTGTGGTGTGCTAATTGGTGTGTAAGGTTTTCTCCGCCATAAAGGAGGTTTTTGATCTAGTGAAGAAAACTCTCGAGTAGGTGACTCGGGGAGTGGAGTAGGGCAAGGAAGGTGTCCTTGTAGCCGAACCACTATAAATACTTTGTCTCTCGGTTTGATCTTTCCATCTCTCACTCTTTGATTAATCACTTACTTGCATATCATTCATAGTTACAATTGCTTGTGTGTTGTGCATACATTGATTTCACATAGAGATCAAACTAGGTTCCATTCAAAACATAAATTATACATTAGTAAATTAAAGTATATACAATCATTAAAACACATATACATATATAAATACAAGTGAGATATATGAAATTATAATTTCTATTTAACACTTTAAATAAGAAGTATTTATGTGACATATGTGAATTAATTTGTATCTATACTTTAGCTTCAAAGGGTTTTTTCAAACTACCATTAATTACTTGAAAGCAAACTTTTATTGAAGCGAAAAAGACGCAAAACTATTCAACCCCCCTTCTAGTTTTCTACAAACAGTCATAGACTTGACTCTTATATCGTAGGAAAAGTCTACTTTAACCCATTTCACCAAATGGGTGAAATTCACTAAATAGGCTTACAAACTCTTAACCAAAAGCGCAACTTATCATTATATAGATCAAGTAACATGTACAAATACTACTTAACCCATGATTTCACAAGAATGGGTAAAAATGGGCTTTTGCCAAACGCCCCTTAAAGTTGACTTACACCTTAAACCATATTTGAGTACCCAATATTTACACTAACTCATACCATGACCAAAACATAACAAAGACCACAAAAGACTATGACCATGAAAACGGAATAATACCAAGGCAATATAAGACTCTCGGGGCTTCCAACTTCAAATGCTTGGTCCAAAAGATGAGCTTTTACTTACCGCTTTCAACTAAACTACTTCTTCTTCCAAGCAAGGCATAGACTATATCTTTACCTTTGCTCGATCCTTCGGCACCTATCAAGAAAACATCACAACTAAACATGTAAGCGAAACGCTTAGTAAGTACATGGCATAACAAGCTAACGATGCACAATATAAATTATGCTATAACCATAACTAGTCTAACCACTAGTTAAGCTAGCGATATAGGGGCACTTACCTCATGCCAACATAGTCGGCCTAAACACGATCAACCTTATGAGGTTGAACCTCGTTCCATAGTTAGCCCAACGACTAACTAAGTTATGCCTAGAAATGGATCCATAACTAGCTACGCACCCTATATCCTATCAATCACCATTATCATGTAACAAAACATGATAAAGCTAACAAACATAGACCATTATCATATATAACATATGATAAAGCTAACAAACATGTTATGACATATACTTACCTTAATCTTTAATCACAATCTTTCTATCAACAGCTTCCCACCTCTTTCTTGCTTCCTATATCACAATCATCTCTAATTAGAGACTAATTAACTAATCATAACATAATACTAACCTTTACCCATCATCCCCAATTCTCACCACATAAACCCTAGATTCATAATTTGGGTAAAAGCACTTACTTGGCATAAAGATTGAAATTAAGGATCCTTAAGAGCTTGAAATCACTTCAAGAGGTTAATATAAGCTTCAACGATAAAAATGGTGTTCCCTCCTCTCCTCCCCTTAATTATACGACACACACTCACACACTCTTCTATCTTCTTCAAAATTATGGACTTGTCTATCTAAATAAAAGATAATAATTTAGCTTTGGACATATGGCAATCTTAGCCCCTCAAGTTTTATCTTTCACACAAGGGCCACACATCTTTCATCACATAATACCTATATACTTGTAACTTACTAACTAGCAAAGTGCAACATAAAATACTTTCTAAAAAATGAAATAATACTATCACTTATTTTATATTATACTACCTTGTCGGGATACGGGTGTAACAGAACTACATACAAGTTAGTGCTTTTATCAATATAAAATTCTCTAATTGATTGACTCATGAATATGCTCAAGTTAAACTAAAAGATTTGTGTCTTAATTGTACCTCTTATTGTAGGAGAAGCTCTTTAACCAAATGATTGTGGGTTCAAGTCATGCGTAATACATGTGAAACAGAATTACTGTATATATTTTGAGACAGATAGTTGCCATAAAAAAAGTACTACCCTTCACGAATGTCTAGATCTATGAAAACTTTAAAATACTAATGTGAGGTTAAACTTTGAATATCACTTATTAATTCAAAGGAATAAAATAGTTAAAGGCGGAGAACTTGTTTGCATGATATCAAAGAACTTTTTATTTTTCAAAATAGTTAAACTTTTCGTGATTTATGAGATCCTCATTAGTGATTTCGTATCGGGTCACCCAAATCAATGGGACGGCCGAAGGTTTGACTTTGAATATCACTTATAAACAAAAGAGGGAAAAAAGTGTATAAATGAAAAGGTGTGAGAAATGAAGAAAAGGAAAGAGTTAAAGGACCTCTTATGTAATCAACAGATGGATTTGAAAGTTTGAAGCCCTTAAACAAGTTTCAATCTTTGTTAGGCTAAAACTGATAGTTTATTATTGTTTTGATTGATGTATCTTAATCAATTGATTGATTAATTGCGACACTACCACAAGGATTTCGAAAACCCCCCAAAATGTGGAATTGCGACACTAGCACACAAGGAATTCGAAAACCCCCCAAAATGTGTTTTGGGTAGAAAGCGGGTCAGAATTATGACCCGGTACTTTGTTTTAAGTTTTGGGTTTTCACACTTTGGCCACATGGTTTCGATTTCGATACATCCGAACCCCAAATCACACCGAATAATACATCGAATCGGGTTTTGGAAGCTGTTCTGTTAGCTTCTGATGTGAAGACACTTGTTGATGGTAATGATAATTATGAGGAGTTTGAGATTGAGACGCTTACTGTTGTTGATTCAGATGATGGTGATGAGGTAGTACGGCCAAGATTGAAGCGATTAAGGCGAGGGTGTAGTTTGGGTATGGTGGATTTGGGTTCGGGTTCGGGTAATGGTAAGAGTACCGTGGAATTTTGTTCGGGTTCGGTGGTTGTTGATGATGATAATAATGCTAAAGGTAAAAGTGATTATTTATTTTGGTGATTGACAGTTTTATTGAATTTGTTTGTTAATATGATTATTGCGGGGTTTGATTTAAATTTTTAGAGTTTAGGATTGCTTATCCAAACATGGTTATTTGATTTAGTGAATGAAGCAGGTTGTTTTAAGTGATGAGCTATTTATCAGTTTCAATAAGCAAATCAACAGTTCCTTATACACGGTTTGTCAATTGTGTATTTGTGCTAGTGTTTGGTATTTTGCTGAGGTAAAATAATCAGAATTAGATAATCAGTTTGATTAAGCAGCTTTGAAACCCAGTAGTTTGCTCTTACATAATCATACATCACAATCATTTAGACTCTGTCCAAACACTTAAAAAACTGATTATATCTTGTTTCTAAGCAACCCCAAACACCCTCTAATTGTGAAGCAAACTTATCACGTATAGACCATTACTGGCTTAGAAAACATGATTTTCATCAAGAACAGCAGTGAGTCAGAATCTTATTTGAAAAAGGAGCACTGTCTAGGTTTAAATCAGCAGAGAAAAGTAAACGAGTCACTCAATACTTCCACCAGAAAAGATTTATGGGAAGATTTTAAACACGAGAAGAGTTTCCATATCCCAACACCAGCACTGGATGAGGTCTGCGAGGAATAGTTTAGTTCTCTAAAAGATAAGAATAAAGCTCAGAGTAATGTTGGAAAGAATAACCATAATAGTCATGTTATGGACAGTGTAATAGATTTAGATGATCCTCGCCCGCCAGCACATCAGGATTTTTTCCATAATGATTTGAGGATTCAAGAGCTAGTTCGAGTTCTTTTGTGCAATTTTTTCCCGTTAAACGCAGAAAATAGAGGTTCATCAAATATCGATTACATGTAAGTTAATTCTGCTGTATTACTGATAGTTTTTCGTAGGATTAATTTCATAAAAGATGGTTGTATGCAAATGACTCAATAAAGTCTTGATATCATTTCTTATGTTGTCTTTCTTGTGTTTCTAGGGGCCAATTCAGCAATGATGACAAAAACAAACAAGCTGCTAGAAGTGAACACTGCGAACGGGATAACAAATGATGCTGGCAAAAGAAGGGTTCAAGCAGATAGTCAAGGGACGGGGCATTGGTTCACTAATGGCGATGGGAAGAGGGTAAGTTGGAAAGTTCTTGTTTTGTTATTGTAGTCATTTCAAACTGTTAGAACCAAATATGGGTCAGATGTGGGTTCGGATTGGCATTCAGACTATGTCAATCCTAACCTGTTTATGCATAATCTGAACATTGCCTTATTCAACCCGTTTTTCAAAATTGGTGGGTGGATTGACTTGTTTAACTAATTTAATCCATTATAAACATAAATTATCTAAATTTAAAAAAAAAAAAAAAAAAAAAAAAAAAAAAACCTCAAACGGGTTAGCAACCGGTTTAAAATATGCAGCTCGAAAAACCTCTTAGACCCGAACCAAACCCGTTTATTGTGTCATTTTTGGGTCGTATTTCGTTTTACGAATTTCCTCACCTACTTTTTGATGGCATCTCTTTCTGTGTCGTGTGATATAAACAGAGTTTTCCTGTACTTTCAGGTTTATGTAAGTAAAAATGGGCAAGAGATGATTGGCAAAACTGCTTACATTCACTATAAAAAGGTACTTCCTCAATTATATCTCCCAACTTTCTCACCTTGTTTTGCTTTATAATTGTTAAACATTGTTTTAAACTTTTATGTTTTGCATGTAAATATGATATGAGCTAAATAATGATGCTTTTGTCATTTAGCAAGTCTGATTGAATATCTGTTGTTTTGGCAGGATAGTGGTGGAGGATTTAAAAATAAAAAGGGAAAGAAAACTTCTACCAAGAAGAAATGAGTATTGATCGTGCTCTGAAATGTGCGATTGGTATATCCGCCACCACCTCCTCCACCACCACCATGGGGTCCCACCCTCACCATCGCCATCACTGGCTCGATATGGTCTGAGTTTGGGAAACACAATAATTTATCGGGTACGATGGATATGTGCAAACTGAAAGGGAGTAGAAATCTAATCTCATGGGAGTAGAGATCTTCATACATATTATTTTCCACATTTCATTTTCATCTTTAATCTGGATCTTGGTTTAAAGGCCATTTATGATTACTTAGTATCACATTGTGTCACCATCACTTTCATAATGCGTATCCAGATACCTTCTTGGAAATTACTCATTGTAGCTCAAGCTGCTCTTGCTATAAAACAGTCTGAGCGTTTATTTTTGTTAAATAAAAAAGAGAGTTTATATAGTTTATGTAGTACCCTACATGAGACCCTTTTTTATGAACTTACAGGCATCTCAGCTCTAGCTACCATAGAGTTAATATTCTATAACGAGAAAGGCACTAAAACAAGGCCAATAACACAAGGACAGTAACACAATGACACTGCCTTCCTGCTTGCCCTGACAGCTTTTTGTGGGAATTTGTGTGACATAGAACTTAGGTGGTAATTCGAGTTTTTCATTCTTCAGTAGCTTTCAGAGTACCCTAGTTTCAGAAGCACCGAGTAACCAGGTAGGATGAAGGCATGTGTGGAACCGGTTTGCACTTCCATTAAGTTGTGGAAACCAAACAAGCCAATGTGCTTATACACCGTTGCTATCTCCTGCTTGGTGGGATGATATGTGGCAATCAACTATTCGGGCGGGACATCCACAGGATGGAAGCTTATTGCGTTTAGTTCAGTTATGTACTCGTTATTTATTATTGTGTGACGTCCCATGCAAAATGTGAAGGAGACAGCTCCATAGATAATATAGAAGAGGATCACTAAAGTTTGTGAAAGTCTCCACATCTCATTGTCATGGTCTTCACAGACCACCTCGCAAATAGAGTCAATTATGTTTAATTTAGCTTTTAATTTGAGGTAAATGGTATGGCGGTGTGGTGAAGTGGTGGTGATGAGGGTTAGGGGTTGAAGAAGAGAAGTAAGGTAAAAGAAGGGGGTGTTTGGGTTAATATTGTATAGTGTTAGTAAAAAAGATATTAATGAGCGTTAGTAAAAAAGGACCAAACGCGCAACTAATAGAAATGTTGGGACTATTTTTTACATTTTTTGAAAATTTCGTACTATATGCAAGAATCAATCGGAGTTTAGGGACCAACGGTGTAATTTACTCAAATAAATAAAAGAAATGCCTTTACAAATGGTGTGTGTATTGGTCATTTGGTTTGAATGTTCAAACCATGAATCTTATCTTTTTTTTCATTGACCAAAAGACCATACGAGTGGCTTTTGTTTCTCTTTTTTTGAGCTAAGGTTTTTGTTTCTCAACATAAACAAATCACTGCAGCTGGAACTACTTTCTTTCTTCACATAAACTCTTTCAACAACTTCAACCAAACTTCCAATGGCTTCTACTTCAGTTACATCCATTCAAAAGAGCTTTAAGTATGATGTCTTCTTAAGCTTTAGAGGCGAAGACACTCGAAAGAACTTTGTTGATCATCTTTATTTTGCTCTTACACAAAAAGGTATTGAAACTTACAAAGATGACGAGAATATTAAGCAGGGGAAAATGATAAGTGATGAGCTTATTAAGGCCATTGAGGACTCGAGATTTTACATTATTGTTTTCTCCAAGAACTATGCTTCTTCATCTTGGTGCTTGGAAGAGCTTGTTAAGATTATGGAATGCCACATGATGGACGAGCACACTGCTTATCCCGTGTTCTATGATGTGGAGCCCACTGAAGTACGCAAACAAACTAGGTCAGTTGGAGATGCATTTGCAAAACATAAAGAGGAAAAAGCTGCTGGGAAATGGAGGGAGGCTTTGAAAGAAGCATCTGATTTGGCTGGATGGGAGTTGAAAAGCATTGCTAATGGGTAAGTAAATTTCTTCATCATATCTATGCACATAATGTTTTTAGCAAACAACCTCTTAGAGCGTATGGTGTTAATCAACTTTTCATAACACTACTAAAGTACCAAGTCATGCTAACACGTTTAAATGTGAGTGGTATTATTTTTCTCTCTTTGTGAGTGGTATTATTTTTCTCTCTGTCGTCGTTACCTTTCCTTTATAAATTTGGGTGGTACAATGAAAAGTTCATGTTTGCCTATGTCACCATGAACAAGTTTTTTTCCCCCCCAATTAGGCCTAGTGGTAAGGTCTTTGGTTTCCTAACAAGAGGTCAAGGGTTCAAACTAGTGGTGGACCCAGGATCTTAAGGTTTTTAATAAAATCTTTTGATAAAATTAGTACGGGGGGGGGGGGGGGGGGGGGGGGGGGGGGGGGGTGGGGGGGTGGAAATTTCTTTTGATAAAATTCGTGATACACTTTAATAAAAAGGTCATAATTTTTTTTACACTAAAAACTGATATTTTTTTTAAGATTAAGATAGATATTTAAGGTTTTTACATTGTTTGAGATTAAGGTGGGGGCAATTTGATAATGTGGTGGGGTGCACTTTAATCAAATAGTCCTAAAAAATAAATTTTTTCACTAAAAATTGATATTTTTTGGCGAAGCATGGAGGGCACTGCCCCCCCTAAGCTAACATGTAGTTCCGCCCCTGGTTCAAACCTAACTCGCTAGGTGTGTACAATTGGGGGTGGCCAGAGAAGGGTTGGAATTGCTCCCGGGATTAACCTAGTGAGGCCGCGTACATCTATGTAAAAACGCTCGCCCTCCCCGGGTAATTTCAACATGGAAAAACCTCATTTGTTCACCCGCTTTATGAGGAAGTGAAGAAAAGTGTTTTATTGGTAGACCCGACGAGTTTCGAATGGTACAAAGTTTACCAGTACCTAACAAACTCATTAGTTACTCATTCACTGTTTATTACATAACATATATAAATTTATCACCATTTACTTCACATGTGATTTATATCAGTATTATAGATTTGAAAAATGTTTGGGTATTATCACAAGCTAAATGAATCTTTCTTTAACGTATAGGCATGAAGCAAAGTTCATACAGAAAATCGTTGAAGAGATTTCTCTAGAGTTACGTTTCATCAATTCAAGCATTGATGGAGATTTAATAGGCATGGAGCCCCGTGTAAATGAAGTAATTTCATCCTTAGAACCTGGTGTTGGTGATGTTCGCATGCTAGGGATATGGGGGATGGGAGGTGCGGGGAAGACAACTTTGGCAAGAGCTATTTTTGATCAGATTTCCATTCATTTTGAAGGTGAAAGCTTTATTGAAAACGTCAGGGAAGTTTCAAAATCATCTTCGGCCGGTCTAAAGAAGTTGCAGAAACAAGTACTTTCAGATGTTTTAAAGGATCAAAACATTAAAATAAGCAGTGTTTCTGGCGGAAAAAGTATGATGCAAAAGATGATGCGTGGTAGAAAGGTACTTGTTGTTCTAGATGATGTCGATCATAAAGACCAGCTTGAGGCGTTAGCTGGTGACCGTAATTGGTTTAAGCCGGGAAGTAGAATTATAATTACAACAAGAGATGAGCAAGTACTGGTAGCCCACCGAGTGAGCTTGATTCATAATGTGACTTTGTTATCTCAAGCGGAAGCGGGTTGCCTCTTCAGTAGGTATGCATTTGGAAGAGAGAATCCGATTCAAAGGTACGAAGAGTTATCAGGAAAAGTTTTACAATATGCTGATGGTCTTCCTTTAACGATAAAAGTTATGGGTTCATTTCTATGTGGTCGAAATGAGCATTTTTGGATAGATGCCATAGAAAGACTAAAAACAATTCCGTTAAAGGAAACTCTGGAGAAGTTGGAATTAAGCTATATCGGTCTAGAGGAGGATTACAAGGAAATATTCCTAGATGTTGCATGCATACTAAAAGGTTGGGACAAAGAAGATGCAATTAGAGTGCTTGAAAGCCGTGGATTTCATGCTGAAGTTGGTTTAAGAGTTCTTGAGCAGAAATCTCTTGTAACTATTTCTGGATATAGGTCGACCTTGGGAATGCATGATCATTTAGAAGAAATGGGTAGGAATATTGTTCGCCGTTTGCACCCAGATGAACCTCAAAGACATAGCCGATTGTGGGTTAATGAGGAGATTGAGCATATATTGACTAATGACCTGGTAAGAATTAAGTTTGGATTTGATAAAACTAAGAGTTAACTACATTTTGTCCGTGTGATTTGCGAGGTATTTCATTTTTGGTCAAATAGTTTGAAAATTTCCGGGTTTGTTCTTAAATGAAACACTCATTGCGGGTTCGGTCCAAATTTCTAACTTCGTTAATTTAACTATGTTTGACCATTTAATAAAAGGATATTATTGTTTTTTAAGTATTATATTATACAAAATGATAAGTTACTGTGAGTTTTCATATAAAAAACACATAACAATTCTCATCTCGGTTTATATCATCTTCATCACTCTCAATTGAATCATGTTTTCAGTGATTTTGGGCATTTTGAAATTTAATTTAGGGTTGCACAAAAATTAAGGGGTTTTATTTTTTCCATTTCAGGGTACCCAAGCAACAAAATGTCTATACTTATGGTCACCGGGTTTCAGTGCAATAAAAGGTCTAGCAAAAATGAAGGATCTTAGATTCATTCACATAGATCTCCTAAAGGATATTTTTAAAATTGTTCAACTTTGGGAATTTGATAAAGTTAGCGAATACCTTCCAGGTTCCTTACAATTTATGAGATGGTATGGTTTTCCTTTTTCGAGTTTACCAAAAACATTTCATGGAAAAAATCTTGTTGAACTTGACATACGTCGCAGCAATATTGTTCAACTGTGGGAAGATGGAGAAGAAAAGGTAGAATAATGGTTGATTTGTTGTTTTTCATGATTCATTATGATCCTATATATCTATTGGTTAGTTATTGCAGCAATATTAATTGGTTTTTTTTTTTCTTTTTTTTTTTTTAGGTTCTAAATAACCTCAGGTTCCTCAGAATCTGGTTTTCAAAGTTGAGGACCTTTGACCTTAGGTTGGCTCCAAATCTTGAGCGGTTGACTATTTACAAGTGTTATGATTTCGTAGAGCTTCATATGCCTGCACATTATCTAAAGCTCAAATATCTCAACCTCTGTGGTTCAAAGTTGACAACCATTCACCTCGTGGATATTCCGAATCTTGAGAAGCTTATACTCGAAGGCTGTAATTATTGGGTAGAATTTCAAATGCCTGTAGAAAGTCTAAAGCTCGAAGAGCTCGACCTCAGTCATTCAAAGTTGAAGACCATTCACCTCGGGAGTACTCCGAATCTTAAGGAGCTAATACTCGAAGGCTGTAATGATTTGGTAGAACTTCAAATGCCTGTTGAAAATCTAAAGCTCAAATATCTCGACCTGAGTCATTCACAGTTGAAGACCATTCACCTCGGGAATACTCCAAATCTTGAGAAGCTAATACTCAAAGGTAGTATTCATTTGGTAGACCTTCAAATGCCTGCAGAATGTCTAAAGCTTGAATATCTCAATCTCAGTCATTCAAAGTTGAAGAGCCTTCACCTTGAAAATACTCCGAATCTTGAGAATTTGAAACTCAAAGGCTGTAATGATTTGGTAGAACTTCAAATGCCCGTTGAAAATCCAAAGCTCAAATATCTCAACCTGAGTCATTCAAAGTTGAAGAGCCTTCGCCTTGGAAATACTCCGAATCTTGAGAAGTTGAAACTCGAAGGCTGTAATGATTTGGTAGAACTTCAAATGCCCATTGAAAACCTAAAGCTCAAATATCTCAACCTGAGTCATTCACAGTTGAAGACCATTCACCTCGGGAATACTTCGAATCTTGAGAAGCTAATACTCAAAGGCAGTATTCATTTGGTAGAACTTCGAATGCCTGCAAAAAGTCTAAAGCTTGAATATCTCAATCTCATTCATTCAAAGTTGAAGAGCCTTCTCCTCGGAAATACTCCGAATCTTGAGAAGTTGAAACTCAAAGGCTGTAATGATTTGGTAGAACTTCAAATGCACGTTGAAAATCTAAAGCTCAAATATCTCAACCTGAGTCATTCAAAGTTGAAGAGCCTTCGCCTCGGAAATACTCCGAATCTTGAGAAGTTGAAACTCAAGGGCTGTAATGATTTGGTAGAACTCCAAATGCCCGTTGAAAATCTAAAGCTCAAATATCTCAACCTGAGTCATTCAAAGTTGAAGCGCCTTCACCTCGGAAATACTCCGAATCTTGAGAAGTTGAAACTCGAAGGCTGTAATGATTTGGTAGAACTTCAAATGCCCATTGAAAATCTAAAGCTCAAATATCTCGACCTGAGTAATTCACAGTTGAAGACCATTCACCTCGGGAATACTCTGAATCTTGAGAAGCTAATACTCAGAGGCAGTATTGATTTGGTAGAACTGCAAATGCCTGCAGAAAGTCTAAAGCTTGAATATCTCAATCTCAGTCATTCAAAGTTGAGGACCCTTGACCTTGGGTTCACTCCAAATCTCGAACTGTTACATCTTGTAAATTGTTATAATTTGGAGAAATTAATGCTCCCATTGGATGTCTGAAAAATCTTCTCTTCTTAGACTTAAGTTTTTGTGGGAGGTTTAAGTCTTTTGTGTTTGACAAATGGTCTCAACCAGCTCAGGCTGGTTCTGTATCTGAGTTACATCTGATCGCAGAACCCACAGATGTTTGCCCCTTGCACTCCGACAACGATTCTCCAAAGTTTCAGTTTGAATGTTATTATAAAGAAGATCCAGCTTCATCGTTTGGAAATCTTGAAAGACTTATTTCTATAGGTCTTTGTGCTTGTACAAACCTTGAGATTTTTTCAAGAATTATTTGTGGTTTACGAGGTCTAAGAAAGCTTACACTTGAAGGCGGTATTCCAGAGGTACCTCACGACCTTGACCAGTTAGTATTTCTAGAGGAGCTAAATTTTTCATCAACAAATATTAAAATCCTTCCAGATAGCATTTGTATGTTGAATCAACTGAAATTACTTGAGATTGTATCTTGTTGGCTTCTTGAGAAGTTACCGGAGGATCTTGGGCAATTATTATGTTTAGAGAAGCTAATGCTTAGGGATTGTAAGGTTTTACAGGGTTTACCGAACAGTATCTGTAAGGTGAAAAGTCTTATATCTTACATCTCTATGAATGTCGTCAGATTATGAAGTTACCTGAAGAAATGGGACGTTTAGGCTGTTTAAAAGAGTTGGATATAACACGTTCAGGCATAAGTTGTCTTCCAATGGGCATTTTTCAATTAAAAGGTCTGCGTATTGTTGGGGAAGATCAGCAGCTTCAGTCATTTGGTTTTACATCCGAGATACAAATATCTGAGAATAAAGCAACTGTTATTATTACAGGCACACAAAGCAGTAGTCTCGTTACTTTCTTTGTTTTTCTAGGAATCATCTATATTTCAGTTACTTTTTTTTTTATATTTTTTAAATTCCTGAGATAGTAGTTAATACTTCAGCCAAAAATGAAGTATCTAATTTGTATTGTGTATTACATTACATTGTTCTCCAATTTTTGTTTTTTTGTAATTTTTTTTTTCTACCAAAATGTTCTTTTGCCATGGCATGCCTTTTCCATGCATTAATGATTGTTTTCATGTGCTTAGCCTTTGCTTCTCATCATCTGATTAAACCAAAGGATGACGCTCTCTTCAAATGCCATAATGAGCTGGATGTTCAATCACTCGGCTCAATGGTTCAGTTCTATATTAATGTAAGGGTCAGAAGTTTGGAGTGTAATTGGTGCTGCTGTTTTGAAATCCAATGTCAACTTCACTGTTGTATCATCTTTCCGCTCAAGTGGTCTCGCGATAGAGAAATATCAATGAAGATAGTTGTATAAACATCAATATATGAGTCTTGGATACATTCCCAAAGTGCGATTGTTTTAATTTTTCTACTAACAAATAGTAGTATTTATACACTGTCGAGGTATGATCTACTCCCTTAATTGGATGATTCAATTATTGTACTATGTAACTGCTCTAAATCATTTTAAAATTTGAAGTAGTTTAAGTTATTTGACAGCAGTTTACCAAAAAATAGTTGACTTCTCGATAAAGTCAAACTGTCTTCTTGATGAAAATGATCAGCTTTGGATAAAAGGCTGGCAAATGATTCCATTAAAAGTAAACTTAGGAAAGTCTTATTAGTTATGCAAGATCATAAACTAGTTTTACTTTACATTTATATGTTCTCCATTCTGATGAAATCATTGAACATAATAAAACATGGCTTTTGAGTCAAACTATTGACTTTCATCTAACTCGACAAGTTTTTCATAAACTTTCATTAAAAACTTATATGAGAATGTTCACAGATGTTAGGGTGCTATTGAACATGTTTCTCTAATCAGAATTTTTAAGACAATGGCTTTTTTTCAAAATCCAAGTTTAGACAGATAAAATAAAACCATATATAGTGATGCCTTTTCACATGACAGCAGACTCAATAGAGTGAAATAATGAAGTAACGTTGAGTTTTTCGAAATGGATATGAGCAACCCGATTAAGTGTATCATGTAGTTCCCACAGTTGTGGGATAAACTGTAAATTATATGGGCCTTAGCAAGCATGCAGGTTACTCAATCTTTTATAAACTGTTTGGCTTTACTTGTTATTCATCGAGAAAACTAATTTTATTAGTTTGTCAAATGGGATGAAAAAGAGACGTTCATGATCAAATATCCATGCTCATAAATCATAATCATCTTGAAATTTGAGATGTTAAGATGATATAAGAGTTAGTTAAAGGCTTCATAATTTAAGATGTTAACATAATTTGACTTCAATACTCTGTTCTGTTTTTTGTTAGTTTCAATACTATTTTAGTCTATTGGCTTCATATCAGTAACTCAAGCCTTTTTTTTTTTTTTTTTTTTTTTTTTTTCAGTCATCATCATCATCATTACTTTTTACCGTTGGGCTATCCGGCTATATACTAGTTAGTGCTTTTATCAACATAAATTTTTTTAATTGATTGTAGGAATATGCTCAAGTAAAACGAGGGTTTGTGTCCTAATTATACCTTTTATTGTCTGATAAACTACTCAACCAAATGGTTGTGAGTTCAAGTCCAGCATAACACATATAAGATAGAATTGTTGTACATATTTTGAGATAGATAGTTGTTGTTAAAAAAAAAATACCCCTCACGAATGTCTTGATATTTGAAAACTTTTAAAATACTAATATGAGGTTTAACTTTGAATATCACTTATTAATTCAAAGGAATAAGATAGTTAAAGGCAGAGAAAAAAATAATTTATTTTTTAATTTTATTTTTAACTCTAAAAATTTAGTTAACTCTAAAGTTTAATTCAGATTATAGTGTAAGAGATAAAAAAGATAATTTATTTTTTAATTTTATTTTTAAGCTTTTGAAAGTGTTGCCACATAGATAGTTACCGTCCACGTCAACATATTATAACATGAGAAACTAGTAGAGTGATTCCCATACAAGGCTTTTTTTTTTTCTATCTATTTTTTTTTTTTTTTTTTTTTTTTTTTTTTTTTTTTTTTGTAAATGACTTGAATAAACAAAAAATTAGTAGAGTGACATACGAACACTTTTCAAAAGTAGATTGATTAAATTAACCCTTGTTCTTATAAACAAGAGGTGGGAAAAGTGTACAGTAATAAATAAAAGGAGTGAGAAATGAAGAAAAGAAAAGAATTAAAGGACCTCTTATGTCATACCTTCAAATTTATTGACAGATGGATTAAAGAACTAAGCCCTTAAACAAGTTTCAACCTTTGATAGGCATAATTGAAGGTCAAATAATTCGTCATGGGCTAAAACTGATAGTTCGTTATTGTTTGATTACTGAATCGTAATGGATTCATTAATTAATTTCGAAAACCCCCAAAATGTGTGTGATTTTTTTTGGGTAGAAAGCGGGTAACAGTACAGTGGATTCGGGTTTGGATTCGTTACCGGAGGATAATTGTTAGGTCATGATTTTAATAACATAATCACTAATAGATCTAGAGAGAGAAAGAGAGTAGAGAGAGAGAGTGGAAGGAACCCTTGATATGAAAAAGAAAGAGATGAAATTACTAGGAGAACCAACCCCTCTCAAAGGAGAGGTTACATAGTATATATAGGGAAGGAGTAGGGCAACACTCTCCTCCCTATCTAATAAATAGAAATGGGCTTAAGGCCCATGGGCTTGCTACATAAGCCTTAAGATTAAATAAACATACAAGCCTTAGCAACCTATTACAAGTAAATGACCGAGACTTGATAAATAGTAAAACTACGTTCCCAACAATCTCCCCCTAAGGGTCGGTCATCAAGGTTGCTTGACGTCTTCGTCTTAATCTTTGACTTTCAATGCTTTAGACGTCTTCTAAATCATTCATCGTTCTTTGTTCTTAGTTGATGTAGTTGTGATCATCTTATTACAAAATGTAATGACCGAGACTTGAATAAATATAAAAGTACGTTCCCAACAATCTCCCCCTAAGGGTCGGTCATCACAGTTGCTTGACGTCTTCTTCTTTGTCTTTGACTTTTGACTCGTATAACTTAAGACGTCTTCAAAAGAGAGTGGGTGTTCTTTTGCTTCATTGTACATTGTTCGTAATAGATGTGGTAGTGATCATCTTATGAAGTTATCTGCCATGCGTCACTTCTGCGTCTGTGGTGGTCGTCGTCCATTCCAACATGCTCATACACCTTTGAACTTAGACATTCACATGCACGTAGTTCCCTTTCATTCACATAGATCTTTAGTCCTTAAACTTTGTAGATTCTTCTTTTTGGCGTAGAATCTAATTTTGAACATTGTGTTGCTTAGATCTTTGAGGGAGCTTTTGTTGACTTCAAGATGTATGTATGAGCTTGCGGAATCAGTCTCCATGGAGATGATATGTCCCTGAAAGTAAACAGTTAGCAATAAACAACCGGTACTTACAGACAAGAAATTAGAGATCGTCAACAGCATAGTGTGAAGACTCCTTCTAACCCTTATCAAGGCTGTTCCCATATCAGATACTCCCGAAGGAGCTTACGAGACCTACTAGGTAGCTCAATGACTGGGTGAGTCGCTGGGGATCACTCCACGACTGTAAACCGTTAGAAAACCACCGCGAACACTAAGCGTAACCCTTGTGGGGTTACCGAAGTGACCTGCTATCAGGGCTGTTTGATGTTGACCCTGGCAGGAATTTCCGTTCAATCATTGAGAAATACATTTGTAATTCTCTCATAAACGTTCTCGGCAGATTGCTCAGATCTGCGAAGGACTCGATAATTTACAGCTGGTGTCCATTGATGTAGAACACCAGTTGTAGAAATACTAAGTGTACCTAAGAGATCTTTGATGTATCTCATGGCTCTAGACTCGATAAGTGCTCACTTAGGTTTCTTATTCGGAGACTAGGGAGGGGTCTCCTGCTTCAATATCAACTATCTCTAAGAGATAAGTCGATAGATTACACTGGTTCCCCGTGAGAATGAAACAAGCTCTTTTAAGAGAACTTGAGTGGTTAAGAAGGTTTAGTGCATTGCGTCACTGGGTCCATGACGACTTTATCTTCAATACCGGTGTTGCCTTAGCAACAACCAGTAGCATACGAATTGAACCCGGTGTCTGCCCTAAGGTTGAACATATGGAGGGCTATTTCTTTTTACCCTTTTCTTTACTTTTCTTTTTAATTCTTCAACTCCTTCTTTCCCTTTTCATTCTTTTCTCCTTTTTTTCGTATCATACCTAAGGACTTCTAGTTCTAACTATTGGTGATGTCCTTGGGTAGATCCCTCCGGCTCTGGCGGATCATAGGACGGTTTTTCCTATCTTAATCACCTTATAACTCCATGATTATCCGACAATAGCCAAGAAACCTTTGAAAATCTCTCAAAGTGTTTGTAATTATCAAATATTTGGTTTAACACTTTGAGAGTTTTGTGTTAACTTATGAAGGGCTCCCCCTTCACATGTGCTCATAAGTATTTAATAAATTTGCACATGCGGGAGGAGCGAGCACTTTTGGAATTGACCCACTTTCAGTGAACACGACCGATTCGAGACACGCTTACATCACTAGTTAGACTAGCTTGAAGTTATTACCCGGCCTGGTCAAGTCCACAGAAAGTTTCTCGAAACGGTACATTTCTACTAGGACAAATCCTTTTCGAGACACGCTTACGTGGCTAGTTAAAGAGTTCCATTGTCAGCTTTTAGGTGACAACTAGCTCTAGTAACTAACTTGATGTTATTACCCGTCGAGGAAAAGTCTTTTCGAATTTACTAACTTTGTGTTTCGTCAATTCCTGGGTGAATCTGAGTCTAGCTCACATGAGGTTTGACATTTAAGCAACATTTGACTTTCATATTTTAATCACTTTCCTTTTCTCCCCCTCAAAAATAGCATATAAGATGTTGTTTTTGAGAAACATTTGATTATAATATGCTTTTTGAGTCTTATGGGGAGATTTCAACAAGAACTCTTGGTTATCAAACGATGAATGTTTCAAGTGCTCCCCCTCAACAAGTGAATACTCATTGAGGTGAAATACTTGTCTTTTGAGCAGAATTATGAAAATCAGAAAATGTTTGATTAATTCTACTCAAAAGTAAGAAGCCTTCGCTCCTTATCTAAGGATTGAGGCACTGATGCGTACCTCAGGGTCCTTTCAATACAAGATCGGGTTGTGCACTGTAATGTGTGCACAAGCCATAAAACATGATTTTGACAAAGCATTTTGATTTCAAAAATACCCCCCCTCAGAACGAGCATGTGTTTTGACATTTTTTAAACTGTGGATCGAATTGGGGAGTAAAGATTTGAAAAATCTTGAGCAAAATTTTGAAAAGTTTTGAAAAACCTTTTGAAAAATTTTGAATAAATTTTGCTCAAGATTAAGAGAGTTTTAGATAAGCTTTGCATGAGAACTTCTTCTTGTTTTCAAGGATAAGTGCACGTATGGTTTTAATGAATGGTTTAGCAAGGCACTCTCCTTTCTTTGAAAATCGAGTTGTACACTGAAATGAGTGCACAAGTCGTTGTTTTAATACAAAATTAGTTTTCTTTAAACAAAATACTCCCCCTCTAATAATGAATGTTATTCGAGAGAAAGTCTTCTTGAGCAGAATTTTGAATCGTATTATAAAATACTTTTTGAAAATTCATGAGATGATTCTGCTAAAGGTTTTAGAAAACATAATCAAGTGTTATACAACAAAGAATGTTTGAAATTCAAAACTCTTTTACTGTAGAAAGTTGTTTGAGACCCGGAGTCTTGCTTTTGAGTTTTAAAATCTGAAAAAGATTTCCATCTAAAGTTGAACCTCATGGGTTCTTTTTGAAGATTCGTTTTTGTGATGCATGGAAAACATCCGGTATTTGGGATGTTCAGATCAGAGACATTCTTTTATTGAAGCCAAAGCATTCCAGATTGTGAAAATTTGAAAGGTTTTGAATGACTTTGCTTTGGTCTCCACACTTGCTTTACTGGTGTAAAACGAGAGTGTAGAGTTTGGAAAAATTTGTTTCTCACCATTTTGAATCCTTTTACCAGTTTAGCCTTTAAACACATTTTGCCCTTTGACCTCAAAATATGTTCCATAAGAAACATTTTGTCGAATGTTGAAATTTTGACTTTCAATGGGATGACATGTAGTTGCACACAGAGAAAATGCATCAGGCACAAACAAGTATAAGATGAATCAAAAATCTCATTCTAAATCAACATAAGTGCTCAGAATTCTCAGATTAGCACACAAAATCACAGATTAATTCATTCTTTCACTCGAGATTTACCAATTATTGTCATGGTTTGGGGTTATGATTTGAGTCTATGCACACTTGTTAGCATCAAAATGCCTGAATATTAAACAAACAAACGTCCTAGTAATAGCAGCAAAGACATCGACATCTTAAACCCTAAATCACATGATTTCAAACCTATGTTGTTACTAATTGAGCAAACACACCAATCGAGCATTCTTTAGTGTTCTCTAATGCCATATGAAATAATTAAATAGACTAAACACATAAAAAATGAAAGAAATGCCTCGATCGATATTTACATAAACCCTAGTTTCTGATTTTGCCTTTTTGACCGTTGAAAACATTTGAAACATTTAGAGAATGATTAGACAACAACGATAAAGAAAATTTGAAACTCACAATTGTGGAAAAAATCGAAGATAAAAGATCGTTAGTCTGATTCATTGACGTTTTTAAATTACGTGTGAAACTTTTGAGAAAATTTGTGGAAACATTTATTAGAGCCCATTTTATTTTTCATGCAAGATCCATTTACCTAAGTTTAAGACATTTGTGAATGTTACTCATTAAAAGGTTAATTACTTTTCCATTTGAAGTCCAAACTAGATTAATTTGGGATCGTTGCAAAAAAAATTCCTTTTCTCCCCCTCGAATTAGCATATATATTGTGAAACCTTTTTGCAATTTTAATTCGAGAGATCATAGAACCTTTTTGAAAATGAGATTTTAATACGAATGATGAGGAAACATTTTATCCTTGAAGAATTATGATGAGGTGTATGAGCAAACTTCATGATAATGTGAAAAGTTTTCTCCCCCTCAAAACATGTTTCATTTTGACAGAGTAAAGCAAAATTAGTTTTAATGAAGGAACATAGTTTTGAAGTTACGAAGTTTGTACACAGAGAAAGAAGATTTTTTTTTTTTTTTTTTATTTAAAGAAAAAAGTTAGATGTTTGACTCACTTAGTTTTAAAGAAAATTTTGCAAATCATCTGGAGTCAAACACCGCATACCAATATGGTGAACTAAATCAACAAACCTTGATGGAGGTAATTATCTCGCATGTGAGCAGGATCCAAATTGCGTGTAGACGACTCAGTAATGTCAGGAATGAGTTGAGCCGGTTCAAACGGATTAAAGAACGCCTCAGGGTCATGCTCTGCGGTTTGTGGAACTGATTTAGGTATTGAGTCTTTAGCTGATTGTCGTGAGTTGGACACGGTTTGTTCTGCTGTTGTTGGAGATGCAATTGGAGGACCGTCTCTCCCAACAGTTGTTGTTGTTTGTTGAGATGGATCAGGTACTTGATGGTGATCAAGATGTGCAGCAGAAATTGGTGAGATCTCAGAAAGACGGTTTTCAATCGTATCATCAAACAATGGAGCAAACAAGGTTTCCACTTCTTTACGAGTGAGACAATGGTTCAGCCGAAGAATCCGGAAAGTTCAGACGGTTGGATGCGGGTCCTAAGCTGTTGTGCTCAGAAGCCATAACATTAAGCTCGGGTCCGAAACTGAGTTGTTCCGAAGCCATTGCTGTTGAATCTGTAAAGAAAGAAAGAAGAGACAAAACAAAGAACATGGAGCCCCAAGTGAAACTGGGTTCCAGGTGTTAGAAACATAAAGATGTAGTGTCAACTATCTTCTTGACACTCGAACACACAATACCGATGGTTTTCATTCTAGTCTCAGAGGTAGAAGTTGTGGAGATCACATTAGTTTTGGTGCAAATGTCTAAAATCTTTCCTGTAGGAATCCACCTAAAACCAATTGATTTGAAAATTCTACCCGTAGGTACCCACCTAGTGTTAGATCTAGGAGATGTTTTCCTTTTAGATGCAGTTGAATGAAATGTGGGAGCATCACTTCGTTGAGAAAACCTACGTCCTATGTTGATCCACTTCTTAGGTTTCTGACTTATGACTTTTGGTTCAACGGGTTTGTTTGTCTTAGTCGATTGAGCCTTTTCAAGTGAATTTCCCTTTTGAAGATATTTTAAAGCACAAACAACTTGATTATTTACGCAACTACGCTTAGAAGCTATCCAATTCCTATTAGTTTGTTGATTACTCTTAGGTTTTGGTGTGCTACTACAAGCAGTGTTCTGTACTACAGTGGAAGGCATCACATGAGGTTTTGAACCTAGAATTCCATCCTTTTGAAGTAGTGCCTTTTTCCTAGCCTTTTCTAGATCATAGTTCTTGTACATGTCATATTTGCCATAAAACTCTTTACTTTTAATGCTCGTTTTAGACACTGTTTTCGAACTGATCCTAGATGAGCCAGGTATAATCACGTGTTGAGATTTAGCTGACACAGATGCATTTTCCTTAGGCCAAGAATGTGGAGTGACTGGTTTTGTCAAATTGTTATTCTCAACAACTTGGGAGGCAAACCGAGGTTTTGAAAATTTAGGTCGTTCAGATTTAAATGCAGTTGGTTGTCGAACCACTGATTGTTTTCTGTTTGTTTGAGAAGGTTGTTTCCCCAAGATTGATGGTTTTGCAAACTTAGTATCCACACTCTGGCCAGTCAGTCTTCTTAATTTGTTTTGTAATGCAGCATGTGCAAACACCTTTTCTTGAATTTGACCTTTTAAAAGCTCATTTTCTTTAACTAATGTATCCACACGTTTTCTTTGTTCATTCAAAAATTGACCATTGTTGCCCTAATTTATAGATTCGTTTTGCATTTGAAGTTCAAGTGAGATGCAATGTGCCTCTAGTTTTGAAAAATCTTTATGACACTGGGCAATGGTCTTTTTGAGAAGAAGGTTTTCAGACTCAAGAGTTTGGTATGATGTTTCAGTAATTGGATTATCAGGTAAGGACTCAGACTCAGAATGTATTACTAGACATTGAACAACATCCTGGTCAACCTCTCCTTCATTACTGAAGTTAGGTTGCTCAGATTGTTGTTTCTCATATGCAGGCATAATATGATCAACAGTAGATTGTACCTCAACCATTTGCTCTTTGTCAAAGTTCGGTTCTTTGTCATAGATGGGTATGAAATCTTCCTCATCCATCTGTCCTTTGTCAAGGTTGGGCTCTGAGTCATAGAAGGGTATGATCTCTGCACAATCTGCATCTTTATCATTCCCCAATCTGTTGTTGTCATCCTGCACTTCTGATTCTGTCCCTTTGCTTTCCATGACAACCACATTAGCTTTCAATGAATCATCTTTATGAACTTGCTCTTCTTGAATCTGCAACTTCTGTTCTTTGATAGCACTCAGATGAAGTGATCTTTCATTAAGCATAAATTCTAAGCGGTTTAGGCGTGAAACAAGTTGATCTCTAAAATCTTCAACCTCCATACTTGTGATGTTCTCTCTCCATACATTGCTTTCATATTTATAGTGTATGAGAGCTTTAAAATGCAATGCCATGAACACTTTGAACTGAGCCTTGAGCGCTCTAAATCCTGCCATGCAATCGCTTCCCTGTTCAATTTGTTTTTCAATTTGAACAATGTTTTCTCGGAGTTTCCTTTGGAAGGTTAGACTATCCATTCCAGTTCCGAAGAATGTATTAAAGGTACCCCCCCCCCCCCCCCCCCCCCCGTAGGAAACCATGCATCTGAGAGAATCTTGCATTGAGTCTTAACTGATTCAAAATGAGCTAAGCAATTTTCTGTAGAATTGATGGCTCTTTTCTCAGCTTCAGTCATCTTTCTCTCAAATGGGTCTTTAGAGTCATCAGAAGCATTTGTGTCGTATACTGGTTCAGTATCATCCATGACACCCGAATTATCTTCCAATATTTTAACCTCATTGCCTACATTAACTACATCTGCAGTATTCTCACCATTCCCAACCAACCTTTGAGTATTACTTCCTTGTATCCCAACTCTTTCACATAGCGTGAGAGATTGATTTCGATGATTTTGGATTTTAGATAAATTCTGACACATAGTTTGTAAGAACCGTGAGATGGTTCTGCTGTGACTTAGTTCATGCATTTGAGACCTTGATTGATACATTTTCTCTTTGTTTAATCTCACAACTGGATCTACAGAATTATCAGACTCATACTCTGAGCCAGTATTAATCATGTGAAATTCCTGCATGTTTGCCATTAACATCACATCTGCAGTATCGATTTCCAAATCTGCAGTATTGGATTCCAAATCAGCATATTCATCATCAGATGTAATATCTCCCATGACACTTTGCAAAACCTCATTGAGATTACTCCCTTCAACTTCCATTTGACTAAGTGTGGCATTGTATTCAACATTATCGTCAAAGACTGGAGTTGAATCATAATCCTGAGCTTCCTCATCTGCAATATTTTCTGTATATGCCAAGAATGCCATGCTTGGTTCGATAAGATCTTCTTCATCATCAGTATCTTTCATTGTGTTTAAGCATTCAGAAGTTGAAGTTATATCGCCATTGCCTTTCTTAGAAGATACTTGACTAAGCTTCACTAGATTTTGCAGAAGAGATTGCACATTATTATGTAGTGTTGCAGGATGGTACTGTGGAATGAAGAAAGGCTCAGGTGCATTCGGAGGATTGAAGAAGAGACCATTTGGAGTGTAAATTAAGGATCCATGGTCAACAGCTGGAGATGGTGGAGCAGGGAGAATGGTCTTCAGAGGATTCATGCTTAAACAGGATTCAAGAATTTGCTTCATTCTGATGTGATGAAGTTCTTCTGTACGATGCATAGCTTCAAGATATTTCCACATTTCATAAGCACTGGCTTGAAAGTCCATATTCATGTAAATTGAATTGGGAAGGGCTAATGTCATGAACCATGCAGCCTGATGGTCAGCATCGTACTGAGCAAGTTCAGTAGCATTCAAATCTTCATCAGTTTGTAGTCTGATAATCCCTGTTGAGTCAGCAAGAGATATCATTTTGTATGGACCATCTTGAATGGATTTAAGCATGAGATCTGCAGCAGGACGATCTGTGAGCCATTGTAGAAATCTCCGTTTCCAAACAGTATACGTTCCTGGTAGCAACATTGGAGGCCTTGATTCATTGCCAAAGAGCAGAACATGGTGAATGAGGGAGCTGTGACTTTGTTGTTGATGATACTGTTGCTGATGAGAATATTGGTGAGGAAGGTAGTTGGAAGAAGGTACTGTTGCTGATGATTGTTGCTGATGAGAATATTGGTGAGGAAGGTAGTTGGAAGAAGGTGATTGAGACGTTGTAGATGACATTGCTCTCCCCCTTGATTGTTGCGATGTAATCGAAAAAAATCAAGCAAAATGTCACACGCAAGGTCGATATAGTGATTTCTGGTTTTCCCTCCAAAATAAATTTGAAAAAATTTTCTCTCCCAAAATTTGAAAATCACTATGAAATGCAATTTAAAGGTTGCAAGAAAAATTTGAGTTTCAAAAATTTTGCCGCCAAATTTCACCGAAAAAATTCGAATTTTGGCCTAAAAATTTGAATTTTGGGCCAAAATTTTCAACGTTATACCAAAATTTAAATTTCGCGTAAAAATTGAACGTTTAGTCTACTGTAGAAAATAAATTTTACTCAAAATTTTCCCGCCAAAAAGAGAGATAAGAAGGACAAAACTTTGATAAGAAGAGATGATGTGATTATGTTAATTTGGATCGTTAAAGATAAATAAGGTTGTAATTAGATTTGAGAAAAAAAACTTGATATCAAAACTTGGTATGTAATGTAACTCGGTATGTTAATAAAATATTTCAAACTCGATATGTTCTTATTTGTTCTCAAACTCGGTATGTTCTTATATGTTCTCAAACTCGGTATGTTCAGATAAGCATCCAAACTCGATAAGTCCTTAAATAACTCTAACTCGGTAAGTTTAGGTTAAAGTCAAACTCGGTAAGATCTTGGAAGTTTCAAACTCGATAAGTCCTGGAGTAACTCAAACTCGGTAAGTTAAGTTAAATGTCTAACTCGGTAAGATTAAAGGGATTCCTAACTCGGTAGAGTGACTTGAGTTGGGCAGAGTTTCCCCTTAGTATAAGTCACAACAAGCCTAACTCGATAAACGATTAGGAAAAGAAGGCTAACTCGCCAAAAATCTGTAACTCGATAAGTCAAGAAAAACTTATCAATCCTAACTCGATAGAACTTAAAACCTAACTCGATAGAAGAATTCTAACTCGATAAGTTTTAGCAATCCTAACTCGAAAAACTGACCAATCCTAACTCGATAGAATGGAAAACTTCTAACTCGATGGGAATAACCAAACTCGCTAGAACCCAAATCCTAACTCGATAACACTAATTTCAAACTCGATATTAGGGCGATGAACAGTACCAGTGAAGCTTAAAAATCAATTTTAACACCTAGTTTTTCTACCAAATCAAACCTAAATCAACCTATATTATCCCTTGGCGAATGATACCACTTGTTAGGTCATGATTTTAATAACATAATCACTAATAGATCTAGAGAGAGAAAGAGAGTAGAGAGAGAGAGAGTGGAAGGAACCCTTGATATGAAAAAGAAAGAGATGAAATTACTAGGAGAACCAACCCCTCTCAAAGGAGAGGTTACATAGTATATATAGGGAAGGAGTAGGGCAACACTCCCTTCCTCCCTATCTAATAAATAGAAATGGGCTTAAGGCCCATGGGCTTGCTACATAAGCCTTAAGATTAAATAAACATACAAGCCTTAGCAACCTATTACAAGTAAATGACCGAGACTTGATAAATAGTAAAACTATGTTCCCAACAATAATAATGCTCAAGGTAAAAGTTACTTCTTTATTTTGATGATTGATTTGTTAATATGAGATTATTTATTTATTTATATTTTGGTGATTGATCTCAACTTAATCAGCTGACTTTATAAAAAAGTCAAACTGCATCCTTTATGAAAAAAATTTGGATACTAATACTATCATGTTTAAAATAAATAAATTTTTAGTATGGTTTCATAAGTAAAATGTAACTATCATAAACAAACAAGTTTTAAAAGCTACCCACATCTAAGATAACAGATATATAGAAAGTCATTGTGGTGAGTTCATCTTATTATCTACTAGTATATTTATAGCTGATATCAATATACACGCTATATTCCATTCTTAACTACTTATTAGTGAAAGTTTTATGCATATATGACATTTATATATTAATATGGTGATGGCAATAATACATGACTGGTAATTTATTGTGCATATGGAAATTTTTAAATAACTAATTATTAAAATATTTACGAAAGGAATGCTTTATAACCACTACACTGATGAATGATTAAATAAAACGAGCCTATACAAAAAAGCATTCTTATGGTCTTTCTTCTACGTTTGTTTGCACAAAAAGAATCTTTTGTGATCCATCTCATTCCAAAGTTTTTCCACACAAAAAGATCACGTTCACATTCACAATTGATCCTTCGTAGCAACATCCTTAATATAAAACAATGGGTATATTTCGTTGTAATGTAATCAGTTTAGCCTCAAAAAATGAACGAATTGAACAATCTGTGAGAATATTTATACAAAGTTCTGATAACACTACCTTAATTATTAGTCTAACCTCTTTAGGCTTATTCATTTCATCCAAGTTTCTTTGTGATCAGCTTAGTATTCTACTTTTTTCAGTTCTAACTTTAATGGGGTCCACTTCAAGTTCAATGATTCAAAAGAGCTTCAAGTATGATGTCTTCTTGAGCTTTAGAGGCGAAGACACTCGAAAAACCTTTGTTGATCATCTTTATTCTGCTCTTACACAGAAAGGCATTGAGACATACAAAGACGATGAGAATATTAAGCAAGGAAAAATGATCAGTGATGAGCTTATTAAGGCCATTGAAGATTCAAAATTTTACATTATTGTATTCTCCAAGAACTATGCTTCTTCATCTTGGTGCTTGGAAGAGCTTGTTAAGATTATGGAATGCCATACGATGGACCAGCACACTGCTTACCCCGTGTTCTATGATGTGGAGCCCACTGAAGTTCGCAAACAAAGTGGGTCAGTTGGAGATGCATTTGCAAAACATAAAGAGGAAGAAGCTGCAAGGAAATGGAGAGAGGCTTTGAAAGAAGCATCTGATTTGGCTGGCTGGGAGTTGAAGAACACTTTTGATGGGTAATTCCTTCATCTGATTTTACTTCTTTTTTATCTACGATTGAATGATTCCGGTAGGTTCCAATGTAGTTGTAGTTTTAGGGTTGTTGTTCCTTACTAGTTTTATTTATATATAAATAATTAATGGCTTTCAGAAAAAACATGTTTCATCTCAAACGGGTAAATAACTATTTATATCCTAACATGGTGTATTTTTAATGCATATATAACCTTAAAGCAGTTTTTTATTCGCACACTTAAATTTTTTTCTGTAAAGACATATAACCTTGAAAGTAGTTTTTATTTTTTAATGCATTCAAATGAGTATGTTATAAGTTAGATGTTGAAGGGAAGTGTTAGTTTGGGGGTAGACCCAACCTGTTTTGACCCAGAAAAAATTTACCTTATACCCAACCTATCTGTTATTCGTTTACTATCTAAGTGATAGCTGATTCTTTGCCATTACTTCATATACAATTGTATGTATTATATATCTGAAATTGATTGTTAAAGTAGGATTTTAACAATCTTATTTTGCATACAGGCATGAAGCTAAATTTATCCAAAAGATTGTTCAAGAGATTTCACTAGAGTTACGCTCCTTCAATTTCGGCTTGGATGAAAAGTTAGTCGGCATGGAGACTCGAGTAAAGGATGTTTTTTCATCTTTAGAACCTGGTGTTGGTGATGTTCGCATGCTAGGGATATGGGGGATGGGAGGTGCGGGGAAGACAACTTTAGCCCGGGCTGTTTTTGATCAAATATCCTTCAAGTTCGAAGGTCAAAGCTTTGTTGAAAATGTAAGGGAAGAATCAAAACCATCTTTGTCTGGTTTAAAGTCATTGCGGAAACAAGTACTTTCAGACATTTTAAATGATCAAGGCGTCACAGTAAGTGGTGTTCTTGACGGGAAAAACAAGATGAAAAAAATGATGCATGATAGAAAGGTACTTGTTGTTCTTGATGACGTTGATCATAAAGACCAGCTTGAGGCGTTAGCTGGTGACTGCAATTGGTTTAAGCCGGGAAGCAGAATTATAATTACAACAAGAGAAAAGCAAGTACTGGTAGCCCATGGAGTGAGATTGGTTCGTAATGTGACTTTGTTATCTGAAGCGGAAGCGGGTTGCCTCTTTAGTAGGTATGCGTTTGGAAGACAGATTCCAACTCGAGGGTACGAAGAGCTATCAGGACAAGTTGTACAATATGCTCATGGTCTTCCCTTAACGCTCAAAGTTTTGGGTTCGTTTCTTTGTGGTCAAAGTGAGCCTTATTGGATAGATGTCATTAAAAGACTAAAAACAATTCCATTAACGGCAACTATGGATAGGTTGGAAATAAGCTTTGATGGTCTTGAGAACGAATACAAAGAAATATTCTTAGATGTTGCATGCATACTAAAAGGTTGGGTCAAAGAAAAAGCAATTAGAGTGCTTGAAAGCCGTGGATTTCATGCTGAAGTTGGTTTAAGAGTTCTTGAGCAGAAATCTCTTATAACTTATAATGAAGATGAGTTTGATTTAAGGCTGGGGATGCATGACCATTTAGAAGAAATGGGTAGGAATATTGTTCGTCGATCACACCCCGATGAACCTCAAAGACATAGCCGATTGTGGGTTAATGAGGAAATTAAGTGTATATTGACTAATAACCTGGTAAGAAGTACTCCGTAAATCATTATAAAAGTGAGTTAACTACTTTTCTGGTCCCTGTGGTTTGCTGAATATTTCATTTTTGGTCCAATAGTTACCTGTCAGTTTTCATATATAAAACACATAACAATTCTCATCTTCCTCTTTGTTTATCTCTCTAAAAGTTCTCCCCAAATTCACTTTCTTGTTCTAATAATCATTCAAAGATTCGTTAATTTGAATTGAATTATCATTCAATTCGCTTTATATCATCTTCATTCGCTCTCAATTTGATCAGTGATTTTGGGCGTTTTGAAATTTAGGGTTCCGACAAAAATTAAGGGTTTTTATTTTTTTCGATTTCAGGGTACCCAAGCAACTAAATGTCTATACTTCCGGTCATCACCGGGTTTGAGTGCTGAAATTGTAATAAAAGGTCTAGCAAAAATGAAGGATCTTAGATTTATTCACATAGGTCCCATGAAGAATTATGATGAGAGCAATAATGTTCAATTTGATAAAGTTAGTGAATACCTTCCAAGTTCCTTACGATTTATGACATGGTGGGTTTTCCTTTTTCGAGTTTACCGAATACATTTCAAGGAGAACATCTTGTTGGACTTTACATGTACGACAGCAATATTGTTCAACTTTGGGAAGATGGAGAAGAAAAGGTAGAATTAATTTGTTGGTTTTCATGATTCATTATGCATGATCCTATGTATCTATTGGTTTCTTATTGCACCAATATTAATTGTTTCTTGTACTTATGTTAGGTTCTTTATAAGCTAAGGTTCCTCACAATCAGGTTTTCAAATTTGAGGACCTTTGACCTTAGGTTGGCTCCAAATCTTGAGCAATTGACTATTTCCGTCTGTCATGGTTTCGTAGAGCTTCATATACCTGCTGATCATCATTCAAAGCTCAAATATCTCAACCTGAGCCATTCAAAGTTGAAGAGCCTTCGCCTCGGAAATACTCCGTATCTTGAGAAGTTGAAACTCGAAGGATGTAATGATTTGGTGGAACTTCAGATGCCTGCTGAAAGTCTAAAGCTCGAATTTCTTGACCTTACAGATTCAAAGTTGAAAAACCTTCACCTCAGGAATACTCTGAATCTTGAGATGCTAATACTCAAAGGCTGTAATGATTTGGTGGAACTTCATATGCCTGCTGAAAGTCCAAAGCTCGAATTTCTTGACCTTACTGATTCAAAGTTGAAAAACCTTCACCTCGGGAATACTCCGAATCTTGAGACGCTAATACTCAAAGGCTGTAATGACTTGGTGGAACTTAAAGTTCCTGATCTAAAGCTCCAAGACCTCAGTCATTCAAAGTTGAAGACCCTTCACCTCGGGAACACTCCGAATCTTGAGAGGCTAAGACTCAAAGGCTGTATTGATTTGGTGGAACTTCAATTGCCTGCTGAAAGTCTAAAGCTTGAAAGGGTCGACCTCAGTCATTCAAAGTTGAGGACCCTTGACCTTGGGCTGACTCCAAATCTCAAAATGTTAAATCTTAAAAATTGTTATGATTTGCTAGAAATTAATGCTCCCATTGGATGTCTGAAAAAGCTTGTCTTCTTAGACTTAAGTTGTTGTGGGAAGTTTAAGTCTTTTGTGTTTGACAAACGGTCTCAACCATCTGAGGCTGGTTCTTTGTCTGAGTTACATCTGATTGCAGAACCTACAGATGTATGCCTACTGCACCCCGACAATAGTTTTCCAAAGTATCGGTTTGATTGTTATTATAAAGAAGATCCAGCTTCATCGTTTGGAAATCTTGAAATGCTTATTTCGATGGGTCTATGTGCTTGTACAAACCTTGAGAAATTTTCAAGAAGAATTTGTAGTTTACGAGATTTAAGAAAGCTTACACTTGAAGGCAGTGTTCCAGAGGTACCCAGGGACCTTGACCGGTTAGAATGTCTAGAGGAGCTAATCTTTTCATCCACAAAGATTAGAAATCTTCCAGATAGCATTTGTAAGTTGAAAAATCTCAAATCTCTCGAACTTAAATCATGTTTGCTTCTTGAGAAGTTACCCGATGATCTTGGCCAAATAGAATCTTTAGAGACGCTAATCATAACGGAGTGTAACCTTGTACGAGATATTCCAAACAGCATTGGTAAGATAAACTGTGTTATATCACCAAAGGTCTATAAGCGCTATACTCATGGGAAATATAAGCAGCAACGATAAATGAAGCTGTTAACAGACCCAAAGGAGCCAGTACATAAAAAAACTAATTTGACAGGTACATTCTGTCTCTGTTTTCGTGTTGATCGCCTTACATGACAACAACTTATGTGTCTATGTTATATATGTGTTTTACTATCAATCCTAACATCTGTACCACTTTTTGCAATTAGGTGGTTTTGTAAGTAGGAAGCAATGCCTATCAGCGCACAAGGTAATCTACCAACTCATCTACGGTTAATAGTTGAGACTCACTAAATGATCAACTCAAATAACCTGTTTGAGATTTTTTTTCCACTTCCATTTTTCATGTTTACGTTTACTAATTAACATTATGTCATTATTTTTTCTAATTTGAAGTAATTGTTTATGACTTTTTCCCAGGCATAGTTGATTGTTTTCATGTGCTTATACCCTGCACCCCGTCGCTCAAATGAAGCAAAGGATCATTATCACTCAATCTGTTTTGGTCATTGATAGTTTTTTTCTGGCACACTCCCAAAGTATGATTGTTGGTAAAGAAGTATTTTAAGTTATGATTGTCTTTTATCTTTCAATATTAGTACTTTTTATTACACTGTTAAATTAAGCTATAATTCCCAACTTGGATGTTGTACTAATAAATTAAAACCAATATAGAAGTTCAAGTCAGATCATGGAGCTCAATAAACACAGTTGACTTCTTCAGAAAGTCAAACTTTGTTCTTGATGAAAATGGTGGGACTACGATAAAAGGTCGGAGATGATCATGTTAAAAATAAACTTATGAAGTGTTATAAGTGATCTAAGATCATATACAAGTGCTGATTCACATAAATAGGCTCTACATTTGGATGAAATCATTCAACATAAAAGCATTTGACTTTTGAGTCAAACTGTTGGCTTTCATCGAATTTTACTGAGATTTTTATGAAATTGAACCGATAAACGTATTTCAGTGATAAGAAATCATCAGAGAATCAACTGTTTGTATTTTTGAAAGCCATTGAGTAGTCATATGTTGTCTTTGTCATGGTTACTGTACAATGTAAAATTAGACGATACTTTAACATGGTAAAACTGAAGTAACACAAAACGTTGCTTATAACTAAAACCACGTCAGTACTGACCAGATACACTTACAGTACATGGAACTGGTTTCATGCAACAGAGTTGACTTGTTCAGAAAGTCAACTGCATTACTGATGAAAAAGATGCGATTTTGACATGAGTTTGGATGTTAATAATGAGTTTCATTGATGATCTGACATAAACCATTTTATTAAAGGGCCTATTATGTTAAACACTCGTACCTCCAAACTCATTAGTAAATCGATTTATTAGACATTGAAGCCCTGTTTCAATCTTTATTGGGCAACGTCAAATAATTGTTGATAAGATAAAACTGATACTTAAACCTCGTTTAATTACATCACTACCCCATCACTACCCCAATGAATTCGAAAATCCTCCAAATGTGGTTTGTTTTGGGTAGAAAACGGGTCAGAATCGTAACCCGGTTAAAAAGTGGTTACTTTATTTGAGTTTTGTTTCTTCACACTTTGGCCACATGTTTTTAATAAAAGGATTATTCATTTGCACTTTGGCCAAACGGCTTATTTTATGTAAAATATGGGAAACAATTTGTTTTGGTTAAGCGTGTGATTGATCTCTCACCATTCTTTATGACTATAGTTTGAACTCATGTTCTCTTTATTTGGCATCTAAGATGATCACTTTTATAGGATAATCACTCTTTAACATATTCAAAACTTGGTCAAGACAGACTAGTTGTGTTGACTTATTCTCCAATTTTACAAAGGGGAAATGATGCCTAACGATTTTGGCTTTATCCCATTTTGGTCAATATTAGTATTGTGTGGTACACTCCCAAAGTATGATTGTTTGTAATGATTGCAGTAGTACTTTTTTAAACACGCACTATATTAAGGGATAGCCCCAACATGGACCTCAATAGATACAGTTGACTTCTTAGATAGTCAAATTGTGCTCTTGATGAAAAATGGTCGGATTTTTATGAGGCTGGGGATGATCGTATTAACAATAAACTTAAGAAATTGTTTTTAAATTATGCAAGATCATATTACATAAAGAAGCTCTAAATTTGGATCAAATCACTAAGCAAAAACATTAAAATTTTGACTTTTTAAGTCAAACTATTGGCTTTCGTCAGATGTCGCTGAGATTTACAGGGAACTGTATCGACAAACATATTTCAGTGATAGGAAATTATCAGAGCATGAACTGTTTATATTTATGAAAGGCATTGAGTAGTCATATTGTGTTTTTCCATGGTTTACAAAAAGCAAAATGTGGAATTTTGACACAAACCGTTGCTTATAAATAAAACCATATCACCATCGACCACCTAAGTGATGTTGTTATGATACTAGAGTCTAAAAGGTTTGTACTTTTATCATAAAATTAATTGCGGAAGATGATACCGTACAAGGACGTGACACCAAGCTTAGTTCCTCCTGTAACATGTGAGATGAAATGACCCTAAACTCGTATCATTGTGTTGTTTTGTTTTGGGACTCGAATCTCAAATAAATGAGTTGACTTGGTCAAACTGCATGCATCCTTTATGAAAAAAGGTTGGATGGATACTAAGAAGTATCATGTTTAAAATAAATTAAATAGAATTAGTAGTATGGTTTGATAAGTTTATGTAATAATAACAAGTTTAAAGCTACCTATTGTAATAATAACAGGTGAGATGATATACATAAAAGGAAAGAGATGAAGGACCTATCATGTCATACTTCCAAATAATTGTTTATAAGAAATAAAACCTGGTTTAATTACAACACTACCCCCAAAAGGAATTCGAGAACCCTCAAAATGTGGTTTCTTTTGGATAGAAAGCCGGTCAGAATGATGACCCGGTAAAAGTATGGATACTTTGTTACACGTTTTGTTAATACCCATTTTTATTTTTATTTTTTTTCTACTTGAAACACGAAACACATAAGTAATAATAATTAGAATAAGAATGGGTGATTTTGAAGCACCTTCATTCTCATTAGGTTTTGATTTTGACTTCGAACCTCCAAATGAAGTTGTTACCAAACATCCGAATTCATCGGATCTGTTACAGTAGCAGCTGATGCAAAGACAGTTGTTGTTGGTTATAATAATGTGGAGGAGGATAGGGGGTTTTCGGGTTCTGGTTCTGGTTCTGGTTCGGGTAATGTGAATTTGGGATCGCATTCGGATTCGGGTTCGGTGGTTGATAATAATGATAAAGGTAAAAGTACTTCTTTTATTAATGTTTGTTTGGAATAGTTTTTATTCAATTTGTTTATCTGATTATTGCTTTGGTTTGTTTGATATATTAGTAGTTTTTTAGAACTTAATTAGGATTGCTTATCCAAACATGCTTATTTCATTTACTCAATTAAACAAACTGTTTTAGTTCAGTTTCAATAAGCAAATCAACTATTTCTTTGGTATAGCTGATATCAATACACATGTACGCTATATTCCATTCTTAACTACTTAGTGAAAGCTTTTTTATGCATACATGACATTTATAAAGGGTATAGACTATAGATAAGGAAGCTTTAGCGATGGACGTCATTGGTCATTTGTATATACCACATGCTTTCTGTCTATGGAATTTACATTTATAAGTTATAACACTCAGTGTTGTAAATATCGGTCTTGGCGGCCGATATATCAGTGATATATCGCTTATCGGCTGTCGACCGATACGATATTTCACTTATCGGTCAAATTTATCGGTTTGGTCAAAATGGTCAAATATCGGTTATATCGGTCATATCGGTCAAATATCGGTCAAATTTATCAGTCAAATATCGGTCGTATCGGTCGTGTCGATCAAATATCGGTCATATCGGTCAAATATCGGTCATATCAGTCAAATTTATTGGTCCAGGTTCTTTCCAATCAATCAGTCATATATTGGAGTTTAATTGGAGCACTTTGATAGTATACCAGGTTCTCTTTTATAAGTTACAAATATAATTTATGTTTTGGTTTGTGTTACATATGTTGCATTTCAAAAATATACATAAATTTCTTTATAATTTATGGTCTCCGATATATCACTGATATATCGCCGCCATATCAGTCTTGGCGCTTGACGGTTGTTGACCGCCGAGGTACCGACGAGCGATATTTACAACACTGATAACACTACCAAGTCATGTTAATCAGCTTTTTAGAAAGTATAATAAAACAAGAGGGGGGAAAGTGTAAAATAAATAAAAGGGGTGTGAGAAATGAATTAAAGGAAAGAGTTGAAGGACCTTTATCAGAGATGTTTGTTATCTGCTTACTGCGGTTTCATTTAGTTTTCAGGGAATTCTTATCCAAACTGCTTAGTATTTGATTTCATGAGTGAATTACTAGCAAACATACAAGTTTTGATAAGCAGTTTTTCGTAGGTAACTTTAAGTTGTGCTAGTGTTACTTTTGGTAATGCTGATTATTAATAAAGTTTAATGCTAAAGTAATTGGAATCAGACCGAAAACCGAACTGAACCGAAAAATCGACCCGAACCTGAACTGACCATATTTGGTTCGGTTTTCGGTTCTATATGTTTATGATTTTCGGTTTCGGTTCGGTTCGAGCCAAAACCGAGGAAAACACACCTAACCCATATAGACCTAACTGAACCGAACAACCGACACAAAATTGAACTGAACCGAGTCACTTCGGTCGGTTCTCGGTTCATGTCTTCCAAAAAATCGATTTTCGGTTCGTGTTTGGTCGGATCTATTCGGTTTTGACTCGATGCTCAGCCCTTAAGTTAGTATGAATAAGCAACTTTTAAATAGTTTGTCTAAAAATGTTATCATGATCAGTTAACATCCTTACAAACACTAAAATTAACTGATTATTTGCCGTTTCAAAACGATATTAAGAGCAATCCTAAACACCACTAATACTTTTTTTAGCAGGTTCAATTTGACTTCAAAAAGAGAAAAACAAAGTTTGTGATTCTGTATTTCTTATGGGGGGGACCAATTACGTTATTTTGAACTCTAATAATAACAATAAACAGGACATTAATCTGTATGTTGTGGGTGGTAGACTGATAGGCCTTATGAGTAACCGTTGATAACTTCGTATTTAGTTAATTTTATGATAATGTAGCATGTCCGGTGTATTTAGTGAATTGGTGTTGTTGGGCACTTGGGCTACAATTTACAAGTTAGAACGCCTTTGGACTGTTATTATACACCCTTACTTATGTCTTAATACACACTAGAAAGTAGTGATCATTATCAATGATTTTTCGTATCTAAATATTGAAATGTATTTAGCGCAGACATAAACGCTTAAATTAGCAGCAACTTTTGATTCCTTGTAATCCAAGAAAGATCACAAAGATATCCACGTTGATTAACTTTGCGTAAAGGGATGGTATTTTGTGCTAGTTTCATGATTTATAAGATTCCATAAACTAATTTGCAGTCAAATGTATCTTAAACCAGTGTGCTAATTACTGTCACGTGCGCTTGTTTATCATTCACATATTCACTGGTTGTTTTGACCAGAGGATCAGAGTAATTCTTTCTTTTGGTCATTGATTGTTTTATTGAATTTTTTGTTAATACTTAATATGATTATTGTGGGTTTTGATATAGTTTTTTAGGATTTAGGATTGCTTGTCCAAACATGGTTATTTCATTTAGTCAATTAAACAAGTTGTTTTAAGCTATGACCAATTTATCAGTTTCAATAAGCAAATCAACAATTTCTCCTTCAATTGTGCTAGTGTTTGGTATTGCTGATTGTTAATGATATCTTAAGGTAACATAATTAGTTTGATTAAGCAACTTTGAAACTCACTAGTTTGCTATTACATAATCATACATTCATACATCACAATCATTTACCCTCTGTCCAAACACTAAAAAAAACTGATTATATTTTGTTTCTAAGCAACACCACGAAGCAAACTTATCACATAGACCATTACTGGCATAGGTAACAGGATTTTTATCAAAAACCTTTGATCACAAATTTGTCAAACGATCTGCTAGGCTAATTATTTGGAAGTACTTGGTTATAGACGAGTTGACACAATCAAGGTTTAGTAACTTCTTGTCATGCTGAATAGTTCGGTTGTGCATATTTTCATCATCTTACACATACCGAAACTTCCCCACCCTCTTTCCAATCCATCTTCACCTGAACCTGTGTCTCCTGTAACATTCTCGTCCCACTCTTCCAATTCTGATTTGGTCCTTTCCAGCTATGTTGCAAGGAAACGCCGTCGGGGTGCCGTCTCCCGTACCGGAAACGTTTTAAAATAAAATAATGACAATTTGGTGATAATAATTTAATGTTGAATATTTGACGTTTATTTATTTTATTAGTAATTATATATGTAAAATTATATAAAATACACAAACATTTCTTGCTGTACCCGTTTCTTGAATTTTAGGACATTGGCGTTTCTAAGTACCCGTTTCCGTCCCCGTCCCCGTTTCCGTATCCGTCCCCATGCAACATAACTTTCCAGCGGCCCATCTACAGATGGCCCTTCCTTGGCCCAAACACCTCCTGCACCTGATGTCCAGACACCTACTTCATCTGCTGCATACACTGACACTCTTTTCTTCTGTGGCTCCAGCACCTACTGCTACCACAACTCGTGTTTTCCCTCCCTCACATCACCCTGTGGCATCTCTAAACCTCTCGCATGTTTCACTATTCATACCACCAGTACCTTTCCCGTTTCTCGTTCTTATACTCTTGCTTGACAAGATCCTAACTGGTATAGTGCAATGTCTAATAGTTTAATATAACTTGTGGGTGGTAGAACTTAGTAGTAACAGACTTACAATTAATAACTTAGTTGATCTTATGATAACTCTGTCTTATTTTGGGAATTGGTGCCTTTGGGCTATAACTTACAAGCCCTTTGAAAAAGCTATTAATGTACACCCTTACTGTTGTCATTAACGTTACCAAAAACAAGTGTGTTACAAATGAATTCTGTTACTTGAAATATCTAAATGCTTATATAATTTCGTGAGTGAAGTAGCAAATTTGAACTTGGACGTTTTGATAAGCAAATTAACAGTTTTATACTTGGGGATGCATGATCATTTAGAAGAAATGGGAAGGAATATTGTTCGTCGGTCACACCCCGATGAACCTCAAAGACATAGCCGATTGTGGGTTAATGAGGAAATTGAGGACATATTGACTAATGATCTGGTAAGAATTAAATCATACAGTATAAAACTGAGAGTTAACTAAATTTTTGGTCCTTTTAGTTTACTGAATATTTCATTTTTGGTCCAATAGTTACCTGTCAGTTTTCATATATAAAACACATAACAATTCTCATCTTCCTCTTTGTTTATCTCTCTAAAAGTTTTCCCCAAATTCACTTTCTCTCTCTAATAATCATTCAAACTTTCATTAATTCGAATCGAATTATCATTCCATTCGCATTGAATTATCTTGATTCACTCTCAATTTGATCAACTGATTTTGGGCGTTTTGAAATTTAGGGTTCCGACAAAAATTAATGGGTTTTATTTTTTCGATTTCAGGCTACCCAAGCAACTAAATGTCTATACTTCCGGTCATCATGGGATTTGGGTGATGAAATTGCAGTAAAAGGTCTAGCAAAAATGAAGGATCTTAGATTTATTATAAATCACATAGTTGATTATCCTGAGAGCGATATTGTTGAATTTGATAAAGTTAGCCTTCCAAGTTCCTTACGATTTATGAGATGGGATTGGTTTCCTTTTTCGAGTTTACCGAATACATTTCAAGGAAAATATCTTGTTGGACTTGAATTGTATGAAAGCAAGATTGTTAAACTTTGGGAAGATGGAGAAAAAAAGGTAGAATTAATTTGTTGTTTTTCATGATTCGTTATGATCATACTATATATCTATTGCTTTGTCATTGCACCAATATTAATTGTTTTTTTGGTGCTTATGTTAGGTTCTTCATAAGCTACGGTTCCTCACCATCCAGGGTTCAGACTTACAGACCTTTGACCTTTGGTTGGCTCCAAATCTTGAGCAGTTGACTATTTCCGGATGTGATGATTTCGTAGAGCTTCATATGCCTGCTCTTCATCTAAAGCTCGAATATCTCAACCTCTCATCTTTAAAGTTGAAGAGCCTTCACCTCGGGAGTACTCCGAATCTTAAGAAGCTAATACTCAAAGGCTGTAATGATTTGGTAGAACTTCAAATGCCTGCTGAAAGTCCAAAGCTTGAAAATGTTGACCTCAGTCTTTCAAAGTTGAAAAACCTTCACTTCGGGAGTACTCCGAATCTTAAGAAGCTAATACTCGAAGGCTGTAATGATTTGGTAGAACTTCAAATGCCTGCTGAAAGTCCAAAGCTTGAAAATGTTGACCTCAGTCTTTCAAAGTTGAAAAACCTTCACCTCGGGAGTACTCCGAATCTTGAGACGCTAATACTCGAAGGTTGTAATGATTTGGTGGAACTTCAAATGCCTGCTGAAAGTCTAAAGCTCCAAGAGCTCTACCTCAGTCATTCAAAGTTGAGGACCCTTGACCTTGGGCTGACTCCAAATCTCAAAAGGTTAAATCTTGAAAATTGTGATGATTTGGTAGAAATTAATGCTCCGGTTGGATGTCTGAAAAAGCTTGTCTTCTTAGACTTAAGTGGTTGTGGGAGGTTTGAGTCTTCTGAGTTTGACAAATGGTATCAACCAGCTGAGGCTGGTTCTGTATCTGAGTTACATCTGATCGCAGAACCCACAGATGTATGCCTACTGCACCCCGACAATAGTTTTCCAAAGTTACGGTTTGAATGTTATTATAAAGAAGATCCAAATTCATCGTTTGGAAATCTTGAAAGGCTAATTTCTCTAGGCCTGTGTGCTTGTACAAACCTTGGGAGTTTTTCAAGAAGCATTTGTAGTTTACAATGTTTAACAAAGCTTACACTCGAAGGCGGTATTCCAGAAGTGCCCAAAGACCTTGACCAGTTAGATTATTTAGAAGAGCTAACATTCTCGTCTACAGAGATTAAATATCTTCCAGATAGCATTTGTAGGTTGAAACATCTAAAATCATTCAAAATCAAATCTTGTTGGCTTCTTGAGAAGTTACCTGAGGATATTGGTAGGTTAGAATGTTTAGAGAGGCTAATTTTAATGGGATGTATACTTCTACGAGATATTCCAAACAGCATATGTGAAATGAAACGTCTGGAATACTTACATCTCCCATACTGTATTCTACTTGAGAAGTTGCCCGACGAACTTGGACATTTAGAATGTTTGAAAGAGTTGGATATTGAAGGTACAGACATATGTCTTTTACCACAGAGCATCTTTAGGTTGAAAGGTCGCCTGCGTATCATTGGGGATAGATGGCTTCTCGAGTCATGTGGTTTGACAACCAAGAGACGAAGAATGTCTGATGAAGATTCTGATAATGATGATGATGAGTCGGTCTGCGACTTATAGCCATTAATAGCACAGGCACCGAAAGGCCCAATACATAAAGAACTATGTTAACAGGTAGTTGTTTCTCTGTTTTTGTACCAATCCTCTTACTTATTAAGAAGTTTGAATTTTATATGACAGTTCTGCATTTGAATCATTTCACAGATTAAGAAGGTCCCAATGAGCTTGGAGTAAGCGCAAATTAGTTACAGAAGGTGATGTTCTCAGCTGCATGTTAATTAGTTAATATGCATTGATGTAACTCAATCAATCTTTGGACTCCAATAGTATGCAATTTTTCTACCATTTTGGCTTTTTACATTTCATTCTCAAAATTCAGTCATTAATAACTTAGTTAATCGTAGACTCAATGATATGTTTATGCCCTCTTCACACATGTTTCATCTCCTGCCACAATGGTTTGGTTTCAGCTCAATCCATTTCCTATGTATGATTTTTTTTTTTTTTAATCAAATGTCAGATGTGTGATTGGGTTACTTTATTTAGTCAAAACATATTCAAGTACATAAGTATCTTACTCCTATTTATAAAGAGTATACGAGTATAATTTTGTCTTAAATTTTTAAGAGGTATAGGTGTTCATGCTAAACTTACAACACTAACAAATGCACTCTTACTAAATATCATACGATATAAACACATATTAACAATCTTTTGGTTACAAAACAAAATTTGACAACCTGTCAACATAATGAATTCGGACATAATTATAATTGTAACAACAAATTAAAAAATATTATTATATTTATGTTTCGGTTACATATTATATTTATGCACATTAAATTGAGCATTATTATATTTTTTTAGTATAAATATAGTCATTTGAGGTAAAAATATGTATATTGGCTTAAAATGACAACTCAACTCTAATGAAGCAAAGGTATCATTACAGATCTTATCTTTTTCCGTCATCTCGGTATCACAAACAACTACCAACACATCATCGCTCTTACCGTCTATCACCACCAACTACTGTTGGTTTCTCCTCTCTAAATATCATAAAGATCATAAATATTTGACTTTGAAATTAGGATACAATCATTAAATATCATAAATATTTCACTTTTACGTCAAACTATTGCTTTTCATCTAATTTACTGAATTGATCATGAGAGGTTTATAGATTATATTTGTGTTTATTAACGAAACATAAGAAATTAGTTATAAGTAAGCTAAATTTTGTTGTCTGCAATGATCATGTCATATTTAGAGATCATAATCTCTCAAAGTCAAAGTCAAAACTGTATTTGTTCAAATTGAAGTTAAGATAGGTTTCCTTGCGCATAAGACCACCAAAATTTCACTGTTTTATACTTGTAAACTGTAATGAGGTCTTTATCTAACTTTTATCCTTCAGATTTAATCAGATCACCAAGCTCTTACAAATCTTGCATTCAAAGTCAAACCAACATTTTTTTCCCATAAACATCAACATCAGATCAACTATTTTACTTCATTACATTATGTGGAATGATAGGATATGAGAATACTCTGCAAACCAAGTCCCTAACAAAATGTATCAAGATTAACTGTAGCTGGTCAAACTATATACTCACGCTATAACCCGTCATTCCTTATTATTTGCCATTGACATATATTACTACTTCCGACTGTGTAAATTAGCATTAATGCACTATATTATCAGCATTCTTGTATACTTTTCCTTGTATGTTTTACAAAGGAACCACTCACTATCAGTGTGTAGGAACGGCAAGTGATGGCTCGTTTTACTGTCTAAAAACAGTTGCATTCTGTTTTCTACTCAACTTCGCAAAACAAAAAAACTTGAAGCTTATTTTTGTGACCAGAAACTGCCAAATTTGTAAAAAAAAAAATGTAAATTTCTTTATCAAATTGTAGCAGACTTATTTACATGTTAACCTTTAAACAAGTAGAAAACTGTATAACAAGGCAAGAAATAAACAAAAGGAGAGAGTCAAAGGGCCTATAATGACATACATTCATACCTTTCGATTCATGAACAGAGCTTTAAATTTTGAAGCCCGAAAACAAGTTTCGATTTCAACACTAACTCAACGAATTCGAAACTCCCAAAATGTGGTTGCTGATATAGCATGACCTCAAATTGGGGCAGTTATGACTCGGGTCCTAATTCGGTTGAAACTTGAAAGCTGGTCAAGAAGATGAATTTGTTATTTTATTTAAAAGTTTTCATCTTTCATACTTTGGCTACAAGGTTTATTTGTTTGCATTTTGGCCACCAGTACTAAAAAATTGTTTCAATTAGTAAGTAAAAGGTCAAGTTGTTTTTCTTCATATTTTTAGTCCATTTTGGAATATTATTACATCAACACAAGAGTCGATGTATCTATCAGCATTATGTGAATGTAGTTCGCATGATTGTTTCATATGTTGTAAAATTTATATTAATTTTAAAGGGATCTTGTAAAAATTAAACTATTTTGAACTGGTCATTTTGGAACTCCCATAATGTTTGTTTCTAGCATGGAAATTTAGCGATATCAAATCGATGTATGATTTGCATGATTGAAGATTATAAATCATTTACAGAGATTAAATATCTTACAGATAGCATTTCTAAGTTGAAACATCTCAAATCTTTCAAAATCAAATCTTGTTGGCTTCTTGAGAAGTTACCGGAGGATATTGGCATATTAGAATCTTTAGGGACGCTAATCTTAACTGACTCTAAGCTTTCACAAGATATTCCAAACAACATTTATAATACGAAATGTAAAAACAGTTTTGATCTCCGCGGTTGTGTTCGAGTTGTTCAACTGCCTGAGGAAATTGGAAGTTTAGAAGGTTTGAAAGTGTTGAATACACTGTTAGATTTGGATGAAATCATCAAACATAAACTATTTGACTTTTGAGTCACAATACTGGCTTTCATCAAATTTCACTGACATTTCTGTTGAATTGTACCGGATAACATATTTCAGTGATAAGAAACAACCAGAGCATAACCGGTTTGTATTTTGCCATTGTGTAGTCATATTGTGTCTTTGTCATGGTCGAGCTACAAACCGTAGAATGTTAAATTTCGAAAACAGTTTAACATGGTAAAACTGAACTAACACAAAACATTGCTAATAACTAAAACCGCGTCAGTACTGACCACTTACACATACAGGACATGATAGCAAGCTTTGATGCTAAAAGCTCAGCTTCTTTGTTACACCACATGGAACTTGTTTCATGCAACAGAGTTGACTTGTTCAAAAAGTCAACTGCATTACTGATGAAAAAGATGCGATTTTGACATGAGTTTGGATGTTAAAAATGAATTCATTGATGATCTGACATCAACCATTTTATTAAAGGGCCTATTATGTTAAACACTCGTATCTCCAAACTCATTAGCAGATGGATTTATTAAACTTTGAAGCACCTGTTTCAATCTTTATTGGGCAAGGTCAAATAATTGTTGATAAGATAAAACTGATACTTAAACCTCGTTTAATTACATAACTACCCCCAAGGAATTCGAAAACCCTCCAAATGTTGTTTGTTTTGGGTAGAAAACGGGTCAGAATCGTAACCCGGTTAAAAAGTGGTTATGTTATTTGAGTTTTGTTTCTTAACATTTTGGCCACAAGGTTTTTAATAAAAGGTTTATTCGTTTCCGCTTTGGCCAAACGGCTTATTAAAAGTAGTGTGATATTTTATGTAAAATATGGAAAACAATTTGTTTTGGTTAAGCTTGTTATTGATCTCTCACCATTCTTTATGACTATAGTTTGACCTCATGTTCTCTTTATTTAACATCTAAGATGATCGCTTTTATAGGATAATCATACTCTTTAACAAAATCAGAACCTTGAGTTCTTGAGTATAACTTGGTCAAGACAGACTAGTTGTGTTGACTCATTCTCCAATTTTACAAATTACACGGGTTGTCAATTTTTGCGTGAATTTGGCTTTATCCCATTTTGCTCATTGTTAGTATTGTCTGGTACACTCCCAAAGTATGATTGTTTGTAACGATTACAGTTGCAATTTTTTTAAATATGCGCTAAATTAAGGTATAGCCCCAACATGGGTGCTGTACTAGTGTTTATTACTTTAATTCATGGAGCTCAATCAATACAGTTGACTTCTTAAATAGTCAAACTGTGTTCTTGATGAAAGATGGTCGGATATGAGGCTGGAGATGATCGTATTAACAATAAACTTAAGAAATTGTTTTTAAGTTATGCAAGATCATATTACATAAAGAAGCTCTAAATTTGGATCAAACCATTAAGCAAAAACATTAAAAGTTTGACTTTTTAAGTCAAACTATTGGCTTTCGTCAGATGTCGCAAGATTTACAGGAACTGTATCGACAAACATATTTCAGTGATAGAAAATTATCAGAGCATGAATTGTTTATATTTATGAAAGGCATTGAGTAGTCATATTGTGTCTTTGTCATGGCTGGGCTACAAAATGCAGAATGTAGAATTTAGAAAACAATTTTGACATGGTAAAACCATATCACCATTGACCATGAAAGTGATATTGTTATGATACTAGAGTCTAAAAGGTTTGTAATTTTATCATAAAAGTAATTGCGGAAGATGATACCGTACAAGGACGTGACACCAAGCTTAGTTCCTCCTGTAACATGTGAGATGAAATGACCCTAAACTCGTATCATTGTGTTGTTTTGTTTTGGGACTCGAATCTCAACTAAATGAGTTGACTTGGTCAAACTGGATGCATCCTTTATGAAAAAAGGTTGGATGGATACTAAGAAGTATCATGTTTAAAATAAATTAAATAGAATTAGTAGTATGGTTTGATAAGTTTATGGAATAATAACAAGTTTAAAGCTACCTATTGTAATAATAACAGGTGAGATGAAATACATAAAAGGAAAGAGATGAAGGACCTATCATGTCATACTTCCAAATAATTGTTTATAA